>JARQOD010000004.1:543464929-543496810 GCA_033576555.1 Oophaga sylvatica | reverse complement strand
TGCAGGAGTTTTGCTGGGCATTCTGAGACTTGTGGTACGTCTGCTGGGGTCTGTACTACAGGCTGCTGCTGGTGCGGCATTTGCCCCTTTTGGAAGCAGAAACTTGCAGGCTGCAGCACTGGCCGCACCTGCTTCTGGGGTCCACCTGGGACAATGTCTGACCTGGAACCTGCAGAGTTCTGCTTCTGTGACTTAAACAGTTCCTGGTTCCTATAAGTCTCTGCCAGGGGCCCCATCCTCTCTAGGACGCAGTCCATGTCCCTCACCACTTTTGCCAGCAATACACCCAGTGTGTTCAGAGTCTCATCATAAAAATCATGACTCCGGGATTAATAGCCTTTAGCTTATAGCAAGTGTCTATCTGCATCTGTAGTGAGTCTTTCTGCTGCTGTAACTCACGAACTTCTTGACCAGTCCTGGGATCTCCTCTGCGAGCTGAGCTCAGGTGCACGTGCCGTCTCCTCCTGGGATCCTGCATTCAGCGATGTCCCCGGATGCTTGAACCCAGACGTCTCCTTAATTTTCACCACGGCTGGTTCATGGCTCCAGGCTCCACAGCCTTTTACTGCTGCCACCTGACTGGACCGGGTGTGTGTCGACCCGCCACCACAATTGTGGGTTACCAGGGCAATGGGGTACTCAGAGCCGAGCCCGTAGAAGTCTATGGGGATTGTCACAGGTAGCTGTGGCTCGGTCTGTGGCCCGGGCGGTCTGGCGTATGTTGGGGATATATTTACAGGGGATATATATATACAGTTCGTGACGCCACCTGTAGTATTCTGGTAATTTGTACCAGCGCTGCTATAGATCTCTGAGGGGATGGTGATGCAGCTAGATGTCGGGTTCCCCTACAGGTGGGACTGGTCCCTCAAAGTCTATGAAGTTAGTGAAGTCAGGTGCAAGTAAATAACACAGTCTCACACGGTCAGCGTCTTTCCATACCTTTACTTGTAAGATGTTCAAGCAGGTCCCAGGAGGGCTGATCCAAGGAGAGTGTATCTTGAGACAGCAGCTGGACAAGTTAGGGGCCTCCTTTACTTTCAACACAATGAGTACAACCAGCCTGAAGCGTAGTTCCCTCAATAACTCCAGCTAATCCTAGCTGTACTGCCCAGTCAGTTTTGTGGTAGAGCCTTCCTGCGAGAGAGCTGATTCCTATATTGCTGATCAGGCTCAAAGTCTTCACTCCCCCCTGACCCAGTTACGTACTGACTATATGGGGCTGTTTGCCGCGACCTAAGGTCCGGTAAATCCCTGGTTTTCTTACCACTATGCTTGAAGCTAATAGTGATCCTTCGGTCCCCAGTGACCGGTTGCAATGTGCAGGACTTCTTCAATCCAAAAAGCACCTTTCAATTATCCACGTGCCTTTCGCCTTTTCCTCGCTGGTAGCATAAGCACTCACACTTGCATAAAGTCGGGTAGTTACTTCCTTCATTCACTTCCTTCAAAGTTAGTTACAGATTCTCAGTTATCACTAGCAGGACACGTCTCTGAACCTTTCACTGTCCTTTAGACAGGTGACTGAAGTCTTTCTGCACTAAGCTTCTTCTTTCTTCCGATGTATTCTGATGAGGTACAGCTCTGACTAGGCTAAGGTGAATTAGACCACCTGTACCAGCCTCCACGTTCTGAACTGATGATGAGAGCAGGCTGGACTGCTTCCTCCCCCAGCTAAACTCCAGACGTCTGCTCTGTCCGAAGACAGGAACTGAACTCCCTCAAAATCACTCAACAAACATACACCCTGACCACTCCCTCAATAGTAAACTACACTACCCTAAGGGTGTGTCTAGTGTATGTTGAGTGAATGGGTATTTAGCATTAAACTGCTGTCTCGCCACACACTCTCCAGGGTACTGCGTGTGCCTAACACCAGGGCTACACATGTGCGTCCTGACCGCGCCATACTGCCATGCTGCTGTAAGTTCTTCTGGATGGTTTGTCTTTCCAAAGACGTCCGTCTCTGCCTGGGAGCAGGAGAGGTGATCTGCACAGCTGGGGCTGATCTCACCTGTGCACCTGGCAAGAGCTGCTTGCTGACTGGGGAGTTACCTGACTTCACATTGTGCTGTAACCCATCACTGACCGACACTTTTCTTTCTTGCTTCTTTGCTGGACTTGGAGAAGGTTTTCCTCCCAAAACTTTACTGACGGCTTTTTCCTCCTTCACAGAACTGCTGCAGCTTTGGCTCGCTGCATTCACTGCTCTGACAGTGGCTCTGGGATTAACATTCCCATTAGGAGAGGCCTGGGAGGCTTGTCCCAGTGTAGGCCGGGAAGCCTGGGCCTTGCCTGGGGAGCTTCCCCGCCCAGGGTGGCCCCTCCCTGGGCTTGCTCCAGACATCAGGAGAGCTACAAACACACAACCTCTCAGCTAGGAGGCAGTATTATAGTAGTTATATTCTTGTACATAGGAGCAGTATTATAGTAGTTATATTCTTGTACATAGGGACAGTATTATTGTAATGTGTATAGTACAGTTCATATAGCGTCTTGTGCTTGGGTGCGATGAAAATACATGAGACACAGGTTTGATATAGAAAGTCTTGTATTACTTCATACAAGTTGGCAAAAATGGTCACACAGTTTGCAGACACAGAAGCAGGAGACACAGCAGGCCAGAGTAATCTAAGCTCAGCAATCACTCTCCACAACAGGTTCAGGATCTTCTTCTCTGTTACCGTAAGTCCATGCAAACGTGGGTCTTTCAAAGAGCAGGGTTCAGAGTCCACAAGTGCTTCAGAGTTCCTCAGTAGGAATAGCTGGAGTACAAGGTCCAAGGCTTCAGGAGTCAGGTCACAGGTTCACTGCAGGCTAGATTCTGAAGCACTGATTGCTCAGCTGTGGCTGCTTAAGAAGCAAAAGGAGAGAATCAGGGCGGGAACATGCAAGCTGGAAACTCCATATTGACTGAGGGCAAGATAGCTGCAGCAAGACAGAAAGTAAAATGGCTGACGAACAAACTGAGTTTCAGGAACATGTACACAGAACCTTACATTACTCCCCCCTTAGGGACAACCTCCGGATGACCTCAGACCAGGCTTGTGTGGGTACCTCTGATGAAACTGACGGAGCAAGCGAGGAGCATTAACGTTATTGACTGGTTCCCATGAGTTGTCCTCCACTGGGTAGCCCTGCCATTTAATCAGATATTGTAACTGATTTCTATACAACCTGGAATCTAAAATCCTTTCCACCACAAATTCTTCCTGACCATCGACTAGCACTGGGTCAGGGCAAGGAGAAGAACGTCCAGGAAACGTATTGGGTGTCGCAGCCTTTAGTAGGGATACATGAAAGACAGGGTGGATTCTCATAGTTCTGGGCAGTTGAAGACGACAAGCAACGGCACTTATAATTTTACTGATTTTATAGGGTCCAATGTACTTATGTCCCAACTTAGACGATGGAATCCTTAACTTAAGATTTCTGGTTGACAGCCAGACCAAGTCTCCTACCTTGAAAGCTGGTGCAGGTTTACGAAATTTATCTGCTGCTTTCTTGTACCTTTCCTGAGCCGATTCCAGATTCTCCTTTAGAAGATCCATATTCTTCTGTAAAGACGTGATTCTTTCAGCCACTGCTGGTAAAGGCGTTTCTATGGGAAATCGTGGTAGAATGTTAGGATGATAACCTAGATTAGAGTAAAAAGGAGACTGCTTAGTGGACGCACTCTGAGAGTTGTTATAAGAGAACTCAGCTAATGGAAGTAGATCCACCCAATCATCCTGTAGGTGGCAGATAAAGCAGCGGAGATACTGCTCCAGGGTTTGATTGGTTCGTTCGGTCTGTCCATTAGTCTGGGGATGAAAAGCAGAAGAAAGGTTTACTTTAATGTCCAATGCTGCACAGAAATTTTGCCAAAACCTAGAAGTGAATTGCACCCCTCGATCCGAAATAACCTCATCCGGTACTCCATGTAAGCGAAACACATCTTTAATCATCAAATCTGATGTCTGTTTTGCAGTGGGTAAGCCGACACAAGGGATAAAATGAGCTGCCTTTGTTAGACGGTCAACCACCACTAGAATGGTGTTCTTCCCTTGAGAGGTTGGTAACTCCACAATGAAGTCCATAGAAATGGATCCCCACGGGCGGGACGGGGTGGGAAGAGGCTGTAACAGACCAGTTGGTGAGGAGCGAGGTGTTTTGCATCTTGCACAGACTTCACATGAAGTGACATAGTTTAAAACATCTTTCCTGCAAGTGGGCCACCAAAAGAAACGAGAAAGGAATTCCTGTGTCTTTAGAATTCCTCTATGCCCAGCTATCTTGGAATCGTGAATGAGTTGCAATACTCTCAATCTGACTGTTTCAGGAATATACAGGCGTTGTCCCTGAATCCACACACCATTCTTAAAGACAAGACTTACGTCCCTTGGGGGTTGTGCCAAAAAGGAATCCGCATGGTATGCTTCCTTGATGTCCTTAAGTAGGTCTTGATTATGAATCACTCCTAGGAATCTAGAGTCAGGAAGAATAGTCTTAGGAGGAGTAATTGGACGTGTCTCTGCTGAGTAAATCCTAGAGAGTGCATCAGCCTTTCCATTGCGCGATCCTGGTCTATAAGAAATGATAAAATTAAATTGGTTTAAGAAAAGATTCCAGCGAGCCTGGCGAGGAGTCAGGCACTTAGCCGACCTGATAAATTCAAGGTTACGATGGTCTGTCAGGACGACTATTTGCTGTGCAGCTCCCTGAAGAAGGTGTCTCCATTCTTTGAAGGCGGCAATAATGGCCAACAACTCTCTATTGCCCACATCGTAGTTCCTCTCAGCCGAAGACAACTGCTGGGAAAAGAAGGCACAGGGATGCAAGACATTCTTCTCACCTGTTCTCTGAGAGAGTATAGCTCCAACGGCACAGTCTGAAGCATCCACCTCTATTATGAAGGCAAGCTCGGGGTTGGGATGTACTAGGATAGGTGCAGTGGTAAATTTATCTTTTAAGACGGAAAATGCTTCCTGGGCTTGGGGAGTCCAGGAGAACCTAGACTGTTTCCGGGTAAGTTGGGTGATAGGTGACACTACCTCAGAGAAATTCCTAATGAAACGTCTATAGAAGTTGGCAAACCCGATGAAGCGCTGTACCTCCTTCACATTTCTAGGACTTGGCCAATCCTTGATGGCTTGGGTTTTGCTTCCATCCATACTAATTCCTTGTGTAGACAGTACATACCCCAGAAATTGAATTTCGGTCCTATGGAATTCACACTTTTCAAGTTTGATGTAAAGATGATTTTGTCTTAGACGTTCCAAGACCATTCTCACATGTCCATGATGTTCCTCTGTGGAGTTAGAAAAAATTAGAATATCATCCAAATAAATCACCACGAATGTATCTAGGAGATCCCTGAAGATGTCATTCACCAAGTGTTGGAAAGTGGCTGGGGCGGTACTCAGACCAAAAGGCATAACTAGATATTCAAAGTGTCCATAGCGTGACCTGAATGCAGTCTTCCATTCATCCCCAGGTCTAATACGAACTAAGTTATAGGCCCCACGAAGATCTAGTTTAGAAAAAATGTTGGCATGTCGCACTCTCTCCAATAACTCAGGGATTAAAGGCAATGGATAACGGTTTCTAATAGTAACCTTATTGAGTTCCCTATAGTCTACGCAGTGTCTCAGAGATCCATCTTTCTTCTTTACAAAGAAGATGGGTGCACCTGCAGGAGATGAAGAGGGGCGTATGAAGCCCTTGACTAGATTTTCGTCTATGTAATCTTTAAAGCCTTTAGCTCGGGCCCCGCCAGGGGGTAGATCTTACCAAAAGGTATCTCTGCTCCAGGCAATAATTCAATTGGACAATCATATGGACGGTGAGGAGGAAGCTGGTCAGCATTCTTCTTGTCACATAAATCCACATAGTCCTGGTATACAGCTGGTAGTTCAGGGACTGACATGGTTCCTTTAGGAACAGAGCAAGCTGAAACTTTTGGACTCATCTGTTTCTCTGGAAAGTGTAATTCCTTGGTCTCCCAGTTAATGGTAGGATTCTGAGCCTGCAGCCATGGTAGCCCTAGAATAATGGGAAAGTGGGGAGAAGAGATAAGCATAAAGGACAGTTTCTCTTGATGATCTTTACCCATAAGAACCCTCAAAGGCTCTGTTTCCTGATCCACTGGTCCAGAGGTCAGCAGGGAGCCATCCACAGTTTCCATCTGTACTGGAGTAGCCTTCTTCACTGAACGTATCCCCTGTTTCAGAGCAAAGGAGACATCCATAAAATTTCCACTTGCCCCTGAGTCGATCATAGCAGAGCTAGACACCCAAGCTGAGTCAACCCAGAGTTTGATGGAAAGAAAGCAATGAGAATTGTTTTTCTTACAACTCAACTGGGACACCGCTGAGGAAACTTGAAAAATGGCAGCGTTTACACAGTCAACGTCCTCAGAGGTAACGGAGTTTAAGTCCGAGAAATCAAGATCTGTTGCTGCAGATCTCTCTGGAGCCTGAGGCTCGGACCTGACAGATCCCTCTCGCAACACTCACAGTGAATGAGTGCTGCAGTAGTCTTACGAGAACGGCTGGGGCAGTTTATAATGAAGTGCCCTGACTTACCACAATAGAAACATAGATTCTCCTTAAAACGATGTTCCTTGCGTGCATCACTAACCCGTCGTTGTAAAGAGTCTACCTGCATGGGTTCAGGTTCAGGTTCCCGTGTAATCCTACTCAAAGGTTCCTTAGCTGGAGAGGAAGGTAGGAAAAGGTTAGTGCGATTGTTTTCGAACCATCTCTCTTGCCTGCGTTCAGTCAGACGAGTATCAATACGGATGCAGTAGTTAATAAAGTCACCTAACGCAGTGGGAGGGTCGGCACGAGCAAGTTCATCCTTAATTAGTGGAGATAACCCCTTTCGAAAAATAGATTTTTTGGCGGAACTGTCCCAGGTGGTATCAAGGGCCCATCTCCTGAAATCCAAGGCATATTCAGCTACCGAGTGCTTACCTTGGCGCAAAGCTAACATGGCTGCTTCAGCTGTTGCACCTCGATTGGGGTCATCAAACACCTGCCCCATGGCTGAAATAAAAGCATCAAGGTGATTCAAACAATCATCCTCCGTCTCAATCAAGGGTTTGCCCACATCAAAGCCTTGTTGGTAAGCAACATAATTATAGTAAGCACCTTAGATTGTTCAGTGGGAAATTGTGAAGTATGTGCGAAAAAAAAAAGATTGCATTGATTAATAAATCCCCTGAATTTCTCACGTTCACCGCCAAAACGAAAAGGGGGCAACTTGGGAATCCCAGAACTCGGGGCTACGGCAGGAGCCTGGACTCGCTCCTCTAGAACCTCAATCCTGGCTCGCAAATCCTGGGCAGTCTGTCCAAACACTTGCAAATTGTGATTAGTGAGGTCCTGTAGGCTTGCAAAACGGGTCTTTATATTCTGCAAATCTGCAAGGATATTATCAGTCACTCCGCAAAGTTCCTTTATGCGGGCCTCCATTTTCCAGATCTTTTAAGACAGGAGTACTGGAAGGTGAGGAGAAGAAAAAAAAAAAAAAAACAATAGTGTTTACCTGTGGTAACACTGCAGAGAGAAAAAAAAATTAAGGGAACTGCTCACCTGGAATGGTTGTGAGAAGTCACAACCACTATCATCACAGAAAGTTCAACCGGACATCTGATATCCACAGTTACAGCAGACAAAAAAGAGAAAAGAAAAAAAAAAAAAAACAATAGTGTTTACCTGTGGTAACACTGCAGAAAAAAAACTTAAGGGAATTGCTCACCTGGAATGGTTGTGAGAAGTCACAACCACTGTCATCACAGAAAGTACAACCGGACATCCGATATCCACAGTTACAGCAGACACAGCCTTTCCAGACCCAGCAGACACTAACGTTTGGCTTCAGAATCTTGTAATGTGTATAGTACAGTTCATATAGCGTCTTGTGCTTGGGTGCGATGAAAATACATGAGACACAGGTTTGATATAGAAAGTCTTGTATTACTTCATACAAGTTGGCAAAAATGGTCACACAGTTTGCAGACACAGAAGCAGGAGACACAGCAGGCCAGAGTAATCTAAGCTCAGCAATCACTCTCCACAACAGGTTCAGGATCTTCTTCTCTGTTACCGTAAGTCCATGCAAACGTGGGTCTTTCAAAGAGCAGGGTTCAGAGTCCACAAGTGCTTCAGAGTTCCTCAGTAGGAATAGCTGGAGTACAAGGTCCAAGGCTTCAGGAGTCAGGTCACAGGTTCACTGCAGGCTAGATTCTGAAGCACTGATTGCTCAGCTGTGGCTGCTTAAGAAGCAAAAGGAGAGAATCAGGGCGGGAACATGCAAGCTGGAAACTCCATATTGACTAAGGGCAAGATAGCTGCAGCAAGACAGAAAGTAAAATGGCTGACGAACAAACTGAGTTTCAGGAACATGTACACAGAACCTTACAATTATAGTAGCTATATTCTTGTACATAGGAGCAGTATTATAGTAGTTATATTCTTGTACATAGGAGTAGTATTATAGTAGTTATATTCTTGTACATAGGGGCAGTATTATAGTAGTTATATTCTTGTACATAGGGGCAGTATTACAGTAGTTATATTCTTGTATATAGGGGCAGTATTATAGTAGTTATATTCTTGTACATAGGGGACAGTATTATAGTAGTTATATTCTTGTACATGGGAGCAGTATTATAGTAGTTATAGTCTTGTACATAGGGGGCAGTATTATAGTAGTTATATTCTTGTACATAGGGGCAGTATTGTAGTTATATTCTGGTACATAGGGGGCAGTATTATAGTAGTTATATTCTTGTACATAGGGGCAGTATTATAGTAGTTATATTCTTGCACATAGGAGCAGTATTATAGTAGTTATATTCTTGTACATAGGGGCAGTATTATAATAGTTATATTCTTGTACATAGGAGCAGTATTATAGTAGTTATATTCTTGTACATAGGGGCAGTATTATAGTAGTTATATTGTAAATAGGAGCAGTATTATAGTAGTTATATTCTTGTACATAGAGGACAGTGTTATAGTAGTTATATTCTTGTACATAGGGAGCAGTATTATAGTAGTTATATTCTTGTACATAGGAGCAGTATTATAGTAGTTATATTCTTGTACATAGGAGCAGTATTATATTAGTTATATTCTTGTACATAGGAGCAGTATTATAGTAGTTATATTCCTGTACATAGGGAGCAGTATTATAGTAGTTATATTCTTGTACATAGGGGGCAGTATTATAGTAGTTATAGTCTTGTACATAGGGGGCAGTATTATAGTAGTTATAGTCTTGTACATAGGGGGCAGTATTATAGTAGTTATATTCTTGTACATAGGGGGCAGTATTATAGTAGTTATATTCTTGTACATAGGGGCAGTATTATAGTAGTTATATTCTTGTACATAGGCGCAGTATTATAGTAGTTATATTCTTGTACATAGGGGCAGTATTATAGTAGTTATATTCTTGTACATAGGGAGCAGTATTATAGTAGTTATATTCTTGTACATAGGGGCAGTATTATAGTAGTTATTATTCTTGTACATAGGAGCAGTATTATAGTAGTTATATTCCTGTACATAGGGGCAGTATTATAGTAGTTATATTCTTGTACATAGGGGCCAGTATTATAGTAGGTATATTCTTGTACATAGGGGCAGTATAATAGCACTTATTCTTGTACATAGGGGTAGTATTATAGCAGTTCTTCTACAGGTCATAAACTTAAAGGGGTTTTCCATTACTGATTGTCTGCAGCACTCATGTAACACCCCATTGCATATTGATCCAGTGAGGTATTACATTTTTTTCACCCATTGACAAATGGACCCCCTTTAAAACCTTTAACATTGATATATTTTTATAATCTTTATTATTATTACGGTATTACATTTCCATATAAATATGATTACTGAGCCATGTGAATTATTTTGGTGACTGGTAATGGCTCAGACATGGGTGATATACAGGGGCAGCAGGGGTCATTGGTGCAATAACTGTATAGAAGGTTGGTGGGCGTCCTGATGAAATCACACAATAGAGCCTGGGCCTCATTTCTCAATAACCACTGTAACTGCTGCCATGTTGTAATTATAACCATGGGGGCTGTGAAGGGCGAGATGAAGAGAAGTTAGAAGCCACCAGGAAACTGCAGCTGTTGATAAACTTCATGTAATTCTCTTTATTATCTCAGTAAAGGAGAAGTAATGTGTATGAACCTTCCCTCGCGCTGAACCCAGGCGTGTGTGACATAACGGAGAGATGTCAAACCTCAAGAGGAAGACGTACATTATACAATTTTGGGCAAGTTAATATTCACTGTGTTCCAAGTTATTATGCCAATTGGATGTAAGCGTCATAAAGATGTAATTTTTAGTTTTTTTTTCTTTTCAAATAAACTCATGGATGGTTTGGGTCTCAGGGTCTTCGAATCACTGAAACCAATGTTAAACAGCTGTGATAATAATTTTGCCAGGTGGGCCCAATTACAAGAAAATCACTTAAGAAGGACGGTCCGCATTATTAAGTAGCCAAAAATTTCAAGCAATGTGGGGGAAAAAAGGGATCTCTCTGCTGCCGAAAAGCATCAATGTCTTGGACAAAGTATGAAGTCAATAGATATTTCACAGAAACTTAAGCATGATCATAGTACTGTGAACAGGTTCGTGCAGATAAAGGCATAATGAGGAAGGTTTCTGCAAGACAAATTAATTAAATGAAGAGAAAAGCTGCTAAGATAGCATTACAAAGCAGCAAACAGGTATTAGAAGCTGCTGGTGCTTCAGGAGTCTCGCGAACCTCAAGATGTAGGATCTTCCAGAGGCTTGAAGTTGTGCATAAACTTACTATTTGGCCGAAACCCTTGCAGTAGGCCCAGACATACATGAAGACTGATTATAAACCAGTCTCTTTACTGATGAGTGCCATGCAACCCTGGATGGTCGAGATGGATGGAGTAGTGCATGGTTGGTGTATGACTATCATGTCACAACAAAGCTGTGATGTCAGCAAGGAGGTGGAGGAGTCATGTTTTGGGAATTATGGGAAGAGAGCTGGAAGGCTTCTGTAGGTTCCCTCAAAGAATGGAAATTGCCTTAGCAAAGTATATACAGTAGACTTTCTGACTGACCATTTTCTTCCATGGTATAAAAAGAAGAACCGTGCCATGAATGGCAAATGGGAAGTTTATCCAATAAAATGTGATTTATCCTCCTTGATTTGTAAATTATACTGACGCATTTGCATCAACCATTTAGGAAAATCAAAGAAAAATAGTATTTGTATAATAATTGGAACTCTGGATTTGTACACAGAAGTAGATTGAGTAGAAGCCTCTCCCTAATGTTAGAACAATGTACACAGATCTACTTAGTGTACTGCTTGTTGATGGCTTCCATATAGCTACAGTTTATTTTCCCATACTTTAATGGAAAAAGAAGAGTAAGAGCAGCAGAGGGATAATAAAAATATATTGGCCGTTACATCTGCCGACAAACAAAGCAGCCAATCATCATTTAAAGAGGACCTGTCGCCAGGTGAAAAGTAACCAGTTTTTGCTTTTATTTTATGCTCGCTGCTCCTCTGAGTATTCTGGTTTTTGTATTTTTAAAATCCGCCATAGGGTTCCAAAGAGATGACCTTTTTTATTTGGTGCTAATTTTTATGGTCTTTATAAGGGGGCGTGGCTTACTGGATCCTCTGGGGCGTGTCTTTATGCTGTTTTGCATAAATACCAGGAGCCACACCCCCTTCATAAAGACCATATATATTAGCACTAAATAAAAAGGCCCATATCTCTGGAACCGTATGGTGGATTTAAAAAAAGAAAAAAACGGAATAATCAGGGGAGCAGTGGGAAAAAAATAAGAGCAAAAACTGGATGCATTTGACCTAGAGACTGCCGCAGGACTGTTAGGGGAAGTGACTAAAAGTCTTTTGTATGGATATGAAGGTCTCTAGAGGTCCTGGAATTTTGTTACATAAATTACTGATTATTGGGGCAGAGAATTTACTGAATTTTTTGGGAGTTATCCCAAAAAAGAAAAAGAATGTTACAGCCTAATTTGTCTCCTAAGAGAGAGCAATTCCGTATCAAATATTTACTTTCTCAACTTGACTTTTCGAATGCAGCAATTTAACGACACATTTAAATAAAATTTATGTCCGTAAAATTCTGGATGCAAACCAATATTCAGTAGCCTGACTGTTGTTTATACAGGGAAATCCGGCCAATCCGAGATTATTTACATTGAGAACAGTGCCAGCCTTTGTCTAGAACAAATATATACTGGGTCAACATAGAAATCACATTATCCTAGAATTAGGAACCATCTACTTATATTTATATAGTTTTTATTTATTTTACAGGGGCAATTGTGGCAGAGGGCACTTTTCTAATATACGACCTTTTCAAATTTGCACAGCGTATGCAGAGCAGGTGAGAGACGCCCGGCACATGCGCTGAACGTATCTGTCCAGGTCTACAGACCCAAAGTGTGAGACGAATGCGTACATAGAGCACCCACCTATGAGGCGTACGGCAAACTGCATTACAAGAATACCACACTGGAAATATTTATTATATGGAAGGAAACCTATACAATACAGTGATGTCACAGTACAGGGACAATAAACACAGTGATGTCACAGTACAGGGATAATAAACACAGTGATGTCACAGTACAGGGATAATAAACACAGTGATGTCACAGTGCAGGGATAATAAACACAGTGATGTCACAGTACAGGGATAATAAACACAGTGATGTCACAGTACAGGGATAATAAACACAGTAATGTCACAGTACAGGGATAATAAACACAGTGATGTCACAGTACAGGGATAATAAACACAGTGATGTCACAGTACAGGGATAATAAACACAGTAATGTCACAGTACAGGGATAATAAACACAGTGATGTCACAGTGCAGGGATAATAAACACAGTGATGTCACAGTGCAGGGATAATAAACACAGTGATGTCACAGTACAGGGATAATAACACAGTGATGTCACAGTACAGAGATAATAAACACAGTGATGTCACAGTACAGGGATAATAAACACAGTGATGTCACAGTACAGGGATAATAAACACAGTGATGTCACAGTGCAGGGATAATAAACACAGTGATGTCACAGTGCAGGGATAATAAACACAGTGATGTCACAGTACAGGGATAATAACACAGTGATGTCACAGTACAGAGATAATAAACACAGTGATGTCACAGTACAGGGATAATAAACACAGTGATGTCACAGTACAGGGATAATAAACACAGTGATGTCACAGTACAGGATAATAAACACAGTGATGTCACAGTACAGGGATAAAAAACACAGTGATGTCACAGCACAGGGATAATAAACACAGTGATGTCACAGCACAGGGATAATAAACACAGTGATGTCACAGTACAGGGATAATAAACACAGTGATGTCACAGTAAAGGGATAATAAACACAGTAATGTCACAGTAGAGGGATAATAAACACAGTGATGTCACAGTACAGGGATAATAGACACAGTGATGTCACAGTACAGGATAATAAACACAGTGATGTCACAGTACAGGGATAATAAACACAGTGATGTCACAGTACAGGGATAATAAACACAATGATGTCACAGTACAGAGATAATATACACAGTGATGTCACAGCACAGAGATAATAAACACAGTGATGTCACAGTACAGGGATAATAAACACAGTGATGTCACAGTACAGGGATAATAAACACAGTGATGTCATAGTACAGAGATAATAAACACAGTGATGTCACAGTACAGAGATAATAAACACAGTGATGTCACAGTACAGGGATAATGAACACAGTGATGTCACAGTACAGAGATAATGAACACAGTGATGTCACAGTACAGGGATAATACACACAGTGATGTCACAGTACAGGGATAATAAACACAGTGATGTCACAGTACAGGGATAATAAACAGCGATGTCACAGTACGGGGATAATACACACAGTGATGTCACAGTACGGGGATAATAAACACAGTGATGTCACAGTACGGGGATAATAAACACAGTGGTGTCACAGTACAGGGATAATAAACACAGCGATGTCACAGTGCAGGGATAATAAACACAGTGATGTCACAGTACAGGGATAATAAACACAGTGATGTCACAGTACAGGGATAATAAACACAGTGATGTCACAGTACAGGGATAATAAACACAGTGATGTCACAGTACAGGGATAATAAACACAGTGATGTCACAGTACAGAGATAATAAACACAGTGATGTCACAGTACAGAGATAATAAACAGTGATGTCACAGTACAGAGATAATAAACACAGTGATGTCACAGTACAGGGATAATAAACAGTGATGTCACAGTACAGAGATAATAAACACAGTGATGTCACAGTACGGGGATAATAAACACAGTGATGTCACAGTACAGGGATAATAAACACAGTGATGTCACAGTACAGGATAATAAACACAGTGATGTCACAGTATAGGGATAATAAACACAGTGATGTCACAGTACAGGATAATAAACACAGTGATGTCACAGTACAGGGATAATAAACACAGTGATGTCACAGTACAGGGATAATAAACACAGCGATGTCACAGTACAGGGATAATAAACACAGTGATGTCACAGCACAGGGATAATAAACACAGTGATGTCACAGTACAGGGATAATAAACACAGTGATGTCACAGTACAGGGATAATAAACACAGCGATGTCACAGTACAGGGATAATAAACACAGCGATGTCACAGTACAGGATAATAAACATAGTGATGTCACAGTACAGGGATAATAAACACAGTGATGTCACAGTACAGAGATAATAAACACAGCGATGTCACAGTACAGGATAATAACACAGTGATGTCACAGTACAGGGATAATAAACACAGTGATGTCACAGTACAGAGATAATAAACACAGTGATGTCACAGTACAGAGATATTACATGTAGTGATGTCACAGTACAGAGATAATACATTCAGTGATGTCATAGTACAGAGATAATACACACAGTGATGTCACAGTACAGAGATATTACATGCAGTGATGTCACAGTACAGAGATAATACACACAGTGATGTCACAGTACAGAGATAATGCACACAGTGATGTCACAGTACAGAGTTAATACACACAGTGATGTCACAGTACAGAGATATTACATGTAGTGATGTCACAGTACAGAGATAATACACACAGTGATGTCACAGTTCAGAGATATTACATGCAGTGATGTCACAGTACAGAGATAATGCACACAGTGATGTCACAGTACAGAGTTAATACACACAGTGATGTCACAGTACTGAGATAATACACACAGTGGTGTCACAGTACAGAGATAATACACACATTGATGTCACAGTACAGAGTTAATACACACAGTGATGTCACAGTACTGAGATAATACACACAGTGATGTCACAGTACAGAGATAATACACACAGTGATGACACAGTACAGGGATAATATACACAGTGATGTCACAGTACAGAGATAATAAACACAGTGATGTCACAGTACAGAGATTATACACACAGTGATGTCACAGTACAGAGATAATACACACAGTGATGTCACAGTTCAGAGATATTACATGCAGTGATGTCACAGTACAGAGATAATGCACACAGTGATGTCACAGTACAGAGTTAATACACACAGTGATGTCACAGTACAGAGATAATACACACAGTGATGTCACAGTACAGATATTACATGCAGTGATGACACAGTATAGGGATAATAACTCTTTCTTGGCTTGGTCTATTGCTGAGTTCATCCTGATCTTTTTGTAAAGAGTCAATGAGTAAATAAAAGTTCAGACAATCTTTCCCCTACATGTCTATGGGGCTCTAGTAGCCGGCTTCAATGGTTGCAAGCCCGCATCTGTTGCCCAATCCAGGATAATCTAGAAACATGCTAAATAGGTACTTATATATGCAGGTCATATTTTGGGTGGAGTACCCTGCTCTGTTTAGATACAGTAAAGACCAAAAGTTTGGACACACCTTCTCATTTAAAGATTTTTCTGTATTTTCATGACTATGAAAATTGTACATTCACACTGAAGGCATCAAAACTATGAATTAACACATGTGGAATTATACACTTTACAAAAAAGTGTGAAACAACTGAAAATATGTCTTATATTCTTGGTTCTTCAAAGTAGCCACCTTTTGCTTTGATTACTGCTTTGCACACTCTTGGCATTCTCTTGATGAGCTTCAAGAGGTAGTCACCAGATATGGTCTTCCAACAGTCTTGAAGGAGTTCCCAGAGATGCTTAGCACTTGTTGGCCCTTTTGCCTTCACTCTGCGGTCCAGCTCACCCCAAACCATCTCGATTGGGTTCAGGTCTGGTGACTGTGGAGGCCAGGTCATCTGGCGTAGCACCCCATCACTCTCCTTCTTGGTCAAATAGCCCTTACACAGCCTGGAGGTGTGTCTGGGGTCATTGTCCTGTTGAAAAATAAATGATGGTCCAACTAAACGCAAATCGGATGGAATAGCATGCCGCTGCAAGATGCTGTGGTAGCCATGCTGGTTCAGTATGCCTTCAATTTTGAATAAATCCCCAACAGTGTCACCAGCAAAGCACCCCCACACCATCACACCATCTCCTCCATGCCTCACGGTGGGAACCAGGCATGTAGAGTCCATCCGTTCACCTTTTCTGCGTCGCACAAAGACACGGTGGTTGGAACCAAAGATCTCAAATTTGGACTCATCAGACCAAAGCACAGATTTCCACTGGTCTAATGTCCATTCCTTGTGTTCTTTAGCCCAAACAAGTCTCTTCTGCTTGTTGCCTGTCCTTAGCAGTGGTTTCCTAGCAGCTACAGTCAGGGCCAGAAATATTTGGACAGTGACACAATTTTCGCGAGTTGGGCTCTGCATGCCACCACATTGGATTTGAAATGAAACCTCTACAACAGAATTCAAGTGCAGATTGTAACGTTTAATTTGAAGGGTTGAACAAAAATATGTGTTAGAAAATGTAGGAATTGTACACATTTCTTTACAAACACTCCACATTTTAGGAGGTCAAAAGTAATTGGACAAATAAACATAACCCAAACAAAATATTTTTATTTTCAATATTTTGTGGCGAATCCTTTGGAGGCAATCACTGCCTTAAGTCTGGAACCCATGGACATCACCAAACGCTGGGTTTCCTCCTTCTTAATGCTTTGCCAGGCCTTTACAGCCGCAGCCTTCAGGTCTTGCATGTTTGTGGGTCTTTCCCTCTTAAGTCTGGATTTCAGCAAGTGAAATGCATGCTCAATTGGGTTAAGATCTGGTGATTGACTTGGCCATTGAAGAATGTTCCACTTTTTTGCACTCATGAACTCCTCTGTAGCTTTGGCTGTATGCTTGGGGTCATTATCCATCTGTACTATGAAGCGCCGTCCAATCAAGTTTGCAGCATTTGGCTGAATCTGGGCTGAAAGTATATCCCGGTACACTTCAGAATTCATCCGGCTACTCTTGTCTGCTGTTATGTCATCAATAAACACAAGTGACCCAGTGCCATTGAAAGCCATGCATGCCATGCCATCACGTTGCCTCCACCATGTTTTACAGAGGATGTGGTGTGCCTTGGATCATGTGCCGTTCCCTTTCTTCTCCAAACTTTTGGCTTCCCATCATTCTGGTACAGGTTGATCTTTGTCTCATCTGTCCATAGAATACTTTTCCAGAACTGAGCTGGCTTCTGGAGGTGTTTTTCAGCAAATTTAACTCTGGCCTGTCTATTTTTGGAATTGATGAATGGTTTGCATCTAGATGTGAACCCTTTGTATTTACTTTCATGGAGTCATCTCTTTACTGTTGACTTAGAGACAGATACACCTACTTCACTGAGAGTGTTCTGGACTTCAGTTGATGTTGTGAACGGGTTCTTCTTCACCAAAGAAAGTATGCGGCGATCATCCACCACTGTTGTCTTCCGTGGGCTCCCAGGTCTTTTTGGATTGATGAGTTCACCAGTGCTTTCTTTCTTTCTCAGGATGTACCAAATTGTAGATTTTGCCACTTCTAATGTTGTAGCAATTTCTTGGATGGTTTTTTTTCTGTTCTTGCAGCTTAAGGATGGCTTGTTTCACCTGCATGGAGAGCTCCTGTGACCGCATGTTTCCTTCACAGCAAAACCTTCCAAATGCAAACACCACACCTCAAATAAACACCAGCCCTTTCATCTGCTTAATTGAGAATGACATAACAAAGGGATTGCCCACACCTGTCCATGAAATAGCCTTGGAGTCATTTGTCCAATTACTTTTGGTCCCTTTAAAAACAGGGTGGCACATGTTAAGGAGCTGAAACTCCTAAACCCTTCATCCAATTTTAATGTGGATACCCTCAAATGAAAGCTGAAAGTCTGGACTTCAACTGCATCTGAATTGTTTTGTTTCAAATTCATTGTGGTAATGTCTAGAACCAAAATTAGATAAATGTTGTCTCTCTCCAAATATATATGGACCTAACTGTATTTTACCATGAAGGCCTGCTGCACAAAGTCTCCTCTTAACAGTTGTTGTAGAGATGTGTCTGCTGCTAGAACTCTGTGTGACATTGACCTGGTCTCTAATTTGAGCTGCTGTAAACCTGCGATTTCTGAGGCTGGTGACTCGGATAAACTTATCCTCATAAGCAGAGGTGACTCTTGGTCTTCCTTTCCTGGGGCGGTCCTCATGTGAGACAGTTTCTTTGTAGCGCTTGATGGTTTTTGCAACTGCACTTGGGGACACTTTCAAAGTTTTCCCAATTTTTCGGACTGACTGACCTTCATTTCTTAAAGTAATGATGGCCACTCGTTTTTCTTTACTTAGCTGCTTTTTTCTTGCCATAATACAAATTCTAACAGTCTATTCAGTAGGACTATCAGCTGTGTATCCCCCAGACTTCTGCACAACACAACTGATGGTCCCAACCCCATTTATAAGGCCAGAAATCCCACTTATTAAACCTGACAGGGCACACCTGTAAAGTGAAAACCATTTCCGGTAACTACCTCTTGAAGCTCAACAAGAGAATGCCAAGAGTGTGCAAAGCAGTCATCAAAGCAACAGGTGGCTACTTTGAAGAACCTAGAATATAAGACATATTCTCAGTTGTTTCACACTTTTTGTTAAGTATATAATTCCACATGTGTTAATTCATAGTTTTGATGACTTCAGTGTGAATTTACAATTTTCATAGTACTGAAAATACAGAAAAATCTTTAAATTAGAAGGTGTGTCCAAACTTTTGGTCTGTACTGTACATGTCATCATTTTTTTGGAACTGTCTCATGATCAAAGGTTGCCCGCAGGGTCGGCTCCAGGTTTTCATGGGCCCCGGGTGAAAGAGTCTCAATGGGCCCCTTTAACACATAACACAATTCATGATGCACAGATACAGCAGAGAAATATATGTATAGTACAATGCCAAACATTTCACTTACTTCATACATTACATGAGTGATATCTGTTGTGAATGTGCTAAAAATGGTTTCTGAGCAGAGGCTCCCTCTGGTGGTTACTGACAGTACTGAACCTTTCAGCGAGGAATGGCAATCTGGGATCACGGACTGGTCTGATATAAGGGAGGTTCCCTCCCATGATGGTTGCCGGTTATCAATTGTTCTTGTCTCAATTGTGGTTCCTGGTTCATTTGGAAGCTTGCTGAGTCTTGCCTGCATCTTCTGCTATCAGATAAGATATTTTCTGCTTTTATTTTTGTGCTTGCTTTTTGCATTGTTCCCTGCACTTCTGTGGAGGTCAGCCAGGTCCCCTCCGGGGGGCTTGTGCTCCTCTCAGTTTATCTGGAGCCACTGTTGTTTGTTCATTTGCCTTTTCCAGTTTTTTCTGTGGCTGCGGCTTAGTTACACCAGAGATCTGATTTAGGTGGTAGAGGTCGTGTGATCTCAGGTGTTTTTGCAATCAGTAGAGTTGGTATTTTTTAGGGTTTTTTTGGATTGCAGTGAGTATCCTTTCCTGTACTTTTCTGTCTAGACAGATTGGGCCCCAGCGTTTGCTCATTCTATTTTCTGTCTGTGTCCGTGCTTCTTCTTGTCTAACCGCCATTACATGTTTGGGGGCTTCCTATTTTCTTTGGGGATCTGCTCCGGGGCAGATAGCTTTCATCTTTCTGCCTTTAGGTGTAGTTATCTCTCAGGCTGTGACGAGGCGTCTAGGATCAGCGTAGGAACGTTCCACGGCTGCCTCTAGTTGTGTGGTTAGTTCAGGTTACTGCAATGCAATAGGTTCCAGCCTCTCTGGAGTATTGCTGTTTTTGCTTACTCTCCTCAGCTACCAAAACATAACAGATATCTATTGTAAATTCTACAATAGCTCAAAAGACAAACAGTATAGTCATCCATACAGTATTATGGGCACCACATAGTGCGCAAAACAGAATAATGAGCCCCATATATTGCTTCATACAGAATAATGAGCCCCATATAATGCTCCATATATAATGGACCCTATAAGATGCTCCATATATAATAGGCCCCAAATGATGCTCCATATATAATGGGCCCCATATGATGTTCCATATATAATGTGCCCCATATGATGTTCCATATATAATGGGCCCCATATGATGCTCCAGTATATGATGGGCACCATATATGATGCTTCAGTGCATGATGGGTCCCATTTAATGCTTCATATATAATGGTCCTATATATGATGCTCCAGTATATTTTGGGCCCCATATATGATGCGCCAGTTTATGATGGGCCCCATATATGATCCTCCAGTGTATGATGGGCTCCATATGAGATGGTCTCCATATATTGCGCCAAAGATAAAAAAAATAAAAGATTAAATACTCACCTATCTTCACTGGCCGCTGCTCTGCTCAAGGCACCGGCCCCCATAGCATGCCGGTGTCCCCGACTGTGAGTGGGCCCCCCCATCTGCTCAGGGCCCCGGCACTTGCCCTGGTACGCCGGGTGCTGACGGCCGGCCCTGGTTGCCCGACTTGAGTGAATTGGTGAAGATTTGTTGATAGCCGTCAAATATCTGTGCAAAGATCCCCGCTCATGGGTACAGTGATGATTCTCCATAGATTTACAGTCAGTGTGGCGACATCTAGTGGTGACAGCGCTGCTGATACCTTGTCAGCGTTTACGGATTCTCACGGACCCCATTATAATTAAATGAAATAAAATTGACCCTTTGGAGGAGGGATGTCCTGGTCAGTCAATGTGTGCTCACCCCTGGCCGAGGTGTCAGTATAGGAGAGCTCTTCACAGGCTGATACTCGAACTGTGGGTCATGGCAAAAATTCAGGTGGCCTTTACATAATGGAATATATCAAAGAGTGTCCTTAAATATTTTAATATCGGAATTCAGACCAAGCCACTAAGTACAAACAACTCTAAATTATCATTAACCCATAAACTACCCTCGCACTATTTATTTTACTCATATAGCGCCAGGGCTGCCACTAGGAATTTTGGGGCCCCTTACTGGCAACATTTTCGGGGCCCCCTTGAGACTCCACCCAAGCTCCACCCCAGTTCCACCTCCATCCCACGAACCTTCCAAAGTCCCATGGCCCTTTCTTGGAAATCTAATTTCTGCACCACGTCCTCACCATTCGCACATTAACACTTACCATCACCAGATCACATACATAGCCAGCAGCCTTTGTAGACTCTTTTGGCCGGCTCTACTCTACTGTAACTTATTAAACATTTGTTAAAATATCCAGTACAATTTAGGTACATTTTTATTTAGTTTTCAATTTTTAAAATGACCAGTAATATCACACACAAGGGACAAATACCACCGCACCATGACCAGACCACATATTACCACCACAGTGACCGAATAATACTACATACAATGAATAAATACCGCCACACCATGACCAGACCACATATTACCACCACATAGTGACTGATTACTACAATACTGATCATCAATAAAAAAAACAATACCAATATCACCATAAGTGCCATTATTCACATAAGATCTGTACTTAGTATATAGTGTCAGTGTACAGGTAATATAGAGATTACCAGTGACATTATACACAGGAGCTCTGTATATAGTGTCAGTGTGCAGTCATGGCCAAAAGTTTTGAGAATGACACAAATATTATATTTTCACATGATCTGCTGCCCTCTGGTTTTTATGTGTGTTTGACAGATGTTTTTATCACAGACAGAAATATAATAATTGCAAACATATGAGTAACAAAAGCTTATATTGACAGAATGAGTTAATGCAGCAAGTCAATATTTGCAGTGTTGACCCTTCTTCTTCAGGACCTCTGCAATTCTCCCTGGCATGCTCTCAATCAACTTCTGGATCAAATCCTGACTGATAGCAGTCCATTCTTGCACAATCAATGCTTTCATTTTGTCAGAATTTTTAGGTTTTTGTTTGTCCACCCGTCTCTTGATGATTCACCACAAGTTCTCAATGGGATTAAGATCTGGGGAGTTTCCAGGCCATGGACCCAAAATCTCTATGTTTTGTTCCCTGAGCCATTTAGTTATCACCTTTGCTTTATGGCAAGGTGCTCCATCATGCTGGAAAAGGCATTGTTGATCGCCAAACTGCTCTTGGAGGGTTGGGAGAAGTTGCTCTTGGAGGACATTCTGGTACCATTCTTTATTCATGGCTGTGTTTTTAGGCAAGACTGTGAGAGAGCCGATTCCCTTGGCTGAGAAGCAACCCCACACATGAATGGTTTCAGGATGCTTAACAGTTGGCATGAGACAAGACTGGTGGTAGCGCTCACCTTGTCTTCTCCGAATGAGGCGTTTTCCTGATGTCCCAAACAATCGAAAAGGGGATTCATCAGAGAAAATAACTTTACCCCAGTCCTCAGCAGTCCACTGCCTGTACGTTTTGCAGAATATGAATCTGTCCATGATGTTTTTCTCTGGAGAGAAGTGGCTTCTTTGCTGCCCTCCTTGAGACCAGGCCTTGCTCCAAGAGTCTCCGCCTCACAGTGCGTGCAGATGCACTCACACCTGCCTGCTGCCATTCCTGAGCAAGCTCTGCACTGCTGGTAGCCCGATCCCGCAGGTGAAACACTT
Source organism: Oophaga sylvatica (assembly GCA_033576555.1). NCBI lineage: Eukaryota > Metazoa > Chordata > Amphibia > Anura > Dendrobatidae > Oophaga > Oophaga sylvatica. Next base: position 543,473,756 of record JARQOD010000004.1, on the reverse strand, counting down.
TTAAGAGATGGTCCTGGCGCTTGCTGGTCTTTCTTGGGCGCCCTGAAGCCTTTTTGGCAACAATGGAACCTCTCTCCTTGAAGTTCTTGATGATGCGATAGATTGTTGACTGAGGTGCAATCTTTCTAGCTGCGATACTCTTCCCTGTTAGGCCATTTTTGTGCATTGCAATGATGACTGCACGTGTTTCTTTAGAGATAACCATGGTTAACAGAAGAGAAACAATGATGCCAAGCACCAGCCTCCTTTTAAAGTGTCCAGTGGTGTCATTCTTACTTAATCATGACAGATTGATCTCCAGCCATGTCCTCATCAACACCCACACCTGTGTTAATGGAGCAATCACTGAAAAGAGGTTAGCTGGTCCTTTTAAGGCAGGGCTGCAATGATGTTGAAATGTGTTTTGGGGGATAAAGTTCATTTTCTAGCCAAATATTGACTTTGCAAGTAATTGCTGTTAAGCTGATCACTCTTTATAACATTCTGGAGTATATGCAAATTTCCATTAGAAAAAGTGAAGCAGTAGACTTTGTAAAAATTAATATTTGTGTCATTCTCAAAACTTTTGTCCATGACTGTACAGGTAATACAGGGATTACAGGTGGACAGTTTACAGATAATACAGTGATCACCAGTGACATTATACAGAGGAGCTCTGTATATAGTGTCAGTGTACAGGTAAAACAGTAATCACCAGTGACATTATACACAGGAGCTCTGTATATAGTGTCAGTGTACAGGTAAAACAGTAATCACCAGTGACATTATACACAGGAGCTCTGTATATAGTGTCAGTGTACAGGTAAAACAGTAATCACCAGTGACATTATACACAGGAGCTCTGTACATGGACTTGTATAGTGACAGTTAGTTTGTTATACAGTTCTTAGTGGTCGTAACCATGGATACCTAAGGTACTGCAATGTCCTACATGGGGTAAGCTACATAGCGAATCTGAAGAACTATACTACTATTTCTAATTGGAGGTATTTGCTAATATGATTATTATTACACCTACTACATATTGGGATAGGATCTTAGAGATGGGAATACCCCTTTAACTCTTCTATTCTGGAAAACCTTCTTACTTTGCATCATTTTTTCATCTGTCGCTACCTAAATACTATGCTGGAATTTCTGGTGGGGGCGACCCTGAGACTGGTTATAAGCCCAGTGTTTGGCCCTCAGAGTTACGTGTCACACCTAAACACCTTTATATGGAATCTGTAACCTGCATATTTAGGCTGTCTGAGGGACGCCATGATGATAAGGCGCCTGCTTGGTAACAAGTGCAGACTAATTGCCGCTACAGTGAAGTGAATTGCCTGCAGTGAAAGGGTTAATACCTGGGCCCTACATCAGTAATAGGCCCCCGCAGTCACCATGACAACTGTTATGAGGTCATAGACGCATGTCATAAAGAAGATTCCATGACGGAAGGCCGCGCTGCCACAATCAGCACCATTACTGATGCGCCTGAGGACCTTCAGCTTCACCGAATTCAGGTGTGGTCTTATCTCTCTTGGTACAAGGTGAAATTCTCCTGTCATCTTGGTCCTCAAGCCAACATCCATCGTTAGGTAAGTGCTGATCCCGTGTGCAGGGAGGGATTGAAATACCCGCTGTGGAATAAGTCCTCATCCTGAATGGGCGTCAAAGGCCAATGTTCTCCTGGACTGAGGAGGAGGGACGGATTCCACAATCGTCCGAGGATTATTGGGAGTCAACCACACCTGAATTTGGGTAAGACTTATTATTAATATTAATTAGGTAACATAGTCCAGCATTAATGGTATTTATAAGTTGCCACAATTGGGGTTTGTGTGACCCCTAGAAGTGTCGAATAGTCCATAGTCTGTGTGAGACTGAACGATCTTTTTGTTGTATTTTGTTTTCCGTCAATTGTGTCATTTTCATTTGTCCGTCTTTCTAAATCGTAAAACTAAAAGGCCATAAAATATATGTTTTCTGTCTACACATGAGACTCCTTGAATGATCTCTTGAGTGAATGTATAAGGATTGAGATATAAAATCCTGAGTGTATAAGGGAGTCCAGTTAGGTGTGGTCAACAGTCACGTGTGGACTGGAGATAAATGTTAGAACAGTGTCAAACACCGAGGTACACGTCACCGGACCCCCATAGAGAATATGCTGTGTCTTACAGAATACAATCTGTATTGTTCTGTGTATATTTCTTAAAATAACACAGAGTGACTGAAACCTCTTCGTTTCCAAAGTGAACGCAGGGTTAAAGCTGCGGCGGTCGAGTGAGACCTTGTCACGATCACTGAGGAGTTAGTAGAGTCCGCGACGGTGATGTTCTGAATACCTGATTTTAGGAACGGGAACGTCTCTGGATATAAAGAGGCGGTGTTGATGGACTTTATCTCAGCACTTCAGGACTAGGAATGCGAGGGAACTTTTATCCATTGTCTTGTATGTTTCTTGTCTGTTAATGTTTGTGGTTCTCGTCTTCATGTTTGTGTCTGTCCAGATGCTGATGGTGAAAGTTGTTGTGAATTGTGCTGTTATTAGTGATGAGTGAGCATGCTGGGATAAACGTGTTATCAGAGCACGCTCGGGTGCGAATAGAGTATCTTCAGCATGCCCGAATACCATGTTCGAGTCCCTGCTGCTGCATAACACCTTATCTGAGCACACGCGCTCATCACTAACTCTTATCCTAGTCCCGGGGAATGTATTTACCTCTTTCATAGAAGTTTTTCACCAGACCCAGCTCCTCAGGGTCCTTCTTACTAATCACTGTGTTATCACATTCCTCCCTTACAGGCCTCCATTGGACAAAGGTGGAACACATAGAATATGAAGGAAATAAGCAGAGATGTATTCCTGAATTCAGGTGGTGTCCTATCTCACTTGTAGGTGAATTCTCCTGTCAGAGAGATGGTCCATCCACCTGGGCAGTCAGATCAACCCAATAGGGTCTAGGGATCAATATGGTGGCAGATATCGCAGCCGGATCTCTCCCACATCCACTTACCACATTTATAGTCTACACATGTTATGTCATTCTCTGTAAATCTGGTAAAATAGACATATTGTAAAACTCTGTCGTTCCATCTGTTGTATACCGGCACTAACTCTCTAAGCCCAAGGGAAGGGCAGCTCTCCAGCCAGGGTTCCCTAGAGGTTTCCTCCACAGGGGGTTTTTCCTCTCCTGAGTGCTGGGGGGTGACTCTTCGTGAGTCGGGGGTTGTGCTATTTTCGGTGTCATGTAAATTTAAATAAAATTATCACCATTTGACACCTAACTGCAATGCTTTGTGTATTTATTTTGTGTGTCTCTGTCTGATTCATTCTGTTTGGGGTCGGGGTTCATCACATACGGCTGGACATCTGCCGGCCACACAGGACCCTGTAAGCACATTATGCCCAAGGGGACTGATGATGATGATGATGGAGAAGAGGAGACAAGCGTTACAGCACAACCCCTGGACGTGTGCCCCACTGGAATAAAAAATTGTATTACCGCAGTATTATAAGCAGATTACTCTTCTATTACCGTAACTCCGATTATCTGCAAAGGAGAAGACCGCCTGCAAGATGGACTGTGGGAACAGAGACTACACAGAGTCTTCTTCATCCTGATAGGTGATTGCAGGGTCATCCCTGCCACCAGATGGGAGCTGCGCCCGTCCTAAGGGGCAGCCTCAAAATCATTCTTACGGGAACCAGTTTTGTCTGATAACACCACAAACCTGAACATATAGTGTTAATCTGCAGTTTAATAGCGCTAGGAAAGTTTCCATAGGTGCATCACCAGAGAAAAAATGAACTTCATTTATCCTGGGAGCCACCATCTTTCAGTCATACAGACGCGGCCCAGAGTAATTATAGTCACCGCTCACAGGACTGACAGCGGAAGCTATAAGCATGTCCCGGCACTGACTGACAGCCGACTATGCAGTGCAGTCACTGCCAGGCCGTGCTCACAACCACCACTCTCAGCAGTGTGAGCGGTGACTGTAATTTTTTTTTTGTATCAAATTTGTAATTTGGTCTTCTTGAACACATACTAATAAATGCCAGGAAAATGGCATCACAACAACCAGACAGAAGTAATCGCACATTAAAAAAAATGCTAAACTTTTGGTCGCCACTGTATGTCACTAAAAGAGTCACTGTGCCTTCCAGTGTCTGAGGCCGCGGCGTTCATCACATTGCTTCATGTCTATGATCATATTGTAAAACTCACAAGTGTATGGGATTTCTAGACCACTATAAGACCCCAGCAATGGGGAACTTCTGATATCGTCCAAACTTGGCGCAATCCTTTTACTGCGTATCTGTCACCAGACAATATAGACTCTTGTAACCTAATACTTATCATATAACTTTTTTGCCATTGATGTAACTATGTGCCTTGTTTTTTTGAGGGACAAGTTGTAGGTTTCGATGCCACCATATTGGGGTACACAATTTACAGATTAATTGATTACCTCTTTTTGGGGAGGTTGTGAAAAAACAGCAACACCGCCACTGATTTTTCATATTGTAAATTTTGTAACGTTACTTGATTCTTTGGGTCGGACTGACAGGGCCGCCATCAGGGCATAACTGGTGTATGGGGAAGTACTTTATTCTCTGGGATATTAGGATATGTCAGAAAAACAGTTATTATTCCACATCTAAAAAATGCTTTTTTTGTAAGAAGATCTTTTTACACTGTTTTGATACTTTTCTTGTGTGTTTTTTTATGCAGTTTTAATCATAGTCTGGGGTATTGCAATAGATATTTTTTCTCAAATAAATGTAAAGCTTGTTGCAAGCAGATCTGAAGCTTTTAATGATATTGATAATCCGTACCAAAAATGGTGATGAAAAAGAACTCTACGTGATCATACCCAAGTGTAGAGATATCAACATATTCCATAAACCAAGCAAAGTATTATTGATATCGCTAACGGATTGTAGCTTCCTCAAGGGTAATGTCTGCCACACAATTGACCCTTTCTTACTAATTATTTGTAATTAATGCAGATCCTAAGATATACCGTCCCAAGGCTCCCCGAAAGTAGGAGTGTCCCTCTGTTTCTGACGAAGGTGGTGGTCCACACGGATGGCCAGACATAGCCTTCTCCAGAGACACCGGGGTCTCATACAGATGCACAGGCATCCTTTACTGAAAACTGTATGAATTGGATGGAGATCGCAGGACACTGGCGTGACACTCGTCCCACTTTTGTAGGCCGAAATCAGACGTTTTTTTTTTCATGGTGACGGATATAAGCCCTAATGATGAGTCCGTCCCCAGCTGCTTATAGTTTAGTAGTGTGAACACAGCCTTAGAGGGGTTTGTCCATAACTTTCTAACATTTTCTTTCTGTGAGCGAGATAGACTGAAATGGTTAATCGGGCGGACCTAAAATTGTCCTCAGCAGCCCTAAGTGGCCACACAATCGCTCCCTCTTTTTGAAAGTTATAAGGTGTGCAAGTGTGTGCCCCTCTATGTATATGTGGCGGCAATGTATATAGATAATTATTTTGCTGGGGGGAATTTAGCTTTTATACAAAAATTCTTCATTGAGTGACAGAAAACAGAGCTCAACCCATTCCTCTATTCAACAAATCGTTCTCTATGCAGCCGGACACCGCCAGAGGGCGCTGTGGCACACGACACTATTCCTTTCACCACTAGGAAACTAGAAAAGAGGAGCAAGATGGCGGACAGCAGGCTTCACATGACGCATCTGGAACACAGAGTACCAAGATGGCGCACAGTCGCAAAGCATTCTGGATTCGTTGATTGACGTTTCTGGCACATGCGCAGCAGAGAAGCCGGCAGCATGGCTGATAACAGAGTTGCGGAGCTGCTGCTCCAGAAGCTGCGGGATGGAGACTGCGGGGGACTGGACAGCCTGGAGCTGGCGGGGGCTCTGGGAGTGGACCACCAGCAAGTGGTGGGTGCAGTGAAGAGTCTGCAGTCCCTGGGAGAGGTGAGACTTCCCGGATGATGCAATAGTGCAGGGTGTGGGGAACATATGGCTGCTGTGGGGCTACAAGTCCCAGCATGCCGGGCAGTGAGTGCTGTGTGCGGAATCGGGAGAACTCTGCTGTCTGTGCAGCTTCTCCATCAGAAATGTGTCACCATTCACTGACAGCAAGCGGAGACATTCCCCACCGTGCAGCTGTGCGAAAGCCAGGCGCTACCGTCTACTAATATTATTAATAGTCCTCATCAAACTGCAAAGAAATGCACCTTTTATTATTTTAGAAGATCATCAAAAAGTGAATTTATTTCAGTTCTTCAATACAAAAAGTGAATCTCCTATATTGTATAGAGTCATTACACACAGAGTGATCTATTTCACGTGTTTATTTCTGTTAATGTTGATGATTATGGCTTACAGCCAATGAAAACCCAAAAGTCATTATCTCAGTAAATTAGAATAATTAACAATAAACACCTGTAAAGGCTCCTAAGTTTTAAAGGTCCCTTAGTCTGTTTCAGTAGTTCCACAATCATGGGGAAGACTGCTGACATGACAGATGTCCAGAAGGCAGTCACTGACACACTCCACAAGGAGGGGAAGCCACAAAAGGTCATTGCTAAAGAAGCCGCTGTTCACACAGTGCTGTATCCAAGCATATTAATGGAAAGTTGAGTGGATGGAAAGTGTGGTAGAAAAAGGTGCACAAGCAACCGGGATAACCGCAGCCTTGAAAGGATTGTTAAGAAAAGGCCATTCAGTAATGTGGGGAGATTCACAAGGAGTGGACTGCTGCTGGAGACATTGCTCCAAGAGCCACCACACACAGACGTATCCAGGACATGGGCTACAAGTGTCCATTCCTTGTGTCAGCCACTCATGATCAATAGACAACGCCAGAAGCGTCTTACCTGACCAAGGAGAAGAAGATCTGGACTGTTGTCAGTGGTCCAAGGTGTTTTTCTGATGAAAGTAAATTTTGCATTTCATTTGGAAATCAAGGTCCCAGAGTCTGGAGGAAGAGTGGAGAGGCCACAATCCAAGCTGCTGGAGGTCTAGTGTGAAGTGTCCACAATCAGTGATGGTTTGGGGAGCCATGTCATCTGCTGGTGTAGGTCCACTGTGTTTTACCAAGACCAAAGTCAGCGCAGCCATCTACCAGGAAATTTTAGAGCACTTCATGCTTCCCTCTGCTTTTTGGAGATGGAAATGTCATTCTTCAGCAGGACTTGGCCCTGTCCACACTGCCAAAAGTACCAATACCTAGTGTACAACAACAGTATCACTGTGCTTGATTGTCAGCAAACTCGCCTGACCTTAACCCCATAGAGAATCTATGGGATATTGTCAAGAGGAAGATGAGAGACACCAGACCCAACAATGCAGACGAGCTGAAGGCTGCTATCAAAGCAACCTGGGCTTCCATAACCCCTCAGCAGTGCCACAGGCTGATCGCCTCATGCCACGCCGCATTGATGCAGTAATTGATGCAAAAGGAGTCCGACCAAGTATTGAGTGCATTTACTGATCATACATCTCAGTAGGACAATTTCGGATTTTAAAATCATTTTTAAAACTGATGTTATAAAGTATTCTAATTTACTGAGATAATGACTTTTGGGTTTTCATTGGCTGTAAGCCATAATCATCAACATTAACAGAAATAAACACGTGAAATAGATCACTCTGCGTGTAATGACTTTATATAATGAGTTTCACTTTTTGTATTGAAGAACTGAAATAAATTAACTTTTTGATATTCTAATTTTAGTGAGAAGCACGTGTGTATATGTGTAATATATATATTCGTATATGTCCCTTATCCCGGCCCCATCCTTGTATATGTCCCCCGTTCTGCCTCTGTTCTTTAATGTATAGAAGAAAATAAACCATTATAGTCACCAGGGGTGTACATAGAAAAGTATAATGCACCCCTCCACAGTCCTGCATATAATAAACTGCACGGGCCATAGTCCACAATAGTGTATGATGCACGGCCCATAGTCCTCCATAGTGAATGATGCACAGGTCATAGTCCACCATAGTGTATGATGCACGGCCCATAGTCCACCATAGTGTATGATGCACGGCCCATAGCCTCCATAGTGTATGATGCACGGCCCATAGTCTCCATAGTGTATGATGCACGGCCCATAGTCCTCCATAGTGTATGATGCGCGGCCCATAGTCCACCATAGTGTATGATGCGCGGCCCATAGTCCACCATAGTGTATGATGCGCGGCCCATAGTCCACCATAGTGTATGATGCGCGGCCCATAGTCCTCCATAGTGTATGATGCGCGGCCCATAGTCCTCCATAGTGTATGATGCGCGGCCCATAGTCCTCCATAGTGTATGATGCGCGGCCCATAGTCCTCCATAGTGTATGATGCGCGGCCCATAGTCCTCCATAGTGTATGATGCGCGGCCCATAGTCCTCCATAGTGTATGATGCGCGGCCCATAGTCCTCCATAGTGTATGATGCGCGGCCCATAGTCCTCCATAGTGTATGATGCGCGGCCCATAGTCCTCCATAGTGTATGATGCGCGGCCCATAGTCCTCCATAGTGTATGATGCGCGGCCCATAGTCCTCCATAGTGTATGATGCGCGGCCCATAGTCCTCCATAGTGTATGATGCGCGGCCCATAGTCCTCCATAGTGTATGATGCGCGGCCCATAGTCCTCCATAGTGTATGATGCGCGGCCCATAGTCCTCCATAGTGTATGATGCGCGGCCCATAGTCCTCCATAGTGTATGATGCGCGGCCCATAGTCCTCCATAGTGTATGATGCGCGGCCCATAGTCCTCCATAGTGTATGATGCGCGGCCCATAGTCCTCCATAGTGTAGATGCGCGGCCCATAGTCCTCC
>JARQOD010000004.1:543355867-543464829 GCA_033576555.1 Oophaga sylvatica | reverse complement strand
CTGTACATTAGACATAATTAGTCTTTGCAGGTCTATCCCACCCAAATCCCGTATATTATCGTATATTCATAATCCTCACGATTACTCGTGTTCCACAGAGCATTCCTAATACAAAGATGTCTCCTAATGTGGGGGATTTATCCAAAAGTCCTACTATTTTTCAGGCTGCATACACGCATAAACACAGTGTTACCATCTGAGAGAAACGGACTGATTTAGATTTTTTTTTCCCCTCGAGTGTCATCCCACTTACATACATTTTTTTTTTCACCAGAGCAGATAGGCGATATGAACATTCATTTTCATCCATTGACTCTTCGGAATGGAACCTTTAAAAATGGATGGAACGCTGAAGCCCAAAGTCTGTGTTGATCCCCCATTCACAGGACCTGTACTTCCTTCCCAAGGGACAGATACCGGCTATATTATAAAGTCAGCATCTGTCTTGTGACATGCGTGGCTGGAGAAGAGTTCTGGCTCCTACTGTTAACCATTTAAATGCTGCGGTCAATCTCTGACAGTGGCATCTAAATGGAACGTGTGCCTGTGCCCAAGCGTACCGGCTCTCATCGACCAACCGTGATGGGATGCTGAAGACTCCCAGTCGCAGTCATTTTGGTCTGACGGAGATTTTCACTATACGGGCTCATACTTGCTGGAAAAAAAACGGTCAGTTTTCTGGATGGTCCGATTATGTGCAATTGTCATGCGATTTTTTTTATAGCACCATCTATTGCATTAGCGATTATCATGCCAAAATCGCAGCATGTTGCGATTTTTTTTCTCACACCGATTTCGGATGAGAAAAAAATCGCAAATGAGATGTCACCTATTGAATAACATTGGTCCAATTTGAATCCGATTTTTTTATCAGCTGAAAATCATCCGTTTTCGGCTCAAGTGAGTATGAGCCCTATCCTGCGATATTTATTGCAGGATACATTATAAGCAATCAATTGATCACGTGTTGTAATCTCCTAAGGGGCCTAATAATTAACAAAAAAATAAAATAGTTTTTATCAACTCAAAAAATATCTAAAAATTCAAATCTACTCCATTTCCCAAAGTTAAAAATAATTTAAAAAAATAAACATATTTAGCAGGGCTGAGTTTGTAAAAGTATGGTCTATTATGGGTATTAATGAACCTGATTAGGAAAACGCAGTAAAAAGATAAAATAAAAATGGCAGAATCATGCATTTTTAGTAACTTCACGGCCCTAAAAAAATGTAACGATAAGCAATAAAAGCATTATATGTACATAAAATCAATATTAACAAAAATGTGAGCTCACCGTACAAAAAAACAAGCCCTCACAGCGCCATCAACACAATTTTACTGGCGTGTGAAAATAGGGACATAGAGCAAAAATGTATTTTTTTTTTTTTTCAATATTCAGAATTTTTCTTTCAGCACTTAAATATAAAACAAACAATGCATGTTTGGTACCGTAGTAATCTGACGTGAACAATCATGTTTCCAGATCATTTTTACTGCACAATGAATGCAGTAAAAATACAACACAAAAAAAAAACAATGTCAGAATTGCATTTTTACCCCCATTTCATCACATTTGGATTTTTTTTACTATGTTTTAGTACATTACGTGGTGAAATGAGTAATGGCATTCGAAACTACAATCGTCCCACTTAAAAAAAAAATAAATAAAAAAAAGCCCTCACATGTCTAGGTCGACACGTAAAAATAAAAAAAGTTACAGCACACGAAAGAAGGTGATAAAATTACATGAAAATGGAAAATGAAAAGTTCCCTGGGTTAATAACCGAGTGTCATCCTCAAATTCGGATCTGAGTAGGACATGCTCTCAGTCTCACGGATCTTGCTCTTGGATCTGTGAATACCACCATTGTACTCTGTGGGTCCCAGCATCAGGACGTGTCACACGGATATGTAAATGAAGCCTAAATCCAAGTATCCATCATCTAATATCTGTTTATCCATCCATCATCTCATATCTAATATCTATCCATCATCTATTGATCTAATTATTTATTTATCTTCCATTCATCTATCTCGTCTATCCATCCAACCATCGGTAATGCTTTCATCTTTCAAGAAACATTTGATAATTAATTGTACGACAAGTTTCAGAGACTACATGTAGTAATATTTCGGTGATCGGACCAGCCGCCCCCTGCAGCAGGACACCTGACATCGGTAGGGACAACCCAGTATGGTTGTACATGGCGTCAGAAGAACACAAAGGGTTCCGTGATTACTCAAGAGTCACAAGATTCTAAACTTTTGGGAGGATCTACGTTCTTTCAGATCAGATGTATAACTCAAACATCTTGGGCTCCCACCTGCTGTATGCCCCATCAGAAAACCGGGCCCAGGTGCAATTGCTACCTGTGACCTGTGACACCCACTTTAGATGCCCGCTTTCCAAGTATGGAGCAGGATAGTACTCACTGTTCAGCAGTGTATTTCCCGCAACCCTCCGGCTCATGAAGCAGATAATGACTGCTTTCTCATTACCGTGCGCCCCCGACACAGCTTGGCTGCTGACATAACCCAGGATTACAGGGCAATAGCCTCCGGGAGAGATGATGCCAACTGTTACCACCGCCTAATCCCTACGTCACATCGCAATGTGTTCCCATTATACTCCCAGCAGTTAACCCCTTAAGGGCCAGGCAGTTTTTCATTTTTGCCATTTTTTTGTCTTTTCTCCCCTTCTTCTAAGAGCCGTGTTTTTTTTTTTTTTGTTTTTTTCCGTTGACATACCCGTATGAGGGCTTTTTTTTTTTTTACAGGACAAGTTGTCATTTTGAACGACGCCATTTACTTTACCATATAATGTACTGAAAAATGTAAAAAACAATTCCAAGTGCCTTGAAATGGTTACAAAAAAAAATTAAACCATTGTTATTGGGGTTTTTGTTTTTGGGCCCTCATTATGACCCGATAATGTGATTTTTCAGATCAGTAGGATTACGGTGATACGAAAGTTGTGTAGGTTTTATATACACAAACATATACAGTACAGACCAAAAGTTTGGACATACCTCATTCAATGATTTTTCTGTATTTTCATGACAGTGAAAATTGTACATTCACACTGAAGGCATCAAAACTATGAATTAACACATGTGGAATTATACATTACACTTTACAAAAAAGTGTGAAACAACTGAAAATATGTCTTATATTCTAGGTTCTTCAAAGTAGCCACCTTTTGCTTTGATTACTGCTTTGCACGCAGAAAAGGTGAACGGATGGACTCTACATGCCTGGTTCCCACCGTGAAGCATGGAGGAGGAGGTGTGATGGTGTGGGGGTGCTTTGCTGGTGACACTGTTGGGGATTTATTCAAAATTGAAGGCATACTGAACCAGCATGGCTACCACAGCATCTTGCAGCAGCATGCTATTCCATCCGGTTTGCATTTAGTTGGACCATCATTTATTTTTCAACAGGACAATGACCCCAAACACACCTCCAGGCTGTGTAAGGGCTATTTGACCAAGAAGGAGAGTGATGGGGTGCTACGCCAGATGACCTGGCCTCCACAGTCACCAGACCTGAACCCAATCGAGGTGGTTTGGGGTGAGCTGGACCGCTCACCGCTTCAATTCTGAATAGATCCCAACAGTGTCACCAGCAAAGCACCCCCACACCATCACACCTCCTCCTCCATGCTTCACGGTGGGAACCAGGCATGTAGAGTCCATCCGTTCACCTTTTCTGCATGCAAAGCAGTAATCAAAGCAAAAGGTGGCTACTTTGAAGAACCTAGAATATAAGACATATTTTCAGTTGTTTCACACTTTTTTGTAAAGTGTAATGTTTAATTCCACATGTGATAATTCATAGTTTTGATGCCTTCAGTGTGATTCTACAATTTTCATAGTCATGAAAATACAGAAAAATCTTTGAATGAGAAGGTGTGTCCAAACTTTTGGTCTGTACTGTATAGTAGTTAAAAAAATTCAGAAAATCTGTATAGTAGTTAAAAAAATTCAGAAAATTCATTAAAATACACATTGTGGCGCCATTTTCTGAGGCCTATGACTTTATTTTACTATTGATGTAGCTGTGTGCGGGCTTGTTTCATGTAGTATTAGCCTGTTTTTTTTATTGATACCTTTTTGGGGTGCATATGATGTTTTTATTGCCTTTTTTGGGGGGTAGTGGAAGGGGTAGTGCAGCCACCAAAAAATGTCAAGATGATGTACGTCACAGACATAAAACAGCCTGTGACGTAGCAGAGAGAGGAACGGCGTTCACAGTTTTGGCAGCATAGCCGAGAGTGGCGCTCACCCATGGATCCAGGACAGCGGAGCCCTTATTGGTGAGTGGGCCAACAAGGCCACCGCCAATGGCTATGCCACTGCAATGTCCTTATAATTATTTTTCCTAACTCGTTAATTCAAAGCCCAGACCGCTAAAAGTATTCTCCTGGGCTCTGAGTCCAAAGCTGAAGACAACCTGGGAAAGAAGAAAATGAAAAGTATCAGCAGTAAAATAAAATCCAATAAGTAAAGGTGCGACAACGGTTTTTAGGCCCAAAATTTTTGCACTGAAAAAAAAAATAAGTGCAGTTCCAGGAAATGTTGCATCGTTGCCACCTATGGCTTCAGCGCACACATTAGCTTATAATTTTTTCACTAGTTTAGGGCTTAAAGCGCAGCTCTCTGTCTGCTGCATTGCATTTATGCACTCTGCTGAAAAACAACGAGAGGACGGGATGCGGTTTTGTCAGAACAAAAAGATAATATACTGGGTGATATAAGCTTTTTTTTAACACTGAAACTAATAGTGGACGTAATATGGCTGAGCATCAGTGTACGTCTGAGGTACACGTCAGGGAATCATCCTGATTTATGTCACCAGCTTTATATCATCACAATGGCGGCTGTTTAATTGGGGACGGCCGTCATTACTCCTCTTATGGCCGCCGCAGGGGAAATGAGAGGCAGATAACTGGTTGTCAAGATGGCTTCCCGATATGTCCAGAGTGATACTGCATTGTGACTGACAACATTTTGATCTGATATAAACAAAAAGCAGCGTTTTTTTGTCGTCTTCACTGCAGACTTTAGCCATGGTAATATATATAATATATATATTATATATATATATATAATAATGTTACTGTTATTTATTTTAAATGGTTTTATTAATATAGCTATATATATTACTATTATTCTATTTTAATTGTATTAATTAATAATATTCTATTTCTGTTCATGTGTGTGTATATGTATATATATAATATAATATATATATATATATATATATAAAATACATATTAATATATATATATATATTATATGCACCCACATATCTATCTATACACAGGGAGGAAATTAAAACATATACAAATATACCAAAATGTTTTACATTTTTAAATATATACATTTTTTTATTTTTCTACTGAGGGAAGGAGATAAACTACATAAAATAATATTAGTAAATAATAAATATATTTTATATAGATTTTATATATATATATATATATATATATATATAAACACACATATAAATATATACATATATATGTGGATATATGTATATATATTTCTGAATATTTGTTTTATTATTTTATATAGTTCTATACACAGGGAAGGAGATAGATTACATATAATATTAAATTAGAAATATATATATTTTATATAGTTTATTTCCTTCCTTCTGTAGATCGCTATATGAAATACACAAGTATTTTAGTTATATAATGTTCTGAATCGAACATTTATCACAATTTTTTTTACACCATTTTAATTTTCCCATTATTAACCATTCTAAGTGTACAGTCGCTTCTCTTCTTGTCCCTTTACATAATACACCTTAACCTTATCAATTTCTGAACTACAATGGCGGAAAATTTGCCTCAAAACAAGACAATTCCCTCAAACTAGACACTTCCGGCTTTCATTTTCCCGCCTAAAGCAGCAGAGGTCAAACCACGCCCCTCCACAAGACACGCATGAGTCTGAAACCACGCCCCTCTTAATCTCAAACCACGCCCCTCATTAACCGGAGTACTCTGAAACCACGCCCCTCCATGTATTACCCGCAGTAGTCTGAAACGACGATCCTCCACAGGAATCTGAAACCACGCCCCTTCCCAGTACCCGCAGAGTCTGAAACCACGCCTCCTCAGGTTACTCCGTCTCCTGCTGCTCTTCAGACCTCGCACTCCGCAGTCTCGTCAGCCATTTTCAAGACATCGGAAGCTCCGCCCCTTCTATTTTCCCGCCTTCTTGTAGCTGTGAGGAGAAATAAAAAAACGACCGGGTACATAAAAAAAAAACACAACCGGCCGCCATTTTTGATCTCTCATGAGCGTGATCCTTCTCATGTAACTGTGCTGTGTGACATTCACATTAGTTTATTACCCTATGATGCCTGATATATAGTCATAATTCATATGTTTCAGGCTCTAAATATTTAAAGTGCGAGTTCACCATTATATTGAGCTGGGCGCCTCAGACACGGTCCCACCATTTGTTACCGGCCCCAGCAGGTTTACACCCGCTTTTCCGTCCACATCGCCATATCAGGGATTTATTTTTTTTTAACCGAGGGCCGACTTGTAGTTTTCAATAACACCTTACCATATAATATGCAGAAGAATGCTAAAAATAAAAGCGTGGTGAAATTCCGCCATTTTGTTTTTGTGTTTACGGTGATCATGGCGCGGTAATATTTGATTGTGACTCGTCAGTGCGATTACAGCAATACCGACATAGTTTTAATTTAGAAGTAACATTTAAAAAAAAATTGTTAAAAAAAAAATAACTTGGTTTGCGTCACCATTTTTTGAGACCTATTTTTCATGGCTCTATATGAGGGGTTTTTTTGATTGCCGACGCCATTTTTGGGCAGGTGTGAGACCGACTAAGAGCAATTCTGGCTTTCCCTTTATAATCAAAAACGCAGGCAAAAATGCGTGTTTTTGCAGCTGCGTTTTTTCCTTCCAAGAGATGCAGAAATTTTACTCAACGTGTACACATACCCTAAGCCTTTTTCATTTTATCGAGATCAAGAAGAGGTTGTCCTAGTAGTGGATAACCCCTTTAAATTATTATGATTTTGGGTGTATATAGTCTCCATAGGGAGCATGAATTTGCAATCATTTTGTTGCTTGTATGCTACAATACTAGTGATGCAGTATATAATAGATTTATCTATCTCCTATGAAGCCCAGGGTTTTGCATTGTTGAAAAATTATCATCACCTATCTAATGTATAGGATGGTGGGGATCCGACCACTGGGACTCGCATTGATCATCCCCACTTAGAATGGAGCGGCGCATGTTTACCGCCGCACTATTTCCTGTGGGTCAGCGAGAAAAAGTTGAGCACAGTTTTTGGCTGCCCCCAGTGATGTAACTAGAGTCCCATGGGCCCCCGATACAAAATTTGGACCTGGACCCCCACCTGCATGTTGGTCAGCTGTATGGGCCCTTGTAGTGTTCTATAAGCTATAAAACCATGCATATTCACCCGCCATATAAAAATGCCCCCAACCCTTTCTCTTTCCCTTAATTATGTCCCCAGTATTGGCCCCTTCCTGTAATCAATGTTTTCTATCCTTGTCCCTTCCAGGAATAATATCCCTCTCCTGGCCCCTTCCTAAATTAATGTCTCCTTTTCTGGGCTCCTTCCAGTAATAATACCCCCTACCCCATCCTCTAACAAAGTTCCCAATCCTGGCCTCCTTTCTTGGTGTAATGTCCCCCATCCTGGTATAATATCCTCCATCCTGGGCCCATTCCAGTAATAATGCCCCCCCCCATCCTATAACAAAGTCCCCATCGTTTCTCGTATAATGTACCCCATTCCTTGGCCCTTTCTTGTTATAAAGTCCCCATCTTGGCCCCTTTCTGATATAATGTTCCCCATCCTGGACCCCTTCCAATAATAATGCCCCCCCCCTCATCCTATTAGAAAGTCCCCCATCCTGGACACCTTTCTTGGAATAAAGTCCCACCTGGTCCCTTCCTGGTATCATGTCTCCCATCCTTGCCCCTCCCTGGTATAATGTCCCCCATCCTGGCACCTTTCTTGTATTATGTCCCCCATCCTGGCCCCTTCCTGGTATAATGTCCCACATCCTGGGCCTTTTCCAGTTATAATGTCTCCCTTCTGACCCTTATTGTAATAATGCCCCCTCCATCCTGAGCTTAGCTTTTGGTACCAGGGCCCTTTAGCTTTCAACTGATACCAACAGAGTTGTAAATTCAAGTTCTTGGATCTCAATGTCTCAATGCAAACTTTGGAACAGAGATGAATGATTTGGATACAGAAGCTTTTCTTCCTGTTAACACCCCCTTTACCAATCAGAGGGATATATGTGCTGTGGTTCAGCGAATGGAAAATGCCCCAATGAAGTCTATGGAGATTGATTACCATATGTCTGCATCCGCAGAGTCGTAATGTTAATTTGTTACCTCTTCTTAGTGACAATCTAAATGGCTGACTCCGAGTCGAATGACAGAGAAGCACGCGAGGAGTCGGTAAATCCGAGCACTACTAATGGCCAAACTTCCGCTGGGTGAGACTTGATCATTTGAAATGCCTCCCTTGATACTACTAATAATAATTACTTTATTGCTATCATTCCATATGTTTTAATTTAAAGTCACTCTCTTTTCTGATGTACACACATGGTCAAAATTGTTGGTACCCCTCGTTTAATAACAGAAAAACCCACAGTGGTGACAGAAATAACTTGAATATGACAAAAGTAATAATAAATCAAAAATCTATGAAAATGAACAAATGAAAGTCAGACATTGCTTTTCAACTATGCATCCACAGAATTAAAACAAAAATAAAATTCATGAAATAGGCCTTGACATAAATGATGGTACCCTTAACTTAATATTTTATTGCACAACATTTTGAGGCAATCACGGCAATCAAACGATTCCTGTGACTGTCAATGAGACTTCTGCACCTCTCGACAGGTATTTTGGCCACTCCTCAAGAGCAAACTGCTCCAGTTGTCTCGTGTTTGAAAGTTGCCTTTTCCAGACGGCATGTTTCAGCTCTTTCCAAAGTTGCTCAATAGGATTTAGATCAGGGTTCATAGAACGCCACTTCAGAATAGTCCAATGTTTTCCTCTTAGCCATTCTTGGGTCTTTTTAGCTGTGTGTTTTGGGTCATTATCCTGTTGCAAGATCCATGACCTGCGATTGAGACCTAACTTTCTGACACTGGGCAGCACATTTCTTTCTAGAATCCCTTGATAGTCTTGAGATTTCATTGTACCCTGCACAGATTCTAGACACCCTGTGCCAGATGCAGCAAAGCAGCCCAGAACAGAACCTCCTCCATGTTTCACAGTAGGGACAGTGTTCTTTTCTTGATATGCTTCATTTTTCCGTCTGTGAACATAGAGCTGATGTGCCTTGCCAAAAAGGTCCATTTTTGTCTCATCTGTCCATACGACATTCTCCCAGAATCTTTGTGGCTTGTCAACATGTATGGCAAATTCCAGTCTGGCTTTTTTATGATTTTTATGATTTTTTTTCCAACAATGGTGTCCTCCTTGGTGGTCTCCCATGAAGTCCACTTTGGCTCATACAACGACGGATGGTGCGATCTGACACTGATGGTCCTTGAGCTTGAAGTTCACCTTTAATCTGTTTAGAAGTTTTTCTGGGCTCTTTTGTTACCATTCATATTATCCGTCTCTTTGATTTGTCATCAATTTTCCTCCTGCGGCCACGTCCAGGGAGGTTGGCTACAGTCCCATGGAGCTTAAGTTTCAGAATAATATGTGCAACTGTAGTCACAGGAACATCAAGCTGCTTGGAGATTGTCTTATAACTTTTACCTTTAACATGTTTGTCTATAATTTTCCTTCTAATCTCCTGAGACAACTCTTTCCTTCGCTTCCTCTGGTCCATGTTGAGTGTGATACACACCATGTCTCCAAACAGCACAGTGAGTATCTGCAGCCTCTATACAGGCCACTCACTGATTCCAAGATTGTAGACACCTGTGATGCTAAATAGTGGACACACCGCGATTTAACATGTCCCTTTTGTCACATTATTTTCAGGGGTACCATCATTTCTGTCCAGGCCTATTTCATGAGTTTTATTTTTTTTTAATTTTGTGGAAGCATGGTCGAAAAGCAATGTCTGACTTTCATTTGTTCATTTTCATAGATTTTTGATTTATTACTACTTTTGTCAGATTCAAGTTATTTCTGTCACCATTGTGTTTTTTTTTTTAATTTTGACCACATGTGTATGTGGAGTCCTTTCTTATATTGAGAGCCTGACTTATGGGCATGTCTTCAGGGTGGAAATGCAGAAATACATGGTAAAATTAAATGTCAGGGGTAGAGGGTTGCTTTAATGGGGTTGACTCTTGAAGACAACTTTTTCTAGTGAGGTTGGTCTAGCAATTATTTGATTGCTGCGGGTCATATGCTACTTTTTGTATACACTTTTCATTCATTTGTAAAATGCCTGAAAATAACTCCAGACCTAAACATTGAGTCAAGAGGCTGGTTTCACACATCTGAGAGTCACGGCCCGGTATGGCTTGTGACATCAGAGTCGGCTGTGGATCTCTTCATCCAAACTCGCCAAGAGCGTCATGGGCATAAATGATGGTCAGGAAACCCACTGTTCGGTTCGCACATAGGCTGTGAAGTTTATTCGTGTGAAACTGGCCTAAATCTTTGTCTGTGACCTGGCACCCAACCAAGAGAGATAAGCACCACAGTACTTAGCACTGATTTCAGATCCACGTTACTTGGGATTCCATTAATTGGGAAAGACTTGTATATTAATTAATGAACTGAGTGCCGGGTAATTCTGTTAGAAATGCTAAGCTTAGTAAGAGACTTTTCCGGCAGATAGAACACATCACGTTCAGGTCTACGGTGTATTATTTAGTCTGGGTCATTTTTCATTTGCTTACATGAGACATATAAATGTATTTTTTTTTCTAAGAAAAGCTAGGCACAATAAGAATGTAAAAACTGATTATCCCGAAATGCGAGCACCATCTTGTGACCAAATTACCGGGCTGTATATAAAAGCATGTGCAAATTAGTATGTTTTTCACTTTTGACCGGCATTACATGCCAGAAAAAGAAAACACATGTAGTTATAGGGCTCATGCAGATGTCTCTGCAAATCTATCAGATCATGGATTCTCCTGACACAAGTGTGACAGCTTCATATATTTCTTTGAGGCCCTCACACTCGCATCGGAAGAGCCGCGGCCAGTCCGTGCATTAGCAACTCGAGTCGTGACATCTGAATGATGCCTAGTGTCGTAATTAGGATTGCTCAAATTAGCTGCCTTGACGTTTTCTTTTGATTTGTAGCCTGTCGGATCCCTCCTTCTCCACTCCTGGATCCGATACATCCACAACCACCAGCGCCTCTGAGGGGAAGACTTCTAACTATTTCATCGCCTTAGATGCCAACGTGGAGGCGCTGCAGAGCCGTGCCCAGAGCCTGATCGATACAATCAATGAAGGACGCATCAAGGATCAAACCATGATGAAAAACTTTAACACAAACCTCAATATCAAGGTAATAAGGGTTTATTTTCAATAGTTTATGATTGAGAGGTTACGACAGTGATGAACGAATGTGCTTGGATAAATTTTTATTCGAGCATGCTCGGGTGATAAAAGAGTATCTTCGGCGTGCTCGAATACTATGTACCTGTTTGTTAGGCAATCCCTGCATGTGTTGAGGCTGTTGAACAGCTGCAAGACATGCAGCCTCGGTGACTCAAACATACTACTCAAGCACGCTGAAGATACTCAGCACATGAGCCTGCTCGGATAACACCTTATCAGAGCATGTTCGCTTATCACTATTTACGAGCATTGTTAAAAGAACTAAGTTGGGGAAAGGCGCTCAGCTAGAAAACTCATCTGTGAAGCTGTGATAGCTGCGCTCTTTAGGTCATAACACAGTGAACCCCCCAGGTTCCACTACAGATCAGTTGCAGAAAGTCAGAACCAGTTGGATTTACTAATATGTCGGGGGTCACGCAGTACTGTCTCCCCTATTTCACCCACATGATGTTCCGCTCCCCCTGGGAATAGGTAATGGCAGTTTGTTACAATTTTAGACAGACACCCCTGTCCACATGGACACAGGGAGGCACGGGAAGTGAGAGGATGGTTCATGCGACCGCTGGCGTGGCACAACACTCACAATCCTGACAGGCTGAGAGACCCCTTTCACTAGCACCTTTGAACAAAGCCTTGCCAGCCCGATAGGGCTGCCACCAGTTCCTTGTTAGATATAAGCCTGGTTCGTTAACAGGATTATATCGGGCCAGAAACCAGCCCCGGTAGCATATGACATTAAACTGAAAACACTGTCGTGTTGATTTGTGGATCGAGATAAAACAGCAGCCCAAGATTAAATTGGATATTTAATCGCCTTAAGGGCATGCTAGACAAAACAGTATATACACAATGGATATACGGTGGCATGTAAAAGTTTGGGCACCCCTGGTCAAAATGACTGTTATTGTGAAGAGTTAAGCAAGTTGAAGATGAACATGATCTTTAAAAGGGCTAAAGTTAAAGATGACACACTTCCTTAGTATTTTAGGCAAAAAAAAAATATGTCATTTTTTACATTTTAAAAATTACAAAAAGAAAATGGTCAGATGCAAAAGTTTGGACACCCTTAGACATTTGTGTGCTCAGATAACTTTTTCAAAGGTTTCAGACCTTAATTAGCCTGTTAGAGTTATGGCTTATTCACTACCATCTTTAGGAAAGGCCAGGTGATGCAAATGTCCCAGTTTTCTAAAATTCCAGCCTCATCTAACCTTGTGCCAAAAAACAATAGCCATGGGTTCTGTCAGGGATCCGAATATTTGTCAGGACTTTCTTAATCCCACAAATCCCTGATATCACAGGCCGGGAAGGTCATGAGAACCACCCGCTGTGATCTTTGGAGCGAACAGCTCTCTGCTGCCCCCTATTGTCCGGACAATTACGCAGTTGGCCGACGATCAACGGAGAAGGCCGCAGCCTGTTCACACCACTAGGCTGGCTATTGGAAAATTAGCGCTGAGCTTACGGCATGTACACCCCTGAATTCCAACACATGGAATATGGAATATGTGTTCATACCCCGGTACAACTCTCAGATAACCCCAGACTACTCGCTGCCACCACCACTCTGTTTTGGTCGAATGGACACCGTTACGGTAGATATGGCTTTGAGGCGTAGTTTACATAACAGAAGGAACAGAACTATTAAATGTTATATTTAATCCAAAGGGAGGCAGTGTTTATGAAAAATATACAAAAGATTTTACAAAGGGGGCAAAACAATACAGCATGAACAGTTACATAAAATAAAAGGGATTAACAGAAAAACTTACTATACCGATCACATAGACAATTCAGTTTAGCCGAAGGAGAGCGCTTTGATTGGTCTGTCGATAAAACAGGGTCCCTACATACATGAAAATATAACTCTCTTGTACGAACACTGATGATAATTGGGATTGATCTTTTATCAGACCCTGAGTCCCACCCTCACACCCCTCTACGATGACCTCACAAGGTCCCAGTTGTGGTCCTGGACTCAGCCCTTCATAATTTTAGGGAATCCCAATTTACATAATAACTCCTCATAGCGCGATCACAGAAGGTCGAGACTGATGTAATCTTTTTTGTAGAAACCGCCTACTGACCATAAAGGTGAGAGAGTGGCTTGCTGACCGTGCAGGTGAGATAGCCATCTGTTCTCCGTACACATCAGAAAGCTGCCAGCTGACCGTACAATTGATCTAGCAATCAACTGACTGTACAGGTGAGACAGCTATCAACTGACTGTACAGGTGTGACATCCATCAACTGACTGTACAGGTGCGATAGCCACCTGCTGACCATACAGGTAACATAGCTGCCTGCTAAAAGTACAGGTGAGATAGCCGCCTATGAATGTACAGTTGAGATAGCCGCCTGCTGAACGTACAGGTGAGACTGCCATTAACTGACCGTACAAGTAAGCTAGCCATCAACTTACCATACAGGTGAGACAGCCATCAACTGATTGTAGTGGTGAGATGACCGCTAGCTGGAGCCAGCAACTGACAGTACATGTGAGATAGCCGCCTGTTGATCGTACAAGTGATATAGCTGCAAGCTAACCGTACATCTGATATAACCGCCTACTGACCATATAGGTGAGATAGTGGCCTGCTGACTATACAGGGGAGATAGCTACCAGCTGACCGTACAATTGAGATAGCCATCAACTGACTGTACAGGTAAGGCCTCTTTCACACTTCAGTCGTGCGACGTCAGTCAAAATCCGTCAAAATGTGAAAAAAACGGATCTGCCATTTTTTTTTTGGCGGATCTGCTTTTTTCCCATTGACTTGCATTAGTGACGCATTTTGACGGATGGTCATCCGTTAGGTCCGTTTTTTGACGGATCTGCCAAAAATTTGGCGTCCGTCGTTTCAGAAAAACGTCCAATGCAACGTTTTTTCGGTCCGCCAAAATGGCGGACTATGGTGGATCCACCGCATCCGCCGTTTTGTATAATGGCCGCCTGTGGGTGGCAGATCCGCTGGCATCCGTCTTTGACGGAATCCGCCAGCGGATCCGTCGCTTACATAGAAAACCATTGAAAATGCTGACAAAACTGTCCGGGGTCTCTCTCTCTCTCTACATGCGTACCTGCATTTTCCACATAGAAAATTTCCTTTTCCGGGTTGAAAAGTTCATGACGGATCAGTCAGAAAAGTGATCCGCTTGCATCCGTTTTTCAACTTTTCTGGCGGATCCGCCATTTTCACTCTTTGGCGGACGTCGCATGACTGAAGTGTGAAAGAGGCCTAAGCTAGCCGTCAACTGACCATACAGTTGAGACAGCCAACAACTGACTGTACATGTGAGATAACTGCCAGCTTACCATACTAGTGAGATAGTCACCTTCAGACTGTACAAGTGAGAGCCATCAACTGACCGTACAGGTAAGCTAGCCATCAACTGATCATACAGGTGATATCACCGCCAGCTCACCGTACATGTGAGATAGCCACCTGTTGACCTTACAAGTGAGATAGCCGCCTGCTGACCGTACAGGTGATATAGCTGCCTGCTGAACATACAGGTAGTATAACCGCCTACTGACCATATAGGTGAGATATAGCGGCCTGATGACTATACATATAAACTAGCCACCTGCTGTCTGTACAGGTGATACAGCCGCTACTGACTGTACAGCTGAGATACCCATCAACTGATCATACAGATAAGCTAGCCATCAACTGACTGTAATGGTGAGATTGCCGCCTGCTTACCATACAGGTGAGATAGCCACCTGTTGACAGTACAGGTGAGATAGCCACCTGTGAATCATACAGGTGAGATAGCCGCCTTCTGACAGCACAGTTGGTATAGCTGCCTGCTAACCATACAATTAAGATAGCCGCCTGCTGACCGTACAGGTGAGATAGGCGCCTGCTGACCGTACAGGTAATATAGCCACCTGCTGACTGTACAGGCAATATAGCCTCCTGCTGACCATACAGGTAATATAGTCGCCTGCTAACCGTACAAGTAATGTAGCCGCCTGCTGACCATACAGGTTATATAGCAGCCTGCTGACCATACAGGCAATATAGCCTCCTTCTGACCATACAGGTAATATAGCCGCCTGCTAACCGTACAAGTAATATAGCCGCCTGCTGACCGTACAGGTAATATAGCAGCCTGCTGGACATACAGGTGAGATAGATGCCTGCTGAACATACAGGTGAGATAGACGCCTGCTGAACATACAGGTGAGACAGCCATCAACTGACTGTACAGGTAAGCAAGTCATGAACTGACCATACAGGTTAGACAGCCATCAACTATTTGTACAGGTGAGATAGCCGCCTGCAGACCATACAACTGAGAGTCATCAACTGACCATACAGGTAAGCTAGCCATCAACTGACCATACAGGTGATATAGCTGTCAGTTCACCGTACGTGTGAGATTGCCGTCTCTTGACCGTACATGTGAGATAGCTGCCTGATTACTGTACAGGCGAGACAGCCGCCTGCTGACCATACTGTTGAGAGCCATCAACTGACTGTATGGTATGCTAGCCATGAAGTGATAGTACAAGTGAGATAGCCTCCAGCTGACCGTACAAGTGACATAGCCGCCAGCTGACCGTACAAGTGAGAGCCATCAACTGATGTACAGGTACGCTAACCATCAACTGACTGTACATGTGAGATAGCCGCCTGCTGACAATATAGGTGAGATAGCCGCTGGCTGACCATACAGTTGATATAGCCGCCTGCTAACCATACAATTGAGATATCCGCCTGCTGACCGTACAGGTAATATAGCTGCCTGCTGAACATACAGGTGAGATAGCGGCCTGCTGAACATACAGGTGAGATGGCCAATAACTGACTGTACAGGTAAGCTAGCCATAAACTTACCATACAGGTGAGACAGTCATCAACTGATTGTAGTGGTGATCTACCCACTGGCTGACCGTACAAGTGAAATTGCCGCCTGCAGGCCATACAACTGAGAGCCATTTACTGACCGTACAGGTAAGCTAGCCATCAACTGACAGTATATGTGATATAGCCGCAGCTCACTATACAAGTGAGATAGCCGCCAGCTGACCGTACAATTGAGATAGCCATCAACTGACTGTACAGGTAAGCTAGGTGTCAACTGACCGTACAGTTGAGACAGCCATCAACTGACAGTACATGTGAGATAGCTGCCAGCTTACCATACTAGTGAGATAGCCACCTTCAAACTGTACAAGTGAGAGCCATCAACTGACCGTACAGTTAAGCTAGCCATCAACTGACCGTAAGGTGATATAGCCCCCAGCTCACCATACATGTGAGATAGCCGCCTGCTGACCGTACAGATGATATAGCTGCTAGCTGACAGTACAGGTGAGATAGCCGCCTGCTGACAATACAGGTGAGATAGCTACCTGCTGACCGTACAGGTGATATATCTGCTGCTGACTGTACAGGTTGAGATAGCCATCAACTGACTGTACTGGTGAGACAGCCATCAACTGACTGTACAGGTGCGATAGCCACCTGCTGACCGTACAGGTAATATAGCTGCCTGCTAAATGAACAGGTGAGATAGCAGCCTGCTGAATGTACATGTGAAATAGACGCCTGCTGAACGTACAGGTGAGACGGCCATTAACTGGCCGAACAGGTAAGCAAGCCATCAACTGACAGTAAAGGTGAGATAGCCGCCTGCTAACCGTACAGGTGAGATCGCTGCATGCTGACCATACAAGTGAGATAGTGGTCGGTTTACCATACAGGTGAGATAGCTGCCTGCTGACCATACAGGTGAGATAGCCAACTGCTGACTATTTGAGAGATAGCCGCAGGCTGACCGTACTGGTGAGATAGCTGCCTGTTCACCATACAGGTGAGATAGCTGCCACCTGACCGTGTATGTGTGATAGCCGCCTATTGACCGTACGGGTGAGATGTCTGCTGACATCTGAAACCCCCCGCAAAACGGTATTCGCATGTATGCGCCGACGGGGCCATAGAATATAACATTGTCGACAGAGGGAACTTGTGTTCTGACGTGCATCAATTTTGTGTGCATACACCTACTGGAGGTGAACACTTACATGCAATCTACTACGTCCGAGTGTCCGCCTCCAGTAGGTGTACACTTTCAAAAATGATGCACGACACTTGTTCGCTCTGTTGGCATAATTTTAGTCTATGGTCCCGTAGGTGCATATGTCCGAATCCCATTTTGCAGGGGCTGGACCCAAGCCCCAACGAAACCAAGTACCGCGTGCCAGAACGCAATGTGAAAGCACGCTAAGATAGCTAGTAACTGGCCGTATAAATGACAGTCGTCAACTGACCATACACGTAAGATAGTCATCAACTGAACATAAAGATGATATAGTCATCAACTGATCGTACAGGTTTCATAGTCATAAAGTGACCATACAGATAAGAGCTATCAACTGACCATACAGGTGAGAGCCTCCAGCTGACCATACAAATGAGATAGCTGCCTGCAGACCATACACGTGAGATACCCGCTTGCTTAAAGTACATGTGAGATACCCGTTTGCTGACCATACACGTGACATAGCCACCTGCTGACCGTATACGTGAGATAGCCATCTGCTGACTGTACAAGTGAGATAGCCGCCTGCTGACCGTACAGGTGAGAGCCATCAACTGACTGTACAGGTACGCAAGCTATCAACTGACCGTACAGGTAAGCAAGCCATTAACTGACTGTACAAGTGACATAACCACCAGCTGACTGTACAAGTGAGAGCCATAAACTGACTGTGCAGGTACGCCAGCCATCAAGTGACCCTACAGATAAGATAGCTATTAACTAACTGTACAGGTAAGCTAGCTGTCAACTGACCGTACAGGCAAGATAGCTGCCAGCTCACCGTACATGTGAGATACCTGCCAGCTCACCGTACATTTGAGATGTGACAGTACAGGTGAGATAGCCACCTGCTGGCCGTACACGCCAAGATAGCTATCAGCTGTTCGTAATATAATAACTAATTTGTCATAGAAAACATTAAAAATCCTTGAGGTCCCTCATATTCCCCACCCTTGTTTCTTTTCTCTACCACTTGTCATGAGGAGACAGGAGCTAGCTCTCCAAGCTGCCTTTATGTAAAATGCAATGTACAAACGGAGGTGAAGCAGCTTAATTAAAATGCAGGGATTCCTCTTTATGCCCAGGTGACTGAACGAGGATGTGTATTGTCCACACAGAGACAGGAAAAGTTTTATTAGATTCCAGTAGATCAAAGGAAGATCTGACACCCTTTACAAATAGCCGTTTTCACTGCAGTTTCAACGAGAGGGCAGACAGTATGGCTCCGGGAAAAAATATGGAATATTGGAATTTCTATCCATCTAATATTAACCCCTTCACCCCCAAGGGTGGTTTGCACGTTAATGACCGGGCCAATTTTTACAATTCTGACCACTGTCTCTTTATGAGGTTATAACTCTGGAACGCTTCAACGGATCTTCGCGATTCTGAGAGTGTTTTCTCATGACATATTGTACTTCATGTTAGTGGTAAAATTTCTTCGATATACACTACCGGTCAAAAGTTTAGGGTCACTTAGAAATTTCCTTATTTTTTAAAGAAAAGCAGGTTTTTTTCCAATGAAGCTAACATTAAATGATTCAGAAATACACTCTATACAGTGTTAATGTGGTAAATGACTATTCTAGCGGCAAACGTCTAGTTTGTAATGCAATATCTTCATAGGTGTATAGAGGCCCATTTCCAACAACCATCACTCCAGTGTACTTATGGTATTTTGTGTTCGCTAACTGTGTAAGAAGGCTAATAGATGGTTAAAATACCCTTTAAAACCCTTGTGCAAGTATGTTAACACAGCTGAAAACCGTTTGGTTGATTAGAGAAGCTATAAACCTGACCTTCCTTTGAGCTTGTTGAGAATCTGGAGCATTACATTTGTTGGTTCCATTAAACTCTCAAAATGGCCAAAAAAAAGAACTTTCTTGTGAAACTCGACAGTCTATTCTTGTTCTTAGAAATGAAGGCTATTCCATGCGAAAAATTACCAAGAAACTGAAGAATTCATACAATGGTGTGTAGTACTCCCTTTAGAGGAGTGCACAAACAAGCTCTAACCAGAGAAGAAAGACAAGTGGGAGGCCCCGCTGCACAACTGAGCAACAAGACAAGTACATTAGAGTCTTTAGTTTGAAAAATTGACGCCTCACAGGTCCTCAACTGGCAGCTTCATTAAACAGTACACATTAAACGCCAGTGTCAACATCTACAGTGAAGAGGCGATTTGGGGATGCTGGCCTTCAGGGCAGATTGGCAAAACAAAAGCCATATTTAAGACTGGCTTAAATGAAAGGAAAAGATTAATATGGGCAAAAGAACACAGACATTGGACAGAGGAATATTGGCTTTGTGTTTGCCAATCTGCCCTGAAGGCCAGCATCCCCAAATCGCCTCTTCACTATAGATGTTGACACTGGCGTTTAATGTGTACTGTTTAATGAAGCTGCCAGTTGAGGACCTGTGAGGCGTCAATTTTTCAAACTAAAGACTCTAATGTACTTGTCTTGTTGCTCAGTTGTGCAGCGGGCCTCCCACTTGTCTTTCTTCTCTGGTTAGAGCTTGTTTGTGCACTCCTCTAAAGGGAGTACTACACACCATTGTATGAATTCTTCAGTTTCTTGGTAATTTTTCGCATGGAATAGCCTTCATTTCTAAGAACAAGAATAGACTGTCGAGTTTCACAAGAAAGTTCTTTTTTTTTGGCCATTTTGAGAGTTTAATGGAACCAACAAATGTAATGCTCCAGATTCTCAACAAGCTCAAAGGAAGGTCAGGTTTATAGCTTCTCTAATCAACCAAACGGTTTTCAGCTGTGTTAACATACTTGCACAAGGGTTTTAAAGGGTATTTTAACCATCTATTAGCCTTCTTACACAGTTAGCGAACACAAAATACCATAAGTACACTGGAGTGATGGTTGTTGGAAATGGGCCTCTATACACCTATGAAGATATTGCATTACAAACTAGACGTTTGCCGCTAGAATAGTCATTTACCACATTAACACTGTATAGAGTGTATTTCTGAATCATTTAATGTTAGCTTCATTGGAAAAAAAAACTGCTTTTCTTTCAAAAATAAGGAAATTTCTAAGTGACCCTAAACTTTTGACCGGTAGTGTACCTTGCGTTTATTTTTGAAAAAAACGCAAATATGGCGAAAATTTTGAAAATTTTGCAATTTTCAAACTTTGAATTTTTTTTCCCTTAAAACAGAGAAATATGTCACACAAAATAGTTAAGAAATAACATTTCCCACATGTCTACTTTACATCAGCACAATTTTGGAACCAAAAATTTTTTTTGTTAGGAAATTATAAGGGTTAAAAGTTGACCAGTGATTTCTCATTTTTACAACAAAATTTACAAAGCCATTTTTTTAGGGACCACCTCACATTTGAAGTCACTTTGAGGGGTCTATATGGCAGAAAATACCCAAAAGTGACACCATTCTAAAAACTGCACCCTCAAGGTACTCAAAACCACATTCAATAAGTTTATTAACCCTTCAGGTGCTTCACAGGAGCTGAAGCAACGTGGAAGGAAAAAATGAATCTTTAACTTTTTAGCCACAAAAATGATCTTTTACAAACTTTTTTTTTATTTTCACAAGGGTAAAAGGAGAAAATGGGCAGATAAAGTTGTTGTGCAATTTCTCCTGAGTACGCCAATACCACATATGTGGGGAAAACCACTGTTTGGGCACACGGCAGAGCTCGTAAGGGAAGGAGCGCCGTTTGACTTTTTCAAACTAAAATTGGCTGGAATTGAGATTGAACGCCATGTCGTGTTTGGAGAGCCCCTGATATGCCTAACCAGTGGAAACCCCCCACAAGTGACACCATTTTGGAAACTTATCTAGATCTGTTGTGAGCACTTTGAACCCCAAAGTGTTTCACAAAAGTTTATAATGCCTGGGTGTGAAAAAAAAAAAAAAAATTTCCACAAAAATGATTTTTTAGTCCCAAATTTTTGATTTTTCCCAAGGAAATTGGACCCCAAAAGTTGTTGTCCAATTTGTCCTGAGTACGCTGATACCCCATATGTGGGGGGTGGAAACTGTTTGGGCGCACGGCAGGGCTTGGAAAGGAAGCAGTAACGTTTTGGAATGCAAACATTGATGGGGGTCATGTTCCGTTTGTAGTGCCCCAGATGAGCCTAAACAGTGGAAACCCCCCACAAGTGACCCCATTTTGGAAGCTAGACCCCCTAAGGAACTTATCTAGATCTTTGGTGAGCACTTTGAACCCCCAAGTGCTTCACGCAAGTTTATAATGCCCGGGCATGAAAATAAAAAATCCTATTTTTTCCCACAAAAATTATCTCTTAGTCACTAATTTTTTATTTTCCCAAGGGTAACAGGAGAAATTGGACCACAAAATTTGTTGTTCAATTTGTCCTGAGTACGCTGATACCCCATATGTGGGGGGGAACCACTGTTTGGGCGCATGGCAGAGCTCGGAATGGAAGGAGCACCATTTGACTTTTTCCAACCAAAATTGGCTGGAATTGAGATTGGACGCCATGTTGCATTTGGAGAGCCCCTGCTGTGCCTAAACAGTGGAAACCCCCCACAAGTGACCCCATTTGGGAAACTAGACCCCCTAAGGAACTTATCTAGATCTTTGGTGAGCAATTTGAACCCCCAAGTGATTCACACAAGTTTATAACGTAGAGCCGTAAAATTAAAAAATCATATTTTTTCCACAAAATTTATCTTTTCACCCCAATTTTTATTTTCCCAAGGGTAACAAGACTCCAAAAGTTATTGTGCAATTTGTCCTGAGTGCGCTGATACCCCATATGTGGGAGTAAACCACTGTTTGGGTACATGGCAGAGTTTGGAAGGGAAGGAGCGCCGTTTGACTTTTTCAACGCAGAATTGGCTGGATGCCATGTCGTGTTTGGAGAGCTCCTGATCTGCCTAAACAGTGGAAACCCCCCACAAATGACACCATTTTGGAAACTAGACCCCTCAAGGAACTTATCTAGATGTGTGGTGAGCACTTTGAACCCCAAAGTGCTTCACAGAAGTTTATAACGTACAGCCGTAAAATAAAAAATCTTTTTTTTTTACAAAAATGATTTTTTTTCGCCCCCAATATTTTATTTTTACAAGGGTAACAGGAGAAATTGGACCCCAAAAGTTGTTGTCCAATTTGTCCTGAGTACGCTGATACCCAATATGTGGGAGTAAACTACTGTATGGGCGCACGTCGGGGCTCGGAAGGGAAGTAGTGACGTTTTGGATTGCAGACTTTGATGGAATGGTCTGGGGGCGTCATGTCGCATTTGGAGAGCCCCTGATGCGCCTAAACAGTGGAAACCCCCCACAAGTGACCCCATTTTGGAAAATAGACCCCACAAGGAACTTATCTAGAAGTGTGGTGAGCGCTATGAAGCCCCAAGTGCTTCACAGAAGTTTATAACATACAGCCGTAAAAACAAAAAAATCATTTTTTTTTTACAAAAATGATTTTGTCGCCCCCAGTTTTTTATTTTCCCAGGGGTAACAGAAGAAATAGGACAAATTGCACAATAATTCTTGTGGTCCAGAGTACGCTGATACCCCATATGCGGGAGTAAACTACTGTTTGGGCGCATGGCAGAGCTCAGAAGTGAAGGAGCACCATTTGACTTTTTCAACGCAGAATTGGCTGGAATTGAGATCAGACGCCATGTCACATTTGGAGAGCCCCTGATGTGCCTAAACAGCAGAAACCCTCCAATTCTAACTCCAACCCTAACCCCAACACACCCCTAACCCTAGTCCCAACCCTAACCACAAACCTAACCCTAACACACCCCTAACCCTAGTCCCAACCCTAACCACAAACCTAACCCTAACACACCCCTAACCGTAATCCTAACCCTAATCCTAATCCTAACGTTAGCGCCAACCCTAACCCTAACTTTAGCCGCAACCCTAACGGGAAAATGGAAATAAATACATTTTTTTAATTTTATTATTTTTCCCTAACTAAGGGGTGATAAAGGGGGGGTTGATTTACTATTTATAGCGGGTTTTTATGATTGGCAGCTGTCACGCTAAAAGACGCTTTTTATTGCAAAAAAATAGTTTTTTGCATCACCACATTTTGAGAGCTATAATTTTTGCATATTTTGGCCCACAGAGTCATGTGAGGTCTTATTTTTTGCGGGACGAGGTGACGTTTTTATTGGTACCATTTTTGAGCACATGACTTTTTTGATCGTTTTTTATTTCGATTTTTGGGAGGTTAGAATGAACAAAAATCAGCAATTCATGAATTTATTTTGGGGAGGCGTTTTTATTGTTCCGCGTGTGGTAAAATTGATAAAGCAGTTTTATTCTTCGGGTCAGTACGATTACAGCGATACCACATTTATATCATTTTTTTTATGTTTTGGCGCTTTTATAGAATGAAAACAATTTTATATAAAAAATTATTATTTTTGCATCGCTTTATTTTGCGAGCTATAACTTTTTTATTTTTTCACTGATGATGCTGTATGACGGCTCGTTTTTTGCGGGACAAGATGACGTTTTCAGCGGTACCATATTTATTTATATCGGTCTTTTTGATCGCATGTTATTCCACTTTTTGTTCAGCGGTATGATGATAAAGCATTGATTTTTTGCTTCGTTTTCTTTTTTTTTTTAAGGGGTTCACTAAAGGGGTTAACTAGTGGGACAGTTTTATAGGGGGGGTCGTTACGGACGCGGCAATACCAAATATGTGTACTTTTATTGTTTTGTTTTTTTTTATTTACAGGAAAGAATATTATTGGGGAATATTTTTTTTTTTTTTTATGATTTTTTTTACCACTTTTATTTTTATTTTTTTAACTTTTTTACTTTGTCCCAGGGTGGGACATCACTGTATTTTAGCAGATCGCTGGTGTGACAGTGTGCACAGCACTCTGTCATACCAGCGATCGCTCTGGCATCGCTGCAGGCTTCCTCAGCGCCTGCTCTCAGCAGGCACTGAGGAAGCCGCCTCCCTGCAGGACCCCGGCGCCATCTTGGATCCGGGGACCTGGAGGGAGGACGGACCCTTGGAACAGCGCGACACATCGCGCTGCTCTGAGGGTCTCAGGGGAGGGCGCAGGGAGCCCCCTGCCTGCGCGATCCTCCCCTGTGCCCGGGTACACCGCGATCATGTTTGATCGCGGTGTGCCAAGGGTTAATGTGCCGGGAGCGGTCCGTGACCGCTCCTGACACACAGTCCTGGGTGTCAGCTGTGATAATCAGCTGACACCCGGCGGCGATCAGCTGCGCTCCCCCCGGGAGCGCAGCTGATCGCCCATGACGTACTATTCCGTCCATGGGAATTAGGTCCAGGGTCACATGGACGGAATAGTACGTCTGATGGAATAAAGGGGTTAATGAGACGTACATTTTCAGCACCAGAATAACTAGGCAAAAATTCAACCAATTTTTTCAAAATGATAACCCCCCCGCCAAAAGGCCCCAAATCCATAGGAGCCGTATAGTCGCCAGCAGCTAAGCCATGTTTGGTCTCTAAGCGTAGATAAAATCCTGAAACAAAAGATGACATTGATCTCAAACTTCTGCGATCGCACTGTGAGGAGTTATTGCATAAATTGGGATTTCCTAAAATGAAGGGCTGAGACCAGCCCACAACCGGGCCCTTGTGATGTAATCACAGGGGGGTATGAGGGTGGGACTCAGGGTCTGATAAAAGATCAATCCCAATTATCATCAGTGTTCGTGTAGAGAGTTACATATCGTGTATGCAGGGACCCCGTTTATTGATGGCCAAATCTAAGCACTTTCGGCTAAACTGAATTGTCTCTGCGATCGGTGTAGTAAGTTCTCCTGCTAATCCCTTTTGTTTTATGTAACTGTTTATGCTGTTGAGTCGCACAGCCAGGGCCTGTGGGGTACTCGGCACCAAGCCCGTTCACTTCAATGGGGGATGTCACGGGTAGCACAGGTCGGTCCGTGGCCCTGGGCGCTCACTAAAAGGGGGGATATTTACAGGGGATTAAAGGTTTGTAGAAATTCGTGATGCCACCTGTGGTACCTGGTCAGGGTGACCAGCGCTGCTGTGTAAATCCACTGAGGGGTTGTTTCTGGGCAGCAAGGTGTTAAGTCTTCCACAGGCAAGACTGGGTCCCTCAGGGTAGATGGCGGTGTAGGGGTGCAAGATGGAGAAGGGGAGTTCAGCCGCAGGAGTAATAAGGCAGACACACACACGAAAGTCTCTTTCTGTACCTTTACTGGTGGGATAGCAGGCATGTCCCGGGATGCTGGCAGGGTGGAGGATGCATGTCCAGTATTTCCCACTGAGTAGATGTAGGGCCTCCTTACTCCTGTAGTGTGAGTTTCTGACCTGTATGAAACGAAGTCTAACTCTGTCTTCACTTATACGCCCGGCTGGCTTTGTCGTGGAGCCTTCTCTTGGATAGAACAGTGTCTCTGTATGCAGCGTTCTGCTAGACCCTCGTCTTCCTGACCCTGGTTACTTATCAGCACTCCTGGGCCCCTGCGACCTGTAGTCCAGCAGGGTCTCCGGTATCTCCTACTAGTCGTGTAGATGCTAGCAAGCTCGGACCCGGTGTCCGGTATTCAGAGTAGAGGTAAGCTATCAATGCTGTTTCAACCTCCGTTACTCTCTTCTTCTCTTCCACTCGCCTTTCGTCCTACTCCGACCCTTAACATAAGCACACTAGCAGTAGATAGCTGATTCTTCTCCTTTCTTCACCGCTCTCAAAGCGTCGGCACGCTTGCTCACTGAAACTACACTCAGTTAACTCAGTTCTGACCAGGCTGAAGTGGCTAACTTTCTCCACTTGTACTAGCCTCCACACATTGAACTAAGCTCAAAGCTACAGTCTTCAGGTTCTTTCATTCACTGCTGTTCTCTTTCCTTCCGTCTTTCTGAGCTCTGTCTGAAGCAGCTATCAGGACCTTCCGTCTACTGATCTGTGCACACTTCTAGGAGCTAACTCTCCACACTCCAAGAGAACTAACAGCTTCTCAACTTTCTGAGGTAATCTGATCTGTCTGCTGACTAGGCGTAGACTGATCTGAACTCACTCAGCTCTAGACTAACTGCTGTGGCTTCACCATCCTTATATATACTCTAAAAGGGCTCCCTCTGGTGGATCTCGGATTGGTGAAGCTGTGAATGAATATCAGGTCACTTGTGGGTTTACCTTTGGTGCATCCTCCTGGGAAATGTGGCTCCAAGCGCAGCTGGGCTACACATCGTATTATTTTGTCCCCCCTATAAAATCTTTTGTATATTTTTCATAAACACTGCCTTCCTTTGGATTAAATATAAAATATAATAGTTCTGTTTCTTCTATTCTGTAAACTACGCCTTGAAGGCACAAGCTACCGTAAACAGTGTCTAATCGACCAAGACAGAGTAGTGGTGGCAGTGAGTAGTCCGGGGTTATCGGAGAGCTAGATGTGACCGTACCGGGGTGTGCACACATATTTCATGTGTTGGAATCTGGAGGTGTATATACCACACGCTCAACGTTAATTTCCCGATAGCCGGCCTAGTGGTGCGAACAGTCTATGGCCTTCTCCGTTGATCGTTGGCCAATCGTATAATTGTCCATATGATAGGGGCAGCAGAGAGCCGTTCACTCCAAAGATCACAGCGGGTGGTGCTCATGACATTCCCGGTCTGTGACATCAGGAATTTGTGGATTAACCCCTTAGTGACCAGGCCATTTTTAAAAAAAAAATCTGACCAGTGTCACTTTATGTGGTAATAACTCTGGAACGCTTCAACATATCCCATAGATTTTAAGATTGTTTGTTCCTGACACATTATACTTTATGATAATGGCAAATTTAGGTTATGTTTTGCATTTATTTATGAAAGTCAGAAATTTGATAAAAATGTTTAAAAATGTGCAATGTTCGAACTTTGAATGATTATCCCTTTAATCCAGATAGTCATATCACACAAAAACATTAATAAATAACATTTCCCTCATGCCTGTTTTACATCAGCACCATTCGTAAAATGTTAGCATTTTTAGAAGGTTTAAAAATATAGCAGTAATTTTTAATTTTTTCAAGGAAATTTACAAAACCTATTTTTTTAGGGACCTGTTCAGTTTAGAAGTGACTTTTGGGGTCCTATATATTGGAAACCCCCCAAAAGTGATACCATTTTAAAATCCACACACCTCAACATATTCAAAATTGGTTTCAGGTGCTTTTCAGGAATTAATGCAAAGTGACATGACAGGAATGAAAACTTTTATTTCTACCACCTAAATGATGATAACTTCTGAACAGACTGCTATAAGCTGGAAGACTTTAACCCCTTCACGACATGCGCCATACTAGTACAGCACATGTCGTGTCTCCCCCTTTCATGTGGGCTCACATCTTTTCCGGCACATGTCAGCTGCTTTGAACAGCTGACATGTGCCCAAAACAGCTGCGGGTGGAATCGCCATCCACCCGCGGCTATTAACCTGTTAAATGCCGCTGTCAAACTCTGACAGCGGCATTTAACGCTCGCTTTCCGGCCATGGGGCCGGAAATCCGCCCATCGGTGACCCCTGTCACGTGATCTCGGGTCACCGATGGGTTGGCATGACAACCAGAGGTTTCCTAGAGACCTCTGTGGTTGTCACTGCCGGCTTACTGTGAGCGCAGCCTGGTGGTCGGCGGTCATAGCAAGTGAGGTATTCTGCTACATACAGGTGATCTGATCATCGCTTGTATGTAGCAGAGCCGATCGGGTTATGGCAGCTTCTAGTCTCCCATGCAGACTATTGAAGCATGCCAAAAGTAAAACCCCAGATTACTTACCGGTAATCTTGTTTTATAGAGCCACGACAGCACCCACCGAGAGAGGGGATCCGCCCCCAAGGACAGGGAACCTACAGATAAAAAGGGGCGGTCCCCCTCACCCCGCAGTTGGTTTACAGATCATTTGAGAGGAACCGCCATGAGGCGATTAGTATATACACGCTAACTATATGAATCCTAAGGTGAGATAACCACGTGCACGTGACCTAAAGCACACACACAGTCTATGTGAACAAATGTGAGTCAGGGAGGGAAGTGAGTGGGTGCTGTTGTGGCTCCATAAAACATGATTACCTGTAAGTAATCTGGGGTTTTCCCCTACGCCACGACAGCACCCACCGAGAGACTTACAGAGATCTATTCGTGGGGGAGACTACTGTGCCCAAGACCGATCTACCAAACTCCAGTTCTGTCAGAGAGGACAGATCAAGCCGATAGTGTCTAAAGAACGTAGACGGTGAGGCCCAGGTAGTTGCTTTACAGATCAGGTCAATTGAAACATTGGCCCGTTCGGCCCAAGAGGCTGCCATAGCCCTAGTAGAGTGAGCCTTAATTTCCTCTGGGGGAGTCTCATCTGCGGTGGTATAGGCTGTAAAGATGGCGTCCCGAATCCACCTGGCCAGTGTCGTCTTCATGACCCCCGACCCAGGGCCGGCTCCAGGTTTTTATGGGCCCTGGGCGAAAGAGTCTCAGTGGGCCCCTTTAACACAGACCACGATTCATGATGCACAGATACTGCAGAGAAATATGGGTATAGTACAATGCCAAATACTTCACTTCTTCCATTACATGAGTGATATCTATTGTAAATTGTACAATAGCTCAGAAACCGCCAAATCCTCAGAGGGCACAGTACAGACTGGACAGTACAGTCCTCCATACAAAATTATGGGCACCACATAGTCCTCCATACAGTATTATGGGCCAAATATAATGCTTCATAAAGAATATTAGGCCCCAAATAATGCTCCATACAGGATACTGGTCCCCATATAATGCTCCATACAGGATACTGGTCCCCATATAATGCTCCATACAAAATATGGAGCTCTCCTCTGCGCTGTACTGCGTTCTGCACTATAACGGCTCAGGAAACGGCGCTGTGGAAAGACTCCCCATTATCATCATGATTGCCTCCCCATCATCATCATCGCCTCCCCCTCATAATCATTTCCTCCCCATCATCATCAATGCCTGCCCATCATCAGCATCGCCTCCCCATCATCATCATTGTCTCCTCATCAGCATCATTGCCTCCTCATCATCATCATGGCCTCTCCATTATCATCAATGCCTGCTAATCATCATCATGGCCTCCCCATTATTATCAATGCCTGCCCATCATCATCATGGCCTCCCCATTATCATCAATGCTGCCCATCATCATCATCGCTTCTCCCCATCATCATCATCAATGCCTGCCCATTATCAATGCCTGCCCATCATCATCATCGCCTCCCCATCATCATCAATGCCTGCCCATCATCATCATCTCCTCCTCATCATCATCAATGCCTGCCCATCATCATCATCTACTCCCCATCATCATCAATGCCTGCGCATCATCATCAATGCCTGCCCATCATCATCATCTCCTCCCCATCATCAATGCCTGCCCATCATCATCATCCCTCGCCCATCATCATCAATGCCTGCCCATTATCATCATGCCTGCCCATCATCACACACAGACAGCACCACAGCACACACGCACTCTCTCACATACAACATACATACACACACACACACACAAAGCACCGCACTACATACACACAGACACACAAACCGACACATACACACACGCCTCACCTGTCCGGCGTTAGCGCGCCCTCTGCCACAGCCGGCCGCTGAATGATGACGTCATTCAGCGGCGCTACTGTAAGAGGAAGCGCCGGCGCTCCCTGGAGCCCGGAGCTGCGGCAGCGGAGGCATGGGAGAGGTAAGTATTGTGCCATGTTATGTTTTGGTAGCTGAGGAGAGCAGGCAAAAACGGCAATACACCAGAGAGGTTGGAATCTACTGGATTGCAGTACCCTGACTAACCAACACAACTAAAGGCAGCCGTGGAGCGTTCCTACGTTGGTCCTAGACGCCTCGTCACAGCCTGAGAGGTTAACTACACCTAAAGATAGAAAGAGGAAAGCTATCTGCCCCGGAGCAGATCCCCAAAGAACATAGGAAGCCCCCAAACATGTAATGGCAGTTAGACAAGAGGAAATACAGACACAGACAGAAAATAGAATGAGCAAACGTTGGGGCCCAATCTTCCTTGACAGAAAAGGATAGGAAGTACACTTACTGCAATCCAGAAAACCCTAAAAAATACCAAATCTACTAATTGCAAAAACACCTGGGATCACACGACCTCTACCACCTAAATTAGTTCTCTGGTGTAAAAAAACTAGCCGCAGCCACTGAAAAAAATGGAAAAGGCAAATGAACAAATAACAGTGGCTCCAGAAGAACTGAGAGGAGCCCAAGCCCCCCGGGGGGGGGAGACCTGGCTAACCTCACAGAAATGCAGAGAAATATGCAAATGGTAAGCACAAAAAAAAAACAGAAAATATCTTATCTGAGAGCAGGAGAAGAGGCAAGACTCAGCAAGCTCCCAAGTGAACCAGGAACCACAGTTGAGACAAGAACAATTGATCACCGGCAACCATGATGGGAGGGAACCTCCCTTATATAAGACCAGTCTGTAACTCCTGATTGCCAATCATCTTTGAATGGTTCAGTACTGTTTGTAACCACCAGAGGGAGCTTCTGCTCAGAATTCATTTCTAACACATTCACAACAGTACCCCCCCCTTGAGGAGGGTCACCGAACCCTCATTTGGGCAACCAGGTCGGTCAGGATAAGCTCTGTGATACGCACGGATCAGTCTCCTAGCATGGATGTCCGAAGCAAACACCCAAGAATTGTCCTCCTGACCATAACCTCTCCACTTAACCAAATACTGGAGTTTTCGTCTAGAAAAATGAGAATCCAATATTTTCTCAACCACATACTCCAGATTGCCCTCAACCAAAACATGGTCAGGAGGCGCAGCCATAGGAACCACTGGCTCGACAAACCTCTTCAATAAGGACTTGTGGAACACGTTATGGATCTTAAATGTCCCTGGAAGAAGTAAACGAAAGGAAACAGGATTAAGAATCTCCATGATCTTATAAGGTCCAATGAACCTAGGCTTAAACTTAGGAGATGCAACTCTCATAGGGATATTTCTTGAGGACAACCAGACCAATTCCCCCTCTTCAAACCGAGGACCATCAGTCCTATGCCGGTTGGCAAACTGCTGGGCCCTCTCCTGAGAGAGGGACAACCTCTCCACTACCTGGTCCCAAATCTGCTGCATACGCTCCACAACAGAGTCAACACCTGGACAGACAGAAGCCCCGTCTGTCCCGAAGAAAATCGAGGGTGAAACCCAAAATTGCAGAAAAATGGAGACATCAAAGTGGCAGAGCTAGCCCTAT
Source organism: Oophaga sylvatica (assembly GCA_033576555.1). Taxonomy (NCBI): domain Eukaryota; kingdom Metazoa; phylum Chordata; class Amphibia; order Anura; family Dendrobatidae; genus Oophaga; species Oophaga sylvatica. The sequence continues at coordinate 543,432,955 of JARQOD010000004.1, read as the reverse complement.
TATTAAGAGCAAACTCAGCCAAAGGCAAAAAAGAGACCCAGTCATCTTGATCAGCAGACACAAAGCATCTCAGATAAGTCTCCAATGTCTGGTTTGTTCTCTCAGTTTGTCCATTGGTCTGAGGATGAAAAGCAGAGGAGAAAGACAATTGAACACCAAGTTTAGAACAAAAAGTCCTCCAAAATCTGGAAACAAACTGGACTCCTCTGTCAGACACAATGTTCTCAGGAATGCCGTGTAACCGAACCACGTGCTGAAGGAACAAAGGCACCAATTCGGAGGAGGAAGGCAACTTAGGTAATGGCACAAGATGTATAATTTTGGAAAACCTATCACAAATCACCCAGATAACGGTCATTCTCTGAGAAACAGGGAGGTCGGAAATGAAATCCATAGAGATATGGGTCCATGGTCTCTTGGGCACAGGCAGTGGCATCAACAAACCACTAGAGCGAGAGCAAGGCTTGGAGCGAGAGCAAGTCCCGCAGGACTGCACAAATTCCCTGACGTCACAAGACAAAGTAGGCCACCAAAAGGACCGACTAACCAAGTCTCTGGTACCAAAAATTCCGGGATGACCGGCCAACGCGGAACAATGAATCTCAGACATCACACTCTTTTTCCACCGGTCTGGGACAAACAATTTCCCAATAGGGCAGCGCTCGGGTTATCCTCCTGACACCCTTCCAGTCTCAAATTGGGCGAGATGGCGGAAAGAACTAAACCCTCTTTCAAAATAACAGCAGGATCAGATAACTCAGGAGAGACCGCGAGGAAACTCCTCGAGAGGGCATCTGCCTTAACATTCTTAGTGCCAGGAAGAAAGGAAACCACAAAATTAAAACGTGTGAAAAACAAGGCCCACCTGGCCTGTCTAGGATTAAGTCGCTTGGCTGATTCCAGATAAACCAGATTCTTATGGTCCGTGAGGACCACCACCTGATGTTTGGCTCCCTCCAGCCAATGTCTCCACTCTTCAAAAGCCCACTTCATGGCCAATAACTCCCAATTACCCACGTCATAATTACGTTCAGTTGGAGAAAATTTTCGAGAGAAAAAGGCACAAGGGTTACTTTTAGAGGTCTCTGGATCTCTTTGGGACAAAACGGCACCTGCCCCAATTTCAGAGGCATCAACCTCCACCTGAAATGGCAGAGAAACATCAGGCTGCCATAGAACAGGAGCAGAAGTGAATCTCTGCTTAAGTTCCTGAAACGCAGAGACTGCCTCAGGAGGTCAATCACCACATCAGAACCCTTTTTGGTCAAATCAGTCAATGGTTTAACAATAACAGAGAAATTACCAATAAATTTACGATAAAAATTGGCAAAACTCAAGAATCTCTGAAGAGCCTTTAATGAAGTAGGTTGGACCCAATCACAGATGGCCTGAACCTTGACCAGGTCCATTTCAATAACAGATGGGGACAAAATTAATCCCAGAAATGAGATCCTCTGTACGCCAAAAAGACACTTTGATCCCTTCACATACAGAGCATTCTCTCTCAAAATCTGGAACACAGTCCGAACATGTTTCACATGAGAGTCCCAGTCATTGGAAAAAATCAAGATATCATCCAAATAAACAATCAGAAATTTATCCACAAAATCCCTGAAAATGTCATTCATGAAGGACTGGAAGACGACGGAAGGAGCATTAGTGAGCCCCAAGGGCATCACTAGGTACTCAAAATGCCCCTCTGGGGTATTAAACGCCGTCTTCCATTCATCCCCGTGCTTAATGCGAATAAGGTTATACGCCCCCCTGAGGTCAAGCTTGGTAAACCAAGTAGCACTTTTCACCCTGGAAAACAGGTCAGAAATCAAGGGTAACGGATATTGATATTTCACAGTGATATTGTTCAAGAGACGATAATCAATACACGGCCTTAATGAACCATCCTTTTTGGCCACAAAGAAAAAAACGGCACCCAAGGGTGAAGAGGATGGTCTGATATGACCCTTCTCCAATGACTCCTTGATATAAGACCGCATAGCGTCATGTTCAGGTACAGACAAGTTAAAAAAGCGACCTTTAGGGAATTTACTACCAGGCACTAATTCAATAGCGCAGTCATAGCTCCTATGGGGGGGCAAGGATGCAGATTTACTTTCGCTAAACACATCAGAAAAATCAGTCAAAAAGTCAGGAACATCCTGAGCCTGGGGAGAGGCAGAAAAAACAGGAGTGTTGGCATTAACACATTGGCAGCCCCAACTGTTACAGACACAGATTTCCAATCCAAAACAGGATTATGAGACTGTAACCAAGGGAAACCTAGTACAATAATGTCATGCAGATTATACAGCACCAAAAATTTGCAACTCTCCTGATGATCAGGTTCAACCCTCATTATCACCTGAGTAGAGAACTGGGGTTTATTCTCAGCCAAAGGGGTAAAATCAATCCCCAGTAGGGGAATAGACTTCCGTAGGGGTATCAAGGGAAACCCACAACGTTTAGCAAAATCAAAATCCATCAGGTTAATAGCTGCTCCCGAATCAACAAAAGCCTGAGCAGAAAATGTGGACAGGGAGCAAATCAGGGTAACAGTCAACAGAAATTTAGTCTGAACATTACCCAAGACAACTGAGCGTGCAAAACGTCTTCCTCGCTTAGGGCAGACTGAAATAGCATGAGAGGCGTCACCACAGTAGAAACATAACCCATTGCATTTTCGAAACTCATGACGCTGTGCCCCAGAAGCCACTCTATTGTGACGCTTCCCACGGCTGTGGGGCGTCGGGACATGGCATAGCTTGCCTAGCTAGCCAATGCTCCCACGCCGCCAGTCCACGGCGACGTGAGGCATGGATCCCAGATGATAAGAGAATGTGGACCCACTGGACCACGGAGGGAGACCCGGGCCTGCCCGGACTAGGGAAGGGCAGCGACCGGGATCCGTGGCAGCTGAGCATGTGGGCAAGGTGGCGACCTGCAGGACTAGACAACACCGCACAACTTCAGGTAAGAAGAAACATAAAGTTTACTTAAAGAAACACAGTACAAAAACAGAACATAAGACCGGGCTCCCGATTCCGCACATCAGAGAAGGTACACGACTCAGAATCACAGACGAGTGCTGGAGGACATCACGGGTAGATGCAGTCCAGGGTTATCTGGCACGGGCATACTTGGGCGGCCTCTCTCTCAGGCCTCAGGCGTAGCACAGGCTCAGCAGGAGAACATCAGACACCGACCTCAGACAGACTTCAGACGATGGCGGGGTCATCACGGGTTGATGAAGTCCAGGATCATCTGGCACGGGCATACTAGTATGGCCTCACTCTCAGGCCTCGGGCGTAGCACAGGCTCAGCAGGAGAACATCAGACACCGGCCCAGGACGAACGTCAGACGATGGCGGGGTCATCACGGGTTGATGAAGTCCAGGGTCATCTGGCACGGGCATACTAGGACGGCCTCTCTCTCAGGCCTCAGGCGTAGCACAGGCTCAGCAGGAGAACATCAGACACCGACCCAGGACAGACGTCATCACAGGGTAGACCAAGGAGGAACCGGCAGGACAGGCAGGTTGTCACGGCAAGTGACCAAGGCAGTCTCTGGGACAGGCAGGTTGTCACGGCTAGTGACCAGGGCAGTCTCTGGGACAGGCAGGTTGTCACGGCAAGTGACCAGGCAGTCTCTGGGACAGACAGGTTGTCACGGCTAGTGACCAGGGCAGTCTCTGGGACAGGCAGGTTGTCACGGCAAGTGACCAGGCAGTCTCTGGGACAGGCAGGTTGTCACGGCTAGTGACCAGGGCAGTCTCTGGGACAGGCAGGTTGTCACGGCTAGTGACCAGGCAGTCTCTAGACAGGCAGGTATCTACGACCTGATATGGTGGAGCCTCCAGGTAGGCTGCAGTCGGATGGCAGATGATCGCTCCCAGGTGAGCAGGCAAGAGCCGGGGATCTCTGCAGATGATGTCCGAACTTCCGGATGGAGCTGCAGTCGGATGGCAGATGATCGCTCCCAGGTGAGCAGGCAAGAGTCGGGGATCACTGCAGATGATGTCCGAACTTCCGGATGGAGCTGCAGTCGGATGGCAGACAGGCAAGCCGACAGGTAACAGGCAGGTAACTGGAATCAGGAGCTGATGGCTGAAACAGAGTTAGACTGCACAGGAACAACAGGGACAAGGATTGGATCTCAGGGAGTCAGGAACACAGACAGGAACATGGATTGGATCTCAGGGAGTCAGAACACGGATTGGGTCTCAGGGGGTCAGGAACACGGACAGGAACATGGATTGGATCACAGGAACACGGACTGGAACACAGGCCTCGGACTCCGGACATCTGGCAATGATCGGCAGGATCCGGACATCAGGCAGGGAGGATAGGATCCGGACATCTGGAAGTGGTCGTCGGACATCGGACATCAGGCCATGGTCATCAGGCATAGGATCCGGACATCTGGCAGCGACCTGAAAAGGAACCCCAGCGGTCTGGTGCAAGCCCCGCCAGGCTCAACGGGAGCTGGCCGGGGATTGCACAGAAGCTGAGCACAGAGTAAGAGAAACTCAGCACACACCGGACTCCTCCTTCCAAGATGAACTCAGGTTATATAGCAAGGATTCACAGTCACTGGCACAGGGTTCTGGACACAGCAGGATTTCAGGAACATAACACAGAGGACACCGTTCAGACAGTCAGGTACAGGATGCGATCCAAGATCAGGGGTTCAGGTAATTAGACACAGCAGGAACAGGCCTGGATATACAGCCTCCAGGAACGGCGATCTGGGTAATCAGCCCCCAGCATAGGCGGAAACACAAGACACAGTTCAGACATTCAGGTACAGGATGCGATCCAGGATCAGGGGTTCAGGTAATTAGACACAGCAGGAACAGGCCTGGATATACAGCCTCCAGGAACGGCGATCTGGGTAATCAGCCCCCAGCATAGGCGGAAACACAAGACACAATTCAGACATTCAGGTACCGGGTTTGATCCAGGATCAGGGAACAAGACACAACAGGAACAGGGAATCAGCTCTCCAGAGCTGATCAAATTCAGAGCAGGAGCTGAACACACAACCACATACGGCTAGGTTCAGGGATTCAGTGTGGATTCAATGTGAAGCTCTGGCAACGCCCACTAGGGCTGGGGAACTTTATATATGAACTGCTTCACAGCGATAGGCTGGAGCAGTAATTCTAATACACACCCAATCCTCATAAAAGCAGGACAGGTGTGGGCCGCGCCCCCTATGCAGAGCCAGACAACTCATCACAGAGGAACGCCTGACAGTGGCTGCTGCCACACACGTAGTAAATCATGCACCATTGCAGAGGACTTTACAACCTACGGATGGTCTTCACAGCAGGCCAGGCGCCTGACAGAAGCTGCTGCCACACACGTAGTAAGTCATGCATCACTGCAGAGGACTTTGCAAACTACGGATGGCTTTTACAGCAGGTCAGGAACCGCACATGCGGGTGGTCATGCAACGCAGCGGAGACACTCACGCAAGTACGGCCACGCAGCAGGACTGGGAACTGAGCAGCATCCATACAGGTAACAGACAACAGTATCCCAGCTGGTTAGGGGGAAAGGAGCAAAAGGGTTAATGCAAAAGACATGCAGAGTAACGCTGGAAAACAAAGTACAGACAATACCAGCGTTACATCTATCACACTGCATGGGTTCGGAAGCTAGTTCACAAGGCAACACTATTCCACGCATACCTCTACGCTCACGCAAACGTCTGTCAATTTGAATCGCTAATGACATAGATTCATTGAGACCAGAGGGAGCAGGGAAACCCACCATAACATCTTTTACTTTCTCTGACAGACCCTTCCGAAAAAGGGCTGCCAAAGCATCATCATTCCATTTGGTCAGGACTGCCCACTTTCGGAATTTCTGACAGTACAACTCAGCGTCCTCAAGCCCCTGATTTAATGCCAACAAGGTTTTTTTCAGCTTGATCAGTGACATTAGGTTCATCGTACAATAACCCCAGAGCCAGAAAAAATGCATCAACATTACTTAAAACAGGGTCCCCAGGTGTCAAGGAAAAAGCCCAATCCTGAGGATCGCCGCGCAGGAGAGAGATGACAATTTGAACCTGCTGTGCGGCGTTCCCTGAGGACTTAGGTTTTAAGGCAAAAAACAACTTACAGTTATTTTTGAAATTCAGAAATTTAGCTCGATCCCCCAAAAATAAATCTGGCATGGGGATCCTAGGTTCCACAACCGAGCAACCCTGCAAGATAGGTAGCAATACTCCGAACCTCAGTGGCAAGCTGATCCACACGGCCAGACAACTGTGCAAACTCCATTGAGAGAAAAAAAAATCCTCCTCAGCACCCAGAGAAAAAGAGGGAAAAAATGCAACAAACAGAGAGAAAAAAAAAAAATTTCTGACAAATTTCCTTTTTCTTTTTCCTTTTACTATTTTTCCCTTCTGTTGAGTACCATATAATTTTCAGTTTGTCCGGTGATACTGTTATGTTTTGATAGCTGAGGAGAGCAGGCAAAAACGGCAATACACCAGAGAGGTTGGAATCTACTGGATTGCAGTACCCTGACTAACCAACACAACTAAAGGCAGCCGTGGAGCGTTCCTACGTTGGTCCTAGACGCCTCGTCACAGCCTGAGAGGTTAACTACACCTAAAGATAGAAAGAGGAAAGCTATCTGCCCCGGAGCAGATCCCCAAAGAACATAGGAAGCCCCCAAACATGTAATGGCGGTTAGACAAGAGGAAATACAGACACAGACAGAAAATAGAATGAGCAAACGTTGGGGCCCAATCTTCCTTGACAGAAAAGGATAGGAAGGACACTTACTGCAATCCAAAAAACCCTAAAAAATACCAACTCTACTAATTGCAAAAACACCTGAGATCACACGACCTCTACCACCTAAATTAGTTCTCTGGTGTAAAAAAACTAGCCGCAGCCACTGAAAAAACTGGAAAAGGCAAATGAACAAATAACAGTGGCTCCAGAAGAACTGAGAGGAGCCCAAGCCCCCCGGGGGGGGGGGGAAGACCTGGCTAACCTCACAGAAATGCAGAGAAATATGCAAATGGTAAGCACAAAAACAAAAAAACAGAAAATATCTTATCTGAGAGCAGGCAAGACTCAGCAAGCTTCCAAGTGAACCAGGAACCACAGTTGAGACAAGAACAATTGATCACCGGCAACCATGATGGGAGGGAACCTCCCTTATATAAGACCAGCTGTAACTCCTGATTGCCAATCATCATTGAATGGTTCAGTACTGTTTGTAACCACCAGAGGGAGCTTCTGCTCAGAATTCATTTCTAACACATTCACAACAGTGCCAGCTGCTGCCGGGGCCCTGAGCAAGCGGGGGGAGCCCAATGGCGGCGCTGACACCGCTCTCCTCCGCTAACGGGCGCCGGGGTGCCCGATGGCGAGTGGGCCCCCCCGCCTGCTCAGGGCCCCGGCACTTGCCCGGGTGTGCCGGGTGCTGACGCCGGCCCTGGGTCTGGGACAAACAATTTCCCAATAGGGCAGCGACTCGGGTTTACCCTCCTGACACCCTTCCAGTCCTAAATTGGGCGAGATGGCGGAAAGAACTACACCCTCTTTCAAAATAAGAGCAGGATCAGATAACTCAGGAGAGTCCGCAAGGAAACTCCTCGAGAGGGCATCCGCCTTAACATTCTTAGTGCCAGGAAGAAAGGAAACCACAAAATTAAAACGTGTGAAAAACAAGGCCCACCTGGCCTGTCTAGGATTAAGTCGCTTGGCTGATTCCAGATAAACCAGATTGTTATGGTCCGTGAGGACCACCACCTGATGTTTGGCTCTCTCCAGCCAATGTCTCCACTCTTCAAAAGCCCACTTCATGGCCAATAACCCCCCAATTACCCACGTCATAATTACGTTCAGTTGGAGAAAATTTTCGAGAGAAAAAGGCACAAGGGTTACTTTTAGAGGTCTCAGGATCTCTTTGGGACAAAACGGCACCTTCCCCAATTTCAGAGGCATCAACCTCCACCTGAAATGGCAGAGAAACATCAGGCTGCCGTAGAACAGGAGCAGAAGTGAATCTCTGCTTAAGTTCCTGAAACGCAGAGACTGCCTCAGGAGGCCAATTCACCACATCAGAACCCTTTTTGGTCAAATCAGTCAATGGTTTAACAATAACAGAGAAATTGCCAATAAATTTATGATAAAAATTGGCAAAACCCAAGAATCTCTGAAGAGCCTTTAATGAAGTAGGTTGGACCTAATCACAGATGGCCTGAACCTTGACCGGGTCCATTTCAATAACAGATGGAGACAAAATGAATCCCAGAAATGAGATCCTCTGTACGCCAAAAAGACACTTTGATCCCTTCACATACAGAGCATTCTCTCTCAAAATCTGGAACACAGTCCGAACATGTTTCACATGAGAGTCCCAGTCATTGGAAAAAAATCAAGATATCATCCAAATAAACAATCAGAAATTTATCCACAAAATCCCTGAAAATGTCATTCATGAAGGACTGGAAGACGGAAGGAGCATTAGTGAGCCCAAAGGGCATCACCAGGTACTCAAAATGCTCCTCTGGGGTATTAAACGCCGTCTTCCATTCATCCCCGTGCTTATTGCGAATAAGGTTATACGCCCCCCTGAGGTCAAGCTTGGTAAACCAAGTAGCACTTTTCACCCTGGAAAACAGGTCAGAAATCAAGGGTAACGGATATTGATATTTCACAGTGATCTTGTTCAAGAGACGATAATCAATACACGGCCTTAATGAACCATCCTTTTTGGCCACAAAGAAAAAACCGGCACCCAAGGGTGAAGAGGATGGTCTGATATGACCCTTCTCCAATGACTCCTTGATATAAGACCGCATAGCGTCATGTTCAGGTACAGACAAGTTAAGAAGGCGACCTTTAGGGAATTTACTACCAGGCACTAATTCAATAGCGCAGTCATAGCTCCTATGGGGGGGGCAAGGATGCAGATTTACTTTCGTTAAACACATCAGAAAAATCAGTCAAAAAGTCAGGAACATCCTGAGACTGGGGAGAGGCAGAAAAAACAGGAGTGTTGGCATTAACACATTGGCAGCCCCAACTGGTTACAGACACAGATTTCCAATCCAAAATAGGATTATGAGACTGTAACCAAGGGAAACCTAGTACAATAATGTCATGCAGATTATACAGTACCAAAAATTTTCAACTCTCCTGATGATCAGGTTCAACCCTATTATCACCTGAGTAGAAAACTGGGGTTTATTCTCAGCCAAAGGGGTAGAATCAATCCCCAGTAGGGGAATAGACTTCCGTAGGGGTATCAAGGGAAACCCACAACGTTTGGCAAAATCAAAATCCATCAGGTTAATAGCTGCTCCCGAATCAACAAAAGCCTGAGCAGAAAATGTGGACAGGGAGCAAATCAGGGTAACAGTCAACAGAAATTTAGTCTGAACACTACCCAAGACAACTGAGCGTGCAAAACGTCTTCCCCGCTTAGGGCAGACAGAAATAGCATGAGAGGCGTCACCACAATAGAAACATAACCCATTGCGTTTTCGAAACTCATGACGCTGTGCCCCAGAAGCCACTCTATCACACTGCATGGGTTCAGAAGCTGGCTCACAAGGCAACACTATTCCACGCATACTTCTGCGCTCACGCAAACGTCTGTCAATTTGAATCGCTAATGACATAGAATCATTGAGACCAGAGGGAGCAGGGAAATCCACCATAACATCTTTTACATTCTCTGACAGCCCCTTCCGAAAAAGGGCTGCCAAAGCATCATCATTCCATTTGGTTAGGACTGCCCATTTTCGGAATTTCTGACAGTACAACTCAGCGTCCTCAAGCCCCTGATTTAATGCCAACAAGGTTCTTTCAGCTTGATCAGTGACATTAGGCTCATCGTACAATAACCCCAGAGCCAGAAAAAAAAATGCATCAACATCACTCAAAACAGGGTCCCCAGGTGTCAGGGAAAAAGCCCAATCCTGAGGATCGCTGCGCAGGAGAGAGATGACAATTTGAACCTGCTGTGCTGCATTCCCTGAGGACTTAGGTTTTAAGGCAAAAAACAACTTACAGTTATTTTTGAAATTCAGAAATTTGGCCCGATCTCCCAAAAACAAATCTGGCATGGGAATCCTAGGTTCCACAACCGGCAACCCAGCAAGATAGACAGCAATACTCCGAACCTCAGGGGCAAGCTGATCCACACGGCCAGACAGCTGTGCAAGCTCCATTGAGAGAAAAAAAAATCCTCAGCACCCAGAGAATAAGAGGGAAAAAATGCAAGAAACAAAAAAAAAAAAAATCTTTGACAACTTTTTTCTTTCCACACTATTTTTCCCTTCTGTGAGTACCATACAATTTTCAGTTTGGCTGGTGATACTGTTATGTTTTGGTAGCTGAGGAGAGCAGGCAAAAACGGCAATACACCAGAGAGTTTGGAATCTATTGGATTGCAGTACCCTGACTAACCACCACAACTAAAGGCAGCCGTGGAGCGTTCCTACGTTGGTCCTAGACGCCTCGTCACAGCCTGAGAGATTAACTACACCTAAAGATAGAAAGATGAAAGCTACCTGCCCCGGAGCAGATCCCCAAAGAACATAGGAAGCCCCCAAACATGTAATGGCGGTTAGACAAGAGGAAATACAGACACAGACAGAAAATAGTATGAGCAAACGCTGGGGCCCAATCTGCCTAGACAGAAAAGGATAGAAAGGATACTCACTGCAATCAAAAAAAACCCTAAAAAATGCCAACGCTACTGATTACAAAAACACCTGGGATCACACGACCTCTACCACCTAAATCAGTTCTCTGTTGTAACAAAACTAAGCCGCAGCCACTGAAAAAACTAGAAAAGGCAAATGAACAAACAACAGTGGCTCCAGCGGAACTGAGAGGAGCCCAAGCCCCCCGGGGGGGGACCTGGCTAACCTCACAGAAATGCAGAGAAATATGCAAAAGGCAAGCACAAAAACAAAAACAGAAAATATCTTATCTGAAAGCAGAAGAAGAGGCAAGACTCAGCAAGCTTCCAAGTGAACCAGGAACCACAGTTGAGACAAGAACAATTGATCACCGGGAACCATGATGGGAGGGAACCTCCCTTATATCAAGCCAATCTGTGACTCCTGATTGCCAATCCTCATTGAATGGTTCAGTACTGTTTGTAACCACCAGAGGGAGCTTTCGCTCAGAATTCATTTCCAAAACATTCACAACATCAGGGCCCCGGCACTTGCCCGGGTATGCCGGGTGCTGACGCCGGTCCTGCCCCCTTTCTGTGGCCCTGGAAGGAGACAAACAGAGCCCTACTCTTCCTCCAGTTCCGGGTCCTATCCAGGTACTCTAAAAGTACCCTTCTCACATCTAGCGTGTGAAAGTGCTGCTCTTTGGGAGTAGAAGGGTCAGGAAAAAAGGAGGGAAGGCAGATCTGCTGACTTCTGTGAAATGTAGATGCTACTTTAGGGAGATATGCGGGATCTGTTTTCAGCATAACTCTATCTGGAAATATTATCAAATATGGGGCATCTACTGAAAGGGCCTGAATGTCCCCTACCCGCATGGCTGAGGTTAGAGCTGCTAATAATAGTGTTTTGAGGGTTAGATGTTTTATGGAGGTCGATGATAACGGTTCAAAGGGGGGACCTGTCAGGGCCTCCAGGACCAGGTTCAGATCCAAGGAGGTACGCTGGGGATCTGCACCAGGGTATTTCACTCACAGGCTTGAAAAAACTGTGCTACCCATTTACCCCTGCTATATTTGCGTGGTGTAGGGCCCCTAAGGCTGAGACCTGTACCCTAAGAGTACTGATGGCGAGACCTAAATCACGCCCTTTTTGGAGAAAATCTAAAATGTTAACAATGGGCGGCCGGGTTGACAAGGGCCCTGGAAACAACTGTAAATATTTCCTCCAGACCCTATAATATATTCTGGAGGTCACGGGCTTACGACACTGCAAGAGGGTGGAGATGACTGCATCGGAGAACCCCCTGAGTCTCAAAAGCTGCCTCTCAAGTTCCACGCCGTCAGGTGGAGACACTTCACCTGAGGGTGGCGGAATGGACCCTGAGAGAGCAGATCCCGGGGTGTTGGTAGGACCCAGGGATCCGATACCGACATCGCTCTTAGCCATGAGAACCAGGGTCTCTTGGGCCAGAAGGGGGCTATGAGAATCACTCTTGCTCCCTCCTCCCTGATCTTCCTGAGTACCACTGGTAGCAAGCACATGGGGGGAAAGGCATATGCTAGATTGTAGGTCCAGGGAACCTGCAGAGAATCGACCACCTCCGGGAGGTCACTGGCCCATAAGGAGGCGAACCTCTGAACTCGTCTGTTGGCCCTGGTAGCAAATAGGTCGATTTTGGGAATGCCCCATAGGCGGACTATCTGCTTGAATACCTGCGTAGACAGGGACCATTCTCCCTGATGGAGATCGTGACGGCTGAGATAATCTGCCCGCACATGGCCTAATCCCCTGACGTGAGTGGCCGATAGGGAGAGGAGATGGAGTTCTGCTCAGGAAAGGATGTCTTCTGCCTCGGTCATGAGAGAGGAAGAGCGAGTGCCGCCCTGGTGGTTTAAGTATGCTACCACTGCCGTATCGTCTGAGTGGATCCGGACGTGAGACTTTGCGATGGCCGGGAGGAACCACCTGAGCTCCTTTATAACTGCCGTGAGATCCCTTAGTTTGGAAGAACCGGACCTTTCTGATTCTGTCCATCTTCCTTGGGCTACATGGTCCCGTAAGTGGGCCCCTCACCCTCAGTTACTGGCGTCCGTGGTGATGACATGATCTGGGTGAATTACCCAAGGGACTCCGCTGGATAGATGATCCAGCACTAACCACCATGTTAACGCGTGACGGGCTAAGGGGGAGAGATACGGCCTCCCGTCCAGGCGGCCCCGCAGGAACTCTGCCCTTATGACCTTCTGCTGCAAGACGCTTGAATGGAATTGAGCCTATGGAACCGCCAGTATACAGGACGTCAGAGACCCTAACAGGGACATGGCGCTGCGGAGTGACAGGTCGTTGGCGTCTATAACCCACTGTACTTTGTGGATTAGAGCGTCCCATTTTTCTTGTGGGAGAAAACATTTCTGTACTCGGGAGTCCAGATGGAGTCCAAGAAAGGTTTGACGAGTTCACGGAACTAGTCTGGATTTTTCTTTGTTTATGAGCCACCCCAGGTCCTGTAGGGATGACATAATATATTGTAATCTGGATCTGCATTGGGCAGCTGAATTACCTACCACCAGGAAATCATCCAAGTACGGAATGATGAGGGTATCGCGCTCTCTCAAATGGGCCATTACTTCAGCAATCACTTTGGTGAAGATTCTGGGGGCCATAGAGAGGCCAAAGGGCTGGGCTGCAAACTGGAGATGTCTGACCTGTCCCGCTAATTCCACCGCCACTCAGGAACTTCTGGTGATCTGGGTATATGGGAACATGGTAGTAGGCATCTTTGAGGTCCACCACAGCCATGAAGCACCTAGGAAATAGAAGCTTAATTGCTGACCGGATGGACTCCATCCTAAAAGTTCAGGTTTTAAGATAAGAATTCAACCGCCTGAGATTAATGATAGTTCGAAAAGATCCGTCCGGCTTAGGCACCAGGAAGAGAGGGGAGTAAAACCCCCTTCCAACCTGATCTCCTGGCACCTCTATTAATACCCGCTTGACTAGTAACTCCCGTACCTCGGCTTGCAGGAAAGCCTGCTGAGCTGCGCCAGGTAAGGAGGTGACCAGAAAGACATCCCACGGTATCTTATTGAATTCTAGTTTAAGCCCTGAAGAGATTATATTTAGGATCCAAGGGCTGGATGTTATATGAGCCCAGGATTCTGAAAAGAAGGCCAGTCTGCCCCCAACAGGGGGATTGATGTTTTTAAAACTTCCTTCTACCCCTCGAAGAACCGCTGAAGTATGTACCCCTCTTCTTTGGTTCTTCCTCCACTCTTCTGGCCTTGTACTGCCTTCTCCCGAATTGTCTCCTGTAAGGAGGGGCAGGTGGTTTAGGGAGGGCTTTATCCCGAGTCTTATCAAGGATCTTATCCAATAACGGTCCGAACAGGTACTCACCCTCACAAGGCATTGCACATAGCTTTGTTTTAGAATGTGTATCCCCCTTCCAACCTTTAAGCCATAAGGTTCGGCGTGCAGAGTTGGATAAACCGGCCGACCTGGCTGCTAGTCGCAGGGAGTCCGCTGACGCATCTGCTATGTAGGCCGCGGCTCCTGGATCTGAGGCAGAGAGGTTAAGAGCTTATCTCTCGGAGTGCCTGCCTGGATCTGTTGCTCCAGCCGTTCCAACCAGACCAGCATCAATCTCGCAACACATGTGCTGGCAATCGCAGGCTTAAAGGCCCCGGTTGCAGATTCCCATGCCCTCTTAAGTATAAGGTCCGCTCGTCTGCTGGATCTGACAAGAGACCTCTGTCCTCCAAGGGGAGGCTGGGGTCGTTCGATGATGATAACGCCACTGCTGCGTCTACACGGGGAACCTTGCTCCAGGCTATTAGTTGCTGGTCATCAAAGGGATAGCGTCTTTTTGATGATGATGGTAGAAACCCCAGATCCTGCTTGAGCCATTCCGCCTGAATAAGGCCTTTAACTGACTCATTGACTGGAAAGGCCCTGTGTTTCCTCTGGGAAAGACCCGCAAACATTAAGTCTTGGGTCAAGCAGGGCTCTCTGGAGTCTGTTAGGCCCATGGTTGCTCTAATGTCTCTTACTAGGCTGTCTACGTCTTGAACCGGGAAGCATGTCTTCCTCTCCTCATCTGAGGAAGATAAAGATCTGGGAGAATCTCTGGATTGTACTGGAGAATCCTCACCAGAGCCGGGAAGTTTGGGCGTATATGCCCTGGGCCTAGTCCTGACTTCCTGAAGGGAACTACGGATCTCATCCCTAAAAAACTGCTTGTGGTCCGCAGCTCTAATCGGGGCTTCGTCTTCTAGTGTCAGCTCTATACAGACTTGGCACAGCCGTTTGTCATAAGTGTCGGGAAGGGGCTGGGTGCAAAGGCCGCACTGTTTTGGGTGATGACACCGTAACACTCACCCTCTAGCCGTCCAAGTACCGGGTCTGGAGGAGGAGGCACTGTGCTTGATTCCGAGGCCTTCCTGCTGCTTCTTCCACTTCTGGCGTCTGATGACCCACTTTTGGGACGCCCGCCATCACTGGTCTGCGTATGGACCGAAACCACCGCAGGTGGTGAGTGCTCTCCTGTGGCCTGGGGGACGACATGTTCCACAGCGCACACTCCCGCTCATTTTTAAGGTTGCGTTCTTCCTCTGGCTTCCCCGCCCCCAGGACACTCCCCCAGTTCACCCGGAAGTCGTCTCGCTATCCTGGACCAGCGGAGGGGGGAGACTGGTAACAGGGCTCCCCCGTCGCTGCTTCCGACGTCCCGGATTCCGCCGTCCCCAAAGGCACCGCGCGGAAGCATCGGGACCCGGGTAAGTATCTTCCTGCATAGGTAAGTATTCCTCTGTATTCCTCTGTAGGGTCCGTCCTCAAGGACAGGGAACCAACTGCGGGGCGAGGGGGACGCCCCTTTTTATCTGTAGGTTGTCCTTGGGGGCGAATCCCCTCTCTCGGTGGGTGCTGTCGTGGCGTGGGGGAAAACAAAAAATGTTTTAAAAATATAAAAAAAATAAAAATATAAACATTTAAATCACCTACCATTCAAAATCACTCCAATTCAAAATAAAACAATATAAAAATCAAAATCATATACAAAAAAAAAATCAAAATCAATATACACACATTGGGTATCGCCACGTTCAGAATCGCCCGATCTATCAATAAAAAAATAAGGATTAACATGATCGCTAAACGGCGTAAAAAAATGAAAAATGCTCCGGGGACGGGGGTTAAGGAGTTAATAGTCGCCTGCTGACCGTATAGATGAGATAGCCACCAGCTGACCATATTATTATTATTATACATTTGTATAGCGCCATTTATTCCATGGCGCTTTACATATGAAAAGGGAAAAATATAGACAGGTGCAATAAACATGTGCTAGACAAGGGACACACAAGTACAGGAGAGAGGACCCTGCCTGCGAGGACTCACAGTCTACAGGGATGGGTGAGGATACACTAGGAAAGGGTAGAGCTGGTCGTGCGATGGTTCAGTAGACTGAGGATCAATGCAGGTTGTAGGCTTGTGGGAAGAGGTGGATCTTCAGGTTCTTCTTGAAGGTCTCCGTTGTTAGTGAAAGTCTATATAGGTGATATAGCCGCCTCCTGACTATACACATGTGATAGTCACCTGCTGACCGCATAGGTGATATAGCCGCCTCCTGACTATACACGTGATAGTCGCCTGCTGACCATGTAGGTGATATAGCCTCCTCCTGACCATACACATGTAATAGTCGCCTACTGACTGTACAGATGAGATAGCCGCCAGCTGACCATATAGTTAATCTAGCCACCTCCTGACCATACACATGTAATAGCAGCCTGCTGACCGTATAGGTGATATAGCCGCCTCCTGACCATAAATATGTGATAGTCGCCTGCTGACCGTATAGGTGATATAGCCACCTCCTGACTATACACATGTGATAGTCGCCTGCTGACCGTATAGGTGATATAGCCACCTCCTGACCATACACATGTGTTGTGAATGGGTTTGAGATGAGTTCTGAGCAGAGGCTCCCTCTGGTGGTTACAAGCGGTGCTAGTGAGGATTGTGAGGACTGGGAATCAGGTGTTACTGACTGGTCTTATATAAGGGAGTCATTTTCCCATCAGGGTTGCCGGTGATCAATTGTTCTGGTCTGAATCCTTCATTCCAGTTTCCCTTGTAGCCTGCTGTGTCGTGTCTGCATCTCCTGCTTACAGATAAGACTTTTGCTTCTTTTGTGTTTTTGCTATATTTTTGCATTTTGTCCTGCACTTCTTTGGGGGCCTTCAGGGTCCCCTCCGGGGGCTTCTTCCCTCTCAGTTTGGTTCAGCCACTGAGTTTTGTTCTTTTGCTTTTTCCAGTTTTTTCAGTGGCTGCTGTTTTGATTTTGTTGCACCAGAGAACTAATTTAGGTGGTAGAGGTCGTGTGATCTCAGGTGATTTTGAAATTAGTAGAGTTGGTGCTTTTCAGGGTTTTCTGGGATTGCAGTAAGTACCCTTCCTATCCTTTTCTATTTAGATAGTTTGGGCCCCAGCGTTTGCTCATACTATTTTCTTTATGTGTCAGTATTTCCTCTTGTCTAACCGCCATTACATGTTTGGGGGCTTTCTGTTATCTTTGGGGTTCTGCTCCGGGGCAGATGGCTTTCCTATTTCTATCTTTGGGTGTAGTTAGTTTCTCAGGCTGTGACGAGGTGTCTAGGACCAACGTAGGAACGCTCCACGGCTGCCTCTAGTTGTGGTGGTTAGTCAGGGTACTGCAATCTCATAGATTCCAACTGCTCTGGTGTATTGCCTTTTTTTACCTGCACTCCTCAGCTACCGAAACATAACAGTATCACCGGCCTAAAAATTGAAAATTGTATGGTACTCACAGAAGGGAAAAAAATATTGTGAAAGAAAAAAGGTTGTCAGAGTTGTCAGAGATATTTTTCTGTTTGTTGCATTTTTTTTTTTTTTTTTTCCTCTGTATCTCTGGGTGCTGGGGAGGATCTTTTCTCCCAATGGAGTTTGCACAGTTGTCTGGCCGTGTGGATCAGCTTGCCACAGAGGTTCAGAGTATTGCTGCATATCTTGCTAGGTTGCCTGTTGTGGAACCTAGGATCCCCATGCCAGATTTGTTTTTAGGGGATCGAGCTAAGTTTCAGAATTTCAAAAATAATTGTAAATTGTTTTTTGCCTTAAAATCTAAGTCCTCAGGAAACGCAGCGCAGCAGGTTCAAATTATCATCTCTCTCCTGCGCGGCGATCCTCAGGATTGGGCTTTTTCCCTGATACCTGGGGATCCTGTTTTGAGTGATGTTGATGCGTTTTTTCAGGCTTTGGGGTTATTGTACGATGAGCCTAATGTCACTGATCAAGCTGAAAAAACCTTGTTGGCATTAAATCAGGGGCTTGATGACGCTGAGTTATACTGTCAGAGATTCCGTAGGTGGGCAGTCCTGACCAAATGGAATGACGACGCTTTGGCGGCCCTTTTCCGGAAGGGTCTGTCAGATAATGTAAAGGATGTTATGGTGGGATTCCCTGTCCCCTCTGGTCTCAATGATTCTATGTCATTAGCGATTCAAATTGACAGACGTTTGCGTGAGCGGAGAAGTATGCGTGGAATGGTGTTGCCTTGTGAACCAGCTTCTGAACCCATGCAGTGTGATAGAGTGGTGTCTGGGGCACAGCGTCATGAGTTTCGAAAGCGCAATGGGTTATGTTTCTACTGTGGTGATGCCTCTCATGCTATTTCAGTCTGCCCTAAGCGGGGAAGACGTTTTGCACGCTCAGTTGTCTTGGGTAGTGTTCAGACTAAGTTTTTATTAACTGTCACTCTGATATGCTCTCTGTCCTCATTTTCTGCTCAGGCTTTCGTTGATTCTGGAGCAGCTATTAACCTGATGGATTATGATTTTGCTAAACATTGTGGGTTTCCCTTGATACCCCTACAGAAGTCTATTCCCCTACTGGGGATCGATTCTACCCCTTTGGCTGAGAATAAATCCCAGTTTTCTACTCAGGTGATAATGAGGGTTGAACCTGATCACCAGGAGTGCTGCAAATTTTGGTTCTATATAATCTGCATGACATTATCGTGCTGGGTTTCCCTTGGTTACAGTCTCATAATCCTGTTTTGGATTGGAAATCTGTGTCTGTAACCAGTTGGGGCTGCCAATGTGTTAATACCAACACTCCTGTTTTTTCTGCCTCCCCCCAGGCTGAGGATGTTCCTGACTTTTTGTTTGATTTTTCTGATGTGTTTAGCGAAAGTAAATCTGCATCCTTGCCTCCCCATAGGAGCTATGACTGCGCTATTGAATTAGTGCCGGGTAGTAAATTCCCTAAAGGTCGCCTTTTTAACTTGTCTGTACCTGAACATGACGCTATGCGGTCTTATATCAAGGAATCATTGGAGAAGGGTCATATCAGACCATCCTCTTCACCCTTAGGTGCCGGTTTTTTCTTTGTGGCCAAAAAAGATGGTTCATTAAGGCCGTGTATTGATTATCGTCTCTTGAACAATATTACTGTGAAATATCAATACCCGTTACCCTTGATTTCTGACCTGTTTTCCAGGGTGAAAAACGCTACTTGGTTTACCAAGCTTGACCTCAGGGGGGCGTATAACCTTATTCGCATTAAGCACGGGGATGAATGGAAGACGGCATTCAATACCCCTGAAGGGCATTTTGAGTACCTAGTGATGCCCTTTGGGCTCACTAATGCTCCTTCCGTCTTCCAGTCCTTCATGAATGACATTTTCAGGGATTTTGTGGACAAATTTCTGATTGTTTATTTGGATGATATCTTGATTTTTTCTAATGACTGGGACTCTCATGTGAAACATGTTCGAACTGTATTCCAGATTTTGAGAGAGAATGCTCTGTATGTGAAGGGATCAAAGTGTCTTTTTGGCGTACAGAGGATCTCATTTCTGGGATTCATTTTGTCCCCATCTGTTATTGAAATGGACCCGGTCAAGGTTCAGGCCATCTGTGATTGGGTCCAACCTACTTCATTAAAGGCTCTTCAGAGATTTTTGGGTTTTGCCAATTTTTATCGTAAATTTATTGGTAATTTCTCGGTTATTGTTAAACCATTAACTGATTTGACCAGAAAGGGTTCTGTTGTGGTGAATTGGCCTCCTGAGGCAGTCTCTGCATTTCAGGAACTTAAGCAGAGATTCACTTCTGCTCCTGTTCTACGGCAGCCTGATGTTTCTCTGCCATTTCAGGTGGAGGTTGATGCCTCTGAAATTGGGGCAGGTGCCGTTTTGTCCCAAAAAGATCCAGAGACCTCTAAAAGTAACCCTTGTGCCTTTTTCTCTCGAAAATTTTCTCCTACTGAACGTAATTATGACGTAGGTAATCGGGAGTTATTGGCCATGAAGTGGGCTTTTGAAGAGTGGAGACATTGGCTGGAGGGAGCCAAACATCAGGTGGTGGTCCTTACGGACCATAAGAATCTGGTCTATCTGGAATCTGCCAAGCGACTCAATCCTAGACAGGCCAGGTGGGCCTTGTTTTTCACACGTTTTAATTTTGTGGTTTCCTTTCTTCCTGGCACTAAGAATGTTAAGGCGGATGCCCTCTCGAGGAGTTTCCTTGCGGACTCTCCTGAGTTATCTGATCCTTCTGTTATTTTGAAAGAGGGTGTAGTTCTTTCCGCCATCTCGCCCAATTTGAGACTTGCTCTGGAGGGGTGTCAGGAGGATAGGCCCGAGCGCTGCCCTGTTGGAAAATTGTTTGTCCCGGACCAATGGAAAAAGAGTGTGATGTCTGAATTCATTGTTCCGCATTGGCTGGGCATCCCGGAATTTTTGGTACCAGAGACTTGGTTAGCCGGTCCTTTTGGTGGCATACCTTGTCTCGTGATGTCAGGGAATTTGTGCAGTCCTGCGGGACTTACTCTCGCTCCAAGCATTGCTCTCGCTCTAGTGGTTTGTTGATGCCATTGCCTGTGCCCAAGAGACCATGGACCCATATCTCTATGGATTTCATTTCCGATCTTCCTGGTTCTCAGAGAATGACCACCATCTGGGTAATTTGTGATAGGTGTTCCAAAATGATACATCTTGTGCCATTACCTAAGTTGCCTTCCTCCTCTGAATTGGTGCCGTTGTTCCTTCAGCACGTGGTTCGTTTACACGGCATTCCTGAGAACATTGTGTCTGACAGAGGAGTCCAGTTTGTTTCCAGATTTTGGAGGACTTTTTGTTCTAAACTGGGTGTTCAATTGTCTTTCTCCTCGGCATTTCATCCTCAGACCAATGGTCAAACTGAGAGAACAAACCAGACATTGGAGACTTATCTAAGATGCTTTGTGTCTGCTGATCAGGATGACTGGGTCTCTTTTTTGCCTTTGGCTGAGTTTGCTCTTAATAATAGGGCTAGCTCTGCCACTTTGATGTCTCCGTTTTTCTGTAATTCTGGGTTTCACCCTCGATTTTCTTCAGGACAGACGGAGGCTTCTGTCTGTCCAGGTGTTGACTCTGTTGTGGAGCGTATGCAACAGATTTGGGACCAGGTAGTGGAGAGGTTGTCCCTCTCTCAGGAGAAGGCCCAGCGGTTTGCTAACCGGCATAGGACTGATGGTCCTCGGTTTAAAGTGGGGGACTTGGTCTGGTTGTCCTCAAAGAATATTCCTATGAGAGTAGCATCTCCTAAATTTAAGCCTAGGTTCATTGGACCTTATAAGATCATGGAGATTATTAATCCTGTTTCTTTTCGTTTGCTTCTTCCAGGGACATTTAAGATCCATAACGTGTTCCACAAGTCCTTGTTGAAGAGGTTTGTTGAGCCAGTGGTTCCTGCTGCTGTGCCTCCTGACCCTGTTTTGGTTGAGGGCAATCTGGAGTATGTGGTTGAGAAAATATTGGATTCTCGTTTTTCTAGACGGAAACTCCAGTATTTGGTTAAATGGAGAGGTTATGGTCAGGAAGACAATTTTTGGGTGTTTGCTTCGGACATCCATGCTAGGAGACTTATCCGTGCGTATCATAGAACTCATCCTGACCGACCTGGTTGCTCAAATGAGGGTTCGGTGACCCCTCCTCAAGGGGGGGGTACTGTTGTGAATGGGTTTGAGATGAGTTCTGAGCAGAGGCTCCCTCTGGTGGTTACAAGTGGTGCTAGTGAGGATTGTGAGGACTGGGAATCAGGTGTTACTGACTGGTCTTATATAAGGGAGTCATTTTCCCATCAGGGTTGCCGGTGATCAATTGTTCTGGTCTGAATCCTTCATTCCAGTTTCCCTTGTAGCCTGCTGTGTCGTGTCTGCATCTCCTGCTTACAGATAAGACTTTTGCTTCTTTTGTGTTTTTGCTATATTTTTGCATTTTGTCCTGCACTTCTTTGGGGGCCTTCAGGGTCCCCTCCGGGGGCTTCTTCCCTCTCAGTTTGGTTCAGCCACTGAGTTTTGTTCTTTTGCTTTTTCCAGTTTTTTCAGTGGCTGCTGTTTTGATTTTGTTGCACCAGAGAACTAATTTAGGTGGTAGAGGTCGTGTGATCTCAGGTGATTTTGAAATTAGTAGAGTTGGTGCTTTTCAGGGTTTTCTGGGATTGCAGTAAGTACCCTTCCTATCCTTTTCTATTTAGATAGTTTGGGCCCAGCGTTTGCTCATACTATTTTCTTTCTGTGTCAGTATTTCCTCTTGTCTAACCGCCATTACATGTTTGGGGGCTTTCTGTTATCTTTGGGGTTCTGCTCCGGGGCAGATGGCTTTCCTATTTCTATCTTTGGGTGTAGTTAGTTTCTCAGGCTGTGACGAGGCGTCTAGGACCAACGTAGGAACGCTCCACGGCTGCCTCTAGTTGTGGTGGTTAGTCAGGGTACTGCAATCTCATAGATTCCAACTGCTCTGGTGTATTGCCTTTTTTTACCTGCACTCCTCAGCTACCGAAACATAACACACATGTAATAGTCGCCTGCTGACCGTATAGGTGATATAGCCGCCTCCTGACTATACACATGTAATAGTCGCCTGCTGACAATATAGGTGATATAGCCATCTCCTGACCATACACATGTAATAGTCGCCTGCTGACCGTACAGGTGATATAGCCGCCTCCTGACCATACACATGTAATAGCCGCTGGCTGACCATATAGGTGATCTAGCCACCTCCTGACCATACATATGTAATAGTCGCCTGCTGACCGTATAGGTGATATAGCCGCCTCCTGACCATACACATGTAATAGTCGCCTGCTGACCGTATAGGTGATATAGCCGCCTCCTGACCATACACATGTAATAGTCGCCTGCTGACCGTATAGGTTATATAGCCACCTCCTGACCATACACATGTAATAGTCGCCTGCTGACCGTATAGGTGATATAGCCGCCTCCTGACTATACACATGTAATAGTCGCCTGCTGACAATATAGGTGATATAGCCATCTCCTGACCATACACATGTAATAGTCGCCTGCTGACAATATAGGTGATATAGCCATCTCCTAACCATACACATGTAATAGTCGCCTGCTGACAGTATAGGTGATATAGCCATCCTGACCATACACATGTAATAGTCGCCTGCTGACCGTATAGGTGATATAGCCACTCCTGACCATACATATGTAATAGCGCCTGCTGACAGTATAGGTGATATAGCCATCTCCTGACCATACACATGTAATAGTCGCCTTGCCGATAGGTGAATGCCCCCGACATACCTGTATAGTGCTGCTGACGTATAGGGATAAGCCACCTCCTGACCATACACATGTAATAGCCGCTTGCTGACCGTATAGGTGAGATAGCCATCTCCTGCCCATACACATGTAATAGCCGCCTGCTGACAATATAGGTGATATAGCCACCTCCTGCCCATACACATGTAATAGTCGCCTGCTGACAATATAGGTGATATAGCCATCTCCTGACATACACATGTAATAGTCGCCTGCTGACAATATAGGTGATATAGCCACTCCTGACCATACACATGTAATAGTCGCTGATGACCGTATAGGTGATATAGCCACCTCCTGACCATACACATGTAATAGTGCTGCTGACGTATAGGTGATATAGCCACTCCTGCCATACACTGTAATAGTCGCTGCTGACGTATAGGTGATATAGCCCCTCCTGACCATACATATGTAATAGCCGCTGCTGACAGTATAGGTGAATAGCCATCTCCTGACCATACACATGTAATAGTCGCCTGTGACGTATAGGTGATATAGCCACCTCCTGACCATACACATGTAATAGTCGCCTGCTGACGTATAGGTGAATAGCCCCTCCTGACCATACACATGTAATAGTCGCCTGATGACCGTATAGGTGATATAGCCACCTCCTGACCATACACATGTAATAGTCGCCTGCTGACCGTATAGGTGATATAGCCACCCCCTGACCATACACATGTAATAGTCGCCTGCTGACCGTATAGGTGATATAGCCCTCCTGACATACAATGTAATAGCGCCTGCTGACATATAGGTGATATAGCCATCTCCTGACCATACACATGTAATAGTCGCCTGCTGACCGTATAGGTGATATAGCCCCTCCTGACCATACACATGTAATAGTCGCCTGATGACCGTATAGGTGATATAGCCACTCCTGACCATACACATGTAATAGTCGCCTGCTGACCGTATAGGTGATATAGCCACCTCCTGACCATACACATGTAATAGCCGCTTGCTGACCGTATAGGTGAGATAGCCATCTCCTGCCCATACACATGTAATAGCCGCCTGCTGACATATAGGTGATATAGCCACCTCCTGCCCATACACATGTAATAGTCGCCTGCTGACATATAGGTGATATAGCCATCTCCTGACCATACACATGTAATAGTCGCCTGCTGACAATATAGGTGATATAGCCATCTCCTGACCATACACATGTAATAGTCGCCTGCTGACCGTATAGGTGATATAGCCACCTCCTGACCATACACATGTAATAGTCGCCTGCTGACCGTATAGGTGATATAGCCACTCTGACCATACACATGTAATAGTCGCCTGCTGACCGTATAGGTGATATAGCCACCTCCTGACCATACACATGTAATAGCGCCTGCTGACCGTATAGGTGATATAGCCATCTCCTGACCATACACATGTAATAGTCGCCTGCTGACGTATAGGTGATATAGCACTCCTGACCATACACATGTAATAGTCGCCTGCTGACGTATAGGTGATATAACCACTCCTGACCATACACATGTAATAGTCGCTGCTGACGTATAGGTGATATAGCCACCTCCTGACCATACACATGTAATAGTCGCCTGCTGACGTATAGGTGATATACCACTCCTGACCATACACATGTAATGTGCCTGCTGACGTATAGGTGATATAGCCACCTCCTGACCATACACATGTAATAGTCGCCTGCTGACGTATAGGTGATATAACCACCTCCTGACCATACACATGTAATAGTCGCCTGCTGACCGTATAGGTGATATAGCCACTCCTGACCATACACATGTAATAGTCGCCTGCTGACGTATAGGTGATATAACCACCTCCTGACCATACACATGTAATAGTGCCTGATGACCGTATAGGAGATATAGCCACCTCCTGCCCATACACATGTAATAGTTGCCTGCTGACCGTATAGGTGATTATAGCCACCTCCTGACCATACACATGTAATAGTCGCCTGCTGACCGTATAGGTGATATAGCCACTCCTGACCATACACATGTAATAGCCGCCTGCTGACCAGTATAGGTGATATAGCCACCTCCTGACCATACAATGTAATAGTCGCCTGCTGACCGTATAGGTGATATAGCCCCTCCTGACCATACACATGTAATAGTCGCCTGATGACCGTATAGGTGATATAGCCCTCCTGACCATACACATGTAATAGTCGCCTGCTGACCGTATAGGTATATAGCCACCTCCTGACCATACACATGTAATAGTCGCCTGCTGACCGTATAGGTGATATAGCCGCCTCCTGACCATACACATGTAATAGTCGCCTGCTGACATATAGGTGATATAGCCACTCCTGACCATACACATGTAATAGTCGCCTGCTGACAATATAGGTGATATAGCCATCTCCTGACCATACACATGTAATAGTCGCCTGCTGACAATATAGGTGATATAGCCACCCTGACCATACACATGTAATAGTCGCCTGATGACCGTATAGGTATATAGCCGCCTCCTGACCATACACATGTAATAGTCGCCTGCTGACAGTATAGGTGATATAGCCATCTCCTGACCATACACATGTAATAGTCGCCTGATGACGTATAGGTGATATAGCCGCCTCCTGACCATACACATGTAATAGCCGCTTGCTGACCGTATAGGTGAGTAGCCGCCTCCTGCCCATACACATGTAATAGCCGCCTGCTGACAATATAGGTGATAGCCACCTCCTGACCATACATATGTAATAGCCCCTGCTGACAATATAGGTGATATAGCCACCTCCTGACCATACACATGTAATAGTCGCCTGCTGACCGTATAGGTGATATAGCCACCTCCTGACCATACACAGTAATAGTCGCCTGCTGACCGTATAGGTGATATAACCACCTCCTGACCATACACATGTAATAGTCGTCTGCTGACCGTATAGAGATATAGCCACCTCCTGACCATAACATGTATAGTCGCCTGCTGACCGTATAGGTGATATAGCCATCTCCTGACCATACACATGTAATAGTCGCCTGCTGACCGTATAGGTGATATACCACCTCCTGACCATACACTGTAATAGTTGCCTGCTGACTGTATAGGTGATATACCACCTCCTGCCCATACACATGTAATAGTCGCCTGCTGACCGTATAGGTGATATAGCCATCTCCTGACCATACACATGTAATAGTCGCCTGCTGACGTATAGGTGATATAGCCACCTCCTGACCATACACATGTAATAGTCGCCTGTGACCGTATAGGTGATATAGCCATCTCCTGACCATAACATGTAATAGTCCCTGCTGACCGTATAGGTGATATAGCCACCTCCTGACCATACACATGTAATAGTCGCCTGCTGACGTATAGGTGATATACCACCTCCTGACCATACACATGTAATGTCGCCTGCTGACCGTATAGGTGATATAGCCATCTCCTGACCATACACGTGTAATATCGCCTGCTGACCGTATAGGTGATATAACCACCTCCTGACCATACACATGTAATAGTCGCTGCTGACTGTATAGGTGATATAGCCACCTCCTGACCATACACTGTAATAGTCGCCTGCTGACCGTATAGGTGATATAGCCATCTCCTGACCATACACATGTAATAGTCGCCTGCTGACCGATAGGTGATATACCACCTCTGACCATACACATGTAATAGTCGCCTGCTGACTGTATAGGTGATATAGCCACCTCCTGCCCATACACATGTAATAGTCGCCTGCTGACCGTATAGGTGATATAGCCATCTCCTGACCATACACATGTAATAGTCGCCTGCTGACCGTATAGGTGATATAACCACTCCTGACCATACACATGTAATAGTCGCCTGCTGACTGTATAGGTGATATAGCCACCTCCTGACCATACACATGTAATAGTCGCCTGCTGACCGTATAGGTGATATAGCCATCTCCTGACCATACACATGTAATAGTCGCCTGCTGACCGTATAGGTGATATAACCACCTCCTGACCATACACATGTAATAGTCGCCTGCGACCG
The DNA here is from genome assembly GCA_033576555.1 of Oophaga sylvatica. Taxonomy (NCBI): domain Eukaryota; kingdom Metazoa; phylum Chordata; class Amphibia; order Anura; family Dendrobatidae; genus Oophaga; species Oophaga sylvatica. Next base: position 543,405,648 of record JARQOD010000004.1, on the reverse strand, counting down.
TATAGGTGATATAACCACCTCCTGACCATACACATGTAATAGTCGCTGCTGACCGTATAGAGATATAGCCACCTCCTGACCATACACATGTATAGTCGCCTGTGACCGTATAGTGATATAGCCATCTCTGACCATACACATGTAATAGTCGCCTGCTGACCGTATAGGTGATATAGCCACCTCCTGACATACACATGTATAGTCGCCTGCTGACCGTATAGGTGATATACCACCTCCTGACCATACACATGTAATAGTCGTCTGCTGACCGTATAGAGATATAGCCACTCCTGACATACACATGTAATAGTCGCCTGCTGACCGTATAGGTGATATAGCCATCTCCTGACCATACACATGTAATAGTCGCCTGCTGACCGTATGGTGATATACCACCTCTGACCATACACATGTAATAGTTGCCTGCTGACTGTATAGGTGATATAGCCACCTCCTGCCCATACACATGTAATAGTCGCCTGCTGACCGTATAGGTGATATAGCCATCTCCTGACCATACACATGTAATAGTCGCCTGCTGACCGTATAGGTGATATAGCCACCTCCTGACCATACACATGTAATAGTCGCCTGCTGACCGTATAGGTGATATAGCCATCTCCTGACCATACACATGTAATAGTCGCCTGCTGACCGTATAGGTGATATAGCCACCTCCTGACCATACACATGTAATAGTCGCCTGCTGACCGTATAGGTGATATAACCACCTCCTGACCTACACATGTAATAGTCGTCTGCTGACCGTATAGGATATAGCCACTCCTGACCATACACATGTAATAGTCGCCTGCTGACCGTATAGGTGATATAGCCATCTCCTGACCATACACGTGTAATAGTCGCCTGCTGACCGTATAGGTGATATAACCACCTCCTGACCATACACATGTAATAGTCGCCTGCTGACTGTATAGGTGATATAGCCACCTCCTGACCATACACATGTAATAGTCGCCTGCTGACCGTATAGGTGATATAGCCATCTCCTGACCATACACATGTAATAGTCGCCTGCTGACCGTATAGGTGATATAACCACCTCCTGCCCATACACATGTAATAGTCGCCTGCTGACCGTATAGGTGATATAGCCATCTCCTGCCCATACACATGTAATAGTCGCCTGCTGACCGTATAGGTGAGATAGCCTTTGGCTGACCGTAGAGGGGTGATGGCCTTCAGCTGATCATATAGATGAGATAGCTATGTCTGTGCCAACCTTAAATGCCTTAGCAACAGTGGCATAATTTGCTTCCAGACACTTTTGACAGATCTTCTGAAACACACGATTGAGATGTAGAACTTGGGGACAGTCAGGCAACACATTATATTACAGTGGGTCGTGACATTGTATGCGTCGTCGGCAAATTATCCACTGATAACTTGCCAGATTCCCCGGTTGTAGCAGTGGACAGATTTAATTCTGATTAAAATGGATTTCATCCTATAAATGTTTTTTTTTTTCTTGTAATGAAATGATAAAATCCTCCCTCCATTCCGGGATAATAAGGCAGTGCTGTACTGTTGGCATCATGGCTGTAGATGATTTTCTTCTCCCTCCCCTACATATTTACGTAATCAGTTGTAAGCACATTATTGTAACTGCATTAAATCCCGGAGGATGCAGGTAGCAGGAGCAATTAGTGAGAAAAGCAGTACAGAACATCTTCTGATTTTACCGCCAGCTGCTACAAAATTAGAAAGCTTTATAGTCCAAGACACGAATGGCATTGTATTTCCTGCATGGTAATTTTTTAATTTGAGCAGACCGGAAAAAAGTCACCACAGGTCACTGGCTAAAAAGCAAATCCTACCCTTGTATCTGAATGTGGTTATTATAAGGATGACGCAAATAGTGGTGTGCACATTTCACGTGAGGTTCCGGACAGTCCGTCAAGTGATCACTTTTTCTCTTCCCAGGTGGCAGAATTATCTCAGTGTCTGGAGGACAGGATGTACCAGATGTATGAACAGAACAACACACAACTACAGGTCCGATTGCAAGAGCTTACGGGGATAATCGAAAGGATCGGGCAGCTGCAGGCTGAGCTCAAACAAGTCTGCCAGACGGTGGTCACCGTCTACAACGACCTGGGCTTACAGCATGACAGCTGAGTGTGCAGACTGAAGGGACCCTGTATCCAGTAGGTTACATTATCCCTGCCATCAATATCTAACAGCTGCTTGTTTTGCAATTGTGAGGGTTTTTTTTTCTGAGAACGAACACGTTATGTCTCGTATTACTCATTGTTCTAGTTAGAAGCACCGTCGCAAAATCTCTAAATAAATGACAACAATTCTCAGGCAAACATTTCATTGTGCTGTTGATCAGACAAGTACATTCACATGGATTGTAAAGGTGCAAAGCCACACAGCTGTTTTAGTAACAACAACAAAAAAAAAGTGTGCTACATCTGATTGTTATCCATTTCTTTTGGTCAATGTGTTCATTATTAGCATATTTTTCTTGGAGTGTGTTAAATGGAACTCGTTACTTGATTCATGCTGCCCAAACTACAGACAGCACAAATCGGAGCCTGACTGCACAACTGCAGCCAGGTATGTTCTTTTGTGAAACGATCAGGCATTTCAGAGGAGATATACTTTGAAAATCCAGTCAGGGATATAGGGAGAGATGAGATGAGTCTGGCGCTGCCCTTGGTGGGCTTCTCCCATTCTGCTGTAGTTGATTGACAGGTCTCTCCCGGACCATTAAAAAAAAAATAATAGCATCTTTGTCAAGATCTATGGCCTTACTCTCATAAAATCTGCAAATAAATACTTAAATAAAGATATATGGGAAATTTGGCCCTCCAGTGCCTTTCCTTTTCTGACACTATTATTTCTTCCCCCTTCTAAGTTCTCACTGGAAATCACAGTAAGAAAACGCACCCCTTATATAACACTGGGAATTTATTGTCCATTCTGAGACTTAGACCACAGAGGTTGTTTTTTAATAATCAGGTTTTATTTCAAAACTAAAGATTTTTATTTGCAAAGTAAGATTTTATTTGGAGACCTTGTACAGTACATTCATTTTTTTACATCTGTGTTGACAATCCTAAAGCATTTTTTTTAAATCAACTGTATATATTTTGGTTTACATTTGCAATTCGGTTTTATTAAAAATGTGAGAGCTTAGCTTTTACAGGGCTGTATGTTTCAGTTGGAGAAGTGGTGACCAGAAGGACCCACATCGGGTGCCGTGGTGACCACAAGGATCCACACCAGGAGCCGCTGGGACCTCAAGGATCCACATCGGGAGCCGTGTGGACCACAATAAACTGAAAACAGAAACGTAGTCTTTTACAATAAATGCAGAAAATATATCATTGTGATTTGTAGATGAAGCAGTCGTATTATCAAACTGATAACAACATCAGGTCCAAATCCACATTTCCAGATGTGTCCAAGCCTATCAGCACCACGTCGGACATAGGTGTATGGGCTGGATAGCTGGGGATGAACTCAGGTGGCCTCAATATGTGATATGGATCATGTTATGACCGACAAACCAGATGTCAAGTAGTAATCAGCCACCAGAAATGTCTTATTTTTCCGTCACAAGTGTGGCATCGGATGCCGTGGAATCCAGGACCCATTCAGTAACCGCTGCCACGTCACATAGTGGTGGAGTCGGACTATTTATTGACAGTGAAGGCCTGTAACCCGGTGATCGCTCGGCCCAGGATCAGAGCGTGGACATCGTGAGTACCTGCACCCAAGCAGAATATTTAGCAATATCGGACAAAATAGTACTTCATGTCACCTAGAATGGCGGTAATAGTGCAATTTCCCATCCTGTTGCGCGCATACCTTCATACGTGTTTACAGCCTCCAGGTTCATGACGTGCCGGATTACATGGTATTCATCAGACACCCGTTTCCTCCCAGCATATCTCGGGCTTGACGGGCAATGTCCAGAGCTTTGCCGCATGAATTCCTCTTCAGCAGAGAGATCATTTCTGGAGTAGCTCTACAAATATGTGAGAAGGAGACGAATATGTACTACACAACCTCATAGTTATAACGCAACCCAGGACAGTCTGGTGGTGCCCGACCGTACCCATATTACTGGTGTCAGATGAAACCCGCATCATAATAGGTCTTACATCCTCCTGACAAAGAGGAAACTGGAAATATACTCAAAGCTTAGATTAAGAACAGGAATGGAATAATTTCTGAGATGCAACTGCACCCCATAGTTTATCAGATTTAAAGCCTCCACACTTTAGAAAGGATTGAACCACAACCTACTTGTCCTCATCCTTCAGGCGCCCCAACTGCAGACACGCCTGCAGGCCGATGGTGATTTCCGTCAGCATATCTGCCATCTTCTTCTGTATCAGCTGGTTTCTGGCAAGTGGCACTCCGAACTGAATCCTGTGAGGGCAGAAATGAAAATGATCATTTAGACCACAAGTCACTATGTGCCGTACATCAAACTCACTGTCAGCTACTAATAGAATGGTATTTAACCCCCTTTACCCCAAGGGTGATTTGCACGTTAATGACCGGGCCAATTTTTACAATTCTGACCACCGTCCCTTTATGAGATAACTCTGGAACGCGTCCATGGATCCTGGTGATTCTGACACTGTTTTCTCGTGACATATTGTACTTCATGACAGTGGTAAAATTTCTTTGATATTGCATTTATTTGTGAAAGAAATGGAAACTTTGAATGTTCATGCCCTTAAATCACAGAGATATGTCACACAAAATACTTAATAAGTAACATTTCCCACATGTCTACTTTACATCAGCATTTTTAGAACCAAAATTTTTTTTTGTTAGGAAGTTATAAGGGTTAATAATTAAACAGCGATTTCTCATTTTTACAACACCATTTTTTTTTTTAGGGACCACATCACATTTACAGTCACTGATAGAAAAAGGATTTTTGGTACTTACCGTAAAATCTCTTTCTTGGAGCCTTCATTGGGGGACACAGGTAACCATGGGTGTATGCTGCTGTTGCTAGGAGGCTGACACTATGCAAAAAAGGAGAAAAGTAGCTCCTCCCCTGCAGTATACACCCACCGACAGGCACTAAGTACCTCAGTTTGGTGCAAAAAAGCAGTAGGAGTAGTAATAGGAACTCAAACATATGTACCAACCCAACAGAAGGCCCTTAAGCCCAACATGGTACAACTAATAAACGGGGGGTGCTGTGTCCCCCAATGAAGGCTCCAATAAAGAGATTTTACGGTAAGTACCAAAAATCCTTCTTTCTTTATCGCTTCATTGGGGGACAGAGGTAACCATGGGACGTCCAAAAGCTGTCCCAAGGGTGGGAAATAACTTAGGCAACAAGAAGGAGTAAGGTCGGTCGGTGAGCCACCGCCGCCTGCAAAACCTTCCTACCTAAACCTGCATCTGACGAGGCCTGGGTATGAACCCTCTAGAACCTCGCAAAAGTGTGCAAGGACAACTTGCAGCCTTGCAGATCTGAAGTGCCGAGGCTTGATGCCGAACTGCCCAAGAAGCTCCGACAGCCCGGGTGGAGTGGGCTCTCACTCCCGGAGGGGGCCGTTTGTCCTGAACGCGGTACGCTTCCAGTATCGCAGAACGAATCCAACGAGCGATCGTAGACTTAAAAGCCGGGAGACCTTTCCGGCGACCTTCAGAGATGACAAACAAAGAGTCGGATTGACAAAGAGGAGCAGTCCTAGAAAGATAGACCCGGATGGCTCTTACCACATCCAGCTTGTGAAGGGACGTCTCCAGAGGATGAACCGGGGAAGGACAGAATGAAGGAAGAACGATGTCCTCATTGATGTGGAAGGATGATACCACTTTGGGGAGGAATGAAGGAACGGGTCTGAGAACTACCTTGTCCTGATGAAGAATCAGGAATGGGGAACGACAGGATAAGGCCGCCAACTCAGAGACCCTCCTAATTGACTTGACTGCAATCAGGAAGGCCACTTTCCAAGAAAGAAAGGAAAAGGAGATGTCCTGAAGAGGCTCGAAGGGCGCAGACTGGAGAGCGCTCAGGACCAGATTAAGGTCCCAGGGTTCCAAAGGAGAACGATAAAGGGGAGCCAAATGGGCAACCCCCTGGAGGAAGGTCTTTACCTGAGGCAAAGAAGCCAGGTCTCTCTGAAAAAGGATGGACAGGGCGGAGACCAGACCCTTCAAGGTACTAAGGGACAGATCCGAATCCAGCCTAATTGAAGGAAAGCAAGAAGAGAAGGAAGGGAAAAGGACATGGGAAATCGATCGTTTTCCTCACACACCTGAAGAAGGCCTTCCAGTACCGGTGGTAGATGCGGGAAGAAGCTGGCTTTCTGGCTCTGATCATGGTCTGGATGACCTGGTGAGAGAATCCCGACTCCCTTAGGACCGCAGCCTCAACGGCCATGCCATTAAACTCAGAGACTGAGAACTCTGGTGGAAGAGGCGGCCTTGCGAGAGGAGATCCGGACGGTCTGGAAGCCTCCAAGGCACGTCCGCGAGCATGTTCACCAATTCTGCATAGCAAGGGCGTCTTGGCCAGTCTGGCGCCACCAGGATAACCGGGATACCTTCCGCTTTTATTTTCTTCACGACTCTTGGGAGAAGGGGGAGTTGAGGAAACAGGTAAGGAAGCTGAAACCGATACCACGGGATCACCAAGGCGTCATAGTCGATGGCCAGAGGGTCCCGGGACCTGGCCACAAACCGAGGAACTTTGTGGTTCATTCGAGACGCCATGAGATCGACATCCGGAGAGCCCCAACGCTGACAAATTTGATTGAAGACTGAGGGATGAAGGGACCACTAGCCTGATGCTATGCCCTGGCGACTGAGAAAATCGGCTACCCAATTTTCGACCCCTGGAATATGAACGGATGATAAGGCCGGAACGTGACGTTTCGCCCAATGCAGAATCTTTGCCGTTTCCGCCATAACCTGTTTGCTGCGGGTCCCGCCCTGATGGTTGATGTACGCCACGCCGTGGCGTTGTCCGACTGAGTGCGAACGGGCTTGCCTGCTAGAAGAGACTGCCAGCGAAGGAGGGCATGGAAGATTGCTCTGATTTCTAGGAGATTGATGGGAAGAAGGGCTTCCTGGGCGTTCCAGCGGCCCTGCGCTGTGTGCCGGAGAAAAACCGCTCCCACCCGAGGAGACTTGCGTCGGTGGTGATGATCTGCCACCGCAGGGGAAGGAAAGACCTCCCTTGCAGGACTGAGGAAGTCAGAGTCCACCAGGTCAGAGACTGCCTCACCTGGAGAGGATGACGAACAGGACGGTCTAGGGTGGCAGGGGCTTTGTTCCAGGAGGACCGGAGGAACAGTTGAAGAGGGCGAGAGTGAAACTGGCCGAAGGGCACAGCTTCCATGGAGGCGACCATCTTCCCCAGGACCCTCATGCAGGATCGGAGAGGAAGGGGGACTGGGCGCTTTAGGGATCGGACTCCTTTGCAGAGAGCTGAGAACTTGTCCCTCGGGAGGGACACCCGGGACGAATATGTGTCGAATTCCATGCACAGGAAGGTCAGATGCTGAGACGGAGTTAGGGAGGACTTCTCCCGGTTGATGATCCAGCCCAGACGAGTCAGGGTGTCCAAAGTGACTTGAAGACTCTGAACACGGTGGTCTTGGTGGGATGGGCCCTTGATCAACAAATCGTCCAGGTAAGAGATTATGAGAATCCCTCTAGAGCGAAGAATGGCCATGACCGTCGTCATTACCTTTGTGAAGACCCTGGGAGCAGAGGTCAGACCAAAGGGGAAAGCCGTGAATTGGAAGTGATCGTCCTGGATCGCGAACTGAAGGAAACGCTGGTGCTGGCGACAAATGGGGATGTGCAGATAAGTATCCTGAATGTCCATGGAGTAGAGGAACTCCCTCGGCTCCATCGCAGCGATCACTGAGCGCAAGGACTCCATCCTGAAGTGGCGGATCCGAACATGCCGATTTAGCATTTTGAGATCCAGGATTGGGCGGAGAGAACCGTCTTTTTTCGGGACTACGAAAAGATTCGAGTAGAAACCTGAAAAACGTTCGTCTGGAGGAACGGGAACGATTACTCCGGCTGCTAGAAGGGTAGAGACAGCCCGGAGAAAACCTGGGGCGTGGGAAGGCTGCCTTGGTGGACGAGAAAGAAGCGCCTTTCCGGGAGGGAGAAAAACTCGATCTTGTAACCGGAGGTAACGATCTCCCTGACCCAGGCATCGCTGACCACTGACAGCCAAGCGTCCCTGAAGGAAAGAAGTCTGCCTGTCTGTAGTGTCTTTAAGAGACGTGCCATCCGGTAAGGACAGGACCGTCTTGGACTAAAGACGAAAACAGGTAGGTCCACTTTAGGGGACTTTGCCCACTTGTGGAGAAGGTCAGGGCTAAAGGGGTAGAGGACGTCTAAGTGTTTCCTTCCTTGAAAACGCGTTTCGGGATGTTCCCAGTGTTTAGACAGGGTAGAATCAAACTCTTTATGATTTGGAAAGGTGCGTGATGGACGTTTAAACCCGTTTAAATGAGACGGAGGAATCCTGGGCAGGAGACTCGTCTTTGTTTAGTTTAAGTGTTTGAGAGATAGCTGAGATGAGACTATCAACCATGACCTTCATCTTGGAGGTCTGGTCCGAATCAGAGTCAGACTCGGACTGGGAGTCTATGTCCGACCCACGGTCCTCCTCCGAAGAGGGGAAATGGGAGGATGAAAGCAGCTTGGACGCTGCGGAGGGGCCCGGGGAGCTGGACGAGGAGCCAGAGTCCTTTTTCTAGAACCTCTCGCCGTACTGTCCCTTTGAAGGTCGAGGTCAGGTGCATGTGAATCGACATGGGAGACGTTCGGAGCACCGTTGGCTGAGGAGAGCTGTGGAAGGCGTTCAATGACCTGGACCAGGGACTGGGATACCTTTTTTTTTTTTTTTTAAATCAGATAAATGTTTATTTAACCAAATTCAAGGTAAAAAACAATAGAATAAAAAATCGCAATGAAAACAATTAGCAATGGTCATTAGTTTCAGAAATTCCTTCCCTCCCTTCCCCTCCCCCCCATTGCATACAAGAGCAGCAAATAATGCATGGTGTAACCTAAGTTCAGGATCATCTTTCTCCTCGGTTCCACGTAAAATGTTCTTTGCCATATTCACAATATATAGTCTGTCATGAATAAATTCCCTCAATGTCGGCGGGTCTTCATTTATCCAGTATCTTGCGATCAGTTTTCGCGCAATATATAATAATCTAGCTATAGCCACCTTATATTTATTATGTACCTGGACCTCCTCCACATACCCCAGTAACACACCACAGGATCCCTTTCAATCCTACAAGCATACGCTCCTCCTATGGCATTAAGCACCGCCGTCCAATATGGGTTGAGATTTGGACACTGCCATAACATATGGAGAATTCCAGCCCCCTCCAATCGGCACCGAGGACACTCAGAAGTCTGTCTCAGACCCGCTCTATACAGCCGTTCAGGAGTCCTATATACTCTATGGAGTACATATATCTGCGAGAGTCTGCCCGGTTCACTCAGCGATAATTGGGGTATATATTCCATAATCACTTCCCATTTATCTTCCTCTATCCTACCCAACTCCTCCTCCCATTTCCCCTGTGCTCTAATAGGATAAGGGACTGGGATACCTTAGTTAGGTCTGCGACCGACTGGGACATGGCAGCGGTCAACTGAGACATGGCAACGGCCCACTCGGGGAGCGGGGGAGTGCCATCATCACGGGAGTCGGAGTGCTCCTGCGGGGCAGACATGGTGGAAGGACTGCAGGAAGGACAGAAGGGCGACGACTGGCCTGATGTCCACCTTTTCTTACAGCGTGCACAGGCGTAATGGGTCACTATGGGCTTAAGGTAAGAGGCCCTAGCGGGGTTGGACATAGGTAGAGCCTGCTGCTATGGTAATAGGTACTGTGGAGATACTGCGGAGGAGAGCTAGATAGAGCGCGGTATAGCAGGGAGTGCTGATCCTACCCAGTGGAGCAAGTAGTCAAGGCTAGCTGTGTCCCCCTGCAGAGAGTCGTCCGGGACAGGTGAGAGCGTGCAGAGATGCCCGGTTTCCAAGATGGAGTAGCGCTGGGGGCGTGAACCGGCAGAAGGATTGTGGGACGACGGCATGAAAGAGCCCCTGTGATAGGCAGCCGGCGAAGGAGGGGCGTGTACTCCAAAAAAGAAACCTGCGCCTGATTGGTGGGAAAAAAGGGCGCCGAGAAAGCGCGCGCGCAGGGAGAGGAGAGGGGGGCGTGCCAAGGAGCCCGCTGGAGAAGACGCAAAAGTGAAAGTAAAAACGCTGGGCTGCCATGCCCGGCGAAAGGAAGCGCACACACACACACATCGCTACTGAGATGGGGAGTGCAGGGCAGGCACGAATAGAGCCCACGATAAGAGGGAAGAGGTCTGAGGTGGAGAGTGGCCGGACAGAATGGGGACGGCTGCCTTGGGCACGAAATTCAAAAAGGTTGAAAGCGCTGCTGGGGAGAGAGAGACGGGACTTCATAAGAGAAGCGCGCCTAAGGAGCGCGAGATTCAAATGGTGAGGAGGCCCTGCAGCTCGCCATAAACAAAGGGACGCCGTGGCCACTGTGAGGGTCGTGGGGGGAGGGGAAGTACCTTATGTCCGTGACTCCAGTTGCCGCGAAGCTGAGGATTGCTCAGGGTCCCTGTGAGAAGAGGGCGCTGGAGACGAAAATCCTCCTTCCCACACTGTATCCTGAACAGTGTAGAAGACGGCGTCGACCCCTTCAGGGAAAGGGGGAAGGTCACCGCCGGTGACTACAGTCTTCCTCTCAGCCCTCTCGAGGAGAGGGGTGAGGAGGGAAATGGCAAGGACTAGCCACCGGTATCAACCCTGGAGCACCTGTGAGGGTGACAGCGGATAGGGTCCTGCCTGCGGGCCTGAGAGTTGCGATGTGGGTGACACCACATTGCTCGCTCAGCCACATGATGGGAGGACAGGGTGAGAAATTACACCCTGATAGCTGTATCTGAAAAACAAAGGAAAAAGATTAATAAACACAACAAAACCTGAAAAGGAAAAGATTAGTTGCGGATCTGGGGAGATACACAAAACCTGAAAAGGAAAAGATTAGTTACGGATCTGGGGAGATCCAGGTCCGCCTCCTACAGACACTAAGCACAAACTGAGGTATTTCGTGCCTGTCGGTGTGTGTATACTGCAGGGGGAGAAGCTACTTTTCTCCTTTTTTGCATAGTGTCAGCCTCCTAGCAACAGCAGCATACACCCATGGTTACCTGTGTCCCCAATGAAGCGATAAAGAAATACCCTAAAGTGACACCATTCTAAAAACTGCAGCCCTGAAGGTGCTCAAAATCACATTCAAAAAGTTTATTAACCCTTCAGGTGTGTCACAGAAATTTTTGGAATGTTTAAAAAAAAAATGAACATTTAACTTTTTTTTCACAAAAAATTTACTTCAGATCCAGTTTTTTATTTTATTTTACCAAGGGTAACAGGAGAAATTGGACCCCAAAAGTTATTGTACAATTTGTCCTGAGTACGCTGATACCCTATATATGCAGGTAAACCAATGCTTGGGCGCATGTCAGATCTCGGAAGTGAAGGAGGGCCGTTTGACTTTTCAATGTAAAATTGGCTGGAATGGAGATCGGACGCCATGTCGCGTTTGGAGAGCCCCTGATGTGCCTAAACAGTGGAAACCCCCCCAATTCTAAATCCAACCCTAACCCCAACACACCCCTAGCTCTAATTCCAACCCTAACCGTAATCCAAACCCTAACCCCAATCCCAACCCTAACCATATCCCTAACCACAAACCTAACCCTAACACACGCCTAACCCTAACTCTAATCCCAACCGTAATCCAATCCCTAACCCCAAGTTTAGCCCCAACTAAAACCCTAACTTTAGCCCCAACAATAACTCTAACTTTAGCCCAACTCACTTTAGCCCAACTCTAACCCTAATGGTAAAATGGAAATCAATACATTTTTTTTATTTTATTATTTTTCCCTAACTAAGGGGATGATAAAGGGGGGTTTGATTTACTATTTTTTTATTTTGATCACTGTGATAGGGTCTATCACAGAGATCAAAATGAACCAATAGGAAAAAATCTCCTTTTTTTGCTGGGTGCCGGCCGGCAGATCTCGGCGGGCGCACTTCACATGCGCCCGCCATTTTCTCCCGGGGTCTCCATGGCAGCGATCGGGACCCCGCGTCACACCGCGGGGTCTCCAATCTAAAAGCAGAGGGGCTGTCAGCCCTCTGCCTGCTCCCGGAACGCTGCAATCTTGTTTGATCGCAGTGTTCCGGGGGTTAAAGTGCCGGGAGTGGTTTTAGTGCCCCCAGTAAGCGCGGCCGGTCGGCGATGACGTACTATTCTGTCCATGGGAATTAAGTCCCAGGTCACATGGACGGAATAGTACGTCTGATGTCAAAGAGAGGTTAACAGGGAGAAACGCAAAATTCTACATGTGGGCAAGAAAAGCGAAAATTACATCTACAAAATGGGAGGAATAGAACGAAGCAACGTGTAAAAAAGTCTTGGGTATACTAATAGATCACAGACTGCACATGAGTCAACAGTGTGTGCAGCAGCAAAAAGTGAAACAGCTCTGTGATGTCTAGATCACGTTAAGTAATTATCACCCACAACTCCTCATCTGGAATACTGTGTCCAGTTCTGAGCACCACATTCTAAAAAAGACATTGAAAAACTGGAGCAAATTCAGAAAAGAGCTACCAGTATGGTGAGCGGACTGCAAAGCATGTCCTATGAGGAATGGTTGAAGGATCTGGGAAAGTTTAGCTTGCAAACAAAAAAACTAAGAGTAGACTTATTAGCTGACTACAAATATCTGAAGGGCTGTCACAGTGTAGAGGGATCATCATTATTCTCATTTGCACATGGAAACACGAGAAGCATGGCTGAAAGGGAGAAGATACAGATTAGATATTAGTAAAAAACTTTTTGACAGTGAGGGTAATCAATGACTGGAGCAGGCTGCCATGAGAGGTTGTGAGTTCTCCTTCAATGGAAGTCTTCACACAGAGGCTGGACAGACATCTGTCTGAGATGGTTTAGTGAATCCTGCATTGAGCAGGGGGTTGGACACGACGACCCTGGAGGTCCCTTCCAACTCTACCATTCTATGATTATTGTGGTGTCTCCACCAATTGGTGCAAGCACCTACATATTAAACATCACATGTACCAGGTGCATTCTCAGCACCAAAACACATTACATACCTATCCAATGTATACTGCCGCGCTGTATGGAAGCAAAACTCGGCTGCACCCAGTGCACCCCAAGATATTCCATAGCGGGCATTGTTCAAACAACCAAAAGGACCCTGCAAAAGACAGATTATTAAATAACATTTTATACGTGATTTATTGTGTAACAGACTATAAAGAAGAGGATATATGGCGTAATAGGAGCAGGTATAGAGAGGATACATGGAGTAATAAGGGGAGATATATGGAGTAATAGGGGGATATATAGGGAGGATATATGGAATAATAGGAGGAGATATAGGGAGGATATATAGGAGATATAGGAGGAAGATATAGGGAGGGAATATATGGGGTAATAGGGGGAGATATAGGGAGGATATATAGAGCAATAAGAGGAGATATAGGGAGGATATATGGAGTAATAGGAACAGATATAGGGAGGATATATGGAGTAATAGGGGGAGATATAGGGAGGATATATGGAGCAATAAGACAAGATATAGGGAGGATATATGGAGTAATAGGAGGAGATATAGGGAGGATATATGGAGTAATAGGAACAGATATAGGGAGGATATATGGAGTAATAGGAACAGATATAGGGAGGATATATGGAGTAATAGGGGGAGATATAGGGAGGATATATGGAGCAATAAGACAAGATATAGGGAGGATATATGGAGTAATAGGAGGAGATATAGGGAGGATATATGGAGTAATAGGAGGAGATATAGGGAGGATATATGGGGTAATAGGAGGAGATATAGGGAGGATATATGGGGTAATAGGAGGAGATATAGGGAGGATATATGGAATAATAGGAGGAGATATAGGGAGGATATATGGGGTAATAGGAGGCGATATAGGGAGGATATATGGGGTAATAGGAGGAGATATAGGGAGGATATATGGAGCAATAAGAGTAGATATAGGGAGGATCTATGGAGTAATGGGGGAGATATAGGGGGTATATGGAGTAATAGGGGGAGATATAGGGAGGATATATGGAGTAATAGGAGGAGATATAGGGGGATATATGGAGTATTAGGGGAGATATAGGGGATATATGGAGTAATAGGGGGAGATATAGGGAGGATATATGGAGTAATAGGAAGAGATATAGGGAGGATATATGGAGTAATAGGAGGAGATATAGGGAGGATATATGGAGTAATAGGGAGGAGATATAGGGAGGATATATGGAGTAAAGGGGGAGATATAGGGAGGATATATGGAGTAATAGGAGGAGATATAGGGGGATATATGGAGTAATAGGAGGAGATATAGGGAGGATATATGGGGTAATAGGAGGAGACATAGGGAGGATATATGGAGTAATAGGAGGAGAATAGGGAGGATATATGGAGTAATAGGAGGAGATATAGGGAGGATATATGGGTATTAGGAGGAGATTATAGGGGTATATATGGAGTTAATAGGGGGAGATATAGGAGGATATATGGAGTAATAGGAGAGATATAGGGAGGATATATGGAGTAATAGGAGGAGATATAGGGAGGATATATGGAGTAATAGGAGGAGATATAGGGAGGATATATGGAGTATAGGGGAGATATAGGGGGTATATGGAGTAATAGGGGAGATATAGAGAGGATATATGGAGTAATAGGAGGGATATAGGGGGATATATGGAGTAATAGGAGGAGATATAGGGAGGATATATGGGGTAAATAGGAGGAGACATAGGGAGGATATATGGAGTAATAGGAGGAGATATAGGGAGGATATATGGAGTATTAGGGGGAGATATAGGGGATATATGGAGTATTAGGGGGAGATATAGGAGGATATATGGAGTAATAGGAGGAGATATAGGGAGGATATATGGAGTAATAGGAGGAGATATAGGGAGGATATATGGAGTAATAGGAGGAGATATAGGGAGGATATATGGAGTAATAGGAGGGATAGGGGATATATGGAGTAATAGGGAGATATAGGGAGGATATATGGGGTAATATGAGGAGATATACGGAGGATATATGGAGTAATAGGAGGAGATATAGGGAGGATATATGGAGTAATATGAGGAGATATACGGAGGATATATGGAGTAATAGGGGGAGATTTAGGGAGGATATATGGAGTAATAGGAGGAGATATAGGGAGGATATATGGAGTAATAGGAGGAGATATAGGGAGGATATATGGAGTAATAGGAGGGGATATAGGGAGGACATATGGAGTAATAGGAGAAGATATAGGGAGGATATATGGAGCACTAGGGGAGATATAGGGGGATATATGGAGTAATAAGGAGGAGATATAGGAGGATATATTGGGGTAATAGGTGGAGATATAGGGAGAATATATGGAGTATTAGGGGGAGATATGGAGTAATAGGAGGAGATATAAGGAGGATATATGGAGTAAATGGAAGAGATATATGGAGGATATATGGGGTAATAGCAGGAAATACAAGGAGAAAGTACAGATAATATCTCACCCCCATGCCGGACACATTAGGCAGGAGATTTTCCTCTGGAATTTCAACATCTTCCATTAAGATCATTCCAGTCGCAGACGCCCGCAGTGAGAATTTTCCCTCTATTTTAGGGGTGGACAGCCCTTTGGTTCCCCTTTCTATAAGAAATCCTCGGACTTTGCCATCTTCACACACAGCCCAAACCACACATAGGTCAGCGACGGGAGAGTTTGTGATCCTATGCAAACAACAGTCATCCTGGAACATTACATATGAGGACACTACTAATCCCATACTTTGTGTGATCACTAATGGTTCACATGTGCTAGTCTACAGTAATGGACAAAAGTTTGAGAATGACACAAATATTAATTTTACAAAGTCTACTGCTTCACTTTTTCTATGCAATTTGCATATACAGTCATGGCCAAAGTTTTGAGAATGACACAAATATTAATTTTTATAAGTCTACTGCTTCACTTTTTCTAATGCAATTTGCATATACTCCAGAATGTTATAAAGAGTGATCAGCTTAACAGCAATTACTTGCAAAGTCAATATTTGGCTAGAAAATTAACTTTATCCCCCAAAACACATTTCAACATCATTGCAGCCCTGCCTTAAAAGGACCAGCTAACCTCTTTTCAGTGATTGCTCCATTAACACAGGTGTGGGTGTTGATGAGGACATGGCTGGAGATCAATCTGTCATGATTGACACCACTGGACACTTTAAAAGGAGGCTGGTGCTTGGCATTATTGTTTCTCTTCTGTTAACCATGGTTATCTCTAAAGAAACACGTGCAGTCATCATTGCAATGCACAAAAATGGCCTAACAGGGAAGAGTATCGCAGCTAGAAAGATTGCACCTCAGTCAACAATCTATCGCATCATCAAGAACTTCAAGGAGAGAGGTTCCATTGTTGCCAAAAAGGCTCCAGGGCGCCCAAGAAAGACCAGCAAGTGCCAGGACAGTCTCTTAAAAGTGTTTCAGCTGCGGGATCGGGCTACCAGCAGTGCAGAGCTTGCTCAGGAATGGCAGCAGGCAGGTGTGAGTGCATCTGCACGCACTGTGAGGCGGAGACTCTTGGAGCAAGGCCTGGGCTCAAGGAGGGCAGCAAAGAAGCCACTTCTCTCCAGAAAAAACATCATGGACAGACAGACATTCTGCAAAAGGTACAGGCAGTGGACTGCTGAGGACTGGGGTAAAGTTATTTTCTCTGATGAATCCTTTTCGATTGTTTGGGACATCAGGAAAACACCTCATTCGGAGAAGACAAAGTGAGCGCTACCACCAGTCTTGTCTCATGCCAACTGTTAAGCATCCTGAAACCATTCATGTGTGGGGTTGCTTCTCAGCCAAGGGAATCGGCTCTCTCACAGTCTTGCCTAAAAACACAGCCATGAATAAAGAATGGTACCAGAATGTCCTCCAAGAGCAACTTCTCCCAACCCTCCAAGAGCAGTTTGGCGATCAACAATGCCTTTTCCAGCATGATGGAGCACCTTGCCATAAAGCAAAGGTGATAACTAAATGGCTCAGGGAACAAAACAGAGATTTTGAGTCCATGGCCTGGAAACTCCCCAGATCTTAATCCCATTGAGAACTTGTGGTCAATCATCAAGAGACAGGTGGACAAACAAAAACCTAAAAATTCTGACAAAATGAAAGCATTGATTGTGCAAGAATGGACTGCTATCAGTCAGGATTTGGTCCAGAAGTTGATTGAGAGCATGCCAGGGAGAATTGCAGAGGTCCTGAAGAAGAAGGGTCAACACTGCAAATATTGACTTGCTGCATTAACTCATTCTAACTGTCAATATAAGTTTTTGTTACTCATATGTTTGCAATTATATTTCTGTCTGTGATAAAAACATCTGTCAAACACACATAAAAACCAGAGGGCAGCAGATCATGTGAAAATATAATATTTGTGTCATTCTCAAAACTTTTGGCCATGACTGTATACAACAGTGGCCAGAGAATAGCAGTTTGTTAAGCAGGAATCTTACCAGGTCTTAGATCCATTCAGTGTGTATGTTTTGCTGGTTGGATTGTATCGAGCCCTGGTCTCCATCCCACCAGGGTCACTGCCGTGGTTTGGTTCTGTGAGACCGAAACATCCCAGCAGCTCTCCTCTCGCTGCAATGAGAATTAAACTTTTTTAACAGATTTTAAAAGAAAAGCTGTGACTGCCCACGACGTTATCTACCAATGGCACAGACACACAACTACACCATAACAGACACCTACTGCGCAGCCACTCCTACACCATAGAAGACGCATACACTGCAGTCCTACACCATAAAAGACACCTACAGCGCATCCTACACCATAAAAGATGCCTACAGCGCAGACACTCCTGCACCATAAAAGACACCTACAGCGCAGACACTCCATAAAACACCAAAACTACACCTACAGCGCAGACACTACTACACCATAAAACACCTATAGTCCAGACACTCCTACACCATAAGACACTTACAGCGCACACCCTACACCATAAGACACTTACAGCGCAGACACTAATACACCATAAAAGACACCTACAGCGCAGAAACTACTGCACCATAAAGGCACCTACAGCGCAGACACTCCGACACCATAAAACACCTACAGTCCAGCACATCAATAAATTACACAGCAGTAGCCATCCACACCGCAGGCACCACTGCGCCTCACACACCATTACCTAATCTAGGAAGATACTTTTGCTTCTGCTCCTCTGTCCCATATGCATAGATCGGATGCATCACCAGCGAGGACTGGACGCTCATCACGGAGCGATAGCTGCTGTCTACCCGCTCCACTTCTCTCGCCAGCAGGCCGTACGCTACATACGAGGTCCCGGCACAGCCATAACCTGGAGGGAGAATTGAACAATGGTGAATCGTATCATATGATCATGTAAACACAATGTGTGATCCATTACCTTTAATAGTAGATCCCAGTACACCCAGTTCTCCCATCTCCGACATAATCTCCCGGTCAAACACTAAAAAAGAGAATCAAGGTGGAGTTAAATCGAGGGGAAAGACGTCACTAAAGGGAGAGAGGATCGGTACCTATCACTGCTACCTTCCTGCCGGTTCGCCATAAGGATCCGCGGCATGAGTCTCTCCTGGCAGTAAGATCGGAAGCTGTCCCGTATCATAATCTCATCCTCTGTCAGCTGCGCGTCCAGGCAGAGGGCATCACGCCAGTCAAACTGCACCCGGGCTGCGGTGTAAAACACATACACATGGGCATCACTACACCAAAGACTTCAAAAAAGTTTATTACTAACATGATAAAAAAAATTCATCAACTTCCTAATATACTTTGCAGTTTTGTTTTTGAGCCCAATTCCTCGAAATGGCGCTCCCGGTTTATGAATTTTGAGCAAAGTAAGAAAGATACATTTTTTTTTATGTAACCTTTTGCCACTTAAAAAAACAAAAAACCTCATGTCACAAATATTGTAAAAAAAATAAAATCTGGCTTACAGAATACTGGCACACAGATACTCCAGGGTGGTATTGGAATATATTTCCGCCCCCCAAAAAACATTGTGATTTTTCATAAACTGCCCAATTATGAATTAGGCGAAAACACCACTCACAACAGTGAATTAGGAGAAAAAAAAAAAAAAATAGTTGAACACATAAAATGATTTTAATGGGAACCTGTCACCAAGTTTGGCCGATGTGAGATATGGACACCACCTTTCAGGCCTGATATACAGCATTCTATAATGCTGAATATCTGCCCCGAAAATTACCTGCAAGACAAGAAAAAGACCTTTTATTATACTCTCCTGCAGGGCGGTATGGTCCGAGGGGCGTATCCCTTCTTGTTGCGATGCCGTCCTCCTTCTTGGTTTGTGTGGATGATGATCCCTGCGTCATACACACACAGTCTCCTCAGCATCGCGCTCCTGCACAGGCGTACTTCTCTGTCCTGTTGAGGGCATAGGAAAGTACTGCAGTGCGCAGAAGTCAGGAAAGGTCAGAGAGAGCCCTGGCGCACTGCAGTACTTTACTCTGCCGTAGTCAGAGAAGAAGTACACCTGTGCAGGAGCGCGATACCAGGAGACTGTGTGTATGACGTGGGGACGCGTCATCCACCCGAACCAAAAAGGAGGACAGCATTGCAAGAAGGGAGGTGCCAAACCAAGAAGAGCAACAGCACTCCAGACCGCCCCCAATATAATAAAGGTCTTTTCCTTCTCTTACATGTTGGATTGGGGGCAGATATACAGGATTATAGAATGCTGTATATCAGGCCTGAAAGGTCTGGATCCTATACAGGTTCTGGATCCTCGTGCAGAACAGATGCTAACATGTAGTCACAGACAGTGCTGGATTTGGATACTGGAACAGCCTCCGGCAGTACGGACACTGGAACACTAACCAGGACTGACACAGGTCCAGGTTCTAGAACTGACGGAGCAGCATTTCACTCAAGGGACTGTCAGGTGCAGCATCGGGCTCAGGCCCTGGCCATACAAGGACCAGGGGGTTTGGCCGGCTTAGGCCCTGGCCACACAAGGACCAGGGGTTTGGGCTCAGGCCCTGGCCACACAAGGACCAGGGGTTTGGGCTCAGGCCCTGGCCACACAAGGACCAGGGGTTTGGGCTCAGGCCCTGGCCACACAAGGACCAGGGGTTTGGGCTCAGCCTGCAACAAGGACCAGGTTGGCTCAGGCCTGGCACAAGACCAGGGGTTGGGCTCAGGCCCTGGCCACACAAGCACCAGGGGTTTGGGCTCAGGCCCTGGCCACACAAGGACCAGGGGTTCGGGCTCAGGCCCTGGCCACACAAGGACCAGGGGTTCGGGCTCAGGCCCTGGCCACACAAGGACCAGGGGTTCGGGCTCAGGCCCTGGCCACACAAGGACCAGGGGTTCGGGCTCAGGCCCTGGCCACACAAGGACCAGGGGTTCGGGCTCAGGCCCTGGCCACACAAGGACCAGGGGTTCGGGCTCAGGCCCTGACTGTCTGTGTGCATTGCCACGAAGATCGTCGCGGTTGCACATTTTGACTTCTCACAGCTGAGCTGCTGTTTCTTTGTGTTTGGCAGCTAGGGAGTTAATTCTGTCTGTGCTCGGTGCTGGGACTGGGTGCAGTTTCTCCCGGCTGCAATTGATTATTTGTTGATTGGTTTCCTTTAAATTCCTGGTTGTCTGCTTGGGGAGTTGCCAGTGAAACCTTCATGCAGACCACAGATAGGAATGAATCTGTATAGACTTTAGTTGTGAGCTCCTTAGTTGTTCTAAGCTCAACTTGGTTAGAGTTTATTTCCCAGACCATTTATGTTCCTTTGGTGTTTGAGTGTGTATGCAAGCGAGTGTTATCCTGTCTGTCTTATATGTCTAATCAGTGTATTTAGCTAAGATCAGCCCATATCCCTTTGGTAGTAGTCAGGATCCTTCTTAGGACTGATTACAGGGTTCAGGGTCTGATAGGAGACAGGGTTAGGTTGGAGACTTGGACCTCTGAACCATTATCAGTACCTCCAAGGTGAGGGATTAGTTAGGACCCCAGTTTAGGGTCAGGTTAGATCCCGGTCCACCTCTTTCCTGTTTCAGCTCATCAAGTCCTCAAGATTAACCCTGAGTTCAGCAGATATCGTGTCAGGTAAATCTATTCTATACTTACATGCTGATGTTGCTATACTAGTTGTTGTATAGAGTGTTGTTCCTGTATTAATAGTTTACTGACATTGTATACATATCATTAGACAGCGTGACATTTTCACTGGCCATAAAAATTATCTCCAGTTACCATGGATCCAGTAGCCCAGCTGGCTCTGCAGTTGCAGGGATTATCCATGGAGCTGACGGACATTAAGTCCAAAGTTTTGTCTCCCCTGGAGCAAACCAGAGTTGAACCTAAGGTTGCTCTCCCGGACAGGTTCACTGGTGGGCGAGACAAATTTTTCACCTTCCGGGAGGCATGTAAATTGTATTTTCGGCTTCGGCCTCGATCATCAGGGAGTGAGGAGCAGAGAGTGGGAATTGTTATCTCACTTCTGCAAGGGGACCCTCAATCCTGGGCATTTTCCCTTCCTCCGGGATCCCGGCTCTACTGTCTGTAGATCAATTTTTTACTGCCCTGGGATTGGTATATGATGACCCAGATCGGGTCTCTCTTGCTGAGACAAAATTACGTAAGATACAGCAGGGAGATCGCCTGGCAGAGGAATTTGCTTCTGAGTTTCGTAGATGGGCCACAGATACTCAGTGGAATGACCCAGCTCTTAGGAGCCAGTTTTGTCATGGGCTTTCTGATAAATTAAAAGACGTTTTGGCTCAGTATGAGTCTCCTCCTTCTCTGGAGGCTGCTATGGCCTTAGCTATCCGTACTGATAGACGGCTTCGGGAGAGGGGTGAGGTAACCCCACTCCCTGTTGTTTCTCCACCTACCACTAAAGTCCCTTATGTTGAGGTTCCCCTTGTCTGTTCGGATGAGCCTATGCAGTTGGGAGGGACATCATTTCGTAGGAGGGGATTGGCGGTACGCCGCAGGACTAGAAGATGTTTTTTCTGCGGGAAAGAGGGACATTTTGTTGGAGAATGTCCATCCCGTGCCTTGTTGAGCCAAAAGTCGCCGGAAAACTGTTAATCCCAGGTTGTGTGGTGGACGACAACCTGGGAGTATGTATTTCATCCGCCAGTTCTTCTCAGTTCCTTGTACCAGTGGAGGTGGTAGTTGGTACGAGAGTGGAGAGATTGTCTGTTCTTCTTGATAGTGGTTCCGGGGCTAATCTGGTTGACACTCAGTTTGCTCAGGCTCAAGGTATGCATCTGAGTGTATTGGTCAAACCGATCCCTATATTCTCCATTGACGCCAGGCCTCTCGGCCAAGGTAGCTTTGTTCATGAGGTTCATAACATTGACCTTCGGGTAGGGGCAATACATAGGGAACAATTATCTTGTTATGTGTTGGAGGGTCTACCTACTCCCATTGTGTTGGGACTTCCTTGGTTGGTTAAACATAACCCTGTGATTAATTAGCAGTCCAGAGAAATAAGCCAATGGGGTGAGTTTTGCAAAAGCAACTGCATGAACACAGTCATCAGTGCGGTCGTGCCTAGTACATTGCCTCCTTTTTTGGAGGATTTTGGGGATGTTTTCTCTGAGGAGGGGTGTCAGGAGTTGCCTCCTCATCGCGTGTATGACTGCTCTATTAATCTCCTTCCTGATGCTAAGTTGCCTAAAGCTAGGTTGTATAATCTTTCTGGTCCTGAGAGGCAGGCTATGAAAGATTATATTTCTGAAAGTCTGGCCAAAGGGCATATTAGACCTTCATCTTCCCCAGTAGCCGTGGGGTTCTTCTTTGTGAAGAAGAAAGATGGAGGCCTACGCCCTTGCTTGGATTTCCGCGAACTTAATCGGATTACTGTTCGAGATCCGTATCCACTCCCTCTTATTCCTGATCTCTTCAATCAAATTGTTGGCGCCAAATGGTTTTCTAAATTGGATCTCAGGGGGGCGTATAATCTGATTAGGATAAAAGAGGGGGATGAGTGGAAAACGGCGTTTAACACGCCGGAGGGACATTATGAGAACCTAGTCATGCCTTTTGGTCTGACTACTGCACCAGCAGTATTCCAACATTTTGTTAATGACATTTTTCATCACCTTGTGGGGCTGTTTGTGGTTGTATATTTGGACGACATTTTAATTTACTCGCCAGATCTTGTGTCTCATCAGGAGCATGTGAGACAGGTGTTGCAGATCTTGCGAGACAATAAATTATACGCCAAACTGGAGAAGTGTGTATTTGCCGTACAGGAACTTCAGTTTTTGGGTTTTTTGGTGTCAGCTCCGGTTTCCGTATGGACCCTGAAAAGGTGAGAGCAGTGCTTGAATGGGATCAGCCAGGGGATCTTAAGGCTCTGCAGCGTTTTTTGGGGTTTGCTAACTACTACCGGAAATTTATTTGTAATTTCTCATCTGTCGTCAAACCTCTCACTGACATGACAAGAAAAGGGACGGATTTTTCTAAATGGTCGGACAAAGCTTGCCAAGCCTTTTCCTCTTTGAAAAAATGTTTTGCTTCGGCACCCGTTCTCATCCAACCAGATGCATCTCAGCCGTTCATTGTGGAGGTGGATGCGTCTGACGTAGGGGTGGGTGCTATATTGTCCCAGGGTCCGTCCCCTGGTAAATGGCATCCGTGCGCTTTCTTTTCTAAGAAATTGTCGTCCGCCGAAAGGAATTATGATATCGGCAATAGGGAACTTTTGGCCATTAAATTAGCTTTTGAAGAATGGCGTCACTTTTTGGAGGGGGCAGTCCACCCGGTTACCGTTATTACTGATCACAAGAACCTGTTGTATTTGGAATCCGCTAAGCGTCTGAATTCCAGACAAGCTCGATGGTCGTTGTTTTTTACCAGGTTTAATTTTGTCGTCACTTATCGCCCGGGGTCTAAGAATGTAAAGGCTGATGCCTTGTCTCGCAGTTTCCAAGGGGCCGGGAAAACGGATGACCCGAGTCCTATCCTTCAGGAGGGGGTGGTAGTGTCGGCTGTATTTTCTGAGCTTGAGGAGGAGGTGTTAGAGGCTCAGGGGGACGCCCCTGCAGGACCTCCAGGGAGACTGTTTGTCCCAAATCTGTTGAGACAAAAGGTTATTGAGGCACATCATAATTCTGCTCTAGCAGGACATCCAGGGAGTAAGGCTACTTTAGATCTCCTTTCTCGCCGGTTTTGGTGGCCTAATGCTAATAAAGATGTTATAACTTTTGTCGCGTCATGTGGGGTGTGTGCTCGCTCTAAAACCCCTCATACCCGTCCGTCTGGGACCCTTTTACCCTTGAAACTTCCGGAGCGTCCATGGACTCATTTATCTATGGACTTCATTACGGACCTTCCTCCGTCGTCAGGGAATACTGTCATACTGGTGGTTGTTGACAGGTTCAGTAAGATGGCACATTTCGTTGCTCTTCCTGCACTCCCTAATGCTAAAACTCTGGCGCAGGTGTTCATTAGGGAGATCGTTAGACTTCATGGGTTGCCTTCTGATGTGGTGTCAGATAGGGGGTCTCAGTTTGTGTCCAAATTTTGGAGGGCATTTTGTTTACGTCGGGGGATGCAATTGTCATTTTCCTCGGCTTTTCATCCGCAGACCAATGGTCAGACAGAGCGTCAGAATCAGAGCTTAGAGACATATCTCCGGTGTTTTGTCTCAGAGAACCAAGAGGACTGGTCTTCTTTCTTGCCTCTGGCAGAGTTCGCTCTTAACAACAGGCGGAGCGAGTCCACTGGTAAGTCCCCGTTTTTTGGGGCATATGGTTTTCATCCCCAGTTTTGTACTTTCAATGGGGGGGGGCCCTTCTGGGGTTCCTGAGGAGGAGCGTTTCTCGTCGTCACTTGCTTCTGTGTGGAGAGGTGTATTGAATAATCTGAGTGCGATGGGGAACCGTTGCAAACGTATGGCTGATAGGAGGAGAGTTTCTGGTCCAGATCTGAATGTGAACGATCTGGTATGGTTGTCTACCAGGAATATAAAACTTAAAGTGCCCTCCTGGAAACTGGGTCCCAGATTCATCGGGCCGTACAGGATCAGTTCCATAATTAATCCTGTGGCATTTCGTCTGGACCTCCCTCCTACGTTTAAAATTCATAATGTGTTCCACAAGTCATTACTTAAAAGGTATGTGGCACCAGTCATACCGTCACCTCTACCTCCTCCTCCTGTGTTGGTCAATGGTAACTTGGAATTTCAAGTATCAAAGATCATTGACTCACGTCTGAATCGCCGGTCCCTTCAGTACTTGGTGCATTGGAAGGGGTATGGTCCAGAGGAGAGGACGTGGGTCCCTGCGTCTGATGTTAACGCAGATCGTTTGGTTCGGACCTTCCACAGAACTCACCCGGGCAGGCCTGGCCCTGAGGGTCCGGAGGCCCCTCGTAGAAGGGGGGGTACTGTCATGTGTGCATTGCCACGAAGATCGTCGCGGTTGCACATTTTGACTTCTCACAGCTGAGCTGCTGTTTCTTTGTGTTTGGCAGCTAGGGAGTTAATTCTGTCTGTGCTCGGTGCTGGGACTGGGTGCAGTTTCTCCCGGCTGCAATTGATTATTTGTTGATTGGTTTCCTTTAAATTCCTGGTTGTCTGCTTGGGGAGTTGCCAGTGAAACCTTCATGCAGACCACAGATAGGAATGAATCTGTATAGACTTTAGTTGTGAGCTCCTTAGTTGTTCTAAGCTCAACTTGGTTAGAGTTTATTTCCCAGACCATTTATGTTCCTTTGGTGTTTGAGTGTGTATGCAAGCGAGTGTTATCCTGTCTGTCTTATATGTCTAATCAGTGTATTTAGCTAAGATCAGCCCATATCCCTTTGGTAGTAGTCAGGATCCTTCTTAGGACTGATTACAGGGTTCAGGGTCTGATAGGAGACAGGGTTAGGTTGGAGACTTGGACCTCTGAACCATTATCAGTACCTCCAAGGTGAGGGATTAGTTAGGACCCCAGTTTAGGGTCAGGTTAGATCCCGGTCCACCTCTTTCCTGTTTCAGCTCATCAAGTCCTCAAGATTAACCCTGAGTTCAGCAGATATCGTGTCAGGTAAATCTATTCTATACTTACATGCTGATGTTGCTATACTAGTTGTTGTATAGAGTGTTGTTCCTGTATTAATAGTTTACTGACATTGTATACATATCATTAGACAGCGTGACACTGACCACACAAGGACCAGGGGTTCGGGCTCAGGCCCTGACCACACAAGGACCAGGCGTTCGGGCTCAGGCCCTGGCCACACAAGGACCAGGGGTTCGGGAACAGGCCCTAGCTGCACAAGGACTAGGGGGTTCAGTTTCAGGCAATGGCCACACAAGGACCAAGATGCTTCTCAGCTAATGGCTGGGAGCATTTTCAAACCACGCGCGCTACCCCTTTAAGAGCAGGGGGAGCGCGCACTAGTTACGCTGGCAGGAAGTCTGTGAGGCGTGCACAGACATCAGGGAGAAGGTACGGAAAGACGGCAGGGGTGATCACGAGGCCGCGAGTATATTAGCGCCCTTGCATGGAGGGAGAAGGGGAACCATGCAGAGGAGCTAGCATTAGCGTTACAAACGGTTAGAGTTAATAGTTGGGACTAGCCCACAGTGGAAGAGGCTGGCGTAAGGGACAGTGACTATTTCCTGCTGGGATGTTAGATAGGGCATGGTGTGCATAGTTAGCGGACCAAATAATCCAGGGTGACCCTATCTGAAAAAAGATCGAAAAGAAGGGATAGCGTGATCCTGAGCATAAGTGACAGAGAGAGACAAAGTGTCCTCCGGAGATGATTACTGCCGCCTGCACGGGCATAAGGCCCTCAGAGCTTAAGTCCACACATTCAGCCAGGACCTCTACTTTCATGTAACATGAAAGCACCTTGCCCGCAGCTACAGCCCTGCACCACATTACACATCTGACTTTCACGGTCCGTGTATAGACTGTGATTTGCGGACCTGAATTTAACGGTCTCATATAAGCCCGGAGAACCATATCCAGTTCCAAAATTGGGATCTGTATACAGACCATGAAAATCAGACTTTACTATCTGTCAGGGATTTAATTTGTCAGGGCTTTCTTAATCCCACAAATTCCTGATATCAAAGACCGGGAAGGTCTCCAGCACCACCCCCTATGATTTTGGAGTGAACAGCTCTCTGCTGCCCCCTATTGTCCGGACAATTACACGATTGGCCGACGATCAATGGAGAAGGCCGCAGCCTGTTCGCACCAACAGGCCGGCTATCAGGAAATTAACGGTGAGCGTGTGGTATATACACCTCCGGATTCCAACACATGTAATATGTGTGCACACCCCGGTACGGTCACAGCTAACTCCACAATAACCCCAGACTACTCGCTGCCACCACTACTCTGTCTCGGCTGATTAGACACCGTTTACGGTAGCTTATCACTTACAGGCGTAGTTTACAGAACAGAACTATTAAATTTTATATTTAATCCAAAGGGAGGCAGTGTTTATGAAAAATATACAAAAGGGTTTACAAGGGGGACAAAATAATACAGCATAAACAGTTACATAAAATATAAGACTAGCAGAAGAATTTATTACACCGATCGCAGAGACAATTCAGTTTAGCCGAAAGAGAGCGCTTCGCTTGAGCCCGTCAATTAACGGGGTCCCTGCATCCACGATATGTAACTCTCTGCACGAACACTGATGATAACTGGGATTGATCTTTTATCAGACCCCGAGTCCCACCCACCTAATGTGATGACGTCACAAGGGCCCGGTTGTGGGCTGGTCTCAGCCCTTCATGATTTTAGGAAATCCCAACTAGTGTGATCGCAGAAGGTCGAGACTGATGTCATCTTTTGTATCGGGATTTTATCTACGCTTAGAGAACAAACATGGCCTAGCTGCTGGTGGTTATGTGGCCCCTATGGATTTG
Organism: Oophaga sylvatica; assembly: GCA_033576555.1. Taxonomy (NCBI): domain Eukaryota; kingdom Metazoa; phylum Chordata; class Amphibia; order Anura; family Dendrobatidae; genus Oophaga; species Oophaga sylvatica. Next base: position 543,377,600 of record JARQOD010000004.1, on the reverse strand, counting down.
GGGCCTTTTGGCAGGGCTAATAATTAAGAGAAAATATGAGTATTTTTGCCTAGTTATCCCAGTGCTGAAAATGTACATCTCATTAACCCCTTTCTGCCATGCGACGTACTATCCCGTCCATGGTACCTGGGCCCGTATGACCAGGGATGGGATAGTAAGTCGCTCTGGGAGCGCGGCCGATCGCGGCCGGGTGTCAGCTGATTATCACAGCTGACACCCGACACTGTGTGCCAGGAGCGGTCACGGACCGCTCCCGGCACATTAACCCCTGGCACACCGCGATCAAACATGATCGCACTGTACCGGGGGCACAGGGGAGCATCGCGCAGGGAGGGGGCTCCCTGCGTGCTCCCCTGAGGCCCTGTTCTGAAGGCCTCTTCCCTGCAGGACCCCGGATCCAAGATGGTCGCCGGGTCCTGCAGGGAGGCGGCTTCCTCAGTGCCTGCTGAGAGCAGGCGCTGAGGAAGCCTGCCACATCGCTGGTGTGACAGAGTGCTGTGCACACTGTCACACCAGCGATCTGACCCCATACTGTGATGTCCCACCCTAGGACAAAGTAAAAAAGTTAAAAAAAATGAAAATCACAAGTGTAAAAAAAAATTCCAAAATAAAGGGAAAAAAAAAAAAATATTCCCCAATAAATTAATTTCTTCCTGTAAATAAAAAAAACAAAACAATAAAAGTACACATATTTGGTATTGCCGCATCCATAACGACCCGCCCTATAAAACTGTCCCACTAGTTAACCCCTTTAGTGAACCCCTTAAAAAAAAACAAAGCAAAAAATCAATGCTTTATCATCATACCGCCGAACAAAAAGTGGAATAACACGCAATCAAAAAGACGGATATAAATAACATGGTACCGCTGGAAACGTTATCTTGTCCCGCAAAAACGAGCCGCCATACAGCATCATCCGCGAAAAAATAAAAAAGTTGTAGCTCGCAGAATAAAGCGATGCAAAAATAATTAATTTTTATATAAAATTGTTTTTATTGTATAAAAGAGGCAAAACATAAAAAAAATGATATAAATGAGGTATCGCCGTAATCATACTGACCCGAAGAATAAAACTGCTTTATCAATTTTACCACATGCGGAACGGTATAAACGCCTCCCCCAAAAGAAATTCATGAATTGCTGATTTTTGTTCATTCTAACCTCCCAAAAATCGAAATAAAAAGTGATTAAAAAATGTCACGTGCTCAAAAATGGTACCAATAAAAACGACAACTCGTACCGCAAAAAATAAGACCTCACATGACTCTGTGGGCCAAAATATGCAAAAATTATAGTTCTCAAAATGTGATGATGCAAAAACTATTTTTTGCAATAAAAAGCGTCTTTTAGCGTGACAGCTGCCAATCATAAAAACCCGCTATAAATAGTAAATCAAACCCCCTTTATCACCCCCTTAGTTAGGGAAAAATAATAAAATTAAAAAAATGTATTTATTTCCATTTTCCCATTAGGGTTAGGGTTGCGGCTAAAGTTAGGGTTGGGGCTAAAGTTAGGATTAGGGTTAGGGTTGGGATTAGGGTGTGTGTTAGGGTTAGGTTTGTGGTAAGGGTTATGGTTAGGGTTGGGACTAGGATTAGGGGTGTGTTGGGGTTAGGGTTGGAGTTAGAATTGGGGGGGTTTCCACTGTTTAGGCACATGAGGGACTCTCCAACTGCAACATGGCGTCCAATCTCAATTCCAGCCAATTTTGGTTGGAAAAAGTCAAATGGTGCTCCTTCCATTCCGAGCTCTGCCGTGTGCCCAAACAGTGGTTCCCCCCACATATGGGGTATCAGCGTACTCAGGACAAATTGGACAACAACTTTTGTGGTCCAATTTCTCCTGTTACCCATGGGAAATAAAAAATTGGTGACTAAAAGATAATTTTTGTGGGAAAAAAAAAAAGGATTTTTTATTTTCACGGCTCTACGTTATAAACTTGTGTGAAGCACTTGGGGGTTCAAAGTGCTCACCACAGATCTAGATAAGTTCCTTATGGGGTCTAGTTTCCAAAATGGGGTCACTTGTGGGGGGTTTCCACTGTTTAGGCACATCTGGGGCACTGCAAACGGAACATGACCCCCATTAACGTCTACATTCCAAAACGTTACTTCCTTTCCAAGCCCTGCCGTGCGCCCAGTTCCCCCCCCCACATATGGGGTATCAGCGTACTTAGGACAAATTGGACAGCAACTTTTGGGGTCCAATTTCCTTGGGAAAAATCAAAAATTTGGGACTAAAAAATCATTTTTGTGGAAAATTGTTTTTTTTTTCACACCCAGGCATTATAAACTTTTGTGAAACACTTGGGGGTTCAAAGTGCTCACAACAGATCTAGATAAGTTCCATAGGGGGTCTAGTTACCAAAATGGTGTCACTTGTGGGGGGTTTCCACTGTTTAGGCGCATTAGAGGCCCTCCAAACGCGACATGGCATCCAACCTCAATTCCAGCCAATTTTGGTTTGAAAAAGTCAAACGTCGATCCTTCCCTTCCGAGCCCGGCCGTGCGCCCAAACAGTGGTTTTCCCCCACATATGGGGTATCGGTGTACTCAGGAGAAATTGCACAACAACTTTTTCTGTCCATTTTCTCCTTTTACCCTTGTGAAAATAAAAAAAAGTTTGTAAAAGATAATTTTTGTGACTAAAAAGTTAAATATTCATTTTTTCCTTCCACGTTGTTTCAGCTCCTGTGAAGCACCTGAAGGGTTAATAAACTTCTTGAATGTGGTTTTGAGTACCTTGAGGGGTGCAGTTTTTAGAATGGTGTCACTTTTGGGTATTTTCTGCCATATAGACCCCTCAAAGTGACTTCAAATGTGAGGTGGTCCCTAAAAAAAATGGCTTTGTAAATTTTGTTGCAAAAATGAGAAATCGCTGGTCAACTTTTAACCCTTATAATTTCCAAACAAAAAAAAATTTTGGTTCCAAAATTGTGCTGATGTAAAGTAGACATGTGGGAAAGTGTTATTTAGTAACTATTTTGTGTGACATATTTCTCTGTTTTAAGGGAATAAAAATTGAAAGTTTGAAAATTGCAAAATGTTCAAAATTTTTGCCATATTTGCGTTTTTTCAAAAATAAACGCACGTTATATCGAAGAAATTTTACCACTAACGCGAAGTACAATATGTCACGAGAAAACAATCTCAGAATCGAGAAGATCCGTTGAAGCGTTCTAGAGTTATAGCCTCATAAAGAGACAGTGGTCAGAATTGTAAAAATTGGCCCGGCCATTAACGTGCAAACCACCCTTGGGGGTTAAGGGGTTAATATCGGACGTATACTGTCTGCCCTCTCATTGTAACTGCAGTGACCATGGCTATTTGTAAAGGGTGTCAGATCTTCTTTGATTCACTCTAATAAGACTTTCCTGTCTCTCTCTGTGGACAATACACCTCCTCTTCAGTCACCTGGGCATAAAGAGGAATCCCTGCATTTTACTTAAGCTGCTTCACATCTCTTTGTGCACTGCCATTTTACATAAAGGCAGGTTTGAGTGCTCGCTCCTGTCTCCTCAAGACAAATGGTGGAGAAAAGAAGAAAAGAAGGGGGGTATATGAGGGACCGCAAGGATTTTTAATATTTTTTATGACACTATAATTTAAAATAATTTTTTACCCGAAAACCCCACAAATCAGGAACATGTTTAAAGGGTAACTATACTTTTATGTAACTTTTCAGAATAAGCAGTCTTGTGCACCTACATTAAAAATAACCCCATTTCTGGATGTTATTATGACTTGTATCCTGCATTTTCATCAATTTTCACCTCTGCGGGTTTTATCTCCTTGATTCATTGACTCAGAACTACTGGGAGCAGACCAGAGGCTATAATCTTTCCCGTAAATAGCACAGTAAAAAAAGCAGCAGCAGCATGGAGGCGATTATACAGCAAGTACTGAGCACTGTAGATGTGAACCTAGCATGGAGGCGATTATACAGCAGTGCTGAGCAGTGTAAATGTGAATCCAGCTCTGGGGGGTGATGTAAAAAACTTGTTAGAAAGTTCAGCACAATCTCTGTGTCTGCCTCTGCTTGTTTCTTCTCCTTGCTCTTATCCATACAGTTTAATAGGACATGTAACCCGACAACTCACTGTGCTGACAGTCACGAGCAAGATGCAGATGAGCTGACAAGTTCAGATGGCATAAAGGAAGGGGAAAAGTGGCTCAAAAGATGAGAAAGAGGCAAATTTCCTGATAACATAAATTACAAAGAGACTTATATTCACCTGAACTACTGATTCAGGCAAAGTTTGTTTAAAGTACAGTTCCCAATGAAGTCTTTAATGATGGGTAGGCTCTCACTAGACATATGTACATGGCACATGTACAGCAGAGTTGAGCAAAAGGACCATGTCAGAGCCCTTTAATCCTTCTCCTACGTGAGAAAATGAGGAGTGATAACATGAGCAAAAAGTTCCTGTAAACCCCATAACACCACTGAATAATGTACAAGGGGACTGAATGGAGGACTACTCTCACCTGCAGCTCCAGGTCCTCCCTCCCCCTACTTAGACACAGATGCAGGGACTACAATGTCAAAGGTTTATATCTATATATATAAAGGTGTGTGTGTGTGTGTGTGTATATGTCAAGACCCGCCCACTTCACATAGTCACACTCAATCCACATGCAAAGCCCCGTATAATAAATATCTAATAGATATATATATTTCATAGGCACATCTTCTTGACCACAACAGGTTACACTGCCTGTGTTGCCCCCAGCAACCAATCACTAAGCATCTTTCATTTCACCAGAGCTGTTTAAAAAATGAAACCTGAGCTGTGATTGGTTGCTATGAGCAACAGTTTTCCCACTCCACAATACTTCAGCAGACACTGATCGGGTGGGAGAAATCTAGCATCCCCGGGAACATAAGCTCCAAGACATTGTCTGCCCCCCAGAAAGGAGCAGCGAGCACATGACAGAAATGAATCACCCCCTCCTCCATTACTGCCGGGCTCTATTGTTACCGGCGTAGAAAATCGCTTCATCAGCGGCCGCACACAGAGCCATGCACAGAGTCGCGCACACACACAGAGCCGCGCACACACACAGAGCCGCACGCAGAGCCACACTGCCTGAACAGCACATCTCCAGGAACTCTCTACTCAGTGCCACCTGGCTCAGGACTATGGGATGGAGGATGTATGATGGGTATATGGGCACGAACTATGGGATGGAGGATGTGTGATGGGTATATGGGCACGGGACTATGGAATGGAGGATATGTATGATGGGTATATGGGCACTGGACTATGGGATGGAGGATATGTATGAAGGGTATATGGGCACTGGACTATGGGATGGAGGATATGTATGATGGGTATATGGGCACTGGACTATGGGATGGAGGATGTGTGATGGGTATATGGGCACGGGATTATGGAATGGAGGATGTGTATGATGGGTATATGGGCACTGGACTATGGGATGGAGGATATGTATGATGGGTATATGGGCACTGGACTATGGGATGGAGGATATGTATGATGGGTATATGGGCACTGGACTATGGGATGGAGGATGTGTGATGGGTATATGGGCACGGGACTATGGGATGGAGGATGTGTGATGGGTATATGGGCACTGGACTATGGGATGTAGGATATGTATGATGGGTATATGGGCACTGGACTATGGGATGTAGGATATGTATGATGGGTATATGGGCACTGGACTATGGGATGGAGGATGTGTATGATGGGTATATGGGCACTGGACTATGGGATGGAGGATGTGTATGATGGGTATATGGGCACTGGACTATGGGATGGAGGATGTGTATGATGGGTATATGGGTATGGGACTAAGGGATAGAGGATGTATGATGGGTATATGGGCACGGGACTATGGGATGCAGGCTATGTATGATGGGTATATGGGCACGGGACTATGTGATGGAGGATATGTATGATGGGTATATGGGCACTGGACTATGGGATGGAGGATATGTATGATGGGTATATGGGCACTGGACTATGGGATGGAGGATGTGTATGATGGGTATATGGGCACTGGACTAGGGGATGGAGGATGTGTATGATGGGTATATGGGCACTGGACTATGGGATGGAGGATGTGTATGATGGGTATATGGGTATGGGACTAAGGGATAGAGGATGTATGATGGGTATATGGGCACTGGACTATGGGATGGAGGATGTGTATGATGGGTATATGGGTATGGGACTAAGGGATAGAGGATGTATGATGGGTATATGGGCACGGGACTATGGGATGCAGGCTATGTATGATGGGTATATGGGCACGGGACTATGGGATGGAGGATATGTATGATGGGTATATGGGCACTGGACTATGGGATGGAGGATATGTATGATGGGTATATGGGCACTGGACTATGGGATGGAGGATATGTATGATGGGTATATGGGCACTGGACTATGGGATAGAGGATATGTACGATGGGTATATGGGCACTGGACTATGGGATGGAGGATATGTATGATGGGTATATGGGCACTGGACTATGGGATGGAGGATATGTATGATGGGTATATGGGCACGGGACTATGGGATGGAGGATATGTATGATGGGTATATGGGCACGGGACTATGGGATGGGATGGAGGATATGTATGATGGGTATATGGGCACTGGACTATGAGATGGAGGATATGTATGATGGGTATATGGGCACTGGACTATGGGATGTAGGATATGTATGATGGGTATATGGGCACTGGACTATGGGATGGAGGATGTGTATGATGGGTATATGGGCACTGGACTATGGTATGGAGGATATGTATGATGGGTATATGGGCACGGACTATGGGATGGAGGATATGAATGATGGGTATATGGGCACTGGACTATGGGATGGAGGATGTGTATGATGGGTATATGGGCATGTGACTATGGGATGGAGGATATGTATGATGGGTATATGGGCACGGGACTATGGGATGGAGGATATGTATGATGGGTATATGGGCACTGGACTATGGTATGGGATGGAGGATATGTATGATGGGTATATGGGCACTGGACTATGGGATGGGATGGAGGATATGTATGATGAGTATATGGGCACTGGACTATGGGATGGAGGATATGTATGATGAGTATATGGGCACTGGACTATGGGATGGGATGGAGGATATGTATGATGGGTATATGGGCACTGGACTATGGGATGGGATGGAGGATATGTATGATGAGTATATGGGCACTGGACTATGGGATGGAGGATATGTATGATGGGTATATGGGCACGGAACTATGGGATGGGATGGAGGATATGTATGATGGGTATATGGGATGGAGGACAATCATTATAATTTGTTATAACTAAGCACGGTTAGTTACTATGCCCGGGCAGCGCCGCGCTCTTCAGCTAGTTATATATAAATACAAGATAAACTTACACTTTGCAGATCTCTGTTCTTTCTGTTTCTTGGTGTCTGGAAAATGGAACAAACGCTGAAGGTAAATCGCATGTTACAGCATGAGGAGAAACACAGCTACGGACCATTGCATCCAACCTCTGTGACCGGAGAACTCCGCCGATGGAGCACAGTCCGCCTCAGTCCTGACATAGGAATGAGAGTGAGCGGGCACTGAGGAGTGAAGGAGGAACGCTGCTCCTCTGCTGCTCCAAAGGCAAACACACTATGTGCACACAGAGCCTTTTTTACTAAGTTTTCGGCGCAGAAACTCACAGTTGTTGAAAAGTTTTGACATTTTTAGTGAGTTTTCGGTGCAGAAACTGTCTACAAAAGTAGCACCTCCCTCTGCCTCACCTTAGTCCCATTAGTATGAGGCACACGGAGGGTTACTTGTGGGGTTGCCCAGCACTAATATGGGATTACTATACTCTTCTGCCACCTTGTGGACAAAAGAGGAACATGAAACCAAGCAGGCTTGTAAATACACTTCACTTCCTTGTGGTTACACGATCTCTGCTTGTGTAAGTGAATAGAAACATTATTTGCATCCACAAATGATCCTGTTCAATAAAAACAAGCAGCGATGTGGAAAATGGTTAGAAATTAAAGCGCACAGTAAATTAGAAGTTGCAGGATGATATAATGATAGGGTATTAGGATTTGCATATCCTGACAGTCTGATAGCCCAGATCCTTAGAACTCCGGATTAGGGGAGATTACCTAGGTGCGTAGCGGCGGTGCCCTGTGTCCTGGCCGCGGTGATACCAAAGCTTCGCGTCACGGCTCTGAGCAGACGAAGGGGGCTGCCAGTCAGCGACATGATGACCACCCTGCAAATAACACACACAAAACAACAGAAACTGCATGTTGTGTAAGGATAGAAGAAAAGTATACAGCTACAAAAAAAAAAAAAAAATTATATATACATACACACACAGTTGTGTGAAAAAGGTATGTACCCCCTTCTTGATTTTCTATTCTTTTGCATGTTTTTCATACTTAAATGTTTCAGATGACCAAACAAATGTAAATATTAGACAAGGATAACAAAGAAACACAAAATACAGTTTTTAAATGAAGGTCTTTATTATTAAGGGAAAACAGAAATCCAAACCGACAGGGCCCTGTGTGTAAAAGTGAATGCCTCCCTCTAAGGGTGAGTTTCCACGGTCAGGATACGCTGCGTGTTTGGCGCTGTGCGCTGGCGCAGCGCCAAACACGCAGCGTCCAGATGTTACAGCATAGTGGAGGGGATTTCAAGAAATCCCGTCTCCACTATGCGTAACAATACGCAGGTGGCAAACCTGCGTAAACGGACATGCGGCGCGTCTTTTTAGACCGCAGCATGTCCTCGCGTATTGCGGCGACGATGCGTCGCCGCAACAGAATTAACACAGGGCTATGTAGCCCTGCGCTCTTTCCGGAGGTGTTCCGGAGGTGTCCTGAACACCTCCGGAAAGATCGCGCGTCATAAAGGGGGCGGGGCTTAGACGGAGCGGAATTTCCGCTCCGTCCAAAGCGCTGTGGTTCCGGACCGTGGAACCACAGCCCCACTCTCTTAAAACATAAATTAACTGAGGTTTATCACATCTTTGCAAGCCAAATTCTAACTGCCGCACCTGTTCTCAATCAAGAAATCACTTAAATAGGAACTGCCTCACAGTGAAGCGGACCAAAAGATCCTCAAAAGCTAGACATCATGCTGCGATCTAAATAAATTTTGGAACAAATGAGAAACAAAGTAATTGAGATCTATCAGTCAGGAAACGGTTATAAAGCCATTTCTAAAGCTTTTGAACTCCAGCAAACCACAGTGAGAGCCATTATCCACAAATGGCGAAAACAAGGACCAGTGGTGAACCTTCACAGGAGTGGCCGGCTGACCAAAATTATCCCAAGAGCGCAGTGACGACTCATCCAAGAGGTCACAAAAGACCCCACAACAACATCAAAAGAACTGCAGGTCTCACTTGCCTCAGTTAAGGTCAGTGTTCACGACTCCACAATAAGAGACTGGGCAAAAATGGCCTGCATGGCAGAGTTCTAAGATGAAAACCACTGCTGAGCAATAAGAACATAAAGGTTCATCTCAGTTTTGCCAGAAACCAACTTGATGATCCCCAAAACTTTTGGGAGAATACTCTGTGGAGTGATAAGACAAAAGTTGAACACTTTGGAAGGTACATTACTTGGTGTAGAAATAACACAGCATTTCAGAAAAGGATCATCATACCTACAGTAAAATATGGTGGTGGTAGTGTGATGGTTTGGGGCTGTTTTTCTGCTTCAGGACTGGAAGACTTGCTGTGGTAAATGGAACCATGAATTCTGCTATCTACCAGAAAATCCTGAAGGAGAATGTCCGGCATCTGTTCGTGACCTCAAGCTGAAGCGGCTTGGGTTATGCAGCAGGTTATTTTGTGGTTACTTGTGTTATCTTTGTCTAATATTTACATTTGTTTGGTGATCTGAAACATTGTGAGAAACATGTAAAAGAATAGGGAATCAGGAAAGGGACAAACACTCTCACCCAACTGTATATAGGAAGCAATTTCAATAGATCCGAAAAAGGTCAGATCTGAAATATGCATGTGTGAATAGGGCTGTAAGGCGTGTTTCATGAGGAAAACACTTCATGGATCGCTTCTTTTCTCTGATTTTTTTTTCCTTTTTTCCAGCATCTTTGTGGCATCTTATATAGTATGCTTTCCATATTTATTTTTTGTTTTTTCTTTTCATAATAAAACAAATAAGACACCCGGCCGTCTTTTGATCAGAGCAAAAAATGCCTAAAGAACGGCTCAGTGATTTTTTTTTTTTGAGCGTCCTGGTTTTTTCGGAAACCTGAAGCGATTAAAAGGCTGTACATGAGTAAAGCACATCGTAGTTATATAGAGATACACGCTGCGAGCCGTTACAGGAGATTCCGGAGCAGAAGTTGGCTAAAAAAAAACAAAAAAACATCGACTGCACAAACTTTACAGTGTGAACAGCCTCTTGTTTGTGAGCCTGTCCCTTTAATAAGAAAAAAAAAAGGGAAGAGACTGACTGTAGTCTCTACCAATGAGCAGTATTACCCGGGCCTCACCCCCTGATGTAGCCAATCAGCCGAGAGGGGCTAATACTGACGGAGCAGCTGGAGTCTCGGATTGTCAGTGACCACATGATGACATGCTGGGAGTTGTAGTGTCCTGATCCATAGTAACTGCACCTGCCATACTTGGAGTATGGATGGTACTACAATTCCCAGCAGACACATAAGGGGGGAGGGGTACAATCCCCAGTCTCGTTGTACCTTGTCCCGTGTAATCATTACCAGGCGCTGATTTTGTTTTTTTCTAACCAAAATGTGCAGAACTTTATTTATTCCCCGACCTTTGTTCTTCCCTCCAGCAAAGGTCGGATTAGCGGCGCCATCACCACCGTATGTTGTCCTCCGACCCGTTCATACCGGTGCTCCTCTACCTACAGCTGTGGCTCAGATACAACTCCCAGGATCCGCGCCAGTGCACAATGAGAGTAGTAGTCACGCCATTCACTATAAAGGAAGGGTCACAGCACAGGATGCCATTGGCCGGGATCTAAATTCACCTTCTTTGGTGGAAAGAACAAAACAAAAACACTCACAGAGCTGGTTAGAATGTTCAGTTGCAAAGATTACGCTGGGACTTGTGGTACTCCCAGCATTTTTCTTTATGGCAGGTATTATCAATGTTCACTGGAAAAGTGCAGCTTGTATGAAGTTAACAAAGTTAAGCAACACACCACATACTTATGATCGAAACCCCCCCCCCCCACATTGTCTCCACTCCGCCTGCCATGCACGCACACAAAGACTACGACCCTCACCTTCCTCGTCTTCTCCTCTCTGGCAGATTATGAAACTAACAGCGCAGCAGCGCCACTGGTGGACTACTCGCATCGTCGCTGCTTAATGACGTCACTGACTGGATGAAGACGCCATATTGAGTGTGGCCGAGTACAGTGAAGTAATAAGAACCAATCAAATTCCTGTTTTATTTTCCAGCTTGCCTTAGGATATGAGAGGTGTAAGCTGATTGGCTGTTGAGGGTGAACTATTTGAATGAGAATCTCCGCTTGCCCCTAATAGTCAGGGACAACATTTAACCTCTTCCCTCCCATTAAGGCCTAGACCTGTGTAGAGGAGGAACTTAAGAAAAGCTTTAGATTTGTGGAGATCTCCTTTAACCCCTTGTGGGATGAGTTTTATTTTTTAACAACATCCTATATCATTTCTTAACACGCTCCGAACATTTTTTTGGACGGTAGAAAAAAAATAGTGTTTTTTTGAGTGTTGACCGTGTGGAATAAACTATGATGTTACCTTTATTCTGCGGGTACGTGTGATTACAGCAATACTAACACTGATAATGTTTTATCGTTTTTAGCAGAATACATTTGAAAAAAAATATTAGTTTTTTGCATTTTCTGCTGCCCAGAACATTTTTCTGTTTTTTAAAAAATATATTTACATTAATTTTTATTGTTATTTTACTCTGTATATATATATATATAAATGTATATGTATAAATATATATAAAATAAACAAAATAAATATTTATATATGTATGCTGTAAATATTAAAAATATTTAGAGTTGAGAGTCCTCAGTGGTTGAACCTTTTATCTTTGCTGTAAATATTTTAATTTATTTATTTTATTTACATTATTTTTTGTGTTTTTTTTGTTATGTGTATATATATATATTTGTATATTATGTGTGTACATATATATATGTATAATATATGTAATAAAAGTAGATTAAAATAAAATAAAGAAATGCAAATCAGATATTTATATAGAGAGCGAGAGACCATTCTTTACCACCAGATGGCGGTCTATGATCACAGAGCGCTTCATCAGACAGTAGTGTGGCTGCCATGTGTATGGGCTGTCACTGATTGGCCGACATACCTAATAATGGGTCATGTGATCATCAGGACCTTGTATATGATGAGAGGCGCTGGGTCTTTCTGAACAGACGTCACTGGACTATTAAGTGTTAATGATTTTCGTGTAGTCACAGAATTTCCTTCGTTTGCAGCTGTTTATACATTAACTGTATGTGTGTCGACCCGCCACCACAATTGTGGATTACCAGGGCAATGGGGTACTCAGAGCCGAGCCCGTAGAAGTCTATGGGGATTTTGTCACAGGTAGCTGTGGCTCGGTCTGTGGCCCGGGCGGTCTGGCGTATGTTGGGGATATATTTACAGGGGATTGATTTATGTACAGTTCGTGACGCCACCTGTAGTATTCTGGTAATTAGTACCAGCGCTGCTGTAGATCTCTGAGGGGATGGTGATGCAGCTAGATGTCGGGTCCCCTACAGGTGGGACTGGTCCCTCAAAGTCTATGGGATTTGTGAAGTCGGGTGCAGATAAAGAACACAGTCTCACACGGTCAGCGTCTTTCCATACCTTTACTTGTAAGATGTTCAGGCAGGTCCCAGGGAGGCTGATCCAAGGAGAGTGTATCTTGAGACAGCAGCTGGACAAGTTAGGGGCCTCCTTTACTTCCAATACAACGAGTACAACCAGCCTGAAGCGTAGTTCCCTCAAAATCTCCAGCTAATCTATAGCTGTACCTGCCCAGTCAGCTTTGTGGTAGGGGCCTTCCTGTGAAGGAGCTGAATTCTTATTTTGTCCTGCAGAAACTCCAAAGTCTTCACTCCCCCTGACCCCAGTTACGTACTGACTATAAGGGGCTGTCTGCCGCGACCTAGGGTCCGGTAGATTCCTGGTTTTCTTATCACTCTGCTTGAAACAGTAGTGACCCTTCGGTCCCCAGTGACCGGGTGCAATGTGCTGGACTTCTTCAATCCGTAAGCACTAATCCAATAAATCCACTTTGCCTTTCGCCTTGTCCACGCTGGTAACATAAGCACTCAAACTAGCCATGGGTCGAGCAGTCACTTCTTTCTTTTCCTTCCTTCAAAGTTAGCTACAGATGCTCAGTTATCAACAGGCAGGAGCACGTCTCTGAACCTGATACCGTCCTTTAGACAGGGATGCTGAAGACTTTCTGTACTAAAACTTCTTCTTTCCTTCAGTGTATGCTGAGGAGGTGATACAGCTCTGACTAGACTAAGGTGAATTCAAACACCTATACCAGACTCCACGATATGAACTGATGATAAAGCAGGCTAGACTCCTTCCTCCCTCCAGACGTCTTCTCTCTCTGAAGTCTAGACACTGACTCCACACGTCCTCACTGTCGAAGACAGGAACTAGACTAATCACTCTAACACATACCTTGACCACTCCCTCTAGAGTAAACTCCACTACCCTAAGGGTGTGTCTAGTATATGTCGAGTGAATGAATATTTAGCATTAAACTGCTGTCTCGCCACACACTCTCCAGGGTACTGCGTGTGCCTAACACCAGGGCTACACATTCCCCCATGGTAAAAGACAGCACTCCCGGGCTGTAAAATACAAAAGAGACATTTTGTTTATGCAATAAACATTAAACAATAACTTCTTCCCATCCGGGAGGTGAGAATATCTTGAACGTTGCAAACATTATAGAAAAATACAAATATTAAATAGCGTTCAATAAATATACAATATACTTGTGAAGGACCCGCACCAAACCTTCAACGTGGGTCCTGGGTGGGCTGCAGGACATCCGATTGCAGACCTCACTCAGTGCCACACCACACGGGTTTTGTTTTCAGAGGTAGTTGTGACTGGTTTATGTAAAACCAAGAGAAAGCACCGAAGCGCAACTATTTACAAGTAAGTTCTGGGTTAGCATAGTCCTTAACCTCCAAGTCCAATGTAAAACCAAAGACATATTATATAATATCACATAATACGAAAGTGCAAAACCTTTTCTGGTTACTATTTATCATTTACCCAGCCGGGCATTCTACAGTAGAAATATATATATTCACTATATAAATTGTGCAAAACTTTATAAAACATTTCAAACTTTTTACTTTTGGTAGACCCGATATGGATCTCACCAATTCTTCACTATCTTATTCATTTTCTGCAAATACACTTTCCAATACATTTTCCACCCCGGGGGCTGGAACAACGCAATGGGCCCTAGATCCCAAGACTAGCAAATCATGTGCTGCGATCAGGGTCTGGGTCGCCACAGTTCTGGTGCGAACCTCTAGGGGCGCAACGGATACATTTTCTTCACGTGACACCGATTGCGTTTCAATCACAGTTAGCGATATGGACCGCGTCAGGATTGCGATTGCGACTGGGTCGCATGTTGCGATGTAGCGGTGGCTTTAATTTGCGATGAACTCTGGGTCGCTAGTTGCGATGACTTTGCAGGGGGCGATGCTGGGGCACGGCCGGATGCTGCTTGAGCTGGAAACGGGGACGCTGCGGTAATGGTGACGGTACCTGCGTCTGGGACGGGGTCGCGGACGATGGCGACGTTAAGGGCATACCATCCCTTCATTCCCCAGTGCCGCGTATATGTGACGATATCTCCATTGCTAAGTCCCTCCCGGGATGGCCTTGCGGCAGGTGAGATTCTACGTCACGCCTGCTGACGAAGACCGCTGGGTAGAGGCCCGGTTCACGGATAAAGCCCCAGCCCTTCCGGAGCTGGAACTCAGTCACACACCCCTGCCGCCGCGGTTCCCGTAAGGTACCTTTGTCGCGACGGACAGTCTCCTTGTCGGCAATCAGCTCGGCATATTGTCGCTGACGGTTCCTCTGAGTTTCCCGCTCTTCCTCCTGCTGGCGTTTCTTCTTCTCCTCACGACTCTGCCATTCCTGTTCCCACTGGGCGGTATAGGCGACGTCATCCAGGCGCGCCATTTCGTCCCAGTCCACATCTGGTAGTGACGGACAGGACCCCTCCGGTGTCCCTGCCGGGGACTGATCATCTGCTGCGGCCTCCTGGCCGGGCGGGGCGTTCCGGGATTGGCTGTACCTCCTCAACCTCCTTCGCTTCCACCGCTTCACCGGTGGGATCGGGATCGGTACTTTCGGGGGCAGCCTCCGGTTGCTCCTTCGCCTTGGGCAGCAGACTCTTCGGTATCTGGAATCGTGGGGGTTCGTTGAGGGGAGAGACCACCGTGTCCCACAGCCTCCGCTGTTCCAGGGTACGCCGGCGTCTCTCAATTTCTTCAAAGCCAGGTTGGTGCTGGACCATCTTTTTCAGGCGTGCATTTTTCTTCTCTTGTCTCTAGCAACGCCTGTTGCAGGTGCAGGATCACGGATAACTCCGGAGTTGGTGGCAGCTTGGCTGGGGCACGGGGCCTGCCTTCCTCCGCTTCCCAGCTCGGCTGCACACGTCCTGCCTCCATGATGTTCCAGAAGATTCTCTCTTCTTTCTGCGGAGACATCCGGTCTCTTCCGTGGAGGTGGGGTTTGCGTCTCCTCCTCCTCGCAGGGAAGGTGAAGAGGAGGCGGACCTCCTTTGCTGTAGGGCAGGATCGCATGTTGTAATAGCACTTTGAGAGGGCAGGCATTTTCTTCGCGCCACAGGGGGGTAGACGCCCACGAAGGTACGCCCACCTTCTTCTCCAGCGCCTGAGGGCGCGAATATGGCGACAAAAATGGCGATTTTGGCGCCAAAAGTGCAAACAGTCCTTTTTCACAAAAACAATTCCTTAGGCACACAGGGCTCGCAATTCTGCGAGTTTCGCATCCTGTTCGTGACGCCAAGTTGTGTCGACCCGCCACCACAATTGTGGATTACCAGGGCAATAGGGTACTCAGAGCCGAGCCCGTAGAAGTCTATGGGGATTTTGTCACAGGTAGCTGTGGCTCGGTCTGTGGCCCGGGCGGTCTGGCGTATGTTGGGGGAATATTTACAGGGGATAGATTTATATACAGTTCGTGACGCCACCTGTAGTCTCTGGTAATTAGTACCAGCGCTGCTGTAGATCTCTGAGGGGATGGTGAGGCAGCTAGATGTCGGGTCCCCTACAGGTGGGACTGGTCCCTCAAAGTCTATGGGATTTGTGAAGTCGGGTGCAGATAAAGAACACAGTCTCACACGGTCAGCGTCTTTCCATACCTTTACTTGTAAGATGTTCAGGCAGGTCCCAGGGAGGCTGATCCAAGGAGAGTGTATCTTGAGACAGCAGCTGGACAAGTTAGGGGCCTCCTTTACTTCCAATACGAGTACAACCAGCCTGAAGCGTAGTTCCCTCAAAATCTCCAGCTAATCTATAGCTGTACCTGCCCAGTCAGCTTTGTGGTAGGGGCCTTCCTGTGAAGGAGCTGAATTCTTATTTTGTCCTGCAGAAACTCCAAAGTCTTCACTCCCCCTGACCCCAGTTATGTACTGACTATAAGGGGCTGTCTGCCGCGACCTAGGGTCCGGTAGATTCCTGGTTTTCTTATCACTGTGCTTGAAACAACAGTGACCCTTCGGTCCCCAGTGACCGGGTGCAATGTGCTGGACTTCTTCAATCCGTAAGCACTAATCCAATAAATCCACTTTGCCTTTCGCCTTGTCCACGCTGGTAACATAAGCACTCAAACTAGCCAAGGGTCGAGCAGTCACTTCTTTCTTTTCCTTCCTTCAAAGTTAGCTACAGATGCTCAGTTATCAACAGGCAGGAGCACGTCTCTGAACCTGATACCGTCCTTTAGACAGGGATGCTGAAGACTTTCTGTACTAAAACTTCTTCTTTCCTTCAGTGTATGCTGAGGAGGTGATACAGCTCTGACTAGACTAAGGTGAATTCAAACACCTATACCAGACTCCACGATATGAACTGATGATAAAGCAGGCTAGACTCCTTCCTCCCTCCAGACGTCTTCTCTCTCTGAAGTCTAGACACTGACTCCACACGTCCTCACTGTCCGAAGACAGGAACTAGACTAATCACTCTAACACATACCTTGACCACTCCCTCTAGAGTAAACTCCACTACCCTAAGGGTGTGTCTAGTATATGTCGAGTGAATGAATATTTAGCATTAAACTGCTGTCTCGCCACACACTCTCCAGGGTACTGCGTGTGCCTAACACCAGGGCTACACATATGTATCCCGCACATTTTTATAAGTGCGCCCTTCTGCTGTCACCTCCTGTGACCTGGCAGGGTAAGATTGGGATATTATAATTCCTCACTTTACCCAATGACACGATAAATCCACAGCACGTAACGAGCTGACGACGTCCGGTGACTATCCACAAAATGCTCTGGGACTAAACTATAAAGATTCAAAATCTAATTTTCACAGCCATTTTGTATTGTTTCAGTATGATTAAAATGAAAAAAAAAAATGTATAAACAGCTTTTATGCAGAGTAATGTGCTCCATGGAAACGGACAGCAAACAAACCCTGTGTGGTCTGATCCTGTAGGCATAGTCCTGCTCATCTGTCCTATACTGCCTTCTGACCTACCAATGTATAACAAAAAGTAAGGAACCCATGGAAGGCAGTGTAGTCAGACTACACAGGGATTGTGTGTAGTCTGTTACCACGGAGAAGATAGGCTGTATTGGGGCTTTAAACTCGATAATATAACTGCACAACCAGACTACACAGGACTAATTCGTAGTCTGTTACTATGGAGACAGATAGATTACTGTGTTTATAGCTCCAATGCAGGCCTAACTGCACAACCAGACTACACAGGACTTATTCGTAGTCTGTTACTATGGAGACAGATAGATTACTGTGTTTATAGCTCCAATGCAGGCCTAACTGCACAACCAGACTACACAGGACTATTCGTAGTTGTACTATGGAGACAGTAGATTACGTGTTTATAGCTCCAATGAGGCTAATGCACAACTAGACTACACGATTGTTGCATTTGTTTCTATGGCGAATAGGCCGTATTGGGGCTATAAACACAGTAGTACAACTGCACAATCAGACTAAATAGGATTTGTTTATAGTTCGTTGCCATGGAGACAGAGAGGCATGTTTTGGTGCTGTAAACATAGTAATATAACTGCACAATCAGACTACACAGGACTTGTTTGTAGTCTGTTACCATGGAGATGATGCTATAAACACAAAGCAACGTTTTAATTTAGACCATTTGCAAAGATCACTGTGGAAAAAAAAACCAATAAAAGCAAACAAAAGGATCATATACCCTGTAAGGAAGTCCATAAATAGTAATAATACGTGTAAATAACATAGAGTACTTAATTAACACTATAAAAGCCATCCCACCACAACAAGGTGTACCCATCGGGATGGTCCTAACCTGTCTCTAGCACTAAAACCTCACCATATGTCACCTGCCCATGGGAGGCTATCAGGGCCGGCGTTAGGGGCAGGTAATCTCCACAACAGCTCAGACCATATTCTCCATTATGTCAGTTACCTTCAATTACTTCTCCTGAGGCGGCACATTACTTGGCAGCCCCACTGCTTACACAGCACTACCACTTATTTTTCACAGGTTTGCATCACCACTAAGTGGTTGTCCAGAATCATTGCAAGGACTGTGTGCCAATCCTAGGTATTATGCAATCTCCCCCTTTCTTTTATGTATATTATGGGCTAATAATATTTGGCACACCAGGCACCTCTATCCCTTTACTCTGCACCCTACCTTTTGTCTGACATTAGATTAAGGTAAATCCTGCCTTTTACTATAATTTTTTGCTCATTGGATATCAGATCACTTCGAATATAAAGTTGATCCTATGTATGTTATTATCCGTGTTATTGTATATATCTCTGTGTAATTTGTATATATTCTTCATTTATTCATTGGGAATAACCTTTTTTTGTTTGCTTATATATTTTCTTGTTTTTTTATTGGATGCTTTACTTGTTTGTATTTCTTTTGTGTTTTTACAGCGATATTTTGATTAAGGCTGCGGAGGAGCCGAAACATCAGGTGTTGTTATCGCTTCTACCCATATTTTTGTTTCGCTCCCACAATTTGTTAATAAAATATAAGCTATTTTGAAAGATATCCACAAGAGTGTGTGGTGAATTTCAATTAATTTATATTGGGACCACTTGGTCCATTGTGCCAGCACCTCGCAATTTGGACTGAGTGCACGCTGACTTTATTTCTATACTGTGTGTTGGCAGGGAGCTGCACTGTACTGTGTGTTGGGGAGCTGCACTATACTGTGCGTTTGGGGGGCGGCACTGTACTATGTGTTGGGGCGCTGCACTGTACTGTGTATTGGGTGGGAGCTGCACTCAGTGCACTGTACTATGTTTGGGGGGTGCTGCACGGTACTGTGTTTTGGGGGAGCTTCACTGTACTGTGTGTGGGGGGAACTGCACTATACTGCGTGTGTGGAGGGGGCTGTATTATACTGTGTGTGCAGGGGAGCTGCACTATACTGCATGTGAGGATGCTGCATTATACTGTGTGTGTGGAGGGGGGCTGCATTATACTGAGTGTGGAGGGGAGCTGCACTATACTGCATGTGGGAGAGCTGCATTATACTGTGTGTGGAGGAAGGCTGCATTATATTGTGTGTGTTGTGGGGGGATGCATTATACTGTGTGTGTGGAGGGAAGATGCATTATACTGCATGGGGGCTGCATTATACTGTGTATGAAGGAGCTGCATTATACTGTGTGTGGAGGGGGGCTGCATTATACTGTGTGGGGGGAGCTGCACTATACTGTGTGTGGAGTGGGGCTGCATTATACTGTGTGTGTGGAGGGGGCTGTATTATACTGTGTGTGGAGGGGAGCTGCACTATACTGCATGTGGGAGAGCTGCATTATACTGTGTGTGGAGGGGGGCTGCATTATACTGTGTGTGTGGAGGGGGATGCATTATACTGTGTGTGTGGAGGGAAGATGCATTATACTGCGTGGGGGGCTGCATTATACTGTGTATGGAGGAGCTGCATTATACTGTGTGTGGAGGGGGGCTGCATTATACTTTGTGGGGGGAGCTGCATTATACTGTGTGTGGAGTGAGGCTGCATTATACTGTGTGTGTGGAGGGGGGCTGCATTATACTGTGTGTGGGGGAGCTGCACTATACTGTTTGTGTGGCGAGATGCACTATACTGTGCGTGGAGGGGGCTGCAATATACTGTGTGTGTGGAGAGGGGCTGCATTATACTGTGTGTGTGGAGGGGGTCTGCATTATACTGTGTGTGGGAAGCTGCACTATACTGTGTGTGTGGGGAGCTGCACTATACTGTGTGTGGGGAGATGCACTATACTGTGTGTGGAGTGGGGCTGCATTATGCCGTGTGTGGAGGGGCCTGCATTATACTGTGTGTGGCTGCATTTATACTCAGGGGGGGGCTGCAGAAACCCTCTGGGGGGGGCTGAAATTATATTCTATGGGGGGGCTTTTTTGTGAATTTTTTAAAAAAAAATTCTGAGCAGAAGCGCCTCTGGTTTTTTCCAAACAGTATGAACCATTCAATGAGGTTTGGGCAATCGGGGAATCACAGACGGGTTTCTTTTATAAGGGGGGGTTCCCTCCCATCAGGGTTGCCGGTGATAAATTTTTTCTTGTTTTAACTTTTTTTCCCCTGGTTCACTTGGAAGCTTGCTGAGTCTTGCCTCTTCTCCTGCTCTCAGATATTTTCTTTTTTTGGGTTTTTTTTCTTACCATTAGCATATTTCCTGCATTTTTTTTGTGAAGTTAGGCCCCGGGCCCCCTCTCCGGGGGGCTTGGGCTCCTCTCAGTTCCCTGGGGGCCACGTTATTTGTTCATTTGCCTTTTTTCCCCCTTTTTTTAAATGGCTGGGAGCTTAGTTTTTTTACACCCGAGAACTAATTTAGGTGGTTTGAAAGGGCCCTGTGATCTCAGGTGTTTTTGCAAAAATTTTTTTGCGTTTTTTTTTTTTTTGGGTTTTTTTTTTTGGGTTGCAGAATTTTCCTTCCTATCCTTTTTCTGTCTAGGCAGATTGGGGGCCCCCAAAAAATTTTCTCTCTATTTTCTGTCTTGGGGGGTATTTTTCCCTTTTCTAAAACCCCCATTACATGTTTGGGGGCTTCCTATGTTCTTTTGGGGGTCTGCTCCGGGGGAGATAGCTTTTCCCCTTTCTATCTTTAGGTTTTAGTTAACCTCTCAGGGTGTGACGAGGCGTCTAGGACCAACGTAGGGAAAGCTCCACGGCTGCCTTTATTGTGGGGGGTTTGTCGGGGACTGCAATCCAGTAGATTCCAACCTCTCTGGTTATTTCCATTTTTGCCTGCTCTCCTCAGCCCACCAAAACATAACAGTATCAACCCCGGGCCCCCCTGAAAATTATATGGGACCACAGAAAAGGGGAAAAAAAATGGGGGAAAAAAAAAAAGGGTTTTTAGACTTGTCAGAGATTTTTTTTCGTTTGTTGCAATTTTTTTCCCCCTTTTTTTTGGGGGCCCGAGGGGAAAATTTTTTTTTTTTTTTCTCTC
>JARQOD010000004.1:543315165-543355767 GCA_033576555.1 Oophaga sylvatica | reverse complement strand
GGGAAGATGCATTATACTGCATGGGGGGCTGCATTATACTGTGTATGAAGGAGCTGCATTATACTGTGTGTGGAGGGGGGCTGCATTATACTGTGTGGGGGGAGCTGCACTATACTGTGTGTGGAGTGGGGCTGCATTATACTGTGTGTGTGGAGGGGGCTGTATTATACTGTGTGTGGAGGGGAGCTGCACTATACTGCATGTGGGAGAGCTGCATTATACTGTGTGTGGAGGGGGGCTGCATTATACTGTGTGTGTGGAGGGGGATGCATTATACTGTGTGTGTGGAGGGAAGATGCATTATACTGCGTGGGGGGCTGCATTATACTGTGTATGGAGGAGCTGCATTATACTGTGTGTGGAGGGGGGCTGCATTATACTTTGTGGGGGGAGCTGCATTATACTGTGTGTGGAGTGAGGCTGCATTATACTGTGTGTGTGGAGGGGGGCTGCATTATACTGTGTGTGGGGGAGCTGCACTATACTGTTTGTGTGGCGAGATGCACTATACTGTGCGTGGAGGGGGCTGCAATATACTGTGTGTGTGGAGAGGGGCTGCATTATACTGTGTGTGTGGAGGGGGTCTGCATTATACTGTGTGTGGGAAGCTGCACTATACTGTGTGTGTGGGGAGCTGCACTATACTGTGTGTGGGGAGATGCACTATACTGTGTGTGGAGTGGGGCTGCATTATGCCGTGTGTGGAGGGGCCTGCATTATACTGTGTGTGGCTGCAGTATACTCAGAGTGGGGCTGCAGTATTCTCTGAGGGGGCTGCATTATATTCTATGATGGGGGCTTGTTGTGAATGTTTTAGAAATGAATTCTGAGCAGAAGCTGCCTCTGGTGGTTACAAACAGTACTGAACCATTCAATGAGGATTGGCAATCAGGAATCACAGACTGGTCTTATATAAGGGAGGTTCCCTCCCATCATGGTTGCCGGTGATCAATTTTTCTTGTCTTAACTTTGTTTCCTGGTTCACTTGGAAGCTTGCTGAGTCTTGCCTCTTCTCCTGCTCTCAGATATTTTCTGTTTTTTGTTTTTGTGCTTACCATTAGCATATTTCTCTGCATTTCTGTGAAGTTAGCCAGGTCCCCCTCTCCGGGGGGCTTGGGCTCCTCTCAGTTCCTCTGGAGCCACTGTTATTTGTTCATTTGCCTTTTCCAGTTTTTTCAGTGGCTGCAGCTTAGTTTTGTTACACCAGAGAACTAATTTAGGTGGTAGAGGTCGTGTGATCTCAGGTGTTTTTGCAATTAGTAGCGTTTTTTTTTTTAGGGTTTTTTTTTGGATTGCAGTAAGTATCCTTCCTATCCTTTTTCTGTCTAGGCAGATTGGGCCCCAACATTTGCTCATACTATTTTCTGTCTGTGTCTGTATTTTCCTTGTCTAACCGCCATTACATGTTTGGGGGCTTCCTATGTTCTTTGGGGATCTGCTCCGGGGCAGATAGCTTTCCTCTTTCTATCTTTAGGTGTAGTTAACCTCTCAGGCTGTGACGAGGCGTCTAGGACCAACGTAGGAACGCTCCACGGCTGCCTTTAGTTGTGGTGGTTAGTCAGGGTACTGCAATCCAGTAGATTCCAACCTCTCTGGTGTATTGCCATTTTTGCCTGCTCTCCTCAGCTACCAAAACATAACAGTATCACCGGCCTAACTGAAAATTATATGGTACTCACAGAAGGGAAAAATAGTGTGGAAAGAAAAAAGGTTGTCAGACTTGTCAGAGATTTTTTTTCTGTTTGTTGCAATTTTTCCCTCTTTTTCTCTGGGTGCTGAGGAGGATTTTTTTTTTTCTCTCTCTCTCAATGGAGTTTGCACAGTTGTCTGGCCGTGTGGATCAGCTTGCCACTGAGGTTCGGAGTATTGCTACCTATCTTGCTAGGTTGCCAGTTGTGTAACCCAGGATCCCCATGGCAGATTTATTTTTGGGTAATCGAGCTAAATTTCTGAATTTCAAAAACTACTGTAAGTTGTTTTTTGCCTTAAAACCTAAGTCCTCAGGGAACGCAGCACAGCAGGTTCAAATTGTCATCTCTCTCCTGCGCGGCGATCCTCAGGATTGGGCTTTTTCCCTGACACCTGGGGACCCTGTTTTGAGTAATGTTGATGCATTTTTTCTGGCTCTGGGGTTATTGTACGATGAACCTAATGTCACTGATCAAGCTGAAAAAACCTTGTTGGCATTAAATCAGGGGCTTGAGGACGCTGAGTTTTACTGTCAGAAATTCCGAAAGTGGGCAGTCCTGACCAAATGGAATGACGATGCTTTGGCAGCCCTTTTTCGGAAGGGTCTGTCAGAGAATGTAAAAGATGTTATGGTGGGTTTCCCTGCTCCCTCTGGTCTCAATGATTCTATGTCATTAGCGATTCAAATTGACAGACGTTTGCGTGAGCGTAGAAGTATGCATGGAATAGTGTTGCCTTGTGAACCAGCTTCTGAACCCATGCAGTGTGATAGAGTGGCTTCTGGGGCACAGCGTCATGAGTTTCGAAAACGCAATGGGTTATGTTTCTACTGTGGTGATGCCTCTCATGCTATTTCAGTCTGCCCTAAGCGGGGAAGACGTTTTGCACGCTCAGTTGTCTTGGGTAGTGTTCAGACTAAATTTCTGTTGATTGTTACCCTGATTTGCTCCCTGTCCACATTTTCTGCTCAGGCTTTTGTTGATTCGGGAGCAGCTATTAACCTGATGGATTTTGATTTTGCTAAACGTTGTGGGTTTCCCTTGATACCCTGCGGAAGTCTATTCCCCTACTGGGGATCGATTCTACCCCTTTGGCTGAGAATAAACCTCAGTTCTCTACTCAGGTGATAATGAGGGTTGAACCTGATCATCAGGAGAGCTGCAATTTTTTGGTTCTGTATAATCTGCATGACATTATCGTGCTGGGTTTCCCTTGGTTACAGTCTCATAATCCTGTTTTGGATTGGAAATCTGTGTCTGTAACCAGTTGGGGCTGCCAATGTGTTAATACCAACACTCCTGTTTTTTCTGCCTCCCCCCAGGCTCAGGATGTTCCTGACTTTTTGATTGATTTTTCTGATGTGTTTAGCGAAAGTAAATCTGCATCTTTGCCTCCCCATAGGAGCTATGACTGCGCTATTGAATTAGTGCCTGGTAGTAAATTCCCTAAAGGTCGCCTTTTTAACTTGTCTGTACCTGAACATGACGCTATGCGGTCTTATATCAAGGAGTCATTGGAGAAGGGTCATATCAGACCATCCTCTTCACCCTTAAGTGCCAGTTTTTTCTTTGTGGCCAAAAAGGATGGTTCATTAAGGCCGTGTATTGATTATCGTCTCTTGAACAATATCACTGTGAAATATCAATATCCGTTACCCTTGATTTCTGACCTGTTTTCCAGGGTGAAAAGTGCTACTTGGTTTACCAAGCTTGACCTCAGGGGGGCATATAACCTTATTCGTATTAAGCACGGGGATGAATGGAGGACGGCATTTAACACCCCTGAGGGGCATTTTGAGTACCTTGTGATGCCCTTTTGGCTCACTAATGCTCCTTCTGTCTTCCAGTCCTTCATGAATGACATTTTCAGGGATTTTGTGGATAAATTTCTGATTGTTTATTTGGATGATATCTTGATTTTTTCTAATGACTGGGACTCTCATGTGAAACATGTTCGAACTGTATTCCAGATTTTGAGAGAGAATGCTCTGTATGTGAAGGGATCAAAGTGTCTTTTTGGCGTACAGAGGATCTCATTTTTGGGATTCATTTTGTCCCCATCTGTTATTGAAATGGACCCGGTCAAGGTTCAGGCCATCTGTGATTGGGTCCAACCTACTTCATTAAAGGCTCTTCAAAGATTTTTGGGTTTTGCCAATTTTTATCGTAAATTTATTGGTAATTTCTCGGTTATTGTTAAACCATTAACTGATTTGACCAAAAAGGGTTCTGATGTGGTGAATTGGCCTCCTGAGGCAGTCTCTGCATTTCAGGAACTTAAGCAGAGATTCACTACTGCTCCTGTTCTACGGCAGCCTGATGTTTCTCTGCCATTTCAGGTGGAGGTTGATGCCTCTGAAATTGGGGCAGGTGCCGTTTTGTCCCAAAGAGATCCAGAGACCTCTAAAAGTAACCACTGTGCCTTTTTCTCTCGAAAATTTTCTCCTACTGAACGTAATTATGATGTGGGTAATCGGGAGTTATTGGCCATGAAGTGGGCTTTTGAAGAGTGGAGACATTGGCTGGAGGGAGCCAAACATCAGGTGGTGGTCCTTACTGACCATAAGAATCTGGTTTATCTGGAATCTGCCAAGCGACTTAATCCTAGACAGGCCAGATGGGCCTTGTTTTTCACACGTTTTAATTTTGTGGTTTCCTTTCTTCCTGGCACTAAGAATTTTAAGGCGGATGCCCTCTCGAGGAGTTTCCTTGCGGACTCTCCTGAGGTATCTGATCCTTCTGTGTCACGCTGTATCACAGATACACATATGATGTCAGTAATCAATACTAAGAGGGACAACATGCAATGTAACACATAAATAGGAAATCTCAACATGTACATAAAGTATAGTATTACCTGACATAATATCCGTTGTACTGTGGGTGAATCCTGAAGACGTATAATGCTGTACTCAGGCTGCAGGTGGACCGGGGTCTATGCTGACCCTAGACTGGGGACCTGACTAGTCCCTCAACCTGGAGGTACTGTTAATGGTACAGAGGTCCAGGCCGCCAACGTAACCCTGTCTCCTATAAGTCCCTGACAACTGTAATCTAGTCCTCAGAAGGACCCTGATTACCACACAGGGAATAGGCAGGTTACTGCTTAACAAACAGTACAGACAAACGAGACAGACAGGGGACAAAGCAAACACTGTCTTGCATACAACACTTAAACACAGAGGGAACACAAAAGGTCTAGGAGATAAACTATAATCGAGGAGAGGAGAAACCACAAAGGAACTCTTAACTTAAGTCTTCTCATGACCTGATCCAAACTGCTGGTCTGCATGTAAGCTTTCACCGGCATCTAACAAGCAGACTGGCAGGTATATAAAGGAAGCTAATTAGTGCATAATCAAAAGCAGCCGGGCGAGGCTGGACCTAGTCTTAGCAAAGAGCTAGGTAAAATTAACTCCCTCACTACCAAACACAAAGAAACAGCAACTCAGCTGCGAGAAGTCAGAATGTGCAATCGCGACGATCTTCGTGGCGATACACCCGTGACAGTACCCCCCCTTCTACGAGGGGCCTCCGGACCCTCAGGGCCAGGTCTGCCCGGGTAAGTTGTGTGGAAGGTCCGAACCAATCGATCTGCGTTAACATCAGACGCAGGGACCCACGTCCTCTCCTCAGGACCATACCCCTTCCAATGAACCAAGTACTGAAGGGACCGGCGATTCAGACGTGAGTCAATGATCTTCGACACTTGAAATTCTAAGTTACCATTGACCACCACTGGAGGAGGAGGTAGAGGTGACGGTATAACTGGCGCCACGTACCTCTTAAGCAACGATTTGTGGAACACATTGTGGATTTTAAACGTAGGAGGGAGGTCCAGACGAAATGCCACAGGATTAATTATAGAACTGATCCTGTATGGACCGATGAACCTGGGACCCAGTTCCCAGGAGGGAACCTTGAGTTTTATATTCTTGGTAGACAACCATACCAGATCGTTCACACAAAGGTCCGGACCAGACACTCTCCTCCTATCAGCCCTCCGTTTGTAACGGTTCCCCATAGCACTCAGATTATTCAGTACTCCTCTCCAAACTGAAGCAAGTGACGACGAGAATCGTTCCTCCTCAGGAACCCCAGAAGGGCCCCCCCCCCCATTGAAAGTACAAAACTGGGGGTGAAAACCATATGCCCCCAAAAATGGGGACTTACCAGTGGACTCGCTCCGCCTATTGTTAAGAGCGAACTCTGCCAGAAGCAAGAAAGAAGACCAGTCCTCCTGGTTCTCTGAGACAAAACACCGAAGATATGTCTCTAGGCTCTGATTCAGACGCTCTGTCTGACCATTGGTCTGCGGATGAAAAGCCGAGGAAAATGACAATTGCATCCCCCGACGTGAACAAAATGCCCTCCAGAATTTGGACACAAACTGAGACCCCCTATCTGACACCACATCAGAAGGCAACCCGTGAAGTCTCACAATCTCCCCAATGAACACCTGCGCCAGAGTTTTAGCATTAGGAAGAGCAGGAAGAGCAATGAAATGTGCCATCTTACTGAACCTGTCAACTACAACTAGAATGACAGTCTTCCCTGACGACGGAGGGAGGTCCGTAATGAAGTCCATAGACAGATGAGTCCATGGACGCTCCGGAATTTTCAAAGGCAAGAGGGTCCCAGACGGACGGGTATGAGGGGTCTTAGAGCGAGCACAAACTCCAGAGGACGCGACAAAAGTTATTACCTCTTTATTTAAGTTAGGCCACCAAAACCGGCGAGAAAGGAGATCCACAGTTGCTTTACTCCCTGGGTGTCCTGCTAAAGCAGAATTATGATGTGCCTTGATAACTTTTTGTCTCAACTGATTAGGAACAAACAGTTTACCTGGAGGTCCTACAGGGGCGTCCCCCTGAGCCTCCAATACCTCCTCCTCAAGCTCCGAGCATACAGCCGACACTACCACTCCCTCCTGAAGGATAGGAACCGGGTCATCCGTTTTCCCGGCCCCTGGGAAACTACGAGATAAGGCATCAGCCTTAACATTTTTTGACCCAGGACGATAAGTGACGACAAAATTAAACCTGGTAAAAAACAACGACCATCTAGCTTGTCTAGAATTCAGACGCTTTGCAGATTCTAAATACAGCAGGTTCTTGTGATCAGTAATAACGGTGACCGGGTGGACTGCCCCCTCCAAAAAGTGACGCCACTCCTCAAAAGCCAACTTAATGGCCAAGAGTTCCCTATTGCCGACATCATAATTCCTCTCGGCGGGCGACAATTTCTTGGAGAAGAAAGCGCACGGACGCCATTTACCAGGGGACGGACCTTGGGATAATACTGCACCCACCCCTACGTCAGACGCGTCTACCTCCACAATGAACGGTTGTGATGCATCTGGTTGAATGAGTATGGGGGCCGAAGCAAAACATTTTTTCAAGGATGAAAATGCTTGACAAGCTTTGTCAGACCACCTAGAAAAATCCGTCCCTTTTTTAGTCATGTCAGTGAGAGGTTTGACAACAGATGAGAAATTACGAATAAATTTCCGGTAGTAGTTAGCAAACCCCAGGAAACGCTGCAGTGCCTTAAGATCCTCTGGCCGATCCCATTCAAGCACTGCTCTCACTTTCTCAGGGTCCATACGGAAACCGGAAGCTGACACCAGGAAACCCAAAAATTGAAGTTCCTGTACGGCGAATACACACTTTTCCCATTTGGCGAACAACTTATTATCTCGCAAGATCTGCAACACCTGTCTCACATGCTCCTGATGAGACGCAAGATCTGGCGAGTAAATTAAGATGTCATCTAAATAAACGACCACAAACTGCCCCACAAGGTGGCGAAAGATGTCATTAACAAAATGTTGAAACACCGCCGGGGCAGTAGTCAGACCAAAAGGCATGACAAGGTTCTCATAATGTCCTTCCGGAGTGTTAAACGCCGTCTTCCACTCATCCCCTCCTTTATTCTAATCAGATTATACGCCCCCCTGAGATCCAACTTAGAGAACCATTTGGCGCCCACAATCTGATTGAAGAGATCAGGAATAAGTGGGAGCGGATACGGATCTCGGACCGTAATCCGATTAAGCTCACGGAAATCCAAGCAAGGGCGTAGGCCTCCATCTTTTTTCTTCACAAAGAAGAACCCCGCGGCCACTGGGGAAGATGAAGGTCTAATATGCCCCTTGGCCAGACTTTCCGAAATATAATCCTTCATAGCCTGCCTCTCAGGACCAGAAAGGTTATATAACCTAGATTTAGGTAATTTAGCATCAGGAAGCAATTTAATTGAGCAGTCATACGCACGATGAGGAGGTAACTCTTGACACCCCTCCTCTGAGAACACATCCTCAAAGTCCTCCAGAAAAGGAGGCAAGGTTCTAGGCACGACCGCACTGATGACCGTTTTCATGCAGTTATTCTTGCAAAATTCACCCCACTGGCTTATCTCTCTGGATTGCCAATTAATCACTGGGTTATGTTTAGCCAACCAAGGAAGTCCCAACACAATAGGAGTAGGAAGACCCTCCAACACATAACAAGACAGTTGTTCTTTATGTATTGCCCCTACTCGAAGGTCTATGTTATGAACAGCTTGTACAAAGCTACCTTGACCGAGAGGTCTGGCGTCAATAGAGAATATAGGGATCGGTTTGGCCAATACACTCAGTTGCATACCTTGCACCTGGGCAAACCGAGCGTCCACCAGATTAGCCCCAGACCCACTATCAAGAAGAACAGAAATCCTCTCAACTCTCGTACCAACCACCACCTCCGCAGGTACGAGAAATTGAGACGGACTTAGGGACGAAATACATACTCCCAGGTTGTCGTCCACCACACAACCTGGGATTAACAGTTTTCCGGCGACTTTTTTGCTCAATGAGGCACGGGATGGACACCCCTCAACAAAATGTCCCTCTTTCCCACAGAAGAAACACCTTCTTGTCTTGCGGCGCACCGCCGATCCCCTCCTACGAAATGATGTCCCTCCCAACTGCATAGGCTCCTCAGAACAGACCAGGGGAACCTCAATATAAGGGACTTTAGTAGTAGGTGGAGTCACAACAGGGGACGGAGTTACCTCGCACCTCTCCCGAAGCCGTCTATCAATACGAATAGCAAGGGCCATAGCAGCCTCCAGTGACGGAGGAGAATCATACTGAGCCAAAACATCTTTTAATTTGTCAGATAACCCTTGACAAAACAGGCTCCTAAGAGCTGGGTCATTCCACTGAGTATCTGTGGCCCATCTACGGAACTCAGAAGAAAAATCCTCCGCTGGACGATCTCCCTGCTGTATCTTACGTAACTTCATTTCAGCAAGGGAGACCCGATCCGGGTCATCATATACCAGACCCAGGGCAGTAAAAAATCGATCTACTGACTGGAGGGCCGGGGAGCCCGGAGGAAGAGAGAACGCCCAGGATTGAGGGTCCCCTTGTAAGAGCGAGATGACAATTCCCACCCTCTGCTCTTCACTCCCCGATGACTGAGGCCGAAGCCGAAAATATAATTTACATGCCTCCCGGAAGGTAAAAAATTTGTCCCGCCCACCAGTGAACCTGTCCGGGAGAGCAACTTTAGGTTCAGACCTGGTTTGCTCCGGGAGAGACAAAACCCTGGACTTAATGTCCTTCAGCTTCATGGATAAACTCTGCAATTTCAGGGCAAACTGGGCAACTGGATCCATGGTAGCTGGGGAGAATCTTTTATGGCCGGTGAAAATGTCACGCTGTATCACAGATACACATATGATGTCAGTAATCAATACTAAGAGGGACAACATGCAATGTAACACATAAATAGGAAATCTCAACATGTACATAAAGTATAGTATTACCTGACATAATATCCGTTGTACTGTGGGTGAATCCTGAAGACGTATAATGCTGTACTCAGGCTGCAGGTGGACCGGGGTCTATGCTGACCCTAGACTGGGGACCTGACTAGTCCCTCAACCTGGAGGTACTGTTAATGGTACAGAGGTCCAGGCCGCCAACGTAACCCTGTCTCCTATAAGTCCCTGACAACTGTAATCTAGTCCTCAGAAGGACCCTGATTACCACACAGGGAATAGGCAGGTTACTGCTTAACAAACAGTACAGACAAACGAGACAGACAGGGGACAAAGCAAACACTGTCTTGCATACAACACTTAAACACAGAGGGAACACAAAAGGTCTAGGAGATAAACTATAATCGAGGAGAGGAGAAACCACAAAGGAACTCTTAACTTAAGTCTTCTCATGACCTGATCCAAACTGCTGGTCTGCATGTAAGCTTTCACCGGCATCTAACAAGCAGACTGGCAGGTATATAAAGGAAGCTAATTAGTGCATAATCAAAAGCAGCCGGGCGAGGCTGGACCTAGTCTTAGCAAAGAGCTAGGTAAAATTAACTCCCTCACTACCAAACACAAAGAAACAGCAACTCAGCTGCGAGAAGTCAGAATGTGCAATCGCGAGATCTTCGTGGCGATACACCCATGACATTCTGTTATTTTGAAAGAAGGTGTAGTTCTTTCCGCCATCTCGCCCAATTTGAGACTGGCTCTGGAGGGGTGTCAGGAGGATAGGCCCGAGCGCTGCCCTGTTGGGAAATTGTTTGTCCCGGACCAGTGGAAAAAGAGTGTGATGTCTGAGATTCATTGTTCCGCGTTGGCCGGTCATCCCGGAATTTTTGGTACCAGAGACTTGGTTAGTCCGTCCTTTTGGTGGCCTACCTTGTCTCGTGATGTCAGGGAATTTGTGCAGTCCTGCGGGACTTGCTCTCGCTCCAAGCCTTGCTCTCGCTCTAGTGGTTTGTTGATGCCATTGCCTGTGCCCAAGAGACCATGGACCCATATCTCTATGGATTTCATTTCCGACCTCCCTGTTTCTCAGAGAATGACCGTCATCTGGGTGATTTGTGATAGGTTTTCCAAGATGATACATCTTGTGCCATTACCTAAGTTGCCTTCCTCCTCTGAATTGGTGCCTTTGTTCCTTCAGCACGTGGTTCGTTTACACGGCATTCCTGAGAACATTGTGTCTGACAGAGGAGTCCAGTTTGTTTCCAGATTTTGGAGGACCTTTTGTTCTAAGCTTGGTGTTCAGTTGTCTTTCTCCTCGGCGTTTCATCCTCAGACCAATGGTCAAACTGAGAGAACAAACCAGACATTGGAGACTTATCTAAGATGCTTTGTGTCTGCTGATCAGGATGACTGGGTCTCTTTTTTGCCTTTGGCTGAGTTTGCTCTTAATAATAGGGCTAGCTCTGCCACTTTGATGTCTCCATTTTTCTGTAATTCTGGGTTTCACCCTCGATTTTCTTCGGGACAGACGGAGGCTTCTGCCTGTCCAGGTGTTGACTCTGTTGTTGAGCGTATGCAACAGATTTGGGACCAGGTAGTGGAGAGGTTGTCCCTCTCTCAGGAGAGGGCACAGCGGTTTGCTAACCGGCATAGGACTGATGGTCCTCGGTTTAAAGTGGGGGACTTGGTCTGGTTGTCCTCAAAAAATATTCCTATGAGAGTGGCATCTCCTAAATTTAAGCCTAGGTTCATTGGACCTTATAAGATCATGGAGATTCTTAATCCTGTTTCGTTTCATTTGCTTCTTCCAGGGACATTTAAGATCCATAACGTGTTCCACAAGTCCTTGTTGAAGAGGTTTGTTGAGCCAGTGGTTCCTACTGCTTTGCCTCCTGACCCTGTTCTGGTTGAGGGCAATATGGAGTTTGTGGTTGAGAAAATATTGAATTCTCGTTTTTCTAGATGGAAACTCCAGTATTTGGTTAAGTGGAGAGGTTATGGTCAGGAAGACAATTCTTGGGTGTTTGCTTCGGACATCCATGCTAGGAGACTCATCCGTGCGTATCATAGAACTCATCCTGACCGACCTGGTTGCTCAAGTGAGGGTTCGTGACCCCTCCTCAAGGGGGGGGTACTGTTGTGAATGGACTTGAATTGAGTTCTGAGCAGAGGCTCCCTCTGGTGGTTACAAGCGGTACTGGACTGTCCAGTGAAGATTGTGAGGATTGGGAATCAGGTGTTACTGACTGGTCTTATTTAAGGGAGTCGCCTTCCCATCAGGGTTGCCGGTAATCAATTGTTCTGGTCTCAATCCTTGATTCCTGTTTCCTTTGTAGCCTGCTGTGTCGTGTCTGCATCTCCTGCTAACAGATAAGACATTTTCTTCTTTTTGTTTTTGTGCTTGATTTTTGCATTTTGTCCTGCACTTCTGTGGGGGCCTTCAGGGTCCCCTCCGGGGGCTTTTGCCCTCTCAGTTTAGTTCAGCCACTGATGTTTTGTACATTTGCTTTTTCCAGTTTTTTCAGTGGCTGCTGTTTTGATTTTGTTACACCAGAGAACTAATTTAGGTGGTAGAGGTCGTGTGATCTCAGGTGTTTTTGAAATTAGTAGAGTTGGTGCTTTTCAGGGTTTTTTGGGATTGCAGTAAGTGCCCTTCCTATCCTTTTCTATTTAGATAGTTTGGGCCCCAACGTTTGCTCATTCTATTTTCTGTCTGTGTCAGTATTTCTTCTTGTCTAACCGCCATTACATGTTTGGGGCTTTCTATGTTCTTTGGGGATCTGCTCCGGGGCAGATAGCTTTCCTCTTTCTATCTTTAGGTATAGTTAGTTTCTCAGGCTGTGACGAGGCGACTAGGACCAACGTAGGAACGCTCCACGGCTGCCTCTAGTTGTGGTGGTTAGTCAGGGTACTGCAATCTCATAGATTCCAACTGCTCTGGTGTATTGCCTTTTTTACCTGCACTCCTCAGCTACCAAATCATAACAGCTAGCTCTGCCACATTGATGTCTCCATTTTTCTGCAATTTTGGGTTTCACCCTCGATTTTCTTCGGGACAGACGGAGGCTTCTGTTTGTCGGAGTGTTGACTCTGTTGTGGAACATATGCAGCAGATTTGGGACCAGGTAGTGGAGAGGTTGTCCCTCTCTCAGGAGAAGGCCCAGCAGTTTGCCAACCGGCATAGGACTGATGGTCCTCGGTTTAAAGTGGGGGACTTGGTCTGGTTGTCCTCAAGAAATATCCCTATGAGAGTTGCATCTCCTAAGTTTAAGCCTAGGTTCATTGGACCTTATAAGATCATGGAGATTCTTAATCCTGTTTCCTTTCGTTTACTTCTTCCAGGGACATTTAAGATCCATAACGTGTTCCACAAGTCCTTATTGAAGAGGTTTGTCGAGCCAGTGGTTCCTATGGCTGCGCCTCCTGACCCTGTTTTGGTTGAGGGCAATCTGGAGTATGTGGTTGAGAAAATATTGGATTCTCGTTTTTCTAGACGGAAACTCCAGTATTTGGTTAAGTGGAGAGGTTATGGTCAGGAGGACAATTCTTGGGTGTTTGCTTCGGACATCCATGCTAGGAGACTGATCCGTGCGTATCACAGAGCTCATCCTGACCGACCTGGTGGCACAAATGAGGGTTCGGTGACCCCTCCTCAAGGGGGGGTACTGTTGTGAATGTTTTAGAAATGAATTCTGAGCAGAAGCTCCCTCTGGTGGTTACAAACAGTACTGAACCATTCAATGAGGTTTGGCAATCAGGAATCACAGACTGGTCTTATATAAGGGAGGTTCACTCCCATCATGGTTGCCGGTGATCAATTGTTCTTGTCTTAACTTTGTTTCCTGGTTCACTTGGAAGCTTGCCGAGTCATGCCTCTTCTCCTGCTCTCAGATATTTTCTGTTTTTTGTTTTTGTGCTTACCATTTGCATATTTCTCTGCATTTCTGTGAAGTTAGCCAGGTCCCCCTCCCCGGGGGGCTTGGGCTCCTCTCAGTTCCTCTGGAGCCACTGTTATTTGTTCATTTGCCTTGTCCATTTTTTTCAGTGGCTGCGGCTTAGTTTTGTTACACCAGAGAACTAATTTAGGTGGTAGAGGTTGTGTGATCTCAGGTGTTTTTGCAATTAGTAGCGGTTTTTTTGGATTGCAGTAAGTATCCTTCCTATCCTTTTTCTGTCTAGGCAGATTGGGCCCCAACGTTTGCTCATACTATTTTCTGTCTGTGT
Source organism: Oophaga sylvatica (assembly GCA_033576555.1). NCBI lineage: Eukaryota > Metazoa > Chordata > Amphibia > Anura > Dendrobatidae > Oophaga > Oophaga sylvatica. Next base: position 543,342,091 of record JARQOD010000004.1, on the reverse strand, counting down.
CTGTATTTCCCTTGTCTAACCGCCATTACATGTTTGGGGGCTTCCTATGTTCTTTGGGGATCTGCTCCGGGGCAGATAGCTTTCCTCTTTCTATCTTTAGGTGTAGTTAACCTCTCAGGCTGTGACGAGGCATCTAGGACCAATGTAGGAACGCTCCACGGCTGCCTTTAGTTGTGGTGGTTAGTCAGGGTACTGCAATCCAGTAGATTCCAACCTCTCTGGTGTATTGCCGTTTTTGCCTGCTCTCCTCAGCTACCAAAACATAACAGGTGCTGCATTATACTCTGTGAGGGGGCTGCAGTATACCCTGAGGGGGGCTGCATTATAAATCACATACCATAAGATACGGCCTTCCCAAACCCTGTCTGATGACAAATGCACATCCAGCAGGATGCAGCAGACCTCCACTAATAAAGGCAAAGGGCAGCACAGGTGCAAACTACTGATAAAAACAGCCACCCCAGCACCATCAGATTATGGAGGGGTTGGCTGCCTAGTAGACAAAATTGCACATTGATATGTCTTGCATAGAACGCCAGTCACACAGGTAAGTGTAAGGCAAAGTGTCTGACTTGCAACCTATTAATGACGCCCTCGTTTTAAGAGGCGGGCTGCTCAGCACAATAATATGCAACACACAGGGACAGACACCCTAATACAGTGTTCCTTAACTCCAGTCCTCAAGGCCCACCAACAGGTCATGTTTTCAGGATTTCCTTTGTATTGCACAGGTGATCCAATTATCACATGGGCAACGCTAAGGAAATCCTGAAAACATGACCTGTTGGTGGGCCTTGAGGACTGAAGTTGGGGAACCCTGCCCTAATAAACTAAGCCAACAAAAAGAGGCCTAGCCACATCCTGCAAAAAATGATATGATAAAAAGTGTAAAAAATTAATGCATATGATAAATACATTAAATGAGGTACTGGTTACTATTTTGGCCAAGATAGATAAGCTTACAACCCACGTCACGGGTCCCCATATTTGCAAGTAACTACTCTAACATCAAAAACAGCTAACTTAAAAAATTTTTAAAAAATCATATACCATAAGATACGGCCTTCCCAAAACCCTGTCTGATGACAAATGCACATCTAGCAGGATACAGCAGGCCTCCACTAATAGAGGCAAAGGGCAGCACAGGTGCAAACTACTGATAAAAACAGCCACCCCAGCAACGGGGCTGCATTATACTCTGTGAGGGGGCCTGCAGTATACCCTGAGGAGGGCTGCATTATACTCTGTGAAGGACGATGGGGAGTACATTATACTCTATGTACTATATGGGACCTGCTTTATACTGTATCAAGGATTATCTGTGCCTGTCATTCTTCCTCAGCCGGTGTAAAGAAACTCGGGAACAAGTGTCGAACGACTTCAATGCCGTCGTTCACACTCGTTTAAGGGCCTGAACTCTGCACCTGTAAATACAACCAAAACATTTGTGTGATGTGGGATATGTGAGCATTTGGGGCCCCACTTTAAACTTTTGCCCAGGGCCCCACGTTCTCTAAAACTGGCCCTGGAGGCTATATAGAGGAAGTTCCTAGCTCAGAAAGGGGGGCCCTGTGGCCCTACAGATGATAAAGATATGGTAAATCCTAGTAATACGCCATATAATTATGGAAATACACATTTACATTAATATTTGGGGGGACTGCAGCTCAGGCCATCAGAAGCACCCATGGGGTGACTCCCTCGTCATTGTTATGGAGGCAGCAGGGGAGGTTGCCGGTATTCCAAGTACAATTAGGTGACACTCCAGTAGGGGGCGACCTCCGTGTAGTGATCTAATCTCCAACTAGTAAATAAAAAATATCTCCCCATGGCGAGGCACAACCTTCAACACCAAAGTCCCGTTCTTATGTATAAATCTGACCTTTTTCTTTGTAGGTCGAATCTCTACAACTCTTAAAAGGAAGTCCTATTATAGAAGAGTGACCACAAGCTTCTCCTTTCTATGATTCATTACTCATGGCGCCCCCCCACTGCAGAACCACCCATGATCAGATGTGATCTGTATAGAAACCTGCAGCACCCCCACAGGGGAAAAGTAGTATTACAAGACTCATTTTAATGATGTGCAGCCCATGGGACACAAGAGTTGGGTTCTCCGGTGATGCTTTTTATGGTCAATCTTCACTTTTGTGGCAACGAATGGAGGCCTCGCCTGTTTTCTCAGTGCTGGGCTTGTCTTATGCTTTTGTGCATTGGGGGGCTTGATCGCCCCTGAGCTGTGGACCCTTTTTCCACCCATCTTAGTTCAAACTTCAAACATTTCAAATTTTTCAAAATTCTTGTCATATTTCAGATATTTTCCTAATAAAGGCAAATCATAATGATCTGAATCTATCACTGATATAAAGTACAATGTGTCACAAAAAAATAAACTCAGAATCAGTGGGATATGTATAAGCATTCCCAAATTGCTATCACATATAGTGTCACATGTCAGATTGAAGAATTTGGTCCACCAGGGAGGTGAAAATAGGCTATGGGGGTAAGGCTTTTGGGTGACCACCCGTCCATTTTCCTATCATTCTGATTGAGTGTGAACCCTTTTCTGTGTCCATTGTTATCTTTCGGCCGGTCACACCGCCCGCTCATTGTCCACCGGTGTCAGACTCCAGTGCCTTTTCCTATTTCCCTATATAGATGTCCGTTGGCAAGTGCTCAAGACACAGTCGTGTGCCAGCTCTGCTCCGAAGTGGACAGTTGGCATTTTTATTTAAGGAGTATTGAAGCAGCATGATTAAAAATGATTACAGTCGGACCACGAGGTCTGTATTTTACCCTCTTCCCTCATTGTGCCTTGTCCGATTTCGTGCCAGTGGTTTCTTATCCTGTAGTAGTAACAGGTGATGTACCCTCTGTGGTGTACTGATATGGTTCACAAGCGAAAACTAGAAAAGTACTAATGGATACTGATAAGAAAAGCTGGCATACCCAAGACATATTGTATTGTGGGAGCCAAATATTGAGGACCACTATACAGACCTATCGTTATAGATAAACATGCAAGGGAGGTGATGATGCAATCACAAAAAAACACTATAGGTCAATAAATGCATAAAAGGTAAATCTTTATTGAGAAAGTACAACAGAAGTATATAAAAATATGGCAGGAGACAAAGACAGTGCACAACAAGTACGAGCACGGACAAACCGCGCAGCCTGGGGAGAGGAGACGCCCTGTATATGATATATTGCGTATAAGATGCGAAACAATATGGTCGGTATATATTTTTTCATCATTCCTCTTAGAGAGGTTCTCTTGCTGTAATTAAGCTCGTTACATCCTGACGCTTCTCCCACCATTGACAAGGGACACTGTTCCCTCTAGTGCTAGTTGTTTCAGGGTCAGGGCGTCTCCTCTCCCCAGGCTGCGCGGTTTGTCTGTGCTGGTACTTGTTGTGCACTGTCTCTGTCTCCTGCCATATTTTTATATACTTCTGTTGTACTTTCTCAATAAAGATTTACCTTTTATGCATTTATTGACCTATAGTCGTTTTTTTGTGATTGCATCATCACCTCCCTTGCAAGCTAAAACTAGAGCACGGTTTATATTATCCCTGTACTGTGACATCACTGTGTGTATTATCCCTGTACTGTGACATCACTGTGTGTGTTATCTCTGTACTGTGACATCACTGTGTTTATTATCCCTGTACTGTGACATCACTGTGTGTATTATCCCTGTACTGTGACATCACTGTGTTTATTATCCCTGTACTGTGACATCACTGTGTTTATTATCCCTGTACTGTGACATCACTGTGTCACGCGGTCTTATGATATGTGTACGATGTCAGTAAACTATTCTTAAAAGAACAACACTCTATACAACATATAGATTAGCAACATCAGCATGTAAATATAGAATAGATTTACCTGACACGATATCCGTTGAACTCATGGTTAATCTTGAGGACTTGATATACTGTCACAGGAAAGAAGAGGACCGGGGGTCTAACCTGACCCTAAACTGGGGTCCTAACTAATCCCTCACCTTGGAGGTACTGATAATGGTTCAGAGGTCCAAGTCTCCAGCCTAACCCTGTCTCCTATCAGTCCCTGAACCCTGTAATCAGTCCTAAGAAAGATTCTGATTACCTCCAAAGGGATATGGGCTGATCTCTGCTAAATACACAGATTAGAAATATAAGACAGACTGGAGAAAACACAGACTTGCATACACACTCAAACACAGAAGGAACATAAATGATCTGGGATATTAAACTCTAAGCAAGGTGAGCTTAAAACAACTAAGGAGCTCTTTAACTTAAGTCTATACAGATACAATCCTATCTGTGGTCTGCATGAAGAATTTCACTGGCAACTCCCAAAACAGACCACCAGAGATTTAAAGGAAACCAATCAACAAATAATTAATTGCAGTGTCCCAGTGTCCCAGAACTGAGCACAGACAGAATTAACTCCCTAACTGCCAAACACAAATAAACAGCAACTCAGCTGTGAGAAGTCAGAATGTGCAACCGCGACGATCTTCGTGGCGATGCACACATGACAGTACCCCCCCTTCTACGAGGGGCCTCCGGACCCTCAGGGCCAGGTTTGCCCGGGTGAGTTCTGTGGAAGGTCCGCACCAAACGATCTGCGTTAATGTCAGACGCAGGAACCCACGTCCTCTCCTCTGGACCATACCCCTTCCAATGCACCAAGTACTGAAGGGACCGGCGATTCAGACGTGAGTCAATGATCTTTGACACTTGAAACTCCAAGTTACCATTGACCACCACTGGAGGAGGAGGTAGAGGTGATGGTATGACTGGTGCCACGTACCTCTTAAGTAATGACTTGTGGAACACATTGTGGATTTTAAACGTAGGAGGGAGGTCCAGACGAAATGCCACAGGATTAATTATGGAACTGATCCTGTACGGCCCGATGAATCTGGGGCCCAGCTTCCAGGAGGGAACTTTAAGTTTTATATTCCTGGTAGACAACCATACCAGATCGTTCACATTAAGATCTGGACCAGAAAACTCTCCTCCTATCAGCCATACGTTTATAACGGTTCCCCATAGCACTCAGATTATTCAATACACCTCTCCACACTGAAGCAAGTGACGACGAGAAACGCTCCTCCTCAGGAACCCCAGAAGGGCCCCCCCCATTGAAAGTACAAAACTGGGGATGAAAACCATATGCCCCAAAAAACGGGGATTTACCAGTGGACTCGCTCCGCCTGTTGTTAAGAGCGAACTCTGCCAGAGGCAAGAAAGAAGACCAGTCCTCCTGGTTCTCTGAGACAAAACACCGAAGATAAGTCTCTAGGCTTTGATTCAGACGCTCTGTCTGACCATTGGTCTGCGGATGAAAAGCCGAGAAAAATGACAATTGCATCCCCCGACGTAAACAAAATGCCCTCCAAAACTTGGACATAAACTGAGACCCCCTATCTGACACCACATCAGAAGGCAACCCATGAAGTCTCACAATCTCCCCAATGAACACCTGCGCCAGAGTTTTAGCATTAGGGAGGGCAGGAAGAGCAATGAAATGTGCCATCTTACTGAACCTGTCAACAACCACCAGTATGACAGTCTTCCCTGACGACTGAGGAAGGTCCGTGATGAAGTCCATAGACAAATGAGTCCATGGACGCTCCGGAAGTTTCAAGGGTAAGAGGGTCCCAGACGGACGGGTATGAGGGGTCTTAGAGCGAGCACAAACCCCACAGGACGCGACAAAAGTTAAAACATCTTTATTAACGTTAGGCCACCAAAACCAGCGAGAAAGGAGATCTAAAGTAGCCTTACTCCCTGGATGTCCTGCTAAAGCAGAATTATGATGTGCCTCAATAACCTTTTGTCTCAACTGATTTGGGACAAACAGTCTCCCTGGAGGTCCTGCAGGGGCGTCCCCCTGAGCCTCTAACACCTCCTCCTCAAGCTCAGAACATACAGCCGACACTACCACCCCCTCCTGAAGGATAGGAATCGGGTCATCCATTTTCCCGGCCCCTGGGAAACTGCGAGACAAGGCATCAGCCTTTACATTCTTAGATCCAGGGCGATAAGTGACAACAAAATTAAACCTGGTAAAAAACAACGACCATCGAGCTTGTCTGGAATTCAGACGCTTAGCAGATTCCAAATACAGCAGGTTCTTGTGATCAGTAATGACGGTGACCGGGTGAACTGCCCCCTCCAAAAAGTGACGCCATTCTTCAAAAGCCAACTTAATGGCCAAAAGTTCCCTATTGCCGATATCATAATTCCTTTCGGCGGACGACAATTTCTTAGAAAAGAAAGCGCACGGATGCCATTTACCAGGGGACGGACCCTGGGACAATATTGCACCCACCCCTACGTCAGACGCGTCCACCTCCACAACGAACGGCTGTGATGCATCTGGTTGGATGAGAACGGGTGCCGAAGCAAAACATTTTTTCAAAGAGGAAAAAGCTTGGCAAGCTTTGTCCGACCATTTAGAAAAATCCGTCCCTTTTCTTGTCATGTCAGTGAGAGGTTTGACACAGATGAGAAATTACAAATAAATTTCCGGTAGTAGTTAGCAAACCCCAGAAAACGCTGCAGAGCCTTAAGATCCTCTGGCTGATCCCATTCAAGCACTGCTCTCACCTTTTCAGGGTCCATACGGAAACCGGAGGCTGACACCAAAAACCCAAAAACTGAAGTTCCTGTACAGCGAATACACACTTTTCCAGTTTAGGCGTATAGTTTATTGTCTCGCAAGATCTGCAACACCTGTCTCACATGCTCCTGGTGAGACACAAGATCTGGCGAGTAAATTAAAATGTCATCCAAATACACGACCACAAACAGCCCCACCAGATGACGAAAAATGTCATTAACAAAATGTTGGAATACTGCTGGTGCAGTAGTCAGACCAAAAGGCATGACAAGGTTCTCATAATGTCCCTCCGGCGTGTTAAACGCCGTTTTCCACTCATCCCCCTCTTTTATCCTAATCAGATTATACGCCCCCCTGAGATCCAATTTAGAGAACCATTTGGCGCCAACAATTTGATTGAAGAGATCAGGAATCAGAGGGAGTGGATACGGATCTCGAACAGTAATCCGATTAAGTTCGCGGAATTCCAAGCAAGGGCGTAGGCCTCCATCTTTTTTCTTCACAAAGAAGAACCCCGCGGCCACTGGGGAAGATGAAGGTCTAATATGCCCTTTGGCCAGACTTTCCGAAATATAATCTTTCATAGCCTGCCTCTCAGGACCAGAAAGGTTATATAACCTAGCTTTAGGTAATTTAGCATCAGGAAGTAAATTAATAGAGCAGTCATACACGCGATGAGGAGGCAACTCCTGACACCCCTCCTCAGAGAACACATCCCCAAAGTCCTCCAAAAAAGGAGGCAAAGTACTAGGCACGACCGCACTGATGACTGTGTTCATGCAGTTACTTTTGCAAAACTCACCCCATTGGCTTATCTCTCTGGACTGCCAATTAATCACAGGGTTATGTTTAACCAACCAAGGAAGTCCCAACACAATAGGAGTAGGTAGACCCTCCAACACATAACAAGATAATAGTTCCCTATGTATTGCCCCTACCCGAAGGTCAATGTTATGAACCTCATGAACAAAGCTACCTTGGCCGAGAGGCCTGGCGTCAATGGAGAATATAGGGATCGGTTTGACCAATACACTCAGATGCATACCTTGAGCCTGAGCAAACTGAGCGTCAACCAGATTAGCCCCGGACCCACTATCAAGAAGAACAGAAAATCTCTCCACTCTCGTACCAACCACCACCTCCACTGGTACAAGGAACTGAGAAGAACTAGCGGACGAAATACATACTCCCAGGTTGTCGTCCACCACACAACCTGGGATTAACAGTTTTCCGGCGACTTCTTGCTCAACAAGGCACGGGACGGACATCCCCCAACAAAATGTCCCTCTTTCCCGCAGAAGAAACACCTTCTAGTCCTGCGGCGTACCGCCAATCCCCTCCTACGAAATGATGTCCCTCCCAACTGCATAGGCTCATCCGAACAGACAAGGGAACCTCAACATAAGGGACTTTAGTAGTAGGTGGAGTAACAACAGGGGGCGGAGTTACCTCGCACCTCTCCCGGAGCCGTCTATCAGTACGGATAGCCTAGGCCATAGCAGCCTCCAGTGATGGAGGAGAATCATACTGAGCCAAAACGTCCTTTAATTTGTCAGAAAGCCCATGACAAAACTGGCTTCTAAGAGCTGGGTCATTCCACTGAGTATCTGTGGCCCATCTAGGAACTCAGAAGCAAATTCCTCCGCCGGACGATCTCCCTGCTGTATCTTACGTAATTTTGTCTCAGCAAGAGAGACCCGATCTGGGTCATCATATACCAAAACCCAGGGCAGTAAAAAATCGATCTACTTGACTGTACAGCCGGGGAATCCCGGAAGGAAGGGATGAAGGCCCAGGATTTGGAGGGTTCTGTGTAGCCACTGTGTACACAATACCAGGCAGGAATGAGGTGGAGAGGTAACAGTTAAGGTCCTCTAATCCTCACCTTGGAGGTGGTAGCCTGTACACAATACCAGGTGTGGAGAGTAACAGTTAAGTCTCTTCTGACATCTGTACATTCTGACACAACCCAGCAGGGGTGTGGAAGGGAGTGATTTCTAGTCAGTCAGTTTCCTGTCCTTGGACAGAGTAGACGTGTCCAGTTTGAGCCTGTCTTCAGTTCAGAACGTGGAGGCTGGTACAGGTGGTCTAATTCACCTTAGCCTAGTCAGAGCTGTGCCCACTGGAGAAAGACTGAACTATCTATTAAGATGAGCAAATCGAAGGGCAAAGTGAAGGAAGATTATTGGAAAAGTCGTTGGCTGGAAGAGTCCTGCACATTGCTACCGGTACTGGGGACCGAAGATCACTATTGTACAAGCATAGTGAAGAGAAAACCAGAGATTTACCGGACCCTAGGTCGCGGCAAACACCCCTTATAGTCAGTACGTAACTGGGGTCAGGGGAAGTGAAGACTTTGAGTTTCTGCAGGACAAAATAAGAATTCAGCTCCCTCAAGAAAGCTCCTAACACAAACTGACTGGGAAGCACAGCTTTGGATAAGCTGGAATCATAGAGGGGACTACGCTTCAGGCTGGTCGTACTCATCTTATTGACAGTAAAGGAGGCCCCTAATTGCTTAGCTGTTGCCTCAAAGCTCATCCTCCATCAACCCCATCAGCCTCCCTGGGACCTGCCTTACATCTTCAAGTAAAGGTATGGAAAGACGCTGACCGTGTGAGACTGAGTTATTATTGCATGCCTGCACAATCCCTACCTAACTACCGACCTGAGGGAAGAGTCCCACCTGTAGGGGACCCGACATCTAGCTGCCTCACCATCCCCTCAGAGATCTACAGCAGCGCTGGTACAAATTACCAGAATACTACAGGTGGCGTCACGAACTGTATATAAACCTATCCCCTGTAAATATATCCCCAACATACGCCAGACCGCCAGGGCCACAGACCGAGCCACAGCTACCTGTGACAATCCCCATAGACTTCTACGGGCTCGGCTCTGAGTACCCCATTGCCCTGGTAACCCACAATTGTGGTGGCGGGTCGACACAAAAACTTGGCGTCACGAACAGGATACGAAACTTGCAGCATTGCGAGCCCTGTGTGCCTGTGGAGTGTTTTGATGAAAAAGACTGTTGCTATTGTTTGGCGCTAAAATCCGCCATTTTGCCGCCATATTCGCGCCCTCAGGCGCTGGAGAAGAAGGTGGGCGGACCTGAAAAAGCGCGCAAAGTCTTGGACACGCCCCCAACCTGCACCCCAAACTGCATAGCAATCTGCATCACAATCCGCATAGCAAACTGCATCACAATCTGCATTGCAATCCGCATCGCAAATTGCATCGCAAAATAGAGCTGCAGGTCCTGCGACAGGAAGTGAACGCTCTGACATCAGAGCGCCTGCGACGAAGGTCCTGTTCCCACTGCGGTGCCTGTGAAGTAGCAGCATCTGAAACCGGTAGGCTCCGTTTAACCAAGGGGGCGCTAAGATGTCACAACAACCGGCTGACAGTGCGGCCACGGCCGGAGTCCCCAATCCCGCACCGTCTGGTATTGTAGCGCCAGATGGGGGTGCAGGTCCAGCACCCAGTCCGGTAGTCCCGATCATGCCACTAACGCTCCCATATATGCCTGGGGCGAAATGGCTTCCCCAATACAGCGGTGAGCCAGGCACATTAGCAGGCTTCAAGCGGAAGTTATGCAGCATCCTAGAAATGTACTCCATGCCTGAGAGACAAAAAGCTGCTGTGCTAATAGGGCAGCTAACTGGCGCTGCTGAGAGGGAAGTGGAGACTTGGGATACCGTTGATCAGGAGTCGGTGCCTGCGATCTTCCTGAAGCTTCATGCCATATTTGAAGACCGCACAGAAACGGATCTCCGGATGGCCTTCTATCACTGTTCACAACAGCCAGGTGACAGCATCCGGGACTATGCTTGCCGACTACAGGGAGCCCTGAGAGCCCTCAAGCAAATTAACAATTTAAATGCTATCGACGAGAATAGAATGCTGAAAGAACAATTTATACAGGGATTGAGATCCCCAGAGGAACGCAGAACTGTAAATTGGTGGTCCTTAGATCATCCGGATGCTACCTTTGATGCCCTAAAGGACATGGCAATAAAAGGGCTGCGGCCCCTGGGCAAACCTGAGGTGGCCACCCAACATCATCAGGGTGAAGTCACTCTGGAACCGGCAGTAACCCCCTGTTCCCCGCTAGTGGCAGAAACCAAAACGCAGGTGACACCTCCTAGTGAATTGGACTGTCTGCGCTCAGAGGTGCGCCAGCTGACTAAAAATCTGGCCGCTGTGATGAGTGCCCTACAGCTGCGGAAAGAAGAGGAAGGGAAGATCTTGTTAGCTGACTGCCCAGAGACGTTCCGTGGATGCACCGGAGAAGAAAGAAGACGTCGCCCCCCCGGAGGAGGACAACGCCACCCCCAGGAGCAACCTCTGATCAACACCCTTCTCGTCGAGAGATCATCTGTTATCGCTGCAACCGGAAAGGTCATCTGTCTACACAGTGTCCTTTAAACGGGCAGAACCTGGGTCCAAGGGCCAACACCCAGGAGAATACCCGTCAGGCCCCCTAGACTGGAACCGCAGGTATGTGGGCGGACGACCCTACCTGTCTATTATTCTAGATGGTATTGCTGTTCCAGCATTGTTAGACACTGGGTCCCAGGTGACCCTAATACCTGATGCTCTATATACCAAGTACTGGTCAATGGACAGTCTTAAACCTCCGAGCCTTGACTTTACTGTGTATGCTTCTAATGGTCTTCCTGTAGAAGTACTCGGAACAAAATGTGTAGATGTAAAGGTGGGCAGAGAGGAGTTGAAAGACCAAGGGCTTCTGGTAGTAAAGACTGTAAATGAGGAGAACGGTTTAAATATCATTTTGGGTACTAACATTATCGGTAATTGTTTGGGAGAAGTTGTGTTCTTACTCCAACAGCTCGCTGAGATTGCCCGACCAAGGCAGAGAGGAGTAATCCAAAGAGAGATCCGGGCCCTGGTGTGTCAGCAGCAAGCGAAGCTTACCGACGGCGAAATTGGTAATGTACGGGTCACTGACTCGGATCCTATTGTGATACCCCCAATGAGTGAAATGATCATTTGGTGCAGGGCAGCCATAGGTCTGAGAGGACAGAATTACCAAGCTGTAGTAGAACCCACCATTCAGAACATAGACCTACACTTATGACTGCTAGAGGAGTAGTAGAAGTGGTGAATGGAAGAGTACCGGTACGGCTTCTCAATTGGGGAGATGATGAGGTAAATTTACCCCGTTATGCAACCATTGCTAAACTTCATGCTGTTGATAATAATTCTATTCTCCCGGCTGAGTCCTTAGACTCCTGTCAAATAGAGGAGGACAATGACCCAGCAACCCAGGTGGCGGAATGGTGTCAGCAACTCCATGTTGGGACGGACACCACACCCGCTCACCAGAAGCAAGGGGTATTACGGGTGGTGCAAGAGTACGCCCAAGTGTTTAGCAAAAATCCACTTGATTTTGGGACAATTAAGGGAGTACAACATCATATCCCTACAGGCAGTCATCCTCCCATCAAAGAGCGGTATAGGCCCATACCTCCAGCTCATTATCAGAAGGCTAAGGAAATGTTGAATGATATGAAGAAAGCTGGGGTGATAAGGGATAGTTGTAGCCCCTGGGCAGCCCCTCTAGTTCTGGTTAAAAAGAAAGATGGTAGTATGAGAATGTGTGTGGATTACAGGCAGGTGAACCGCATAACACACAAGGATGCATACCCGTTACCACGTATAGAGGAATCATTAGCTGCTCTGAAAACGGCTAACTACTTTTCTACCCTCGATCTGACTAGTGGTACTGGCAAGTGGCTGTGGCTGAGGAGGATCGTGAGAAAACGGCTTTCACCACCCCAATGGGGCTCTGTGAGTTCGACAGAATGCCGTTTGGGCTCAGCAGTGCCCCAGGAACATTTCAGAGAGTGATGGAAAACTGTCTGGGACATCTCAATTTTGAAACCGTGCTGCTATACCTAGACGACGTCATCGTGTATTCCAAGACTTATGAGGACCATCTGAAGCACCTGGCAGAAGTATTCGAGTCCCTGTCCAGGTACGGGATGAAATTAAAACCCTCAAAATGCCATCTACTCAAACAGAAGGTACAATACTTGGGGCACATCGTCAGTTCGGAAGGAGTAGCGCCGGACCCAGAGAAAGTCACTGCCATCCAGAAGTGGCCGGAGCCGAAAAACCTTAAGGAAGTGCGACAGTTCCTGGACTAACGGGTTACTACAGGAGATTCGTGAAAGATTACACGAAGAAGGCAGCTCCTTTACAGGACCTCCTAGTAGGACAATCCCTGAAGAGCAGAAACCCTCCCTTTAATTGGGGTAAAGAACAGGCTGAAGCGTTCCAAAAGATGAAAGAGATCCTGACAGGTGATGAGATCTTAACCTATCCTGATTACAGCCAACCGTTCCTGTTGTACACCGACGCCAGTAATGAAGGGCTGGGAGCAGTTCTCAGTCAGAAGCAGAATGGCCAAGAAAAAGTCATCGCTTATGCTAGCAGAAAACTCAGGCCAACGGAGAGGAATCCGGAAAATTATAGCAGCTTCAAGCTAGAGTTTCTGGCGCTGGTCTGGGCCATTACTGAAAGATTTAAGCACTATCTGGCCTCCAATAAGTTCACGGCGTACACAGACAACAACCCGTTAACGCACCTGGAAACCGCCAAGCTGGGTGCCATGGAGCAGCGATGGATGGCCCGGTTGTCCAATTATCAGTTTACTATCAAGTACCGGGCAGGTCGAAAGAATGCTAATGCTGATGCGTTGTCCCGAATGCCGCATGACTCTGATACAGAAGAAGAATCGGACGACCTGGAAGAAATTGAGCTACCCGCGTTCCATCGAAATGGGGTAGTCCACGAGCATCGAGTTCACAGAAAGCAGTATGGTGCAACATTAAATCCTTTACCCCATCACAGCTGGAAAGAGACTCAGGACAGTGATCCAGTGGTCAGCCGCATCAAGGAGTTGTTAAAACAGGAAGGTTCCTCCTTGGAAAAGGATGCACCTATGTCAGCCAAGCTCCTGTGGAACGAGAAAAGCAGGTTGTTCCTATACCGTGAGAAGTTGTGCAGGAGATACGTCAACCCCAGAACCCATGAGATGGTCTGGCAAATCGTGGTCCCCAAGGCAGACGTCCCTATGGTGTTGGAAGCGTACCACGATCAAGCAGGACACTTTGGCTGGAGGAAGCTGGAGACCCTGTTGAGATGCCGGTTCTACTGGGTAGGGATGCGCAGCTCCATCGAGAGGTGGTGTCGGAACTGTGGACCCTGTGGTCTCAGAAGAAAGGACTACGGAAGTCAGAAGGCCCCCCTGCAACCTATCCGGACGACTCGTCCCCTGGAGATTGTGGCCCTGGACCATGTCAAACTGTCGCCAAGTAGATCTGGATACTCATACGCCTTGACCATGGTGGACCATTACTCCAGATTTCTGGTGGTTGTTCCAGTGAAAGACCAGACCGCAGTGACGGCCGCGAAGACCTTTCAAGCAAGCTTCTGCAGACCGCATGGGGATCCCGAGCAAGTCTTAACCGATCAGGGACCTGCTTTCGAAGCTGATTTATTCAAGGAATTCTGTCATATGTACGGGTGCAAGAAAATTAGAACGACACCATACCACCCTCAAACCAACGGTCTTTGTGAAAAAATGAACCATATTGTCCTTGACTTGTTGAGATCCATACCGTTGGAAGACAGGAATCGATGGCCGGATTTACTACCTGATTTGGTTGATTTGTACAACCATATACCTGTAAGCTCAACTAACTGCACTCCAGCCTATCTTATGAGAGCAAGGCCCGGAAAACTACCAATGGATTTAGAACTTGGAGTGGTAGAACCGGAGGCAGACGATGCCGTGGAAAACTGGGACATCAATCGGCAAGAGCAATACAGAAGAGTACAAATCTGTGTGGAGGAAAGTCTCAATAAGGCACGGGAGAAACAGGAAGATGTTTACAACCGAAATGCTCCTGCCAAGCCTTTGATGCCTGGAGAGGTAGTATTAAAAAGAAAAAGGAAGATGCACAAATTGGATAATCAGTGGGAGCAAGAACCCTACGTCATACAAGATTCTAAATATGACAACAGAAAAGTTTGTGTCGTCAGTAAAGACGGAGGAAGAACAACAATCACTGTGTCCAGAGATCATTTGAAATTGTGTCCAGAACACTTAAAGAGTTGTGAAAAGAACCCTGTCCTCAATCAAAGAGAAAGAAAGGAAGAGGTCATCCACACCGATCTGGGAGATTTTCCTGCGGATTGGCCTAGACTGGGAGATGCTGTGATAATTCCAGTGTTGCAGTTTTATCAGCCACAAGAGGAAGTTCTACCTCCAGTTGTGCCTGTGGTGCCAGTTGAGCCCGCTCAGGAGTTACCCATCCCAGCAACACCTCAACCTGTGGAACCTCAAGATGGATCATCTGAAGCAGCGCCCCATACTATGGGATCCCCTGGTGAAGCTGACTCACACCGCCCAGCCATCAGTACGCTTGCCAGATCCATAGAAAGATTAAGGCAGTTCTATAGTTTGCCGTTACGCAGTGCAAACAGATTGCAACTTGATATACCTGAAACTACACCACGTAGATCAGAGAGAATCACAAAAGGGAAATTACCCATTAGATATCAGCAGTAGTTTATGTGAACATTGTAAAAAGTCTATATATATAAATGTGTTTTTCCCTATTATGTCTTCGTTTAACAATGGACTCAGAGGCTGAGGACTGAGCCAGCCCAAAAACTGTATCCTGTAAATAGTTGCACTTTGTGCCTTTTAATGGTTTCACATGAAACCTTGACTTACCTCTGAACCAAAAACCCGTGTGGTGTGGCACTGAGTGAGGTCTGCATTTGGATGTCCTGCAGCCCACCCAGGACCTACGTTGAAGGTTTGGTGCGGGTCCTTCACAAGTATACTGTATATTTATTGAATGCTATTTAATACTTTTGTATTTCTATATATAATGTTATTGTTTGCAACGTTCAAGATATCCTCACCTCCCGGATGGGACGAATTAATGTTTAATGTTAAATGCATAAACAAAATGTCTCTTTTATATTTTACAGCCCGGGAGTGCTGTCGTTTACCATGGGGGAATGTGTAGCCCTGGTACACAATACCAGGAGGATGAGTGGAGAGGTAACAGTTAAGGTCTCTTCATGACATCATGTACACTTCTGACACACCCAGCAGGGTGTGGAAGGGAGTGATTTCTAGTCAGTCAGTTTCCTGTCCTTGGACAGAGTAGACGTGTCCAGTTTGAGCCTGTCATCAGTTCAGAACGTGGAGGCTGGTACAGGTGGTCTAAGTCACCTTAGCCTAGTCAGAGCTGTGCCCCACTGGAAGAAAGACTGAACTATCTATTAAGAGTTGAGCAAATCGAAGGGCAAAGTGGAAGGAAGATTATTGGAAAAGTGCGTTTGGCTTGGAAGAGTCCTGCACATTGCTACCGGTCACTGGGGACCGAAGAATCACTATTGTTACAAGCATAGTGAAGAGAAAACCAGAGATTTACCGGACCCTAGGTCGCGGCAAACAAGCCCCTTATAGTCAGTACGTAACTGGGGTCAGGGGAAGTGAAGACTTTGAGTTTCTGCAGGACAAAATAAGAATTCAGCTCCCTCATAGAAAGACTCCTAACACTAAACTGACTGGGAAGCACAGCTTTGGATAAGCTGGAATCATAGAGGGGACTACGCTTCAGGCTGGTCGTACTCATCTTCATTGGACAGTAAAGGAGGCCCCTAACTTGCTTAGCTGTTGCCTCAAAGCTCATCCTCCATCAACCCCATCAGCCTCCCTGGGACCTGCCTTATCATCTTGCAAGTAAAGGTATGGAAAGACGCTGACCGTGTGAGACTGAGTTATTATTGCATGCCTGCACAATCCCTACCTAACTACCGACCTGAGGGAAGAGTCCCACCTGTAGGGGACCCGACATCTAGCTGCCTCACCATCCCCTCAGAGATCTACAGCAGCGCTGGTACATATTACCAGAATACTACAGGTGGCGTCACGAACTGTATATAAACCTATCCCCTGTAAATATATCCCCAACATACGCCAGACCGCCAGGGCCACAGACCGAGCCACAGCTACCTGTGACAATCCCCATAGACTTCTACGGGCTCGGCTCTGAGTACCCCATTGCCCTGGTAACCCACAATTGTGGTGGCGGGTCGACACAGGTCCCCTTGTAGGAGCGAGATAACAATTCCCACTCTCTGCTCTTCACTCCCTGATGATCGAGGCCGAAGCCGAAAATACAATTTACATGCTTCCCTGAAGGTAAAAAATTTGTCTCGCCCACCAGTGAACCTGTCCGGAGAGCTACTTTAGGTTCAAATCTGGTTTGCTCCGAGGGAGACAAAACTTTGGACTTAATGTCCGTCAGCTCCATGGATAATCCCTGCAACTGCAGAGCCAGCTGGGCTACTGGATCCATGGCAACTGGGAATAATTTTATGGGCCAGTGAAAATGTCACGCGGTCTTATGATATGTGTACGATGTCAGTAAACTATTCTTAAAAGAACAACACTCTATACAACATATAGATTAGCAACATGAGCATGTAAATATAGAATAGATTTACCTGACACGATATCCGTTGAACTCATGGTTAATCTTGAGGACTTGATATACTGTCACAGGAAAGAAGAGGACCGGGGGTCTAACCTGACCCTAAACTGGGTCCTAACTAATCCCTCACCTTGGAGGTACTGATAATGGTTCAGAGGTCCAAGTCTCCAGCCTAACCCTGTCTCCTATCAGTCCCTGAACCCTGTAATCAGTCCTAAGAAGGATTCTGATTACCTCCAAAGGGATATGGGCTGATCTCTGCTAAATACACAGATTAGACATATAAGACAGACTGGAGAAACACAGACTTGCATACACACTCAAACACAGAAGGAACATAAATGATCTGGGATATTAAACTCTAAGCAAGGTGAGCTTAAAACAACTAAGGAGCTCTTTAACTTAAGTCTATACAGATACAATCCTATCTGTGGTCTGCATGAAGAATTTCACTGGCAACTCCCAAAACAGACAACCAAAGATTTAAAGGAAACCAATCAACAAATAATTAATTGCAGCCGGGAGAAACTGCACCCAGTCCCAGAACTGAGCACAGACAGAATTAACTCCCTAACTGCCAAACACAAATAAACAGCAACTCAGCTGTGAGAAGTCAGAATGTGCAACCGCGACGATCTTCGTGGCGATGCACACATGACACACTGTGTTTATTATCCCTGTACTGTGACATCACTGTGTTTATTATCCCTGTACTGTGACATCACTGTGTTTATTATCCCTGTACTGTGACATCACAGTGTTTATTATCTCTGTACTGTGACATCACTGTGTGTATTATCTCTGTACTGTGACATCACTGTGTTTATTATCCCTGTACTGTGACATCACTGTGTTTATTATCCTGTACTGTGACATCATTGTGTTTATTATCCCTGTACTGTGACATCGCTGTGCTTATTATCTCTGTACTGTGACATCACTGTGTTTATTATCCCTGTACTGTGACATTACTGTGTTTATTATCCTGTACTGTGACTCACAGTGTTTATTATCTCTGTACTGTGACATCACTGTGTTTATTATCCTGTACTGTGACATCACTGTGTTTATTATCCCTGTACTGTGACATCACTGTTTTATTATCCCTGTACTGTGACATCACTGTGTTTATTATCCCTGTACTGTGACATCACTGTGTTTATTATCCCTGTACTGTGACATCACTGTGTTTATTATCCCTGTACTGTGACATCACTGTGTTTATTATCCTGTACTGTGACATCACTGTGTTTATTATCCCTGTACTGTGACATCACTGTGTTTATTATCCCTGTACTGTGACATCACAGTGTTTATTATCCTGTACTGTGACATCACTGTGTTTATTATCCCTGTACTGTGACATCACTGTGTTTATTATCCCTGTACTGTGACATCACTGTGTTTATTATCTCTGTACTGTGACATCACTGTGTTATTATCTCTGTACTGTGACATCACTGTGTTTATTATCCTGTACTGTGACATCACTGTGTTTATTATCCTGTACTGTGACATCATTGTGTTTATTATCCCTGTACTGTGACATCCTGTGTTATTATCCTGTACTGTGACATCACTGTGTTATTATCCCTGTACTGTGACATCACTGTGTTTATTATCCCTGTACTGTGACATCACTGTGTTTATTATCCTGTACTGTGACATCACTGTGTTTATTATCCCTGTACTGTGACATCACTGTGTTTATTATCCCTGTACTGTGACATCACTGTGTTTATTATCCCTGTACTGTGACATCACTGTGTTTATTATCCCTGTACTGTGACATCACTGTGTTTATTATCCCTGTACTGTGACATCACTGTGTTTATTATCCCGTACTGTGACATCACTGTGTTTATTATCCCTGTACTGTGACATCACTGTGTTTATTATCCCTGTACTGTGACATCACTGTGTTTATTATCCCTGTACTGTGACATCACTGTGTTTATTATCCCTGTACTGTGACATCACTGTGTTTATTATCCTGTACTGTGACATCACTGTGTTTATTATCCTGTACTGTGACATCACTGTGTTTTATTATCTCTGTACTGTGACATCACTGTGTTTATTATCTCTGTACTGTGACATCACTGTGTTTATTATCCTGTACTGTGACATCACTGTGTTTATTATCCTGTACTGTGACATCACTGTGTTTATTATCTCTGTACTGTGACATCACTGTGTTTATTATCTCTGTACTGTGACATCACTGTGTTTATTATCCCTGTACTGTGACATCACTGTGTTTATTATCCCTGTACTGTGACATCACTGTGTTTATTATCCTGTACTGTGACATCACTGTGTTTATTATCCCTGTACTGTGACATCACTTGTTTTACCTGTACCCTCAACATTATGGTAAAAGAGAAAAAAATAGAGCAGGGATGTCAAAGTCAAACACACCGAGGGCCAAAAAAAAAATTTGCTACAAGCCGAGGGCCGGACTGACGCCGGCCCTGCTACCGGTGCATTGTGGGAAAATGTAGTGTTGGTGGGTGCGTGCAAAACACCAGCAGGCGGCTGTGGCCTGCGGGCCGGATCTAATAGTAACTAAATATCATCCAGGGGCCATAGATAATCAATTCGGGGGCCGGATCTGGCCCGCGGGCCTTGACTTTGACATATGGGAAATAGAGAACGTGGATAACACACGCGGGGTCATGAACTTCCTCCAAATTTTTCACCCTGGGTCCTTTGACTTTTTGAACTTTTTGACTTGTAAAGTTTCAAAAATACTCGAAAGCCTCATCTCCGTGGTTCTAGAGATGGAAACGAATTAATGTGTAACTATTATACTTGTATTGATGTATTTATAGGGCATCAGGGGTCACAGATGTACTCAAGTCTCAAAGCCTAGAGGGGCCCAGAAGGTTCCCTTTTGCCATACTGTTTTACTGGACCACCAGGACTCTGATGCTTTTGACCACAATGGATCATTTAGAATCTAAGCATGATTTTTTTCCACTGGACCACCAGACTCGATGCTTTTGACCACCATGGATCAATCACTGGATGTGTCAAGTTGACCATAAGTCCTATTCTATTTCTGAAGAACCTGGCAGGATTTTCTTATCCACAGGGTTTGCCCAGTTTGAGGCAACTGCCAGCCGATGTAGGGAGTCTTATAGGGAGCAGGTTCCCCAAACAGCTGTCTGCAGATGGGTTTATTTACCTTAAGGAGACTCTGCTTTGGCTTCTATTCTTGTTGTAAAGGTTCAGACGGGCTCCAAAAGGTGGCACTACTGACAGTTTCCTTCTACATGGAAGAGAACTAATTTGTTTAGGTTTTTTCCCCAGAAAAATACAGTACATTAAAAATGCAAAAGGGGTGAAGATTGGGTCCAGTGGAGTCATAATAAAAGAAAAAAATAACGCGGGCACAACTTGTCCTGGATGGCATTAAAATAATTTCCCACATTGGTGGAACTGTAGTGGGTGCAGAGGTAACATTTCTCTGGCAAATGTTACCTCTGGAGCACAAAAGGACCCAAAAGATCTGCTGCCACCTAAGAAGGCTCTACTACTATTAAAAGAATTTAGTAGGTGGGGTCCCTGGTACGGATATTTTAGGGTCAAGTTACACCTTTATCTGCCCAGTTTCACCTTTCTTTCTACTTTTCTCTTCCTCTTCCATACTATTGGTCATTGACGGACCACCACGGACCCAATATAGAAAGTAGGTGCAACCTCTAACCATCAAGAACCAGATGATTTTGTAAAAGTTTAAACTTTACATTTCAAGAGAAATGAGTTCATCTATTTTTTATTTCTTTCTAGAATTTTGGAAAAGAGGTTCCTTTTTAGCCTCGGTGTTCGATCCTCCATATTAGAGGCTCACTACAAGCCTCAGATCATTGACAGTCATTACTAGCAGAGTCGCCAAATTCTTGGGATGACTTTTGAAGTTCTTTAAAAAATAACTTGCAGTCGAGTAACTTAACGTCACTCAGCGTTATCGGCCTTCATGTGCCGCATGTGCCACGGTGGAGTGGAGGAGATAAGAGCCATGGAGGCCTTATCTGTCTCTCCCTTCAATCTGTCCACCATGCATTCTGGGAGCAGGTTGTGCTGAACTAGTGAAGTGCGAGTAGATGAAGAAGACGACTGCAATATTTTTACAATGTATGGAGCAATATTCACATCTTTCAATTGTCCCTCATTTCGACCCCCTACCACACCTTCTTAATGAGGTAGTCTGGTACTTATTACCCCATTATAGAATCCTGACTTATTAGAAATACGATTACCTCTTCAGAACCCTCATCTCTGAGCCACAAATCGCTTGTGGAGGACCGGTCTTTCCAACGCATTTCACAGACAACCAATTGATTTCAATGGGAAACTTGCAATGCCTCATTTCTCCTGTGGTGTCGCTGTAGCAGAATTGAACACTTGCTACTAGGTTTGCCGATCACTTCTGATCACTGGTGGTCCAGGGAATCAGATATCCTGTAATCAGCCTATCATAGGTAGACCCTAATAATATAAAGAGTATATGATACGGCTCCATCGTGGTTTTCAGAATTAACCATTGATTCTCGATTAAAGTATTTCTTGTAAAATCAGTAACAGGGAATAAGGTTTATGCAGATATGGCCAGTCCTAGTCACTGTCTCGCTGCATTTAAAACAAGTACATCATAGTATAACTATTTGAGGTGGTAGCCCCTATCAGGACATCCCCTCTTTCAAATGAAGCCGCCCTAAAGATCAACTGATTGGCCCTTGTCAGGTATTTGAAGTAGCACTTGGTGTGTGTGGTGTAAGCAGAACAGAGAAGGACCCTTTAAAATGACCCCCTCATTATAACATTGGACTTGTTAGCAAGGAGAGAAGGACCTGATTGGGACTTGTTACCAAGGAGAGAAGGACCTGATTGGAACTTGTTACCAAGGAGAGAAGGACCTGATTGGAACTTGTTACCAAGGAGAGAAGGACCTGATTGGAACTTGTTACCAAGGAGAGAAGGACCTGATTGGGACTTGTTACCAAGGAGAGAAGGACCTGATTGGGACTTGTTACTAAGGAGAAAGGACCTGATTGGAACTTGCTACCAAGTAGAGAAGGACCTGTCCCCACTAGAGATGACTGATTAAATCCACAGGACCTTGGTCCATTTGCTACATCAATGATCTATGGCCGCTAGACGGAAGCCTTCTAAACGACTTAGTACCTGCTGCAATATCCAGTGCCTCCTCTAATTTGTAAGACAGTCCTACTAGTTAGAAAAATCTATGTGGGTGGTGTAAGGGAGGTGGCATTTCGCAGAGCTTCATCTGGCGGTCATGGAACACTGACGTAGCAGCCAAGGTCTTGCGAATCAATTCATTCAACTCTAGTCCCCAATCTTCCAAAACCTCATTAGTCAACTACTCAACCCACTTTTGTACTAAAGATGTAGGTTTTCTTCATAAGGTGGTCCAGCATAGCTTCTCACCACCCCTGAAGAATATATCAGACCAGCCTGGACAGCGCCCCTTGCCTCCAAGGTCCTCATAGCAGCTGCATAATATGTAATGCACAGACAACTTAGGTCCACAGGAGTGAAAATTGGTAGTGGCTTTCTACTGTGTCTGACTAAAGCAGAGAGCAGGGGACATCCATATGTCTTAATAAGGAATAATGGAGGGGTCGTAGTAGTAATTTACACGGACAAACAAAAGGGTAGCAATGTTCTGTCAAGCCTGATGATATGAGGTTGTTTCACAGCCAAGGCGTTGGATACTTGACGGGGATCGATGGTGGTCTCAATGCTGAGCTGTATGTGAGTGTCCTACAAGATGAGTTACTTCATACACGCGAGTACTATGGGTATGAAAAGGACGACAGTGTTCCAGCAGGACAATGACTGGAAGCATACGACGAGATGGGCTAAGAAATGGCTCAGTGACAATGAAGTAGAGCAGCGGATTGACCCTCACAGTCCCCACATCTCAACCGATCCAACACTTGTGTGAAAAAAAAGCTGTATACCACCCAAGTGAGGCGACCAGTATGCACCTACATGGGGAACGTGTAGAAGAGAACGGGGATCAGATTGTCCCCCTCATTTTTGTCAGTGATACGTAGAAATATTTCAGGATTTTACGGAACTTTGCTCATTTTGCTAAAATATGTCCCTGACTATTGCCATGTTGTAAATGTGTCGTCTCTGTGAAAAAAAAGCACAAAATGCCATTTCTTCACTATAATTTGATGACACGGCCAGTGAGAAAGGGCGGAGAAATAACACAGGGGCGGGGCCTCCTCTCACTTTCCACCAATCAGATACAATCTTCAAAACACAAAATTTCTTGAGGAAAAAAAAAAAAAAAAAGCAAATAGAAAACAAAGTGTTCCCTGCTCTGGTTATCTTATGACAAACTGAATGAAGAGGACAGACAGTGGGGAAAATGCAGTGCTAAGGCCGCACACAAAAGAAATATACGTAGGCTCCTATATATACTGGTCTGTACGTACGGCTGTGTATAGGGAGTATGGCGTTAGCTTCCTGCGATTTTCAGGGTCAGTTCTATATATGACAATAATCAGGTAAGTGGCCTCTGTACACATTATATCAGGTAGTTTCAATTTTGGTAGTGGATAGATTATGTGCATATATATATATATTAATTAGTCACTGTATGTAGGTGCTATTTCAGCACTGTATGTAGGTATTATTTGTTTACTGTACATAGGTATTAATTGATCGCTGTTTGGGAACTCTAGGTATTATTTGTGCACTGTATCTAGGTATTATTTGAGCACTGTATCTAGGTATTATTTGTGCACTGTATCTAGGTATTATTTGTGCACTGTATCTAGGTATTATTTGTGCACTGTATCTAGGTATTATTTGGAACTGTATCTAGGATTATTTGTGCACTGTATCTAGGTATTATTTGTGCACTGTATCTAGGTATTATTTGTGCACTGTATCTAGGTATTATTTGGGAACTGTATCTAGGTATTATTTGGCTCTGTATCTAGGTATTATTTGTGCACTGTATTAGGTATTATTTGGGAACTGTATCTAGGTATTATTTGTTCTCTGTATCTAGGTATTATTTGTGCACTGTATCTAGGTATTATTTGGGAACTGTATATAGGTATTATTTGGACTGTATCTAGGTATTATTTGGTCTGTGTATCTAGGTATTATTTGTGCACTGTATCTAGGTATTATTTGGGAACTGTATGTAGTATTTTTGAGCATTGTATCTAGGTATTATTTGTCACTGTATATAGGTATTATTTGGGAACTGTATGTAGGTATTATTTGTTTACTGTACATAGGTATTAATTGATAGCTGTTTGGGAACTCTAGGTATTATTTTTGCACTGTATCTAGGTATTATTTGAGCACTGTATCTAGGTTTATTTGTGCACTGTATCTAGGTTTATTTGGCATGTATTAGGTATTATTTGGGAACTGTATCTAGGTATTATTTGTGCACTGTATCTAGGTATATTTGTGCACTGTATCTAGGTATTATTTGGGAACTGTATCTAGGTATTATTTGGTCTCTGTAACTAGGTATTATTTAAAAAACAAAAATTTTAAAATGAAATTTGGAGACAAACCCCCGAAAAAGAAAAAAAAAAAAAAATTTTTTTACAAAAAAAAATTTTTATTTTTAAAAACTGAAAGAAAAACCCCCAAATTTTTACCTGGGGGGAAAACCACCAAAACCTGCAAGCCGAAAAACCTTTTTTTTCATTTTATTTTTTTAACCCCAAACCCCCCCTTTTTTTCCCACTTAAAAAAATTTTTTTAAAGAAAATTAACACGTTTTGGGTTTTTTGCTACAAAAAAATTTTTTTTCCCCCTTTTTGGGCCTTTGGGAAAGGCCGTAAACAAAACACCTGGAAAGAAATCCCCCCAAAAGGGGCCAACAACGAAAAAAAGGGGGGGGGGGCCCCCGGGGAAAAAAATTTTGGAGGGGGGGCCCCCAAAGGGGGGCCATTACAAACCCCCTTTAAAAACCACCCCCTTTTATTAAAAAAATGAGGGGGGGTTTTTCTTAACCCAAATTTGGGAAAAGGGGGAGGGTTTTGCGCAGCAGTTCCAAAAAAAACGTCAAAATTTTTTTTTTTAAAGGGGACCTGAAAAATTTTAGCGAGGGGTTCCCCCTTTAAAAATCATTATTTTGACACATACTGTGCTTCAAAATTTTAAAAAAGGGATTAAATTTTTTTTTCACGACCAAAAAAGGGGGTGTACAAATAGTAAAACATGGGATTTATTTTAAAAAACAGCGCCAACCTGCGTGGTTTTTATCTGGTATTGCAGCTCAACTTCCTCATTTCAAAACTTTTTCTTTTTTTTTTCTTTTTTCTTTGTTTTTTTTAAATTTTCTTCTTCTATTATTATTATCATTTCTATTTTAATTTTTATTACCATATTTTGGCATTTTTTCAAATCACAATTTTACCGGGATCTACACAATCAATTTACAATTTGGGAATTAAAAAATAAAGAAAAAAGACAGTGAGCGGGTAACAGGGCAGCAAAACTAAATTTTGCCCCTTTGGGTTAAAAAAATAAAAAGACAGAAAAAAAATGTGAAAAAATTGACACTCGTCACAAAACCTGCTGTTTTCCCTGACAATGAGATTGTTTTTCATCTTCAGATAGGGAATTGTAGCTCAGACCCGAGGCCCAAAATATACCGCGCCCCCTGTTGTCATTTCCACGCTGCCCCTCAGATGTTTACCACAGGCCAAAAAGAAGAAAAGGTTCCTTTTGGGACGAGTTCCCCCCTTTTTAGAACAGCCCAAATGGCAGCTATTTTTCCAGGCCCATTCCCAGGTCAGCCGCAGAATTCACAGATATGTCCCCGACGCATTACCCCTGCTCCTTCCCTTTGAAGCACCCGCAGACCACATCATAGAGGGACCTTCAAAATGATCCCCAATACTGGCCATAAACCCAAATACCAACCCTTAAAACCCAACCCCGCAATGGCAACTACCCCAAAGCGAACAGGGGCACTGTTTTCCCCTGCCCCCAAAACCAGACAAATGCCACCACCAGGAAATCCCAGCCCCATATTAAACGTTTCCCGTCCCAATTTTTACCAAGGGACTTCGTTTTCGTTCTGAAGGGAATCTTCCCAGCCCTTTCCCCTCCACAATGCCCCTACTATGTTTACCAAAACCCAACGCACATTCACTGGCTTTACCCAAAAAAAAAAAAAGAAAAAAGAAAGGGAAAAACGCACATCAAACCAAATGTCACCTGTATAGCTGTACCCACGAGTCAAAAAACCCTTTCACCAAAAATCACCCCAAAGCCATCTCGTACCCCACGGGTGAAGACAGAATGGTGGACCCCTGAGAAACGCACGCCCCCCGCAAAAAAGAAAAGAAAAACTGAAATTTACAGTCCCCCGGTTTCCTGACCTTTTATTACCCCGAACCTTTTATACAGTACCCGGCTCCTGACCCTTTTTACCCTTCCCCTTATTACAAAAACCCCTCCTGATCCTCCTTTACCCTTAACCTCTTATTAAAAGTAACCCCCTCCTGTCCTCTTATTTCCCTGTAACCTCTTTTTAAAGTAACCTGGCTCCTGACCCTTTTTACCCTTAACCTCTTTTTACGTAAACCCCGCTCCTGACCTCCTTTTTACCCCTGTAACCTCTTATTACAGTAACCCGGCTCCTGAACTCTATTTCCCCTTAACCCTTATAAGTAACCCGGGTCCCGATCCCTTATTAACCCCCCCCAACCTTTTATTACAGTAACCGCCCC
>JARQOD010000004.1:543299719-543315065 GCA_033576555.1 Oophaga sylvatica | reverse complement strand
TAAAGCGGGTCCCAGGGAGGCTGAGGGGGTTGAGGGAGGATGAGCTTTGAGGAAAAGGTTAAGAATTTTGGGGCCTCCTTTAACCCAAAAGAAGCGGGGTACGACCAGCTTAAAAGCGTAGTCCCTTAAAATTTTCCAGCTAATCTTTAGCTTTTTTCTCCCCATCATGTTGTGGTTGGGTTTTTTTGTGAGAAAGATGTTTTCCTAATTGTCGTGCCTGACTTCGGTCCTCATTCCCTCTACCCCGTTCGTACTGACTATAGGGGCTTTCCGCCGCGCCCTAGGGGTCCGGTGATTTCTGGTATTTCACCTTGCTTGAAACAAAGAGATCCTTTGGGGTCCCCAGAAACCCGGTGATTCGTGCGGGTATTCTTCCCCTAAGCACTTCCTTGCTTTCTTCCATTTTTCCCCTTCGACTTGCTCAGTCTGGGGGTTTTCCCCTTCCCCAGGGGGCACAGCTTTGACTCTCGGGTACGTTAAAGTCCCAAAATTTAGACCCAAAATTTGAAGCTAAAGATAGACTGCCCTAAGACGTTTGTCTCCCTGACTGGCACATCCCCTATACACCCCCTTCCAACCCCTACGGGGCGGTTTGAAGGTACGAGACATGAAAAACACTTAACCTTTCCCTTTCCCCATCATCCCCCGGGTATTTTACCGGGCTACACAGCATACAAAAAAATTTAGAAGCAAAATTTGGGTGTGCAGGGGAAATGCGAAAAACGACGACACACTTAAATTTTTGAATAATAAAAAAAAGATGTAAAAGGTTGTAGATACGGAGGGAAGCTGTGTGATACATATATGGGTGATGGCTATACAGTCACATGCTAGAGTAGAGACCCAAAATGATAATACAGTATGTCAACGAGTGGCCAAGAAAGAACGTGTCATTGTCTGTCAGAAATTGAGAAGGCCTGATCAAGGGAAAAGAATTAGTTATTGCCAGATTCTTTCCTTTGGGGCCGTTTGAAAGGTCGAATGTATAGTAACAAGCCATGAAGATTACGGGCCCTCCAAGAACATATAGCGAGAAATTCAGGCTATGACCCCAGACATCCTGCGGAATATATCAGTATGAAATGGCCCGTGCGGGGTGCTTGAATGCAAACGGTGGACATTTTCAACACCTCCTTTAAAACATCAGTTTCTCATGAACTAAGGCTACTTTCACACTTGCGTTTTTTTGCGCTGCGTTTCGAGCGCACATGAAGCGCATTAAAAAAACGCATGCAAACGCTTGTAAACGCTGCAATATTTAGTCGCATCAGCATGCGCATTTCGACAAAAAAACGCAGCGTTTGTCTGCGATTTCATGCGTTTTTGCATGCGTTTGCGTTTTTTTGGCGCATGCGTTTTCTATTTGTCACATTATCATCTCTGCCTCCATCATCTCTGCCTCCATCAGCTGTCTCCATCATCTCTGCCTCCATCAGCTGTCTCCATCATCTCTGCCTCCATCATCTCTGGCTCTATCATCTCTGGCTCCATCATCTCTGTCTCCATCATCTCTGCCTCCATCAGCTGTCTCCATCATCTCTGCCTCCATCATCTCTGGCTCTATCATCTCTGGCTCCATCATCTCTGTCTCCATCATCTCTGCCTCCATCATCTCTGGCTCCATCATCTCTGGCTCTATCATCTCTGTCTCCATCATCTCTGGCTCTATCATCTCTGCCTCCATCATCTCTGGCTCCATCATCTCTGTCTCCATCATCTCTGCCTCCATCATCTCTGGCTCTATCATCTCTGCCTCCATCATCTCTGGCTCCATCATCTCTGGCTCTTTCATCTCTGGCTCTATCATCTCTGCCTCCATCATCTCTGGCTCCATCATCTCTGGCTCCATCATCTGTCTCCATCATCTCTGCCTCCATCATCTCTGGCTCCATTATTTACAGAAAAATCGCGTGCGTGCAAAAGCGCTGACGAGCGCAAAGCCATGTGCACGCCAGCGCCCCCATAGACTGCAATGTTATTTTTTGCGCATAGCATGCGCACATGTGCGCACGCGTTTTTTTTAAAGCGGTTGGGCGGAAAAAAAAATGCAACATGTAGCGTCTGGCGCGTATGGGCGCACACCGGGAAAATGCGCAGCGCACGACAAACGCACATGAACGCGTGCAAGCGCTAGACCCTGCGCCCGCCATGTTAAA
Source organism: Oophaga sylvatica (assembly GCA_033576555.1). Lineage (NCBI taxonomy): Eukaryota > Metazoa > Chordata > Amphibia > Anura > Dendrobatidae > Oophaga > Oophaga sylvatica. The sequence goes on along the minus strand of JARQOD010000004.1, from coordinate 543,312,909 downwards.
GATAGGGGAACATTGCGCATGCGTCCGATAGCGCAAGATGCGCTGCGCAAAAAAACGCAACTGTGAAAGTAGCCTAAGACAGGTACAGTCCAAAATTCAGCACGATAGATCGTCTGTCTGTTTAAGAAGCTACAGCAATTTTTCGGGGTAAAGTAGCGACCGAATCACCCCGTATAAGTCCTTCATCACATCTCCAAGGCCTTTCTCGACCTGGTTACAGTATCCAATTTGGATCCTTAAAGGGGGTTGAATATAAAAAAAAAAAATAAAGTCTATTTTGTTTTCCAAGAAACAGCGCCACACTTGTCCATGGACTGTGTGTGGTATTACATCGAAGCACTATTAATTACTAGTATGGGATGGTTAAAAATTCATCATGCAATCAAAAATGCATTATTTTTACTTTTGAATTGATAAAACTGAATCAGCCACTAATACCCCAGCTGGTCAAGTGGTCTAATAAAAAAAGTCCTGGTGGTCTAGTGAGTTAATTGAGAGATATTTCTTATTTATTGATTTTAAAGGTAAAATAGTTTACCTATTGTTTAAATCAGATCACCAATATGATAAAAAAACCTTGGACTTCCAAGCTTCCAAGACCAAGGGAACCGAGCAGTAACCGGACCCTGTATCATCCACCAATATTGTGTCTTTACTGAATAAAATTGGAGACCTTGAAAACAGGTTGGGGACACAACAATATTCACCTTGTGGTAGTACCGGAAAGGGTAGAAGGCAGTGACCCAGTCAACGTCTGTGAGAGCTGGCTAATTTCTACATTTGGCAAGGACGATCTTTCCAATCTGTTTGCAATAGAAAGTGTAATGAGAGTGGTGGAACCACTGTGCCGTGGACCGAGGAGAGCCTGGTAGGGCGTGACTAGGTGAGCACCTGACTTTTCACTAGAGCACCTGATGGTGGGGTTAGGTTTGGCTCCCGATGAACAACAGGTGCTACTCCAGGACAGACCATGGATGCACAGCAGCTGACCCCCAAGGGACTGGAAGCTGGAATGGCAGGAAGGTGAGTAAAGGTGATGTGGATCCAGCTGATGTACCAACTATCACGGCAGGTGCAGGCGGTTCCGGCTCATACTCAGTTTGGCACGGCAAGTGCTGGCGGATCCGGCTGACGTACAGACTGGCATGGCAGCTGCTAGCGGATCCAGCTGTAATACTGACCAGGCAAATACTAGCAAGGAGGTTAGGGATGGACAGACTCTGGGAGCTAGCAGACTGGGACCTGAGAACTAGCAAGCGTGTTTAGGAAAAAACTAACAACGTTGCACAGGCACCTCCATGCTGGTGAATTTGCCTTAAATAATAAGTGTCTCCCAGACATTATCTGGGGACACTTTAGGATGATACCCTAAGAACAGTGCCCGGGGATCTGAGCGCCGTGCGAATACACCGGGCGGCAGCTGACGAGGAGGGAGAGCTGGACGGGAGCCGCGGCCGTGAGTTAGTTGGTGTCTCTGCCGGGTGAGAGGGGAAGCGTGCAGGGATGCCGGCGCTACAGAAAGGCCCATAAAATCCCTTCAAACCCTCACCACCAGGAGCAGTAACAAGATCGATAGTAATTGCTTAAGATGGAGATAAAATCCTGAAACTGGCGCGGACATCTCGAGACCTCCGTATTTCTAGCTTAACAGTGTCAATTTTTTTTTGGATGAATTTCAAGACGTTGTGAGGCAGTGCCGGTGTCACATGTAGGGATGCGCACGGAGGCGTATTGAGGCCATGGGAGTGCATTGCAGTCACAGGCATAGCTGTGGTTGCAATGCAGAATAAAAGTGAGTATGGGTCTTGACGTCCAAGGCAGACTTAGGGAAAACCTGCTCTAGGCTTTTGTTTTTTTAAATGGACTACAGGATGGTAGCGTTGCAGTCAGTTTCATTCCCGGCCTGGGTTTTCCATGTGGCCCCTGGCCACAGGTTCCAGTTAAAAAACCCTGCAGTATAGGGTTTGGGTGTGTCAGGGTCAGTGTCAGTCTTGTCTTGCAAGCGTGCAGAGCAGGAGGCTCTGCAGAGCTCCACCTGTGTGAGGCAACACAGGCAAGCGGAGCCACACAGCCAAAGGAGCTGAAAGGCCTGGCACCCACAGCGTACACGGCAACAGGTCTCGGAGGTAGACTGACCTGTGCCCAGCTGTGATCTGGAGTTGGACTGTCTTGTGTCCGGCTGTGAACCGAAGGTGGACTGGCGTGTTTATTGGCTGCAATCTGGAGGATATGTTTCCCGGCTGCGATTCGGGGGATATCGTGTGCTGTGTTTTGCTGTGAGTTGGACATTACAACTCGTTTTGTTTTGAACTTTGCTGGGTCACTGCCTCATCACTGCTCAGTGTGGATACCTCTGCACTACAACGTCAAGAAGAAACTCTGCCAATTACAACTCCGATATGCCATGCTGTATCCAGCGAGTCTGAGAGTTACTAATTTTGATGCAACTCATTTCTTTGATAGTCCGAAAGAAGCTATGCGGTGGTTAGATCTCCATGAACACCAACTGAGAAACCGCTAAGTTATGTGAACGTTCTGCTTATAGCCCAGGATAGCACATGATATAATAATTAGTTATCTAGTTATATATGCATACCTGAAAAATATCTAAATGGGGTAATTGTCATAATAGTAATGCTCAAGCCTTAAACAAATACTGGGGGTCCAGCTTTCCACTGTACGATTAGCACCCGTGCTAGAGGAGTTAGCATATTCATGCATCAAAACCTCTCCTTTATGTGTGGAAAACCTATGATAGACCCTGAAGGTAGATCAGTCTGTCTAATGTGTCTACTGTTTAGGATACTGATATGTAGGGGAGTACACAGAAATCATGGGGCCTCGTAGCAGAAGTTCTAATTGGGCCCCCCTCAAAAAAACAAACAAAGTATATTCAGCAGGGTCACAGAAGAGCAAATCTCACAACTTTGCAGCTCTTACAAAGTAATTTTCCTCCTATTGAAGCCCCTAGATTGCCCTTTCATTGCCTCCATAAAGTATGATGCCAACAAGAGTCTTCTCCCCGATACAGAGTATGACTCCTCCACAGTGAAGTCTTGAACAGTACCCTCCACACACATGGTATGATGGCCCTACTGTACTCTCCTCCCCCGGCAAAGTATGGTGACCCCAACACAGTGTGATGCCCCAACTGTGACTGCTACACAGGCCTCCATACAGTATAATGGCCCTCACACACCTCCCCTCACTATGTTTGCCCCAACACAGCCATCCACACTGTGTAATGGACCTAACCAAGTCCTCACACAGTATAACGGCCTCTACGCATGATGGAAACCACAAAAACCTTCACAATGTTTAATTGCTTGCATACAGTATAATGACCCAACACACAGCCCTCCAAACAATATAATGGGCCTCCAGATAGCCCAACAAACAGTTTAATGGCCTCCAGATAGCACTACAAACAGTATAATGCCTCCCTACATAGACCTGCAAACAGTATAATGGCCACCCGCATAGTCCCGCAAACAGTATAATGGCCCCCACATAGTCCTGCAAATAGTATAATGGTCCCCACATAGTCCTGCAATAGTATAATGGTCCCCACATAGTCCCGCAAACAGTATAATGGCCCCCACATAGTCCTGCAAACATTGCAATGGCCCCCACATAGTCCTGCAATAGTATAATGGACCCCACATAGTTCTACAAACAGTTTAATGGCCCCCACATATACTTGAAAACAGTATAATGCCCTAATACATAGATCTGCAAACAGAATAAAGGCCCCCATATAGTCCTGCAAACAGTATAATGGTCTCCACATAGTCTTCCATATACTATAATAGTCCCCACATAGCCGTCCAAATAGCATAATGGCCCCCACATAGTTCTCCATATAGTATAATGGGCCCCAAATTTTCCTACATACAATATAATGGGCCCCAGATAGTCCTTCATGCAGTATTATGAGCTCCAAATAGTACTCCATACAGTATTATGGGCCGACGTAGTCCTCCATATAGTACTATGGGCCCCATATAGTCCTTCATGCATTATTATGGGTCCCATAGAGTTCTCCATACAGGTCTTTTACTGGTTACAGTGGCCGGGGCGCAACTAGGGCTCCCCAGTTATACCCGCCCTTATGGTTTCAGATAGATCTATGGTTACTGATTCGAAAATATTTTGTTGCAATTCTTCCTTTTATCTAAACAGCTGTGTTCCTCTATATTATCCAAGACCCCCGGAGACTATTGATAGTTATCTTGGCCAATTCATTACCGCAGTTGTCTGATAACAAAGAGAGGCCCTAGATGCAACTCTTGGGGTGGAGGAATTGGAAGAGGCTTTAAGCTCTTTTCAAACTAATAAGGCCCCGGGCATGGATGGACCTCCTTCAGAGTTATACAGAGAGCTTGGGATGGTATTGTTCCCTAAACTGTTGGAGGTTTTTCGAGAATCTTCTAAAGTGGACGCCCTACCAAGTACCTTGTGTGAAGCTGCAATAGTTCTTGTTCCTAAACCGGGGAAGAATCCAATCTATACAGACCCAGATTGTTGCTACAAGTAGATGTTAAGATTTTAGCTAAAGGGTTAGCCATAAGGCTTATCAAAGTTATTACGCATCTCGTTCATGGGGACCAGACAGGATTTAATATCCTAAAGTCTACTTCCATGAACTTCAGGCGCCAGTTTTTCAATCTTCAAATGCATTCGTCAAATATCGGGGAACGGATGATGCTCCCCGCTGAAGGCTTTCAACAGCGTCGAGTGGGATTACCCCATGGAGTTTGGAGAAACATTTCTCTCATGGCTTAAATTATTAGATTCTCTCCCGATTGTTAAAAAATTAAGCAAATGGATCCAAGTCAGACTCTTAATTTATGTAGGGGACAACACAAGGATGTCCTCTGTCCCCAGGGCCGGCGTCAGCACCCGGCACACCCGGGCAAGTGCCGGGGCCCTGAGCAGGCTGGGGGGTCCACTCGACGTCAGGGACATCGGCACACTATGGGGCCCAGTGTCTGTGCCAGTGCCGGCTCCCGTGAGTGGGCCCCCCCGCTTGCTCAGGGCCCTGTCATCTGTGATACTTACCTCTCCCCGTTCCATCACTGCGGCGTCTTCTGACTGTGACGTTCAGGACAGAGGACGCTATGACGTCACGTCTGTGCACCCTCTGCCTGAACAGTCACAGTGCAGAGAGCTGGAAGATGGCGACGCTGAGGAGTCTGGAGCAGAGCAGCAAGGAGAGGTGAGTATTTCATATTATTTTTTTTATGTTTGGAACATTATAGGGACCATCATACACTGGTATGAGGCCCAGTATACACTGAAGCATCGTATATGGGGCCCATTATACACTGGAGCATCATATATGGGGCCCATTATACACTGGGGCAATACATGTGGCCTATTACATACTATAAAGATAATATTTGATTTAATAAAAAAGAAATCTTACAACCGTTTCAAAAAATTCACATGTACGTTAGCAGCAATAGACTGTCTCCGACCCCATCTTCTGTACTTAGGCATCTAAGAAGCGTGTGCAAAAGGTCATTGTGGAGGGAGGAGGAGGTGAGCTGTGATACCGCTTGTTGTCATTGGTGGATTATGTGTTTTCTGCTCTATTTAAAGGCGTTATTGGCTTGTAATCCTCCCTTTGATGATAATGAGACTGCTGAAAATTCTTTCTGAAAGTAGGAGTCAAAAATAGCCCAAGTGGCCAATATGAAAATTGCCAGATTACAAATTGTTATTTTTAATAAAGATCGAAGTAATAAAAAAAAAAAAACATTTACAAATAAATTGTAAAAAAAACACAAACTTGATTTAAACAATAGGTCTTTTATTTTATACACTTTAAGTAGTCCAATTTTTTTTTTTTATAGTCCCTCATAATTTTGGATTCCCAATATTATGCCGGGTGGTCTAGGGGTTAATATTATTCCTGGTGTGATATCGGAAATATTCTGTCTAGCTTCTATGTCAGGTCCAGTATCAAGTCCTATCAGTTTCTTGACATTTTCATAATCTCTGCTTGCTGTCAGTGAATGGATTGCATGGATATCTACGGGAAAAACCCACGATTCAAGACCAAAATCTGGCGAACAAAGAACCATTCACATGAAGTACTGGGAAAAAAGAAGCTTTATTGGAAGATGTTCATATCTACTAATTTCAGGGCAGGATCAACGCCTTCATAAATGGTCGCTCTGATCCTGAAACTGTTCTGATCTAGTCCTGCTCACACAGCTGCAGTTTTTGACAATGTGTTGGTATAGGTGACATCCGTGATCATAGAGGGTCTTAGACACATAGCAGTTGTGAGCGCTGGTCTCTAATGGGGACTGAAGACCCCTCTACCAGGTTGGGGTGCTGGAGCCGATAGTCACGCCTTTGCTGGACTAACCTCTGACACTGTGGCCGTTTGCTCCTCCCGCTTTGGGGCGACTCCTAAGATTCAGCTCATCCCTTTAAAAATTAAAGTGACTCAACATAAACAATTTATTTCCTTTTATTGTTAGAAATGAACATATTATTCTTGTCCTCTATGTACAATATTTATATATATATTTATTACTCTAATTCTCCAATAAACAGCGAGTAGCGATGATGATGAAGATGATGATGACGATGAAGATGAGGATAATGAAGATGATAAAGATGATGATGATGAAGATGACAATGATGGTAACAGAATAGTAAGAAAATATAGTTTGTGTCTCTGTTAGCTAAACTTCATGTCTACCAAGCCATAACAGCGCGCGCCGGGCGACAGCTGCTGCGTCGTGGTACGTTCCGTTCATGCCAAGTCCACAGGAGGATGATGGAAAAGTAGTGAAGATTGGATTGCGTGGATTACAGGTAATTTAGCTTAACACCCCTGTATTCTTCACCGCCATGAAATTCTGGAAGCGTCTATTTATTACCAATCTTGCAAAATAGAACAAGGGCGACGATCATGGCTGCCAGCTGGAAGGGAGAGACAAAGTTATAAACATGGTTAGAAGGTAATGGGTGTAAACACTTTTGCAACCTTTTTCATTAAAAAAAAAAATGTATAATATAAAATGAAGGCTCTTTGCAAATATCTGGATTAAAAATCTTCAACCGTTTTGTGTTTACAGCTCCTGTGCGGGTCTATGTGTCTCCCTGATGACTACGAACAAATCCTGTGACGTCTAATCCTGCAATTCTAGGTTACTGCGGGAGGCGGATGGAAGAAAGTAACTGCAGAATCGGATGACAAGAGGTGCGTTTTTTGTAGACTATGACCACGGAAACATATAAGGTCACAAGGGGCTGCTTGTACAAAACGGTAGGCGAGTGATTCGGCAAATCAACAGAGCGTGAACAAGCAGGAGGCGCAGGAAGATTTGCACTCGGAATCTGTAAAATAACCGATTTGTCCATCGTGTAGATTCCGGGGCACCTACCTCCAGTCCGCAGATTCCTAGGGCGACACCTCCTACAATTTTTCCATTTTGTGACAGAAAGCGTTCGAAAGCCTTAAAGCAGCCCTGGGAAATGGGAGAATGAAACTGTACATTTACAAGTGGGAGTTATGAGCATATTGAGCAATCCAGTCCCAAATAAAGGATTCCCAACCTCATCGTGATCTCTGATGGATCTGAGCATACTGTACCCCTTTATCTGAGACACAGGTGAGATCCCCTCTGGACCCCGTATGACAAATGTCTGGTGAGGATAGACCTCACCGATCGGTCTGGAGGGCCGTTACCGGTTACAGACAATGGAACAACTCGGTGACAAAGCTTTGGCCACTGATCCATTGGATCAAATTTAGCTGATAAATTAGTGGATCACTGGGGTTTAGATGCTAAATCAATGGATTACCAGTTATAGGATCTAACCCACTGGATCTATAAGTGTAGACTCTAAACCAGTGGATCTCGAGTAAAATATTCAACATGGGTGGATCATGAAGGAAACTAGTGGATGACTAGGTAGAATTTACACCAATAGATCACAAGGAAGATTCTAAAAAAAAAGTGGATCATGAGGAAAAGACTCTATACAAAAGGCTAATAAAGTAGACTAAACCAGTGGTTCACAGGGCGTAGGCTCTAAACCAGTGTATCTCATAAGGTAAAACCAGTAGGCTGCATTGTATAGATCTTAAATGAGTGGATCACCAGACTGACTATAAACCTTTAGTTCTTAGTGCATCTTGTGCATATAAGGGTGTGACCGCCCTGCTTTTGAGCTGAAAAATCCATTCTGTCTGGCCTATGCTTCAACTGGTGGGTTCAGTCCCTCTGCCTTGTTCACATTTACGTCACTTGACAAGTGGAAAGGTTTTTAATATTAGAGTAGGACTGTCCCACAAAGGGTTGCCTTGACGTGGCAGGATGGCTTGTACATTCTTTTGATCAAAATTATGTTTACCAAATACCCTTATTATTATTATTACAACTTCATGCATGTTTTGCAATATATATTTTTTATTTTGTTTTATTTTAGGATATTTGTTTGTTTTTTGTTTTCTCTGTTTAATGGTCATGTGTTTGATATGCATTTACATTTTGCATACACATCAACTTACTTTTTCAGTTCAGACCCAGTTTTTCTTTTTGACTATAAACCTCGAAGCATAGACTTTAAACCAATCGATCCCGACTTTAAACAAGTCAATCCTGACTTTAAACCAGTGGATCATCTGGTAAACTCTTAAGAAGTGACTCCCCAGATAGACCATAAACCAGTAGAATTCAAAGCATAGTCATTAAACCAGTGTATAACAGGGCGTAAACTCAAATCCAGTGGATCACTAAGTAGACTTTAAACCAGTGGGTCACAAAGTGTAAACTTGAAACCGTGTATAAGATTTACTGCTACAGGGAACAGTGGCTTTTCTTATGGGGAAAATGCAGCTGTCTTTATGGGGCACCACGGGTGATGGAGGCACTGTGATATACACTAGGATTGAGCCTATAGAGGCACCGTACCCAAATACTCAGGATGTAGTAACACTTATGGGACTATTTCTGCTATAAAGACAGAAAACAAGAATTGAAACCTTCTACCTTCACATCAGAGCTGATATTGTATCGCTGGCAGGGGCTGACGTAGGAGCAGCACACCGGAGGGTATTCCTGGTGATCTCGGTAGTATGTGGAGTTGTTGAAATCTTCGTAACCATGAAATCCACAGCATTTGAGCTGAAAAGAAAAACAACTAAAGTCTAAATATTATTCTGTGATGATGCGGATAACTGATTAGAGCTCAGGTTTCATTTTTTGAGATCTAAAAGAAAAATTTAAAGTAGAAACTGCTTCTTATATAAAAAAAAGATTACTTTAATACTACTTACTATGTAGAAGAATAAACTACTATAATACTGCCCTATGTACAAGAATCTAACTACTATAATACTGCCCCTATGTACAAGAATATAACTACTATAATACTGCTCCTATGTACAAGAATATAACTACTATAATACTGACCCCTATGTACAAGAATAAACTACTATAATACTGCTCCTATGTACAAGAATCTAACTACTATAATACTGCCCCTATGTACAAGAATATAACTACTATAATACTGCTCCTATGTACAAGAATATAACTACTATAATACTGACCCCTATGTACAGGAATATAACTACTATAATACTGCCCTATGTACAAGAATATAACTACTATAATACTGCTCCTATGTAGAAGAATCTAACTACTATAATACTGTCCCTATGTGTTATATTTTGGTAGCTGAGGAGAGCAGGCAAAAACGTCAATACACCAGAGAGGTTGGAATCTACTGGATTGCAGTACCCTGACTAACCACCACAACTAAAGGCAGCCGTGGAGCATTCCTACGTTGGTCCTAGACGCCTCGTCACAGCCTGAGAAACTAACTATACCTAAAGATAGAAAGAGGAAAACTATCTGCCCCGGAGCAGATCCCCAAGAACATAGGAAGCCCCCAAACATGTAATGGCGGTTAGACAAGAGGAAATACAGACACAGACAGAAAATAGTATGAGCAAATGCAGGGGCCCAATCTGCCTAGACAGAAAAGGATAGGAAGGAAACTTACTGCAATCCAAAAAAACCTTAAAAAAAAACAACGCTACTAATTGCAAAAACACCTGAGATCACACGACCTCTACCACCTAAATTAGTTCTCTGGTGTAACAAAACTAAGCCGCAGCCACTGAAAAAACTGGAAAAGGCAAATGAACAAACAACAGTGGCTCCAGAGGAACCGAGAGGAGCCCAAGCCCCCCGGGGAGGGGAACCTGGCCAACCTCACAGAAATGCAGAGAAATATGCAAATGGAAAGCACAAAAACAAAAAACAGAAAATATCTTATCTGAGAGCAGGAGAAGAGGAAAGACTCAGCAAGCTTCCAAGTGAACCAGGAAACAACGTTGAGACAAGAACAATTGATCACCGGCAACCATGATGGGAGGGAACTTCTCTTATATCCAGCCAGTCTGTGATTCCTGATTGCCAATCCTCATTGAATGGTTCAGTACTGTTTGTAACCACCAGAGGGAGCTTCTGCTCAGAATTCATTTCTAAAACATTCACAACAGTACCCCCCCCCTTGAGGAGGGGTCACCGAACCCTCATTTGTGCAACCAGGTTGGTCATGATGAGCTCTGTGATACGCACGGATCAGTCTCCTAGCATGGATGTCCGAAGCAAACACCCAAGAATTGTCCTCCTGACCATAACCTCTCCACTTAACCAAATACTGGAGTTTCCATCTAGAAAAACGAGAATCCAATATTTTTTTCAACCACATACTCCAGATTGCCCTCAACCAAAACAGGGTCAGGAGGCGCAGCCATAGGAACCACTGGCTCGACAAACCTCTTCAATAAGGACTTGTGGAACACGTTATGGATCTTAAATGTCCCGTGGAAGAAGTAAACGAAAGGAAACAGGATTAAGAATCTCCATGATCTTATAAGGTCCAATGAACCTAGGCTTAAACTTAGAGATGCAACTCTCATAGGACAACCAGACAAAGTCCCCCACTTTAAACCGAGGACCATCAGTCCTATGCCGGTTGGCAAACCGCTGGTCCTTCTCCTGAGAGAGGGACAACCTCTCCACTACCTGGTCCCAAATCTGCTGCATACGCTCCACAACAGAGTCAACACCCGGACAGACAGAAGCCTCCGTCTGTCCCGAAGAAAATCGAGGGTGAAACCCAAAATTGCAGAAAAATGGAGACATCAAAGTGGCAGAGCTTGCCCTATTATTAAGAGCAAACTCAGCCAAAGGCAAAAAGAGACCCAGTCATCTTGATCAGCAGACACAAAGCATCTCAGATAAGTCTCCAATGTCTGGTTTGTTCTCTCAGTTTGTCCATTTGTCTGAGGATGAAAAGCAGAGGAGAAAGACAATTGAACACCAAGATTAGAACAAAAAGTCCTCCAAAATCTGGAAACAAACTGGACTCCTCTGTCAGACACAATGTTCTCAGGAATGCCATGTAACCGAACCACGTGCTGAAGGAACAAAGGCACCAATTCGGAGGAGGAAGGCAACTTAGGTAATGGCACAAGATGTATCATCTTGGAAAACCTATCACAAATCAACCAGATAATGGTCATTCTCTGAGAAACAGGGAGGTCGGAAATAAAATCCATAGAGATATGGGTCCATGGTCTCTTGGGCACAGGCAATGGCATCAACAAACCACTAGAGCGAGAGCAAGGCTTGGAGCGAGAACAAGTCCCACAGGACTGCACAAACTCCCTGACGTCACGAGACAAAGTAGCCACCAAAAGGACAGACTCACCAAATCTCTGGTACCAAAAATTCCGGGATGACTGGCCAACGCGGAACAATGAATCTCAGACATCACACTCTTCTTCCACTGGTCTGGGACAAACAATTTCCCAACAGGGCAGCGCTCGGGTTTATCCTCCTGACACCCTTCGAGAGCCAGTCTCAAATTGGGCGAGATGGCGGAAAGAACTACACCCTCTTTCAAAATAACAGCAGGATCAGATAACTCAGGAGAGTCCGCAAGGAAACTCCTCGAGAGGGCATCCGCCTTAACATTCTTAGTGCCAGGAAGAAAGGAAACCACAAAATTAAAACGTGTGAAAAACAAGGCCCACCTGGCCTGTCTAGGATTAAGTCGCTTGGCTGATTCCAGATAAACCAGATTCTTATGGTCCGTGAGGACCACCACCTGATGTTTGGCTCCCTCCAGCCAATGTCTCCACTCTTCAAAAGCCCACTTCATGGCCAATAACTCCCGATTACCCACGTCATAATTACGTTCAGTTGGAGAAAATTTTCGAGAGAAAAAAGCACAAGGGTTACTTTTAGAGGTCTCAGATTCTCTTTGGGACAAAACGGCACCTGCCCCAATTTCAGAGGCATCAACCTCCACCTGAAATGGCAGAGAAACATCAGGCTGCCGTAGAACAGGAGCAGAAGTGAATCACTGTTTAAGTTCCTGAAATGCAGAGACTGCCTCAGGAGGCCAATTCACCACATCAGAACCCTTTTTGGTCAAATCAGTCAATGGTTTAACAATAACCGAGAAATTACCAATAAATTTACGATAAAAATTGGCAAAACCCAAGAATCTCTGAAGAGCCTTTAATGAAGTAGGTTGGACCCAATCACAGATGGCCTGAACCTTGAAGGGGTCCATTTCAATAACAGATGGAGACAAAATGAATCCCAGAAATGAGATCCTCTGTACGCCAAAAAGACACTTTGATCCCTTCACATACAGAGCATTCTCTCTCAAAATCTGGAACACAGTCCGAACATGTTTCACATGAGAGTCCCAGTCATTGGAAAAAATCAAGATATCATCCAAATAAACAATCAGAAATTTATCCACAAAATCCCTGAAAATGTCATTCATGAAGGACTGGAAGATGGAAGGAGCATTAGTGAGCCCAAAGGGCATCACTAGGTACTCAAAATGCCCCTCTGGGGTATTAAATGCCGTCTTCCATTCATCCCAGGCTTAATGCGAATAAGGTTATACGCCCCCTGAGGTCAAGCTTGGTAAACCAAGTAGCACTTTTCACCCTGGAAAACAGGTCAGAAATCAAGGGTAACGGATATTGATATTTCACAGTGATATTGTTCAAGAGACGATAATCAATACACGGCCTTAATGAACCATCCTTTTTGGCCACAAAGAAAAAACCGGCACCCAATGGTGAAGAGGATGGTCTGATATGACCCTTCTCCAAAGACTCCTTG
>JARQOD010000004.1:543240102-543299619 GCA_033576555.1 Oophaga sylvatica | reverse complement strand
GCGGCGATACCATATATGTGTACTTTTATTGTTTTATTTTTTTTATTTACAATAAGTAATGAATTTATTGGGGAATTTTTTTTTTTTTTTTTTTTTTTTTATTTTGGATTTTTTTTTACACATGTTTATTTTTACTTTTTTTACTTTTTTACTTTGTCCCAGGGTGGGACATCACTGTATTTCATCAGATCGCTGGTGTGACAGTGTGCACAGCACTCTGTCACACCAGCGATCGCTCAGGCAGTGCAGCAGGCTTCTCAGTCACGGGTGTCACGGGTGTCAGCTGTGATAATCAGCTGACACCCGGCGGCGATTAGCTGCGCTCCTAATCGCCTATGACGTACTATCCCGTCCATGGTCAGAATGGCACGGGTTTTATGGACGGGATAGTACGTCTAATGTCAGAGAGGGGTTAAAGATGTGTTTCGCTTACATGGAGTACCGGATGAGGTTATTTCGGATCGAGGGGTGCAATTCACTTCTAGGTTTTGGCAAAATTTCTGTGCAGCATTGGACATTAAAGTAAACCTTTCTTCTGCTTTTCATCCCCAGACTAATGGACAGACCGAACGAACCAATCAAACCCTGGAGCAGTATCTCCGCTGCTTTATCTGCCACCTACAGGATGATTGGGTGGATCTACTTCCATTAGCTGAGTTCTCGTATAACAACTCTCAGAGTGCCTCCACTAAGCAGTCTCCTTTTTACTCTAATCTAGGTTATCATCCTAACATTCTACCACGATTTCCCATAGAAACGCCTTTACCAGCAGTGGCTGAAAGAATCACGTCTTTACAGAAGAATATGGATCTTCTAAAGGAAAATCTGGAATCGGCTCAAGAAAGGTACAAGAAAGCAGCAGATAAATTTCGTAAACCTGCACCAGCTTTCAAGGTAGGAGACTTGGTCTGGCTGTCAACCAGAAATCTTAAGTTAAGGATTCCATCGTCTAAGTTGGGACATAAGTACATTGGACCCTATAAAATCAGTAAAATTATAAGTGCCGTTGCTTGTCGTCTTCAACTGCCCAGAACTATGAGAATCCACCCTGTCTTTCATGTATCCCTACTAAAGGCTGCGACACCCAATACGTTTCCTGGACGTTCCTCTCCTTGCCCTGACCCAGTGCTAGTCGATGGTCAGGAAGAATTTGTGGTGGAAAGGATTTTAGATTCCAGGTTGTATAGAAATCAGTTACAATATCTGATTAAATGGCAGGGCTACCCAGTGGAGGACAACTCATGGGAACCGGTCAATAACGTTAATGCTCCTCGCTTGCTCCGTCAGTTTCATCAGAGGTACCCACACAAGCCTGGTCTGAGGTCATCCGGAGGTTGTCCTTAAGGGGGGAGTAATGTAAGGTTCTATGTATATATTCCTGAAACTCAGTTTGTTCGTCAGCCATTTTACTTTCTGTCTTGCTGCAGCTATCTTGCCCTCAGTCAAAATGGAGTTTCCAGCTTGCATGTTCCCGCCCTGATTCTCTCCTTTGCTTCTTAAGCAGCCACAGCTGAGCAATCAGTGCTTCAGAATCTAGCCTGCAGTGAACCTGTGACTTGACTCCTGTAAGCCTTGGACCTTGTACTCAAGCTATTCCTACTGAGGAACTCTGAAGCACTTGTGGACTCTGAACCCTGCTCTTTGAAAGACCCACGTTTGCATGGACTTACGGTAACAGAGAAGAAGATCCTGAATCTGTATTGGAGAGTGATTGCTGAGCTTGGATTACTCTGGCCTGCTGTGTCTCCTGTTTCTGTGTCTGCAAACTGTGTGACTATTTCTGCCAACTTGTATGAAGTAATACAGGACTTTTCTATATCAAACCTGTGACTCCTGTGTTTTCATCGCACCCAAGCACAAGACGCTATATGAACTGTACTACATACTTTACAATAATACTGCTCCTATGTACAGAATATAACTACTATAATACTGCCCCTATGTACAAGAATATAACTACCACAAAACTGCTGCTATGTACAAGATTACTACTATAATACTGCCCCCTATGTGCAAGAATATAACTACTATAATACTGTCCCCTATGTACAAGAATATAACTACTATAATACTGCCCCTATGTACAAGAATACAACTACTATAATACTGCTCCTATGTACAAGAATATAACTACTATAATACTGCTCCTATGTACAAGAATATAACTACTGTGATACTGCTCCTATGTACAAGAATATAACTACTATAATACTGCTCCTATGTACAAGAATATAACTACTATAATACTGCCCCCTATGTACAAGAATATAACTACTATAACACTGCCCCTATGTACAAGAATATAACTACTATAATACTGCCCCTTATGTACAAGAATATAACTACTATAATACTGCCCCTTATGTACAAAAATATACCTATTATAATACTGCTCCTATGTACAAGAATATAACTATTATAATACTGCCCCCTATGTACAAGAATATAACTATTATAATACTGCGTCGTAGCCATGAGGCAGTACTGGACTGGCCATCGGGCAACTCTAGTAAAGGCTAGATGAACCAGTCCGGACTTAGGCTTCTGACGTCCAGGAGGCCGGCATCAGTTGGTGGAATGATGTCACTGCACTGCGCCACCCGCGTTTACTGCTACAAGCAAGACAAGATAGAGGATGCTGCAGCTGGAATAGGCGAGTATAAAATAAGATTTTTTTCGGCCGTGGGTGACCATACTATATGGTGCTGTGGGGGAGACTATCATACTCTATTGGGGCTGTGGGAAAGAATCATACTGTGTGGGAGGCTGTGAAGACCATCATGCTGTGGGGGACAATTATACTCTGTGGGGGGCAGTGGTGACCATCATACTTTGTAAATAACTGTGGTGACCATCATATTGTTTGGGGAGACTATCTTACTGTGTGTGGGGCTGCGGAGACCATTTTACTGTGTGTGGGGCTGCGGAGACCATCATTCTGTGTGTGAGGCTTGTGGGACCATCTTACTGTGTGAGGCTTGTGGGGCCATCTTACTATGTGAGGCTTGTGGGGCCATCATGCTGTGTAGGTGGAGCATGTATGAACATCATGCTGTGTATCATAGAATCATAGAATAGTAGAGTTGGAAGGGACCTCCTGGGCCATCTGGTCCAACCCCCTGCTCAAAGCAGGATTCTCTAAATCATCCCAGACAGATGTCTGTCCAGCCTCTGTTTGAAGACTTCCATTGAAGGAGAACTCACCACCTCTCGTGGCAGCCTGTTCCACTCATTGATCACCCTAACTGTCAAAAGTTTTTTCTAATATCTAATCTGTGTCTCCTCCCATTCAGTTTCATCCCATTGCTTCTAGTCTTTCCTTGTGCAAATGAGAATAAAGATGATCCTTCTACAATGTGACAGCCCTTGAGATATTTGTAGACAGCTATTAAGTCTCCTCTCAGTCTTCTTTTTTGCAAGCTAAACATTCCCAAATCCTGCAACCGTTCCTCATAGGACATGGTTTGCAGACCGGACACCATTCTTGTGGCTCTTCTCTGAACTTGCTCCAGTTTGTTGATGTCTTTTTTAAAATGTGGTGCCCAAAACTGGACACAGTATTCCAGATGAGGTCTGACCAAAGAGGAGTAGAGGGCAATAATGACCTCACGTGATCTAGACTTTATGCTTCTGTTGATACATCCTAGAATTGCATTTGCCTTTTTTGCTGCTGCATCACACTGTTGACTCATGTTCAGTCTGTGATCAATTAGTATACCCAAGTCTTTTTCACATGTGCTGTTACTTAGCCCTATTCCTCCCATTTTGAATATGCTTTTTTCATTTTTATTGCCCAGATGTAGTACTTTGCATTTTTCCCTGTTAAAATCCATTCTATTAGTTGCTGCCACTGCTCCAGTTTATTTATATCTTTTTGAATCTTCTCTATCTTCTCTAGTATTAGCTATCCCTCCTAGCTTTGTGTCATCAGCAAATTTGATCAGTTTACCCTCAATTCCTTCATCTGAATCATTGATAAAGATGTTGAACAATACAGGTCCCAGGACAGAGCCCTGTGGTACCCCACTTGATACATTCAGGGGCGTAACTAGGAACGGCAGGGCCCCACAGCAAACTTCACAATGGGGCCCCCCCCCTCGCGCGCGTTGCCAATCCCGGTCTACCCAAGTTGTGTTAAGAAAGATACCTTTATTATCCAAAATTAGAGGTTTTTGGAGTAATGATAGTGAAATAACAGAAAAGAACCAACTCCCAGGAAGCAACTGAGGTAGTGACGAAGGTAGGCTTTCTCCAGAGTAAATATGTGAAGAAACTTGTAATCCAGCCTGCAAATTGCTTTCAAAACGTATGATTTATTCAGTAGAACAACAGTCCGGTATACAGAATAATCTAAGATTGTTCTGTATACCGTACTTCTGCACCACGCCCTCACCAATTACACATGTGAGGAGTGACAGCCTCAGCTCTGCTACATGTGAGGAGTGACAGCCTCAGCTCTGCTACATGTGAGGAGTGACAGACTCAGTTCTGCTACATGTGAGGAGTGACAGCCTCAGCTCTGCTACATGTGAGGAGGAACAGCCTCAGCTCTGCTACATGTGAGTAGGGACAGCCTCAGCTCTGCTACATTCGAGGAGTGACAGCCTCAGCTCTGCTACATGTAAGGAGTGACAGCCTCATCTCTGCAACATGTGAGGAGTGACAGCCTCAGCTCTGCTACTTGTATAGCAAAGCTGAGGCTGTCGCTCCGCACATGTAGCAGAGATGAGGCTGTCACTCCTCGCATGTAGCAGAGCTGAGGTTGCTACTTGTCACATGTAGCAGAGCTGAGGTTGTTACTTGTCAAATGTAGCAGAGCTGAGGTTGTTACTTGTCAAATGTAGCAGAGCTGAGGTTGTTACTTGTCACATGTAGCAGAGCTGAGGTTGCTACTTGTCACATGTAGAAGAGCTGAGGTTACTTGTCACATGTAGCAGAGCTGAGGTTGCTACTTGTCACATGAGCAGAGCTGAGGTTGTTACTTGTCACATAAGCAGAGCTGAGGTTGTTACTTGTCACAAATAGCAGAGCTGAGGTTGCTACTTGTCACAAGTAGCAGAGTTGAGGTTGTTACTTGTCACATGTAGCAGAGCTGAGGTTGCTACTTGTCACATGTAGCAGAGCCGAGGTTGCTACTTGTTACATGTAGCAGAGCTGAGGTTGCTACTTGTCACAAGTAGCAGAGTTGAGGTTGTTACTTGTCATATGTAGCAGAGCTGAGGTTGTTACTTGTCACAAATAGCAGAGCTGAGGTTGCTACTTGTCACAAGTAGCAGAGTTGAGGTTGTTACTTGTCACATGTAGCAGAGCTGAGGTTGCTACTTGTCACATGTAGCAGAGCCGAGGTTGCTACTTGTTACATGTAGCAGAGCTGAGGTTGCTACTTGTCACAAGTAGCAGAGTTGAGGTTGTTACTTGTCACATGTAGCAGAGCTGAGGTTGCTACTTGTCACATGTAGCAGAGCTGAGGTTGTTACTTGTTACATGTAACAGAGCTGAGGTTGCTACTTGTCACAAGTAGCAGAGTTGAGGTTGTTACTTGTCATATGTAGCAGAGCTGAGGTTGTTACTTGTTACATGTAGCAGAGCTGAGGTTGTTACTTGTCACATGTAGCAGAGATCAGGGTGTCACTCGTCACTTGTAGCAACCATGAGGCTGTTACTGGGCCAGGGGGAGGCTACTGGTGACTGAGGTCCCGTGCCCAACAGGGCCCAGGGGGAGGTTAGTGGTGACTTGAGGCTTGCGTCAAACAGGGCCCAGGAGCCCGAGGCCCTGTTGGAATGCGGGCCCCTTGCTACCTGGGCCCTGTGTTGAATGTGGGCCCCTGCACTGCAGCCTGGGGCCTGGGCCCTGTTGAATGTGGGCCCTGTTAGATCCTGCCTGCACCTGCCCTCCCAGTCACCATTGAGCAGCCAAGCCTCTTCTCACTGTTGAGAGACTCACGGTACTTACCCTGCTCGCCCGGGCTTCCACCTGCTTGTCCAGTCAGCCTGCTGCTTCATGTGGTCTGCCTGGCCGTCTGCTGTCCGCCCCCACATGCACACACGCTGTGACAGACGGACCATAATGCACTGGGCCGCAGCTTAAAGCTACAGTGCTCATTTCTGTTCGCTGTCTGCATTTACAACACTGTAGTGTCTCTTTAAAACAACACAGTGTTGTTATGCATCAGCGTTCAGAGTCAGAAGCCTGAACAAAATGTTGGGAGGGGGCCCGAGCGCGGATCCATTTGCCAAGCGTGCTCGGGCCCCCCTTTTTGCTCCTAAATCACAGGGCAGCTGCAGCAGGGACGGGCCCCCTTCTAGCCCGGGCCCTGTGGCAGCTGCTTCCCCTGCTTCCACTATAGTTCCGCCCCTGGATACATTCTTCCAACTGGATGTGCAGCCATTTACGACCACTCTTTGGGTCCGATCACTAAGCCAGTTATGAATCCACCTAACAGTTGCCTTGTCCATTCCATACTTAGTCATTTTTTCAATAAGGATTGTGTGAGATACTTTGTCAAATGCTTTGCTGAAGTCAAGATATACTATATCTACAGCATTTCCCTGATCCACCCAGTCAGTGATTCTGTCATAGAAGGAAATTAAGTTAGTCTGACATGACTTATTAGTTACAAACCCATGCTGACTCTGTTTAATCACTTCATTCTTATCCAGGTACTTGCATACATGTTCTTTAATAATTTGTTCAAAGATCTTTCTTGGTATAGAAGTCAGACACATCGGCCTGTAGTTCCCTGGGTCCACCTTCTTCCCCTTTTTGAAGATAGGAACAACATTTGCTCTTTGTAGGTGGAGCATTTAGGAACATCATGCTGTATTAGGGCATCACACTCCATGGGGGCCATGGAAGCAGTATCATAGTGGGTGAGAACACTACGGGGCTTATGTAGGAGCAAAATAACTATGTTTTTCTGTTACTACGCCTATATGATGTGATAGGACTTTTGCTTTGGGTCCTTGTGATTTCTATGTACGTCCCTGCATTGTTACAATAAAAAGGCACTGGGGGTCATAATCATTATATGGAGAGCACAGGTGACATTATTATTATAAGAAAGCACAGGAGGTGATTGTTATTATAAGGAGGTTCGGGGTCATATTTATTATAAAGGGTCAAAGTGAATTATTATAAGGCGACACAGGGGACTATTATTTCTATAGGGTGCTGTATAACTGTAAGGAGGTGCAGCGGAGCTTTATTACTATGGGGAAGTACAGAGGGAGCATTACTGTGTGGGGGCACTGTTATAGTGTGGGACACAATAGAAGGGTACTATCACTACTATACAGAGCCGTATTACTGATAATGTCACTGGTTTTAGCACTACATGCGTGGTGTAGAGGAGGGGGAACGCGAGGATGGTCCTGGAAAAACTGTAATCCAAAGTTGTCTCTATGTTACATTTTGCAGAGACGAGTTATGGATGGAAGAAGTGGTAATAATGGTCTGGGCCGAATGCAAAGGAAAAGGGAAAATGAATGACAACCCTCAGTGAGCACCGCTAGAGAGAACCTGCCCAGTATATACATCCAGTATATGGTCTGCAGAGCACCGGTGTACACCTGATATTACCATTATATGCTCACTGTATGGCGGTAATATTAGCCTTAGTAAAGCGGTTTTGGTTAATGATTAGTATGGCGGTATTATCACTACTATATATACTGGCGATATTTGTTATGTTACAATATTATTATTGCAAGATTATTATTTAGTCTTATATAACGGTATTATTGGAAATATAGGTGGTCCCCTGCTGGCAGGATAAGATAAATAATAGAGACCCCAATCTGGAGAAGGGGACGGAGCCGGTATGGACCTGTGTGCCTTCAAATGCCAGGGCTGAATTTTAGTCCTAATCCGCCCCTGACTCCCTGCTGTGAGCTTGTGTGTTTGTAGCTCTCAGGGAGGGGTCACCCTGGGCCAGGAAGGCCTGAAGACCCCCCTACCAAGGCCCATCCTCCAAGGCCGACATATGGCAGCAGTTTCCAAGTAATGGTGGAAGGAAAAGAAAGAATGAAGCTGTTATAGCCAAACAAAATTCTGATGACACCTCCTGCAGGTGATCAGTGCAGCCCTCCCCCCGGCAGGAGTGATGGGCAGTCCGGCTCTTTTTGTCTCAAAAAACGGCTCTTCTTGCACATAGCGCTACTTTTCCCACTTTTATCACTCCAGTCCCTTAACTATAAAGCCTGGGCCTCATTATACAGCTTTAATACAAAAATATCCAGACTCCTATATCACCTGCTCTCTACATATAACTCCATATCTAATGATACACAAAACTAGAGAAACAGCAGTTTAGCGAAGTTACAAAAACATTATTGTCACCATACAAATAGGTAAAAAAGACAAACATGATAAAAAGATAATTATATCATATACAGCTGTACAGTCATGGCCAAAAGTTTTGAGAATGACACAAATATTAATTTTTACAAAGTCTACTGCTTCACTTTTTCTAATGGCAATTTGCATATACTCCAGAATGTTATAAAGAGTGATCAGCTTAACAGCAATTACTTGCAAAGTCAATATTTGGCTAGAAAATGAACTTTATCCCCCAAAACACATTTCAACATCATTGCAGCCCTGCCTTAAAAGGACCAGCTAACCTCTTTTCAGTGATTGCTCCATTAACACAGGTGTGGGTGTTGATGAGGACATGGCTGGGGATCAATCTGTCATGATTAAGTAAGAATGACACCACTGGACACTTTAGAAGGAGGCTGGTGCTTGGCATCATTGTTTCTCTTCTGTTAACCATGGTTATCTCTAAAGAAACACGTGCAGTCATCATTGCAATGCACAAAAATGGCCTAACAGGGAAGAGTATCGCAGCTAGAAAGATTGCACCTCTGTCAACAATCTATCGCATCATCAAGAACTTCAAGGAGAGAGGTTCCATTGTTGCCAAAAAGGCTCCAGGGCGCCCAAGAAAGACCAGCAAGCGCCAGGACCGTCTCTTAAAAGTGTTTCAGCTGCGGGATCGGGCTACCAGCAGTGCAGAGCTTGCTCAGGAATGGCAGCAGGCAGGTGTGAGTTCATCTGCACGCACTGTGAGGCGGAGACTCTTGGAGCATGGCCTGGTCTCAAGGAGGGCAGCAAAAGCCACTTCTCTCCAGAAAAAAACATCATGGACAGACTGATATTCTGCAAAAGGTACAGGCAGTGGACTGCTGAGGACTGGGGTAAAGTTATTTTCTCTGATGAATCCCCTTTTCGATTGTTTGGGACATCAGGAAAACGCCTCATTCGGAGGAGACAAGGTGAGCGCTACCACCAGTCTTGTCTCATGCCAACTGTTAAGCATCCTGAAACCATTCATGTGTGGGGTTGCTTCTCAGCCAAGGGAATCGACTCTCTCACAGTCTTGCCTAAAAACACAGCCATGAATAAAGAATGGTACCAGAATGTCCTCCAAGAGCAACTTCTCCCAACCCTCCAAGAGCAGTTTGGCGATCAACAATGCCTTTTCCAGCATGATGGAGCACCTTGCCATAAAGCAAAGGTGATAACTAAATGGCTCAGGGAACAAAACATAGAGATTTTGGGTCCATGGCCTGGAAACTCCCAGATCTTAATCCCATTGAGAACTTGTGGTCAATCATCAAGAGACGGGTGGACAAACAAAAACCTAAAAATTCTGACAAAATGAAAGCATTGATTGTGCAAGAATGGACTGCTATCAGTCAGGATTTGGTCCAGAAGTTGATTGAGAGCATGCCAGGGAGAATTGCAGAGGTCCTGAAGAAGAAGGGTCAACACTGCAAATATTGACTTGCTGCATTAACTCATTCTTAAGGTATGCCACACTGAACAATATCGCTAACGGGATCGCTAAAAAACGTCACTATTTATTTAGCGATCCCGTTAGCGATGTTGTTCAGTGCGGCAGCTGCCAGCGACGAGCTTCCTGCTGTGATCTCGCTCGTCGCTGGAATCGTTCCGGACCCTATTTTCTCGTCGGCGCTCCCGCTGGGTAAGTATATATCGCTAGTGTGGCACCTTTTCTTAGCGATTTAGCGGTACTTTTGTACCGCTAAAGTCGTTAAGAAGATCGCTAACGGCGATAGCGTCGTTAACTATATCGCTAAATGTGGCCGCACTTAGCGATATAGAAACAATCCCGCTAGCGATCGCATTAGTATGCGTCGTTATTGTGATCGCTAGCGGGATTGTTTAGTGTGGCAGTACCTTAACTGTCAATATAAGCTTTTGTTACTCATATGTTTGCAATTATATTTCTGTCTGTGATAAAAACATCTGTCAACACACACATAAAAACCAGAGGGCAGCAGATCATGTGAAAATATAATATTTGTGTCATTCTCAAAACTTTTGGCCATGACTGTACAGGCGTCTAGTGAAGGCTTTTTAGCCATTTCCTCAGATTGTAAGCTCCTGGGAACAGGCTCTCACTCCTAGTCTGTATTGCTGACTTGTGTTGCTTTCTAATATCTGATATTTGTACATGTCGTTTCTACATTAGTCAGTGCTGTAACTTCTGCCGGCGCTGGATAACATTCTGCCGGGTACACATTGCGGTAGGGGCCATGTGTTGAGCACATTCGTTACATAGCGGCACTAACGCTATGTAACGGATGCGTTAACGCACCCATTGGCCACAATAATAGTAACGCATTCTAACGCATGCCGACATCGCGATGATGCGTTACTTTATGACGCACCCTCAAACGCGATCTGCAGTGTTTTCGGCTGCGTCGGGTCTAGTGCACAGTGAACGGACGCGTTCGCTGTGTATAGACCTGTATGGCTAACGCATGGTAGAGAAATGGTACCGAATACCGTTAGTGCTAGGGCACAAAAGATGTCATAAATGACATCAGCGTTAGCTCATCTGTTTAACAGATCCGTTAAATGGATGCCCCTAATGCAATGTGAACCTAGAAGTAAACCCTTGGAGACATGTTCCAGGCTCTTCCAGAGTAAGGTCGGTGTCACACTTGCATGTGTGATGTGAGTCTCTCGCATCAATACCCGGCATTGCCGCCGGCACTCAGGACCGGAGTGTGCGGCTGCATGTATTTCTATGCAGAGTGTGATAGATCACAGCTCATGTGTGCACTCACTACACTGAGCAGCCAATCACAGTAATGCATGTATGTGAGTCGCACGTAGCCAGGACTTGTGGGGTACTCGGCACCGAGCCTGTTCACTTTACTGGGGGATGTCACGGGTAGCACAGCTCGGTCCGTAGCCCTGGGCACTCACTGAAAAGGGGATATTTACAGGGGATTGTAGGAATGTTTGTGACGCCACCTGTGGTTCCTGGTCAGGGTGACCAGCGCTGCAGGGTAGATCCTCTGAGGGTTTGGGGCAGCAAGGTGTTAAGTCTCCCACAGGCGAGACTGATCCCTCAGGGTAAATGGCGGTGTAAGGGTGCAGGATCAATAAGGCAGACACACACAAGACAGTCTCTTTCTGTACCTTTACTGGTGGTGGATGCAGGCACGTCCCGGGAAGCCGTCAGGGTGGAGGATGCATGTCCAATAAACCACTGAGTAGGTGTAGGGCCTCCTTACTCCTTTATGTGTGTGAGTTTCTGACTTGCATAAAACAAAGCCTAACTCCGTCTTTTCAGCTACGCCCTGCTGACCTTGTGGTGGAGCCTTCTTGTGGACAGAACTAAGTCTCTATATGGCTGATCAGGCCAGACTCCTGTTCTTCCTGACCCCGGTTGCGTATCAGCACTATTGGGCCCCTGCGACATGAAGTCCCACAGGGTTTCCAGTTTTTCCTACTAGTCCTGAAGAGGCTAGTAAGCTCGGACCCGGTGTCCGGTAGTGCAGAGTGGAGGTAAGCTATCAATGCTGTAGACCTCTGTCACTCTCTTTTCCCTTTTTCCACTTGCCTGTCGTCCTACTCACACCTTTAACATAAGCACAACCAGCAGTAGATGTCAGCTTTCTTTGTCTTCACCGCTCTCCAAGCGTCGGCACGCTTACTTAAAGAAACGCTCACTGAATGAAGGTATCTCAGTAGACTCAGCTTTGACCAGACTAAGTGGCGATCCGTCCCACTATTACTGGACTCCACGATATAAGCTGAGTAAATGCTGAAGTCTTCAGGCTTTCAAATAAGTCGTTCTCTAGCTAGTCTTTCCCTCTCAGCTCGTCTGAGGTAACTAGACTGTCTGTCTCAGCCCTCCGGCTACACTGATCTGAGGTAAAACCAACGACTAGCTAACTCTTAGACCACCCCCGGGTTAGCCCCCCCTTAGTGAGAATTTGGGTAAAAAATGATTACATTCAATAGATCTTTGTTAGATCCGGTTTGATCAACCAAAACTAACGTTAGATCACCCCTAAAAAATGAGATATTTACGAGCTTTTCCAGGGGGGGCTAACCCGTAGCTAGCCCCCCCAACTTTGAAATTTGCCGTTTTTTGGATGGATTCTGATAGATATTCGTTAGATCCGGTTTGATCAGCAAAAATAACGTTAGATCTCCTTTCGTTCCCGAGATATTGGGGGTGTCAGGTGGGGGGTTAGCCCCCCTAATTTGAAATTTGCCGTTTTTTGGATGGATTCTGATAGATATTCGTTAGATCCGGTTTCATCAGCAAAAATTAACGTTAGATCTCCTTTCGTTCCCGAGATATTGGGGTGTCAGGTGGGGGGTTAGGTACAGGTTAGCCCCCCCTAATTTGAAATTTGCCATTTTTTGGATGGATTCTGATAGATATTCGTTAGATCTGGTTTGATCAGCAAAAATTAACGTTAGATCTCCTTTCGTTCCAGAGATATTGGGGGTGTCATGTGGGGGGTTAGGTACAGGTTAGCCCCCCTAATTTGAAATTTGCCATTTTTTGGATGGATTCTGATAAGTTATTCGTTAGATCCGTTTCAGCTTCGGTCCTGAGGTGTAGATGGAGAAGAGGAGGGGTCCATTTGGGGGAGACCAACAGAGAGAGTGAAGTGAGGAGGTGGTGAGTGAGTGGGACAATCTGAAAGTTCGGTCAGTGAGTCATTCTCGTCCCCCATGATGCCTACAGGCCCGCCTCTTCGCAATCATCGCAGCACACTGACCCCCTTCCTCGCCGCGACACTTCGCCAACAAAGTCCGGATGCTGCCCACAACTGACCCCCGCCGAAGTTGCCACTGCTCAAACGGATCTAACGAATACAGTATCTATCAGAATCCATCCAAAAAACGGCAAATTTCAAATTAGGGGGGGCTAACCTGTACCTAACCCCCCACCTGACACCCCCAATATCTCGGGAATGAAAGGAGATCTAACGTTAATTTTTGCTGATCAAACCGGATCTAACAAATATCTATCAGAATCCATCCAAAAAATGGCAAATTTCAAATTAGGGGGGGCTAACCTGTACCTAACCCCCCACCTGACACCCCAATATCTCGGGAACGAAAGGAGATCTAACGTTAATTTTTGCTGATCAAACCGGATCTAACGAATATCTATCAGAATCCATCCAAAAAACGGCAAATTTCAAATTAGAGGGGGCTAACCTGTACCTAACCCCCCACCTGACACCCCCAATATCTCGGGAACGAAAGGAGATCTAACGTTAATTTTTGCTGATCAAACCGGATCTAACGAATATCTATCAGAATCCATCCAAAAAACGGCAAATTTCAAATTAGGGGGGCTAACCTGTACCTAACCCCCCACCTGACACCCCTAATATCTCTGGAACGAAAGGAGATCTAACGTTAATTTTTGCTGATCAAACCAGATCTAACGAATATCTATCAGAATCCATCCAAAAAACGGCAAATTTCAAATTAGGGGGGGCTAACCTGTACCTAACCCCCCACCTGACACCCCCAATATCTCGGGAACGAAAGGAGATCTAACGTTAATTTTTGCTGATCAAACCGGATCTAACAAATATCTATCAGAATCCATCCAAAAAACGGCAAATTTCAAATTAGGGGGGGCTAACCTGTACCTAACCCCCCACCTGACACCCCCAATATCTCGGGAACGAAAGGAGATCTAACGTTAATTTTTGCTGATCAAACCGGATCTAACGAATATCTATCAGAATCCATCCAAAAAACGGCAAATTTCAAATTAGGGGGGCTAACCTGTACCTAACCCCCCACCTGACACCCACAATATCTCGGGAACGAAAGGAGATCTAACGTTAATTTTGCTGATCAAACCGGATCTAACGAATATCTATCAGAATTCATCCAAAAAACGGCAAATTTCAAATTAGGGGGGCTAACCTGTACCTAACCCCCCACCTGACACCCCCAATATCTCGGGAACGAAAGGAGATCTAACGTTAATTTTTGCTGATCAAACCGGATCTAACGAATATCTATCCGAATCCATCCAAAAAACGGCAAATTTCAAATTAGGGGGGCTAACCTGTACCTAACCCCCCACCTGACCCCCTCCAATATCTCGGGAACGAAAGGAGATCTAACGTTAATTTTTGCTGATCAAACCGGATCTAACGAATATCTATCAGAATCCATCCAAAAAACGGCAAATTTCAAATTAGGGGGGCTAACCTGTACCTAACCCCCCACCTGACACCCCCAATATCTCGGGAACGAAAGGAGATCTAACGTTAATTTTTGCTGATCAAACCGGATCTAACGAATATCTATCAGAATCCATCCAAAAAACGGCAAATTTCAAATTAGGGGGGGCTAACCTGTACCTAACCCCCCACCTGACACCCCCAATATCTCGGGAACGAAAGGAGATCTAACGTTAATTTTTGCTGATCAAACCAGATCTAACGAATATCTATCAGAATCCATCCAAAAAACGGCAAATTTCAAATTAGGGGGGGCTAACCTGTACCTAACCCCCCACCTGACACCCGCAATATCTCGGGAACGAAAGGAGATCTAACGTTAATTTTTGCTGATCAAACCGGATCTAACGAATATCTATCAGAATCCATCCAAAAAACGGCAAATTTCAAATTAGGGGGGGCTAACCTGTACCTAACCCCCCACCTGACACCCCCAATATCTTGGGAACGAAAGGAGATCTAACGTTAATTTTTGCTGATCAAACCGGATCTAACGAATATCTATCAGAATCCATCCAAAAAAAGGCAAATTTCAAATTAGAGGGGGCTAACCTGTACCTAACCCCCCACCTGACACCCCCAATATCTTGGGAACGAAAGGAGATCTAACGTTAATTTTTGCTGATCAAACCGGATCTAACGAATATCTATCAGAATCCATCCAAAAAAACGGCAAATTTCAAATTAGAGGGGGCTAACCTGTACCTAACCCCCCACCTGACACCCCCAATATCTCGGGAATGAAAGGAGATCTAACGTTAATTTTTGCTGATCAAACCGGATCTAACAAATATCTATCAGAATCCATCCAAAAAACGGCAAATTTCAAATTAGGGGGGCTAACCTGTACCTAACCCCCACCTGACACCCCCAATATCTCGGGAACGAAAGGAGATCTAACGTTAATTTTTGCTGATCAAACCGGATCTAACAAATATCTATCAGAATCCATCCAAAAAACGGCAAATTTCAAAGTTGAGGGGGCTAGCTACGGGTTAGCCCCCCTGGAAAAGCTCGTAAATATCTCATTTTTTAGGGGTGATCTAACGTTAGTTTTGGTTGATCAAACCGGATCTAACAAAGATCTAACGAATGTAATCATTTTTTACCCAAATTCTCACTAAGGGGGGGCTAAGCCGGGGGTGGTAACTCTTAGCTAGACTGCCTTCATCTCACTACTGTCGTCTCCAAGGGCTCCTGGCACCAGGAAAATGTGGAGTGTTGTGTGCTTATGGGTTGTTGTGGGTTTACCTTTTGTGCATCTTCCAAGTTACATGTGGCTCCAGTCACAGCTGGGCTACACATATGTGTCATGTGGGAGGAGCCCAGTCACAACAAAGCATTGCCAGTCATTCCCCACTTGTACACACTGCTCAGTCAGCTCCCAGCCCCCAGTCAGGCAGGAAGAAGCAAACAGCAGAGGAAAAAAAAATGTCTCAGCTCGGTTGAGCCTAGACTGTATGGGCTCCTGTCAGGTATATATTCTTTAAGATAGCAGACTTTATGGGCTGCTGCCTGGCCCTGACTGCAGCCCATACATGACATTAGAATGTATGTGCTCCTTCAAGGTATAAATTATTAAAGCCAGCAAATATATGGGCTCCTGTCAGGTGCCTGACTGCAGCCCATACAGTGTAGCCGGTTCACTACTGAAGATGCTAAACTGTATGGGCTCCTGTCAGGTATATATTACTGTAGATATAGACTGTATGGGCTCCTGTCAGGTATATATTACTGTAGATATAGACTGTATGGGCTCCTGTCAGGTATATATTACTGTAGATATAGACTGTACGGGCTCCTGTCAGGTATATATTACTGTAGATATAGACTGTACGGGCCCCTGTCAGGTATATATTACTGTAGATATAGACTGTACGGGCTCCTGTCAGGTATATATTACTGTAGATATAGACTGTATGGGCTCCTGTCAGGTATATATTACTGTAGATATAGACTGTATGGGCTCCTGTCAGGTATATATTACTGTAGATATAGACTGTACGGGCTCCTGTCAGGTATATATTACTGTAGATATAGACTGTATGGGCTCCTGTCAGGTATATATACTGTAGATATAGACTGTACGGACTCCTGTCAGGTATATATTACTGTAGATATAGACTGTATGGGCTCCTGTCAGGTATATATTACTGTAGATATAGACTGTACGGGCTCCTGTCAGGTATATATTACTGTAGATATAGACTGTACGGGCTCCTGTCAGGTATATATTACTGTAGATATAGACTGTACGGGCTCCTGTCAGGTATATATTACTGTAGATATAGACTGTACGGGCTCCTGTCAGGTATATATTACTGTAGATATAGACTGTACGGGCTCCTGTCAGGTATATATTACTGTAGATATAGACTGTACGGGCTCCTGTCAGGTATATATTACTGTAGATATAGACTGTACGGGCTCCTGTCAGGTATATATTACTGTAGATATAGACTGTACAGGCTCCTGTCAGGTATATATTACTGTAGATATAGACTGTACGGACTCCTGTCAGGTATATATTACTGTAGATATAGACTGTACGGGCTCCTGTCAGGTATATATTACTGTAGATATAGACTGTACGGGCTCCTGTCAGGTATATATTACTGTAGATATAGACTGTACGGGCTCCTGTCAGGTATATATTACTATAGATATAGACTGTATGTGCTCCTGTCAGGTATATATTATTGTAGATGTAGACTG
The DNA here is from genome assembly GCA_033576555.1 of Oophaga sylvatica. Lineage (NCBI taxonomy): Eukaryota > Metazoa > Chordata > Amphibia > Anura > Dendrobatidae > Oophaga > Oophaga sylvatica. The sequence continues at coordinate 543,282,351 of JARQOD010000004.1, read as the reverse complement.
TATGGGCTCCTGTCAGGTATATATTATTGTAGATGTAGACTGTATGGGCTCCTGTCAGGTATATATTACTGTAGATATAGACTGTACGGGCTCCTGTCAGATATATATTACTGTAGATATAGACTGTACGGGCTCCTGTCAGGTATATATTACTGTAGATATAGACTGTACGGGCTCCTGTCAGGTATATATTACTATAGATATAGACTGTACGGGCTCCTGTCAGGTATATATTACTGTAGATATAGACTGTACGGGCTCCTGTCAGGTATATATTACTGTAGATATAGACTGTACAGGCTCCTGTCAGGTATATATTACTGTAGATATAGACTGTACGGACTCCTGTCAGGTATATATTACTGTAGATATAGACTGTACGGGCTCCTGTCAGGTATATATTACTGTAGATATAGACTGTACGGGCTCCTGTCAGGTATATATTACTGTAGATATAGACTGTACGGGCTCCTGTCAGGTATATATTACTATAGATATAGACTGTATGTGCTCCTGTCAGGTATATATTATTGTAGATGTAGACTGTATGTGCTCCTGTCAGGTATATATTATTGTAGATGTAGACTGTATGGGCTCCTGTCAGGTATATATTACTGTAGATATAGACTGTACGGGCCCCTGTCAGGTATATATTACTGTAGATATAGACTGTACGGGCTCCTGTCAGGTATATATTACTGTAGATATAGACTGTATGGGCTCCTGTCAGGTATATATTACTGTAGATATAGACTGTATGGGCTCCTGTCAGGTATATATTACTGTAGATATAGACTGTACGGGCTCCTGTCAGGTATATATTACTGTAGATATAGACTGTATGGGCTCCTGTCAGGTATATATTACTGTAGATATAGACTGTACGGACTCCTGTCAGGTATATATTACTGTAGATATAGACTGTACGGGCTCCTGTCAGGTATATATTACTGTAGATATAGACTGTACGGGCTCCTGTCAGGTATATATTATTGTAGATATAGACTGTACAGGCTCCTGTCAGGTATATATTACTGTAGATATAGACTGTATGGGCTCCTGTCAGGTATATATTACTGTAGATATAGACTGTATGGGCTCCTGTCAGGTATATATTACTGTAGATATAGACTGTACGGGCTCCTGTCAGGTATATATTACTGTAGATATAGACTGTACGGGCTCCTGTCAGGTATATATTACTGTAGATATAGACTGTACGGGCTCCTGTCAGGTATATATTACTGTAGATATAGACTGTATGGGCTCCTGTCAGGTATATATTACTGTAGATATAGACTGTACGGGCTCCTGTCAGGTATATATTACTATAGATATAGACTGTACGGGCTCCTGTCAGGTATATATTACTGTAGATATAGACTGTACGGGCTCCTGTCAGGTATATATTACTGTAGATATAGACTGTACGGGCTCCTGTCAGGTATATATTACTGTAGATATAGACTGTATGGGCTCCTGTCAGGTATATATTACTGTAGATACAGACTGTATGGGCTCCTGTCAGGTATATATTACTGTAGATATAGACTGTATGGGCTCCTGTCAGGTATATATTACTGTAGATATAGACTGTATGGGCTCCTGTCAGGTATATATTACTGTAGATATAGACTGTACGGGCTCCTGTCAGGTATATATTACTGTAGATATAGACTGTACGGGCTCCTGTCAGGTATATATTATTGTAGATATAGACTGTACGGGCTCCTGTCAGGTATATATTACTGTAGATATAGACTGTACGGGCTCCTGTCAGGTATATATTACTGTAGATATAGACTGTACGGGCTCCTGTCAGGTATATATTACTGTAGATATAGACTGTACGGGCTCATGTCAGGTATATATTACTGTAGATATAGACTGTACGGGCTCCTGTCAGGTATATATTACTGTAGATATAGACTGTACGGGCTCCTGTCAGGTATATATTACTGTAGATATAGACTGTACGGGCTCCTGTCAGGTATATATTACTATAGATATAGACTGTACGGGCTCCTGTCAGGTATATATTACTATAGATATAGACTGTACGGGCTCCTGTCAGGTATATATTACTGTAGATATAGACTGTACGGGCTCCTGTCAGGTATATATTACTGTAGATATAGACTGTACGGGCTCCTGTCAGGTATATATTACTGTAGATATAGACTGTACGGGCTCCTGTCAGGTATATATTACTGTAGATATAGACTGTATGGGCTCCTGTCAGGTATATATTACTGTAGATACAGACTGTATGGGCTCCTGTCATGTATATATTACTGTAGATATAGACTGTATGGGCTCCTGTCAGGTATATATTACTGTAGATACAGACTGTACGGACTCCTGTCAGGAATATATTACTGTAGATATAGACTGTATGGGCTCCTGTCAGGTATATATTATTGTAGATATAGACTGTACGGGCTCCTGTCAGGTATATATTACTGTAGATATAGACTGTACGGGCTCCTGTCAGGTATATATTACTGTAGATATAGATTGTACGGGCCCCTGTCAGGTATATATTACTGTAGATATAGACTGTACGGGCTCCTGTCAGGTATATATTACTGTAGATATAGACTGTATGGGCTCCTGTCAGGTATATATTATTGTAGATATAGACTGTATGGGCTCCTGTCAGGTATATATTACTGTAGATATAGACTGTACGGGCTCCTGTCAGGTATATATTATTATAGATATAGACTGTATGGGCTCCTGTCAGGTATATACAGGTCCTTCTCAAAAAATTAGCATATAGTGCTAAATTTCATTATTTAACATAATGTAATGATTACAATTAAACTTTCATATATTTTAGATTCATTACACACCAACTGAAATTTGTCAGGTCTTTTATTGTTTTAATACTGATGATTTTGGCATACAACTCATGATAACCCAAAAAACCTGTCTCAAAAAATTAGCATATCAAGAAAAGGTTCTCTAAACGACCTATTACCCTAATCTTCTGAATCAACTAATTAACTCTAAACACATGCAAAAGATTCCTGAGGCTTTTAAAAACTCCCTGCCTGGTTCATTACTCAAAACCCCCATCATGGGTAAGACTAGCCACCTGACTGATGTCAAGAAGGCCATCATTGACACCCTCAAGCAAGAGGGTAAGACCCAGAAAGAAATTTCGCAACAAATAGACTGTTCCCAGAGTGCTGTATCAAGGCACCTCAATGGGAAGTCTGTTGGAAGGAAACAATGTGGCAGAAAACGCTGTACAACGAGAAGAGGTGACCGGACCTGAGGAAGATTGTGGAGAAGGACCGATTCCAGACCTTGGGGGACCTGAGGAAGCAGTGGACTGAGTCTGGTGTAGAAACATCCAGAGCCACCGTGCACAGGCGTGTGCAGGAAATGGGCTACAGGTGCCGCATTCCCCAGGTAAAGCCACTTTTGAACCATAAACAGCGGCAGAAGCGCCTGACCTGGGCTGCAGAAAAGCAGCACTGGACTGTTGCTAAGTGGTCCCAACTACTTTTTTCTGATGAAAGCAAATTTTGCATGTCATTCGGAAATCAAGGTGCCAGAGTCTGGAGGAAGACTGGGGAGAAGGAAATGCCAAAATGCCTGAAGTCCAGTGTCAAGTACCCACAGTCAGTGATGGTGTGGGGTGTCATGTCAGCTGCTGGTGTTGGTCCACTGTGTTTCATCAAGGGCAGGGTCAATGCAGCTAGCTATCAGGAGATTTTTGAGCACTTCATGCTTCCATCGGCTGAAATGCTTTATGGAGATGAAGATTTCATTTTTCAGCACGACCTGGCACCTGCTCACAGTGCCAAAACCACTGGTAAATGGTTTACTGACCATGGTATTACTGTGCTCAATTGGCCTGCCAACTCTCCTGACCTGAACCCCATAGAGAATCTGTGGGATATTGTGAAGAGAAAGTTGAGAGACGCAAGACCCAACACTCTGGATGAGCTTAAGGCCGCTATCGAAGCATCCTGGGCCTCCATAACACCTCAGCAGTGTCACAGGCTGATTGCCTCCATGCCACGCCGCATTGAAGCAGTCATTTCTGCAAAAGGATTCCCGACCAAGTATTGAGTGCATAACTGAACTTTATTATTTGATGGTTTTTTTGTTGGTTTTTAAAAAACACTTTTATTTTATTGGATGGTTGAAATATGTTAATTTTTTGAGTCAGGTTTTTTGGGTTATCAGGAGTTGTATGCCAAAATCATCAGTATTAAAACAATAAAAGACCTGACAAATTTCAGTTGGTGTGTAATGAATCTAAAATATATGAAAGTTTAATTGTAATCATTACATTATGGAAAATAATGAAATTTAGCACTATATGCTAATTTTTTGAGAAGGACCTGTATTACTGTAGATATAGACTGTATGGACTCCTGTCAGGTATATATTACTGTAGATATAGACTGTACGGGTTCCTGTCAGGTATATATTATTGTAGATGTAGACTGTACGGGCTCCTGTCAGGTATATATTACTGTAGATATAGACTGTATGGGCTCCTGTCAGGTATATATTATTGTAGATGTAGACTGTACGGGCTCCTGTCAGGTATATATTACTGTAGATATAGACTGTACGGGCTCCTGTCAGGTATATATTATTGTAGATATAGACTGTACGGGCTCCTGTCAGGTATATATTATTGTAGATGTAGACTGTACGGGCTCCTGTCAGGTATATATTACTGTAGATATAGACTGTACGGGCTCCGGTCAGGTATATATTATTGTAGATGTAGACTGTACGGGCTCCTGTCAGGTATATATTACTGTAGATATAGACTGTATGGGCTCCTGTCAGGTATATATTATTGTAGATGTAGACTGTTCAGGCTCCTGTCAGGTATATATTACTGTAGATATAGACTGTATGGGATCCTGTCAGGTATATATTATTGTAGATGTAGACTGTACAGGCTCCTGTCAGGTATATATTACTGTAGATATAGACTGTATGGGCTCCTGTCAGGTATATATTATTGTAGATGTAGACTGTATGGGCTCCTGTCAGGTATATAATTACTGTAGATATAGACTGTACGGGCTCCTGTCAGGTATATATTACTGTAGATATAGACTGTACGGGCTCCTGTCAGGTATATATTACTGTAGATATAGACTGTATGGGCTCCTGTCAGGTATATATTACTGTAGATATAGACTGTACAGGCTCCTGTCAGGTATATATTACTGTAGATATAGACTGTACGGGCTCCTGTCAGGTATATATTATTGTAGATGTAGACTGTACGGGCTCCTGTCAGGTATATATTACTGTAGATATAGACTGTATGGGCTCCTGTCAGGTATATATTATTGTAGATGTAGACTGTACGGGCTCCTGTCAGGTATATATTACTGTAGATATAGACTGTATGGGCTCCTGTCAGGTATATATTACTGTAGATATAGACTGTACGGGCTCCTGTCAGGTATATATAACTGTAGATATAGACTGTACGGGCTCCTGTCAGGTATATATTATTGTAGATATAGACTGTATGGGCTCCTGTCAGGTATATATTATTGTAGATGTAGACTGTACAGGCTCCTGTCACGTATATATTACTGTAGATATAGACTGTATGGGATCCTGTCAGGTATATATTATTGTAGATGTAGACTGTACAGGCTCCTGTCAGGTATATATTACTGTAGATATAGACTGTATGGGCTCCTGTCAGGTATATATTATTGTAGATGTAGACTGTACAGGCTCCTGTCAGGTATATATTACTGTAGATATAGACTGTACGGGCTCCTGTCAGGTATATATTACTGTAGATATAGACTGTATGGGCTCCTGTCAGGTATATATTACTGTAGATATAGACTGTATGGACTCCTGTCAGGTATATATTACTGTAGATATAGACTGTACAGGCTCCTGTCAGGTATATATTACTGTAGATATAGACTGTACAGGCTCCTGTCAGGTATATATTACTGTAGATATAGACTGTATGGGCTCCTGTCAGGTATATATTACTGTAGATATAGACTGTACAGGCTCCTGTCAGGTATATATTACTGTAGATATAGACTGTATGGGCTCCTGTCAGGTATATATTACTGTAGATATAGACTGTATGGGCTCCTGTCAGGTATATATTACTGTAGATACAGACTGTGCGGGCTCCTGTCAGGTATATATTACTGTAGATATAGACTGTATGGGCTCCTGTCAGGTATATATTACTGTAGATATAGACTGTACGGGCTCCTGTCAGGTATATATTACTGTAGATATAGACTGTTTGGGCTCCTGTCAGGTATATATTACTGTAGATATAGACTGTATGGACTCCTGTCAGGTATATATTACTGTATAGACTGTACGGGCTCCTGTCAGGTATATATTACTGTAGATATAGACTGTATGGGCTCCTGTCAGGTATATATTACTGTAGATATAGACTGTACGGGCTCCTGTCAGGTATATATTACTGTAGATATAGACTGTATGGGCTCCTGTCAGGTATATATTACTGTAGATATAGACTGTACGGGCTCCTGTCAGGTATATATTACTGTAGATATAGACTGTATGGGCTCCTGTCAGGTATATATTACTGTAGATATAGACTGTACGGGCTCCTGTCAGGTATATATTACTGTAGATATAGACTGTATGGACTCCTGTCAGGTATATATCATTGTAGATATAGACTGTATGGGCTCCTGTCAGGTATATATTACTGTAGATATAGACTGTATGGGCTCCTGTCAGGTATATATTACTGTAGATATAGACTGTACGGGCTCCTGTCAGGTATATATTATTGTAGATATACACTGTATGGGCTCCGGTCAGGTATATATTACTGTAGATATAGACTGTACGGGATCCTGTCAGGTATATATTACTGTAGATATAGACTGTATGGGCTCCTGTCAGGTATATATTACTGTAGATATAGACTGTACGGGATCCTGTCAGGTATATATTACTGTAGATATAGACTGTATGGGCTCCTGTCAGGTATATATTACTGTAGATATAGTCTGTATGGGCTCCTGTCAGGTATATATTATTGTAGATATAGAATGTACGGGCTCCTGTCAGGTATATATTATTGTATTGTATGTATGTATTGTATATATTATGGACCTTATCTTCACCCGTCTCTGTTCCCTCACTAATCTCACTAACTCCCCACTTCCCCTGTCTGACCACAACCTACTGACATTCTCTTTCCTCTCCTCTGTTAGTACGCATCCCCCACTCCACAAACTCACCCACCCTCGCAGAAATCTCAAACACCTCAATTTACAATCGCTCTCTGAGTCCCTCCTCCCTCTCACAGACATAGCCTCACTTAATGACACAGATGCTGCTGCCACATTTTATAACACCACAATAAAAACCACACTTGATTCGGCCGCCCCCCTCATGCAGAGCAAAACTCGTACAATCAACAGGCAGCCCTGGCTGACCGGCCTGACCAAAGAACTGAGACGGGCTTCCAGGGTTACCGAGCGGAGATGGAAGAGAACCCACTCCATCGAGCACTTCAACGCATACAAGCAGTCCCTTGCCAGCTTCAAGTCCACGCTCTCTGCCGCAAAACAAACTTACTTTGCATCTCTCATATCCTCCCTGTCTCACAACCCTAAACAGCTCTTCAACACTTTCAATTCTCTACTCCATCCCACAGCACCTCCTCCCTCTCCTCTCATTTCTGCCGAAGACTTTGCCTCCTTCTTTAAGCAAAAGATTGATACTATCAGAGAAGGCTTTGGCCCGCAGCCCCCAATGCCCCTCTTAGCCACTCAGCCCTGTTCTTCCAAAACCAGCTTCACCACCATGACAGAAGATCAGCTCTCCACTCTCCTGTCAAGATCACACCTCACCACTTGCGCGCTTGACCCACTCCCGTCCCACCTCATCCCTAACCTTGCCACAGTCTTCATCCCTACTCTCACACACCTCTTCAACCTTTCACTTACAAATGGTGTCTTTCCTTCATCCTTCAAACATGCCTCAATCACCCCGATCCTCAAAAAGCCCTCCCTCGACCCATCCTCAGCGTCTAGCTATCGCCCGATATCTCTTCTTCCCTTCGCCTCAAAACTACTGGAACAGCATGTATATCTTGAACTGTCCTCCCACCTTTCCTCCTGCTCCCTCTTTGACCGGTTACAATCAGGCTTTCGACCGCATCACTCAACTGAAACTGCCCTAACTAAAGTCACCAACGACCTACTAACCGCCAAGAGCAAGCGACACTACTCTGTCCTCCTTCTCCTGGACCTGTCTTCTGCCTTTGACACCGTAGACCATTCCCTCCTCCTACAGATTCTCTCATCTCTTGGCATCACAGACTTGGCCCTATCCTGGATCTCATCATACCTAACAGACCGAACTTTTAGTGTCTCCCTCTCACACACCACCTCCTCACCTCGCCCCCTGTCTGTCGGTGTTCCCCAAGGCTCAGTCCTAGGACCCCTACTCTTCTCCATCTACACCTTCGGCCTGGGACAGCTCATAGAATCCCATGGCTTGCAGTATCACCTCTACGCCGATGACACGCAGATCTACCTATCTGGACCTGACCTCACCTCCCTACTGACCAAAATCCCACAGTGTCTGTCTGCTATCTCAGCCTTCTTTTCTGCTCGCTTTCTCAAACTGAACATGGACAAAACAGAATTCATCATCTTTCCCCCACCTCATTCTACCCCTCCACCAGGCCTATCCATCAATGTCAATGGCTGCTCGCTTTCCCCAGTCCCACATGCTCGGTGCCTTGGGGTGATCATCGACTCTGCCCTCTCTTTCAAACCACATATCCAAGCCCTCGCCACCTCCTGCCGCCTCAAACTCAAAAATATTTCCCGGATCCGCTCATTCCTCAACCATGAAACCACAAAAACACTAGTGCACGCCCTTATCATCTCCCGCCTCGACTACTGCAACCTCCTACTGTCTGGCCTCCCCTCTAGCACTCTGGCACCACTCCAGTCCATCCTACACTCTGCTGCACGACTAATCCACCTGTCTTCCCGCTATTCCCCAGCCTCCCCACTATGCCAGGCCCTTCACTGGCTTCCTATTGCCCAGAGGCTCCAGTTCAAAACCTTAACCATGACATACAAAGCCATCCACAACCTTTCTCCTCCATACATCTGTGACATGGTCTCCCGCTACCTACCTACACGCAACCTTCGATCCTCTCAAGATCTCCTTCTCGACTCCCCCCTCATCTCTTCTTCCCACAACCGCATACAAGACTTCTCCCGGGCTTCCCCCATACTCTGGAACTCCCTGCCGCAAAACATCAGACTTTCACCAACAACGGAGACCTTCAAGAAAAACCTGAAGACCCACCTGTTCCGACAAGCCTACAACCTGCAGTGATCCTCAGTCTACTGAACCATCGCACGACCAGCTCTCCTAGTGTATTCTCACCCATCCCTGTAGACTGTGAGCCCTCGCGGGCAGGGTCCTCTCTCCTTCTGTACTTGTGTGTCCCTTGTCTAGCACATGTTTATTGTATCTGTCTATATTTTTCCCTTTTCATATGTAAAGCGCCATGGAATAAATGGCGCTATATAAATGTATAATAATAATAATAATAATAATAATAATTGTAGATATAGACTGTACGGGCTCCTGTCAGGTATATATTACTGTAGATATAGACTGTATGGGCTCCTGTCAGGTATATATTACTGTAGATATAGACTGTATGGGCTCCTGTCAGGTATATATTACTGTAGATATAGTCTGTATGGGCTCCTGTCAGGTATATATTATTGTAGATATAGACTGTATGGGCTCCTGTCAGGTATATATTACTGTAGATACAGACTACGGGCTCCTGTCAGGTATATATTATTGTAGATATAGACTGTACGGGCCCCTGTCAGGTATATATTACTGTAGATATAGACTGTACGGGCTCCTGTCAGGTATATATTACTGTAGATATAGACTGTACAGGCTCCTGTCAGGTATATATTACTGTAGATATAGACTGTATGGGCTCCTGTCAGGTATATATTACTGTAGATATAGACTGTATGGACTCCTGTCAGGTATATATTACTGTAGATATAGACTGTATGTGTGTAGTCCGGGAGTGCTGAATATAACTAGGGGCGGATGTGTAGCCCAGCTGCGCTTGGTGCCACATGTTCCCTGGAGGATGCACGGAAAGGTAATTCACAAATACCTGATAAGCACACAACACTTGACATTTTTTCCTGGTTCCACCAGAGGGAGCCCTTGAGACAGCAGTGAGATAAAGACAATCTAGCTGAAAGGGAGGAGTCGTTGGTGTTACCTCAGAAAGAGCAGACACGACATCTCGGAGCACGGAGTTACTTCAGGGGAAGCTGACGTCTACTGCTGCCTGTGCTCATATTAAGGTGTGCGTAGGACGACAGGCGAGTGGTGACCAAAGGGAAAGAGTGACCGAGGTGATATAGCAACCATAGTGGCCTCCACTCTATACAACCGGACACCGGGTCCGAAGCTTGCTAGAACCTTCACGGCTAGTGGGAGAAAACCGGAATCCCTGCTGGACTTCAGGTCGCAGAGGGGCCCTTCAGTGCTGATACGTAACCAGGGTTAGGAAGACGGTAGTCTGGCCGGTACCGCCATAGAGACACTGTTCTGTCCACAAAAAGACCTCATCACAAGATCAGCCGGGCATAGAAAGGAGAAGGAGTTAAACTTAGCTTCATGCAGGTTGGAAACTCATACATTAAGAAGTAAGGAGGCCTTAAACCTACACAGTGATTACTTGGATGTGCATCCTCCACCCCGAGCAGCTTCCCGGGACATACCTGCAAATACCACCAGTAAAGGTATGGAAAGAGACTGACTTGTGTGTGTCTGACTTATTGCCTGCACCCTGCACCGCCATATACTTAGAGGGACTAGTCTTACCTGTGGAAGACTTAACATCTTGCTGCCCAGTAACAACCCCTCTGAGGATTTACTCTGCAGCGCTGGTCATCCTGATCAGAAACCACAGGTGGCGTCACGAACTATTATTACAATCCCCTGTAAATATTATCCCCCTTTGAATGAGCGCCCAGGGCAACGGACCGAGCTGTGCTACTTGTGACATTCCCCATAGACTTCAACGGGCTCGGTGCCAAGTACCCCATAAGCCCTGGTACCGTGAGAGTGAATCATCTTTGGCGTCACGAACAGGATAAGAAGCTCGCTATATGTGAGTCCTGTGTGCCTAATTGGACTGTTTTTTTGCTAGAGACTGTGTTACCGCTGTTTTGTGATTTTTGGCGCCAGTTGTCCGCCATTGCCCGCCAAAGTACAGCGCTACAGCGCAAAGAGAAGGGGCGTATCTGCAGAAAGCGCGCGGAGTCTCGGACACGCCCCCAACGCTGACGCGGCGGCAGGTCCTGTGGAGAGCTTCAGAGTGCCGGCGACGCAGGTCCTTCCCCACCTCTGTGCCGGGCAGAGCTGCAGCCTTCAGGAGCAGGTAGGCCACACTTAACTAGGGGGGCACAGACATGTCGCAGCCACAAGCTGACAGCGCGGCCGAGGGCGACCGCTCCAATGACTTACCCGCCGGCGCTGCAGCGCAGGATGGAATCGCTGGCCCCTCACCAGGTCCAGTGGCCCCGATAGTACCGCTGACGCTCCCATACCTGCCTGGAGCAAAGTAGCTCCCTCAGTATAGCGGTAAGCCGGATACCCTGTCAGGGTTTAAACGCAAAATATGCAGCATAATGGACATGTACCCTATGACAGAGAAGCAAAGAGCTGCAGTAGTATTAGGACAATTGACTGGGGCTGCAGAAAGGGAAGTAGAGACTTGGGCCGCTGCAGACCAGGAATCAGTGCTTTCAATTTTCTTAAAGCTACAGACTATTTTTGAGGACCGCACTGAAACAGATCTCCGGATGACGTTTTACCAATGCTCCCAGAGACCAGATGACAGTATTAGGGACTACGCCTGCCGACTACAGGGGGCCCTGAGAGCTCTCAAACAGGTTAACCCTATCAGTGCCATTAATGAAAGCAAAATGCTGAAGGAACAATTTGTATGGGGACTGAGGTCCCAAGCTGAAAGCAGGACTGTGCACTGGTGGTCCTTGGATCATCCTGACGCTACCTTTGATGCCCTAAAAGATATGGCTATAAAAGGACTGCGACCCCTGGAGAAGCCCGAGGTGTTGACCCAGTGTCACCCGGGTGAAGCCACTCTAAAGCCGGCAGCATCCACCTTTTCCCCGCTGGTGGCGGAAGCCAAAACGCAGGTGGCGCCCCCTACTGAGTTGGATTGTCTGCGCTCAGAAGTGCGTCAGCTGACTAAAAACCTGGCCGCTGTAATGAGTGCCCTGCAACTGCGGAAGGAAGAAAGGAGGAAAGATCCTGCTAGCCGACTGCCCAGAGGATGTCCCTTGGATGAACCGGAGGAAAAGGAGGACGTCACCCCACCGGAGGAGGACAACGCCACCCCCAGGAGCGACCCCTGATCAGCACCATCCTCGCCGAGAGATCATCTGCTACCGTTGCAACGGAAAAGGACATATAGCCCAACAGTGTCCTTTAAACGAGCAGATCCTGGGTCCGAGGGCCAACACCCAGGAATAGACTCTTCAGGCCCCTCAGACTGGAACCGCAGGTTTGTGGGAAGAAGACCCTACCTGTCCATCATCCTGGACGGGATCGCAATCCCTGCCCTGCTGGACACTGGATCTCAGGTGACCATCATACCTGATGTCCTTTATAATAAGTTTTGGTCCATGGACAGTCTCCAGCCTCCGAGCCCTGACTTTGCTGTGTATGCCTCTAATGGTCTCCCTGTTGATATACTAGGAGCCAAAAACGTGGACGTAAAGGTGGGCAGAGTGGAGCTGAAGGATCAGGGACTCTTAGTAGTAAAGACTGTAAATGAGGAAAATGGCTTAAATGTGGTTTTAGGTACTAACATTATTAGTAACTGTCTGGGAGAAGTTGTGTTTTTGCTCCAACAGCTCGCTGAAGTTGCCAAGCCGAAGCAAAAGGGAGTGATCCAGGGGGAGATCCGGGCCCTGATGTGCCAGCAGCAAGCGAAGCTGACAGATGGTGAAATTGGTAATGTACGGGTGACAGACCCGAACCCCATTGTGATACCCCCAATGAGTGAAATGCTTATATGGTGTAGAGCAGCAATAGGTCTGAGAGGACAGAACTACCAAGCAGTAGTAGAGCCCCATTGTTCAGAGCACAGACCTACACTCATGATTGCTAGAGGGGTAGTGGAAGTAGTAAATGGGAGGGTACCAGTACGTCTTCTCAACTGGGGAGAAGATGAAGTGAATTTACCACGCTATGCCACAGTTGCTAAATTACATACCGTAGATAACAACTCTATTCTCACAACAGAGTCCTTAGCCTCCCGCCAACCAGCGGAGGATAATGACCCAGCAACCCAGGTGGAGGATTGGTGTCAGCAGCTCCATGTCGGGACAGACACCACTCCCGCCCACCAGAAACAGGGAGTACTACGGGTGGTACAGGAGTACGCACAGGTATTTAGCAAACACCCACTCGACTTTGGGACAATTAAGGGAGTTCAGCATCATATCCCTACAGGCAGTCATCCTCCCATCAAAGAACGGTATAGGCCTATACCTCCAGCACACTACCAGAAAGCTAAGGAAATGTTGCGTGACATGAAGGAAGCAGGGGTGATAAAGGATAGTTGTAGTCCCTGGGCAGCACCTCTAGTCCTAGTTAAGAAAAAGGATGGAAGCATGAGAATGTGTGTAGATTACAGACAAGTAAATCGCATTACACATAAGGATGCATACCCTTTACCACGCATTGAGGAATCCTTAGCTGCCTTAAAAACTGCTAATTACTTTTCCACCCTCGAACTCACTAGTGGGTACTGGCAAGTAGCTGTGGCTGAGGAGGATCGGGAGAAGACGGCTTTCACCACCCCAATGGGACTCTGTGAGTTTGACAGAATGCCGTTTGGACTCAGCAGTGCCCCGGGAACATTCCAGAGAGTGATGGAGAGTTGCCTGGGACATCTCAACTTTGAAACCGTGTTGCTGTACCTGGACGACGTAATTGTGTACTCCAAGACGTATGAGGATCATCTGAAGCACCTGGCAGAGGTATTCGAGTCACTGTCCAAGTATGGGATGAAACTGAAGCCTTCAAAGTGCCATCTGCTCAAACAAAAGGTACAGTACTTGGGACATATTGTCAGCTCAGAAGGAGTAGCGCCAGGCCCCGAGAAGGTCACTGCCATCCAGAAATGGCCGGAACCAAGGAATCTCAAGGAGGTGCGTCAGTTCCCGGGACTGACAGGTTACTACCGGAGGTTTGTAAAAGACTACACCAAGAAAGCAGCGCCTCTGCAGGACCTCCTGGTAGGACAACCCCTCAAGAGCAGAAATCCTCCATTCCACTGGGGTAAAGAACAAGCTGAGGCGTTCAAAGAGATGAAGGAGATCCTGACAGGCGATGAAATCTTAGCCTACCCCGACTACAGCCATCCGTTCCTGCTGTACACTGATGCCAGCAACGAAGGATTGGGAGCTGTCCTCAGTCAGAAGCAAAATGGCCAAGAAAAAGTCATCGCATATGCAAGCAGGAAGCTCCGGCCGACCGAGAGAAACCCAGAGAACTATAGCAGCTTCAAGTTGGAGTTCCTGGCGCTGGTCTGGGCCATTACAGAAAGATTCAAGCATTACCTAGCCTCCAGCAAGTTCACTGCGTACACAGACAATAACCCCTTGACACATCTGGAAACAGCCAAGCTGGGAGCCATGGAGCAACGTTGGATGGCTCGGCTGTCGAATTATCAATTCACAGTCATGTACAGGGCAGGCCGTAAGAACGCCAATGCTGACGCCTTGTCCAGAATGCCGCATGAATCCGACACGGAAGAGGAATTGGATGATCTAGAAGAGATCGAGCTACCTGCATTCCACAGAAATGGGATGATCCACGAGCAACGAGCCTACAAGAGGCAGTGTGGTAAGACGTTAAACCCTTTACCTCACCACAGCTGGAAGGAGACCCAGAACAGTGACCCGGTTGTCAGCCACATCAAGGAACTGATAACTCAGGAAGGTTCCTCCTTGGAGAAGGATGCGTCTCAACAAGCAAAGCAGCTGTGGAATGAGAGAAGCCGGCTGTTCATCTACCGAGAGAAGCTGTGCTGAAGGTACGTCAACCCCAGAACCCATGAGATGGTATAGCAGATAGTAGTGCCAAGAACAGACATCCAGATGGTGTTGGAAGCCTACCACGATCGAGCGGGGCACTTTGGCTGGAAGAAGCTGGAAACCCTGCTGAAGTGTCGTTTCTACTGGGTGGGAATGCGAAGTTCCATCGAGAAATGGTGTAAAAACTGTGTGTCCTGTAGCCTCCGAAGAAAAGACTACAGTAGCCAGAAAGCACCCCTGCAGCCCATCAAGACGACTCGTCCCTTGGAGATCGTGGCCTTGGACCATGTAAAGTTGTCACCAAGCAGGACAGGATACTCATATGCCCTGACAATGGTGGATCACTACTCCAGGTTCCTGGTGGTCGCCCCTGTCAAAGATCTGACAGCTGAAACAGCAGCAAAGACGTTTCAGGCGTGTTTCTGTAGACCCCATGGATATCCAGAGCAAGTGTTAACTGATCAAGGTCCTGCCTTTGAAGCCCAGTTGTTTAAGGAATTCTGTCACTTGTACGGGTGTAAGAAGATAAGAACCACACCGTACCACCCCAAACCAATGGTCTCTGTGAGAAGATGAATCACATAGTCATTGATCTGCTGAAGACGGTACCACTTAAGGAGAGGAATAGGTGGCCAGACTTACTACCTGACCTGGTAGATTTGTACAATCACATACCGGTGAGTTCCACCAACTGCACTCCAGCCTACCTTATGTGAGCAAGACCAGGAAAGCTGCCCATGGATTTGGAACTTGGTGTTGTAGAACCAGAGGCTGATGTTATTACTGAAGATTGGGACACAAACAGACAAGAACAGTACAGGAGAGTACAAGCCTGCGTGGAAGATAGTCTCAATAAAGTAAGGGAAAAGCAAGAGGAGAACTACAACAAAAGTGTGCCAGCTAAGCCTTTTATGCCTGGAGAACTTGTGCTAAAAAGAAAACGAAGAATGCACAAATTGGATGATCAGTGGGAACAAGAGCCATATGTCGTGCAAAATTCCAAATTTGACAACAGGAAAACCTGTACCATTAGTAAAGATGGAGGAAAAACGACCACCACGGTATCCAGAGATCACCTAAAACTGTGTCCAGACATGTTAAAACTTCCCGAGGAAGAACTTGTTATGGAAAAAGAGAAATCGGGTGAAGTCATACACACAGACCTAGGAGATTTTCCTGCAGATTGGCCTTGTATCGGAGACGCTGTGATTATTCCAGTGCTTCAATTTTACCAAGCACAAGAAGCGCTTCAACGTCCAGTTGAGCCAGTTGCCGCAGCAGAAGAAATAGTTCAAGAAGAACCTGCTCCTGTAGCATCTCCAGAAGTAGTATCTCAAAGAATGGAATCTCAAAATGTGGAACCTTCAGATGTTGGGCCTCAGGTAGAAGAATCCCCTGGTGGAGCAGAACCGCATCGCCCAGTCGCTAGTATGCTTGCCAGATCCCTAGAGAGGTGGAGGCGGATTTACAGTTTGCCAGCACGCAGCACAGATAGGCTAGATGCTACTATACCTGACACCACACCACGTAGGTCAGTACGTACAACGAAAGGAAGGTTACCTGTTAGGTACCAAGAGTAGTCCTAACAAATTAATATAGTATGACCCAGACAGGGTTTACTTAATTGTACAAAGTTATGAAGAGAATTACACTTTATTGAGAATGTTGTATGTGAAATGCTGTTTTGAAGGACTGCGTGCTGAGGACTCTTGCAGCACAGAACTTTAAATGTAAATAGTTAGCACTTCGGTGCCCCATCTTGGTTTTACATAAAGCCATACTACCTCAGAAGAAAAACCCGTATGGTGTGGCCTTGAGTGAGGTCTGCAGCAACGAAGTCCTGCAGCCCACCCAGGACCCACGTGTGAGGTTTTTGGTGCGGGTCCTCCACAAGAATCTTGTATTTATTGTGAAAAGTATTTTGATATTTTTCTATTTGCAATTTGTACACAATGTAACGTTAAAGTGTCCTTACCTCCCGCAAGGGATGAGTTATGTTGTTGATGTTATGATAAAAATTGTTTTTCCTTTTTCAGCCCGGGAGTGCTGAATATAACTAGGGGGATGTGTAGCCCAGCTGCGCTTGGTGCCACATGTTCCCTGGAGGATGCACGGAAAGGTAATTCACAAATACCTGATAAGCACACAACACTTGACATTTTTTCCTGGTTCCACCAGAGGGAGCCCTTGAGACAGCAGTGAGATAAAGACAATCTAGCTGAAAGGGAGGAGTCGTTGGTGTTACCTCAGAAAGAGCAGACACGACATCTCAGAGCACGGAGTTACTTCAGGGGAAGCTGACGTCTACTGCTGCCTGTGCTCATATTAAGGTGTGCGTAGGACGACAGGCGAGTGGTGACCAAAGGGAAAGAGTGACCGAGGTGATATAGCAACCATAGCTGCCTCCACTCTATACAACCGGATACCGGGTCCGAAGATTGCTAGAACCTTCATGGCTAGTGGGAGAAAACCGGAATCCCTGCTGGACTTCAGGTCGCAGAGGAGCCCTTCAGTGCTGATACATAACTGGGGTTAGGAAGACGGGAGTCTGGCCGGTACCGCCATAGAGACACTGTTCTGTCCACAAAAAGACCTCATCACAAGATCAGCCGGGCATAGAAAGGAGAAGGAGTTAAACTTAGCTTCATGCAGGTTGGAAACTCATACATTAAGAAGTAAGGAGGCCTTAAACCTACACAGTGATTACTTGGATGTGCATCCTCCACCCCGAGCAGCTTCCCGGACATACCTGCAAATACCACCAGTAAAGGTATGGAAAGAGACTGACTTGTGTGTGTCTGACTTATTGCCTGCACCCTGCACCGCCATATACTTAGAGCCCATATGTCAAAGTCAAGGCCCGCGGGCCAGATCCGGCCCGTGAATTGATTATCTATGGCTCCCTGGATGATATTTAATTACTATTAGATCCGGCCCGCAGGCCACAGCCGCCTGCTGGTGTTTTGCACGCACCAACCAGGGCCGGCGTCAGCACCCGGCACACCCGGGCAAGTTCCGGGGCCCTGAGCAGGCGGGGGGGGCCCACTCGCAGTCTGGCACCCCCCCGCCCGTTAGCGGAGGAGAGCGGTGTCAGCGCCGCCACTGGGCCCCCCCCGCTTGCTCAGGGCCCCGGCATCAGCTGGCACAATACTTACCTCTCCCGTGCCTCCGCTGCCGCAGCTCCGGGCTCCAGGGGCGCCGGCGCTTCCTCTCACAGCAGGCCGCTGAATGACGTCATCATTCAGCGGCCGGCTGTGGCACAGAGCGCGCGGACGTCGGACAGGTAAGACTTGTGTGTGTATGTCTCTGTGTGTGTCTGTGTGTATGTAGCGCGGTGCTTGTGTGTGTGTGTGTGTGTGTATAAGTATGTGAGAGAGTGCTTGTGTGCTGTCTGTGTGTGATGATGGGCAGGCATTGCTGATAATGGGGAGGCATTGATGATGATGATGGGGAGAAGATGATAATGGGCAGGCATTGCTGATAATGGGGAGGCATTGATGATGATGATGGGGAGAAGATGATAATGGGCAGGCATTGCTGATAATGGGTAGGCATTGGTGATGATGGGGAGAAGATGATGATAATGGGCAGGCATTGATGATGGGGAGAAGATGATGATGGGCAGGCATTGATGATGATGGGGAGGAGATGATGATGGGCAGGCATTGCTGATAATGGGGAGGCATTGGTGATGATGATGGGGAGGAGATGATAATGGGCAGGCATTGCTGATAATGGGGAGCATTGGTGATGATGGGGAGAAGATGATGATGATGGGCAGGCATTGCTGATAATGGGGAGGCATTGGTGATGATGGGGAGAAGATGATGATGATGGGCAGGCATTGCTGATAATGGGGAGGCATTGATGATGATGATGGGGAGAAGATGATAATGGGCAGGCATTGCTGATAATGGGGAGGCATTGGTGATGATGGGGAGAAGATGATGATAATGGGCAGGCATTGATGATGGGGGGAAGATGATGATGGGCAGGCATTGATGATGATGGGGAGGAGATGATGATGGGCAGGCATTGCTGATAATGGGGAGGCATTGATGATGATGGGGAGAAGATGATGATAATGGGCAGGCATTGATGATAATGGGCAGGCATTGATGATGGGGAGAAGATGATGATGGGCAGGCATTGATGATGATGGGGAGGAGATGATGATGATGGGCAGGCATTGATGATAATGGGGAGGCCATGATGATGATGGGGAGGCAATGATGATGATAATGGGGAGTCTTTCCACAGCGCCCTTTCCTGAGCTGTAACAGTGCAGAACGCAGTACAGCGCAGAGGAGAGCTCCATATTTTGTATGGAGCATTATATGGGGACAAGTATCCTGTATGGAGCATTATATGGGGACCAGTATCCTGTATGGAGCATTATATGGGTCCAGTATCCTGTATGGAGCATTATATTGGGTCCAGTATTCTGTATGGAGCATTATATGGGGGGTGACATCCTGCATGGGGTATTATATGGGTGATGAGGGGGAGACTGTGGTGCCCATAATATTGTATGGAGGACTGTACTGTCCAGTCTGTACTGTGCGCTGTGAGGATTTGGCGGTTTTTGAGCTATTGTACAATTTACAATAGATATCACTCATGTAATGGAAGAAGAGAAGTATTTGGCATTGTACTGCACCTATATTTCTCTGCTGTATCTGTGCATCATGAATCGTGGTCTGTGTTAAAGGGGCCCACTGAGGCTCTTTCGCCCGGGGCCCATAAAAACCTGGAGCCGGCCCTGGCACCAACACTACATTTCCCACAATGCACCGGTAGCAGGGCCGGCGTCAGTCCGGCCCTCGGCTTGTAGCAAATTTGTTTTTTTGGCCCTCGGTGTGTTTGACTTTGACATCCCTGACTTAGAGGGACTAGTCTTACCTGTGGAAGACTTAACATCTTGCTGCCCAGTAACAACCCCTCTGAGGATTTACCCTGCAGCGCTGGTCATCCTGATCAGAAACCACAGGTGGCGTCACAAACTATTACTACAATCCCCTGTAAATATTATCCCCCTTTGAATGAGCGCCCAGGGCAACGGACCGAGCTGTGCTACTTGTGACATTCCCATAGACTTCAACGGGCTCGGTGCCGAGTACCCCATAAGTCCTGGTACCGTGAGAGTGACTCATATGGACTCCTGTCAGGTATATAATACTGTAGATATAGACTGTACTGGCTCCTGTCAGGTATATATTATTGTAGATATAGACTGTACGGGCTCCTGTCAGGTATATATTACTGTAGATATAGACTGTATGGGCTCCTGTCAGGTATATATTACTGTAGATATAGACTGTATGGGCTCCTGTCAGGTATATATTACTGTAGATATAGACTGTAGGGGCTCCTGTCAGGTATATATTATTGTAGATATAGACTGTACGGGCTCCTGTCAGGTATATATTACTGTAGATATAGACTGTACGGGCTCCTGTCAGGTATATATTACTGTAGATACAGACTGTATGGGCTCCTGTCAGGTATATATTACTGTAGATATAGACTGTACAGGCTCCTGTCAGGTATATATTACTGTAGATATAGACTGTACGGGCTCCTGTCAGGTATATATTACTGTAGATATAGACTGTACAGGCTCCTGTCAGGTATATATTACTGTAGATATAGACTGTATGGGCTCCTGTCAGGTATATATTACTGTAGATATAGACTGTATGGGCTCCTGTCAGGTATATATTACTGTAGATATAGACTGTATGGGCTCCTGTCAGGTATATATTACTGTAGATATAGACTGTACGGGCTCCTGTCAGGTATATATTACTGTAGATATAGACTGTATGGGCTCCTGTCAGGTATATATTACTGTAGATATAGACTGTACGGGCTCCTGTTAGGTATATATTACTGTAGATATATACTGTACAGGCTCCTGTCAGGTATATATTACTGTAGATACAGACTGTATGGGCTCCTGTCAGGTATATATTACTGTAGATACAGACTGTATGGGCTCCTGTCAGGTATATATTACTGTAGATATAGACTGTACATGCTCCTGTCAGGTATATATTACTGTAGATATAGACTGTACAGGCTCCTGTCAGGTATATATTACTGTAGATACAGACTGTATGGGCTCCTGTCAGGTATATATTACTGTAGATATAGACTGTAGATATATTACTGTAGATATAGATCTTACCGCCCACCATTCCTAGGAGTAAGAAGCAATGAAGATGAGCTCCTGAATTTCCATCACTTTATACCTTGTAATGAGCCAACTGTAAGACAAAACCTGGAAAAAATCAACTCCGCGGGACAGAAAAGGGACCTGGACTGAGCTGGACTTTGGATTTTTATGAAAGAGGAAGAAATAGAGGATTTAAAGGACAAAGCAAGAATCTCTTGGAGGACATACTGCACACAGGCAGCATTCATCTGACATCCAGAGACCTGAGCATCCAAAGGTAGGACCACTCTGCAACCCCAAAACAATCTATAGACTTCCTACAAATCTATCTTCTTAGAAATAAGGATTATAATTACTATATAACCACAAAAATGGAAAGCACAAATTTAGAAGTAAATGGGCAAAGCACATGGCTGGAGACACAGCACACCAGGGGGTCAGATATGGAGACACCACAGGGGCAGAAGAGCAGTAAAGTCAGCAAAGGAAAAACAATGAGGGAGAATCCAGAAACTCTATATTCTGATTACACTAAAGATGAAAGGAGAACCAACGTGGTATTCCGCACAGACCATCTCTCAGCCTGGCACACCGCCCTGTGCAAGCATTATAAACATATATCTCAGTGCAACACCAATACTGGCCGGCAGATTAAAATTAAAAACAACGCAGAAGATGACACACACTCACTCACTATAACTTTGTACAATACTGGCACCGTCATGGTGCAAGGGAATGAGGACAATCTGCAGCAGTTCGATGACCTTTTTATTGAAATCAGTGAACAGGCAAAAATCCTTAGAAAGACACTTGCAGAGGCCATTTTTAATGCTCACATATCTACAGAGAAGACCTCCAGGGCCCCTACCCCCAACACTTCACACCTCTCCCCTGAGAACATCAGAGACTGTCTATCTCAATTAGAAGGAGACTTGGCTCAAATTAAGGAAGAACTTCAAAGAAACTCACATAGAAATGCAAATGACCAAGCAACAAATGAGATCAATAAGCTGAAATGTGAGTTCAACTCAGCTCTCCAGAAAATAAGAGAGGAAATGAGCGAATTACAAAATGACAATGAAAGGCTCAGAAAGGAGACAGCAGAACTCAAAACACAGAGTCCTCAATGTCTGACCCAGCAGGGGCAATGGAAACAAACCAGAGTGCAGAAAACATGGCCCCCACTGACCAGAATGTGGAGACCCCAAACAACAACACAGCAATAACCTATAATATGAATAATACTGAAACCAAGAAAAGTGAGCCAGCAAGAAGCCAACCAACCACCAGCAAAGCCAGCATCACAGACCCCCACCATCAGCCACTTAACCCATCCCAGACACCACAAAGCCCTGATATCGTCCTAATAATGGACTCAAATGGGAAGTACCTAAATGCACAACGGCTATTCCCAGGAAAACGGGTCAGAAAAATCCACTGTGCAACTATTGAACAGGTGACAGAGGTCATCAATAATCCACGTTTTACCAACCCAAACCATATTATTATACACACAGGTACAAACAATCTGCCAGACCAGCACAAGCAGATCGCAGCACAACTGGCCCAACTAGCAAAGAAGGCAAAACTAAAATTCCCAGACAGCAAAATCATTCTGTCATCCCTGCTCCCAACAAAGGACATATCCAGGCAAACCACCCAAAGCATCAATATGGAACTGACAGAAAGGGTCAAGACTGTCCCAAACGTGACCCTGGCACAACACCTTTCCATAAACCACCATCACCTATATGATAATAAGCACCTCAACAAACAAGGGGTCAGCCTCCTGGCCAAAGAGCTGAAAGACATCGTACTAAACAGAGGACCCAGGCCCGGATTCAACAGTGACCAACATCACACCGAAAGACCCCTAACAATAAAAAGACAGAAAACCCCAATCCTATCTCCAGAAGCTGGAAACAAAGCTCTTCACCCAAAATCAGACCATCAGAGGAGGAGACCTCCATGGAGGGGTCCACCGACCCCACACAGATACACGCAGAGCAGAGATACGGATGAGGTAAAGACCCTGCTCAGCGCACTATGCAGGAAACTAATGTGACTGGATGGAACCAAGCACACCTACAAAACAGTCAGAAATCCAGTTTGTCCTACACAGCCATACTCATTACAAGGTATATACACACAAGATAAATAGAAAAATGACTTCACTTACAATCAGCAGCTGGAATATTCAGGGTCTCAACACCTCGACCTTTGGATGTAAAACAAATGACCCGGACTTTATACAAAGACTGAAAAATATAGACATCCAGATCCTCCTGGAAACATGGACCAGAGCCGAAAACGAATCCCTGGCGCCCATCGGATACAGGGAAATCTCTGTCCCTGCCCTGAAAAATAAAAACATCAAACAGGGCCGGAGCTCAGGAGGAATACTGATCTGGTATAAAGACGAGCTCCACCAATACATCAAACCGGTGAAGAGAGGAAGCAGCCACATATGGATCAGGATCAGCAGCTCCATCCTCACCTCTCAGTCTGATGTCCACCTCTGCGCCACCTATATACCACCGCCAGAGTCCCCCTACTTCAATCCAGAGAGCTTCGAGATCTTACAAAGAGAAGCCGCCCACTATCAGGCCCTGGGCAAAGTTCTCATCTTTGGAGACCTCAACGCAAGAACAGGGAGAGAAAACGACTTCCTGACCACGGATGGGAACATCTACATATTTGGAGCAGAGAATGACGGCCAAGACTCAGTACACACAGAGAGAAACAGCTATGACAGTACAGTCAACAAAAGTGGTAAAAAGCTCCTGAACGTATGTAGAAGTTTAGGACTTCATATTCTTAATGGACGTACCAAAGGAGACTCTTTAGGGAGGTATACACTAAACTCCCATGTAGGGAGGAGTGTAGTAGATTATGCCATTACAGACATGAGCCGGGCAAATATCAGCGCCTTCATAGTCACCCCACAAACGCACCTGTCAGACCACAGCCAACTTCTTCTGTACTTGAAATCTACAGAGAAACCACCCACTCAAAAGCCACAGCATAGCTGGCCTCTTCAACCGGCCTCCATCATATAAATGGTCCAAAACGTCGGCACTAAAGTACAAAAGGCTCTCAGCAGACCCGAAATACAGCGGATGCTCCACCACTTCTACAACCACGAGTACCAGCCTAACCCAAAGGGAGTGAGTCAAGCTACAAAAGACCTCAACAATATATTCTATGCAATGGCCAGACTGTCCGACCTTAAAAAAGTTGACTACAAGAGACCAAAAGAAAAACAGACCAACGGTTGGTTTGACAGAGAATGTAAAGCCGTACGGAAGACCCTGAGAACAGCCTCAAACAAGAAACATAGAGACCCCAACCACCCTGGTCTGAGGGAAGCCTATGAAACCATACAAAGACAGTACAAAACCATCCTCAGGAGGAAGAAGCAGAGTTACATCTCTACCAAGCTTAACCAACTCCAAGATGCTCTTCAAGACAATTCCTTCTGGGAACTATGGAACCACATGGGCACAAAAGACAAGAAAAACAACATCCATATCCAAAATGGCAACATCTGGCTCCAGTACTTCAGAGACCTCTATAAAGACATCCCAAAGGAAGAACTAAACCAAGAACAGGAAAACATAATGGCAAAACTAAAAGCAATGGAGGAAAAAGTAAAAAATTTCCAAAACCCGGTGGATACACCTATTACATTACAGGAAGTAGCAGAGAGAATCTCTTCCATAAGATGTAGAAAAGCCGGTGGCCTGGATGGAATCCTACCAGAAATGCTGAAGTACAGCCCACCAGAAATACAGGCTGCAATGGTTAAACTCTTCAATATTGTGCTAAGTGCCGGCTACTTCCCTCGTACCTGGAACCAAGGCCTCATCACACCCATCCACAAGAATGGGGACAGGTATGACCCAGCCAACTACAGAGGCATATGTGTCAGCAGCAACCTGGGGAAACTGTTCAACAGCATCCTGAACAAGAGGATCCTCAGTTTCCTCACCGAACATAACGTCCTCAGCAAGAGCCAAGCAGGGTTCATGCCAAACCACCGCACCACTGACCACATCTATACCCTGCACAGCCTCATTCAGAGACACGTCCACAATACAAAGAACGGGAAGATATACGCCTGTTTCGTGGACTTTAAAAAGGCCTTTGATTCGGTGTGGCACCCGGGCTTATTCCTGAAACTGCTGGAGAGCGGAATAGGAGGAAAGACCTACGATGTTATCAAAAGCTCCTACACCGAGAACCTCTGCAGTGTGAGTGTGAACGGTAAAAGAACGGCTTATTTCCAGCAGAGCCGTGGAGTCAGACAAGGCTGCAGCCTAAGTCCAACGCTCTTCAACATTTACATCAACGAGCTGGCTACCGCTCTGGAATCTTCCACAGCACCAGGTCCCACCCTCCACGACACCCAGGTGAAATTCCTGCTGTATGCAGATGACCTGCTGCTTCTGTCACCAACTGAGAAAGGCCTCCAAGACAACCTGAAAATCTTAGAGAAATTCAGCTCACCTGGGCACTACCGGTCAACCTAAAGAAAACCAACATCATGGTGTTCCAGAGGAGAAAGAGAAAATTAGACCAGCACCCTTCATTTGTCCTCAACAACTGCGCCCTTACAGGAACAGACAAATATACCTACCTGGGCCTAGAGATTCACCGGTCAGGAAGCTTCAAACAAGCCATAGAGACCCTGAAAGACAAGGCATGTAAAACCTTCTATGGCATCCGAAGGAAACTTTACCATCTGAAGCCACCAGTGAGGGTCTGGTTAAAAATCTTCGACTCGGTCATCGCCCCAATCCTCCTGTATGGCAGTGAAGTCTGGGGTCCTCACACCTACCCAGACTGGTCAAGATGGGATTCCAGCCCAACAGAAATATTCCATCTGGAATTCTGCAAGCACCTTCTCCAAGTCCATCGGAGTACCTCCAACAGTGCCTGCCGGGCCGAGCTGGGCAGATTCCCTCTACACCTAACGGTTCTAAAGAGGGCACTGTCATTCCGGGCTCACCTACGTAGGAGCAATCCAAGCTCCCATCACCATAAAGCCCTGACACACGTAGGTGAAACAGAAAAACTAGGACCCTCGGAACAGCTCACCCAAACCCAACCTGACCAGAACACCAATCACAACAACCTGACAAAAGCCGAAATCAGGAAGATGGTAGACGAGGGCCAGGAGAGGTATGTCAGTGACTGGAAGAACGACATCATCAGCTCCCAGAAACTGACCATGTACCGGAGTCTACAGAGAGACTACAGTCTGGCCCCATACCTGGAGAAACTCCCGGACCCCAGAGACCGCCAGATCCTGAGCCGGTATAGACTCAGCGCCCACAGTCTGGCCATCGAATCCGGCCGACACAGGCAGAACTACAAGCCCAGGGAGGAAAGACTATGCCAACACTGTGACCAGGAGGCCATAGAGGACGAAACCCACTTCCTGCTACACTGCTCCAAATACTCAGCAGTGAGGGACACTCACTTCAGGAGACTCTCACATCTCTTCCCGGATTTCATCACCATGAAGGAGGAAGAGAAAACACATATCTTGCTGGGGAAGAAGAGAGAGCAGCGGAGATAGCAGCGCGGTATGTGAGCGAATGTCATAGACTGCGAGAAAGAGAACTATGATATGCCATGGACTTCTATAGCCCCCACCCCGGATCTGCCCCCATCACCCCTCCCTATGCCATGGACTTTTATAGCCCCCACCCTGGACCTGCGCCCCCATCACCCCTCCCTATGCCATGGACTTCCATAGCCCCCACCCTGGATCTGCCCCTACTCAACATCCCTATCCCTATCCCCCTTTTGTACACTTGCTTTGGCAAAACTAATGTGTATTTAGTCCTGCCAATAAAGCTTCTTTGAATTTTGAATTTGAATTTAATTGTGATATAGACTGTACGGGCCCTGTCAGGTATATATTACTGTAATATAGACTGTATGGGCTCCTGTCAGGTATATATTACTGTAGATATAGACTGTATGGGCTCCTGTCAGGTATATATTACTGTAGATATAGACTGTACGGGCTCCTGTCAGGTATATATTACTGTAGATATAGACTGTACGGGCTCCTGTCAGGTATATATTATTGTAGATATAGACTGTATGGGCTCCTGTCAGGTATATATTATGTAGATATAGACTGTACGGGCCCTGTCAGGTATATATTACTGTAGATATAGACTGTATGGGCTCCTGTCAGGTATATATTACTGTAGATATAGAATGTAGGGCTCCTGTCAGGTATATATTACTGTAGATAGACTGTATGGCTCCTGTCAGGTATATATTACTGTAGAATAGACTGTATGGGCCTGTCAGGTATATATTATTGTAGATATAGACTGTATGGCTGCTGTCAGGTATATATTATGTAGATAAAGACTGTATGGGCTCCTGTCAGGTATATATTATTGTAGTATAGACTGTATGGGCTCCTGTCAGGTATATATTACTGTAATAAGACTGTATGGGCTCCTGTCAGGTATATATTATTGTAGATATAGACTGTACGGGCTCCTGTCAGGTATATATTACTGTACATATAGACTGTATGGGCTCCTGTCAGGTATATATTACTGTAGATATAGACTGTATGGGCTCCTGTCAGGTATATATTACTGTAGATATAGACTGTACGGGCCCCTGTCAGGTATATATTACTGTAGATATAGAATGTACGGGCTCCTGTCAGGTATATATTACTGTAGATATAGACTGTACGGGCTCCTGTCAGGTATATATTACTGTAGATATAGACTGTACGGGCTCCTGTCAGGTATATATTACTGTAGATATAGAATGTATGGGCTCCTGTCAGGTATATATTACTGTAGATATAGACTGTATGGGCTCCTGTCAGGTATATATTACTGTAGATATAGACTGTATGGGCTCCTGTCAGGTATATATTACTGTAGATATAGACTGTATGGGCTCCTGTCAGGTATATATTATTGTAGATATAGACTGTATGGGCTCCTGTCAGGTATATAATACTGTATAGACTGTACGGACTCCTGTCAGGTATATATTACTGTAGATATAGACTGTACAGGCTCCTGTCAGGTATATATTACTGTAGATATAGACTGTACGGGCCCCTGTCAGGTATATATTACTGTAGATATAGACTATACGGGCTCCTGTCAGGTATATATTATTGTAGATATAGACTGTACGGGCCCCTGTCAGGTATATATTACTGTAGATATAGACTGTACAGGCTCCTGTCAGGTATATATTATTGTAGATATAGACTGTACGGGCTCCTGTCAGGTATATATTATTGTAGATATAGACTGAATGGGCTCCTGTCAGGTATATATTATTGTAGATATAGACTGAACGGGCTCCTGTCAGGTATATATTACTGTAGATATAGACTGAACGGGCTCCTGTCAGGTATATATTATTGTAGATATAGACTGTATGGGCTCCTGTCAGGTATATATTACTGTAGATATAGACTGTACGGGCTCCTGTCAGGTATATATTATTGTAGATATAGACTGTACGGGCCCCTGTCAGGTATATATTACTGTAGATATAGACTGTACAGGCTCCTGTCAGGTATATATTATTGTAGATATAGACTGTACGGGCTCCTGTCAGGTATATATTATTGTAGATATAGACTGAACGGGCTCCTGTCAGGTATATATTATTGTAGATATAGACTGAACGGGCTCCTGTCAGGTATATATTACTGTAGATATAGACTGAACGGGCTCCTGTCAGGTATATATTATTGTAGATATAGACTGTATGGGCTCCTGTCAGGTATATATTACTGTAGATATAGACTGTATGGGCTCCTGTCAGGTATATATTATTGTAGATATAGACTGTACGAGCTCCTGTCAGGTATATATTACTATAGATATAGACTGTACGGGCTCCTGTCAGGTATATATTACTGTAGATATAGACTGTATGAGCTCCTGTCAGGTATATATTACTATAGATATAGACTGTACGGGCTCCTGTCAGGTATATATTATTGTAGATGTAGACTGTATGGTCTCCTGTCAGGTATATATTACTGTAGATATAGACTGTATGGGCTCCTGTCAGGTATATATTATTGTAGATATAGAATGTATGGTCTCCTGTCAGGTATATATTATTGTAGATATAGACTGTATGGTCTCCTGTCAGGTATATATTATTGTAGATGTAGACTGTATGGGCTCCTGTCAAGTATAAATTCAAATTCAAAGAAGCTTTATTGGCAGGACTAAATACACATTAGTTTTGCCAAAGCAAGTGTACAAAAGGGGAATAGGGATAGGGATGTTGGGTAGGGGCAGATCCAGGGTGGGGGCTATGGAAGTCCATGGCATAGGGAGGGGTGATGGGGGCGCAGGTCCGGGGTGGGGGTGTGTAGCCCTGGTACACAATACCAGGAGGATGAGTGGAGAGGTAACAGTTAAGGTCTCTTCATGACATCATGTACACTTCTGACACACCCAGCAGGGGTGTGGAAGGGAGTGATTTAGTCAGTCAGTTTCCTGTCCTTGGACAGAGTAGACGTGTCCAGTTTAAGTCTATCATCAGTTCAGAAAGTGGAGTCTGGTGTAGGTGTCTGTATACACCTTAGTCTAGTCAGAGCTGTGCCCCACTGGAAGAAAGACTGAACTATCTATTAAGAGACAAGCAAGGCGAAGGACAAAGTGGAAGGAAGATAATTGGAAAAGTGCTTTTGACTTGGAAAAGTCCTGCACGTTGCCACCGGTTACTGGGGACCGAAGGATCACTATTGTACAGCATAGTGAAGAGAAAACCAGGAATCTACTGGACCCTAGGTCGCGGCAGACAAGCCCCTTATAGTCAGAACGTAGCTGGAGTCAGGGGGTGTGAAGACTTTGAGTTAGTGCACGACAAGAAAAGGATTCAGCTCCCTCGCAGGAAGGCTTCTAACACAAATTTGACTGGGCAGAACAGCTAAAGATTAGCTGGAATCATAGAGAGGACTACGCTTCAGGCTGGTCGTACTCAGCTTCATGGGAAAGTAAAGGAGGCCCCTAACTTGCTTAGCTGTTGCCTCAAAGCTCATCCTCCATCAACCCCATCAGCCTCCCTGGGACCTGCCTTATCATCTTGCAAGTAAAGGTATGGAAAGACGTTGACTGTGTGAGACTGAGTTATTATTGCATGCCTGCACAATCCCTACCTAACTACCGACCTGAGGGAAGAGTCCCACCTGTAGGGGACCCGACATCTAGCTGCCTCACCATCCCCTCAGAGATCTACAGCAGCGCTGGTACTAATTACCAGAATACTACAGGTGGCGTCACGAACTGTATATAAACCTATCCCCTGTAAATATATCCCCAACATACGCCAGACCGCCCGGGCCACAGACCGAGCCACAGCTACCTGTGACAAAATCCCCATAGACTTCTACGGGCTCGGCTCTGAGTACCCCATTGCCCTGGTAACCCACAATTGTGGTGGCGGGTCGACACAATTTTTGGCGTCACGAACAGGATACGAAACTTGCATCATTGTGAGCCCTGTGTGCCTGTGGATTGTTTTTGTGAAAAAGGACTGTTTGCACTTTTGGCGCCAAAATCGCCATTTTTGTCGCCATATTCGCGCCCTCAGGCGCTGGAGAAGAAGGTGGGCGTACCTGAAAGAGCGCGCAAAGTCTTGGACACGCCCCCGGCTCTGACTCAGCGGCAGGTCCTGCAACAGGAAGTGAACGCTCTGACATCAGAGCGCCTGCGACGAAGGTCCTGTTCCCACTGCGGTGCCTGTGAAATAGCAGCGTCTGAAACCGGTAGGCTCCGTTTAACCAAGGGGGCGCTAAGATGTCACAACAACCGGCTGACAGTGCGGCCCCGGCCGGAGTCCCCAATCCCGCACCGTCTGGTATTGTAGCGCCAGATGGGGGCGCAGGCCCTGCACCCAGTCCGGTAGTCCCGATCATGCCACTAACGCTCCCATATATGCCTGGGGCGAAATGGCTTCCCCAATACAGCGGTGGGCCAGGCACATTAGCAGGCTTCAAGCGGAAGTTATGCAGCATCCTAGAAATGTACTCCATGCCTGAGAGACAAAAAGCTGCTGTGCTAATAGGGCAGCTAACTGGCGCTGCTGAGAGGGAAGTGGAGACTTGGGATACCGTTGATCAGGAGTCGGTGCCTGCGATCTTCCTGAAGCTTCATGCCATATTTGAAGACCGCACAGAAACGGATCTCCGGATGGCCTTCTATCACTGTTCACAACAGCCAGGTGACAGCATCCGGGACTATGCTTGCCGACTACAGGGAGCCCTGAGAGCCCTCAAGCAAATTAACCATTTAAATGCTATCGACGAGAATAGAATGCTGAAAGAACAATTTATACAGGGATTGAGATCCCCAGAGGAACGCAGAACTGTAAATTGGTGGTCCTTAGATCATCCGGATGCTACCTTTGATGCCCTAAAGGACATGGCAATAAAAGGGCTGCGGCCCCTGGGCAAACCCGAGGTGGCCACCCAACATCATCAGGGTGAAGTCACTCTGGAACCGGCAGTAACCCCCTGTTCCCCGCTAGTGGCAGAAACCAAAACGCAGGTGACACCTCCTAGTGAATTGGACTGTCTGCGCTCAGAGGTGCGCCAGCTGACTAAAAATCTGGCCGCTGTGATGAGTGCCCTGAAACTGCGGAAAGAGGAGGAAGGAAAGATCTTGTTAGCTGACTGCCCAGAGGACGTTCCGTGGATGCACCGGAGAAGAAAGAAGACGTCGCCCCCCCGGAGGAGGACAACGCCACCCCCAGGAGCAACCTCTGATCAACACCCTTCTCGTCGAGAGATCATCTGTTATCGCTGCAACCGGAAAGGTCATCTGTCTACGCAGTGTCCTTTAAACGGGCAGAACCTGGGTCCAAGGGCCAACACCCAGGAGAATACCCGTCAGGCCCCCTAGACTGGAACCGCAGGTATGTGGGCGGGCGACCCTACCTGTCTATTATCCTAGATGGTATTGCTGTTCCAGCATTGTTAGACACTGGGTCCCAGGTGACCCTAATACCTGATGCTCTATATACCAAGTACTGGTCAATGGACAGTCTTAAACCTCCGAGCCTTGACTTTACTGTGTATGCTTCGAATGGTCTTCCTGTAGAAGTACTCGGAACAAAATGTGTAGATGTAAAGGTGGGCAGAGAGGAGTTGAAAGACCAAGGGCTTCTGGTAGTAAAGACTGTAAATGAGGAGAACGGTCTAAATATAATTTTGGGTACTAACATTATCGGTAATTGTTTGGGAGAAGTTGTGTTCTTGCTCCAACAGCTCGCTGAGATTGCCCGACCAAGGCAGAGAGGAGTAATCCAAAGAGAGATCCGGGCCCTGGTGTGTCAGCAGCAAGCGAAGCTTACCGACGGCGAAATTGGTAATGTACGGGTCACTGACTCGGATCCTATTGTGATACCCCCAATGAGTGAAATGATCATTTGGTGCAGGGCAGCCATAGGTCTGAGAGGACAGAATTACCAAGCTGTAGTAGAACCCCACCATTCAGAACATAGACCTACACTTATGACTGCTAGAGGAGTAGTAGAAGTGGTGAATGGAAGAGTACCTGTACGGCTTCTCAATTGGGGAGATGATGAGGTAAATTTACCCGTTATGCAACCATTGCTAAACTACATGCTGTTGATAATAATTCTATTCTCCGGCTGAGTCCTTAGACTCCTGTCAAATAGAGGAGGACAATGACCCAGCAACCCAGGTGGCGGAATGGTGTCAGCAACTCCATGTTGGGACGGACACCACTCCCGCTCACCAGAAGCAAGGGGTATTACGGGTGGTGCAAGAGTACGCCCAAGTGTTTAGCAAAAATCCACTTGATTTTGGGATCATTAAGGGAGTACGACATCATATCCCTACTGGCAGTCATCCTCCCATCAAAGAGCGGTATAGGCCCATACCTCCAGCTCACTATCAGAAAGCTAAAGAAATGTTAAATGATATGAAGAAAGCTGGGGTGATAAGGGATAGTTGTAGTCCCTGGGCAGCCCCTCTAGTTCTGGTTAAAAAGAAAGATGGTAGTATGAGAATGTGTGTGGATTACAGGCAGGTGAACCGCATAACACACAAGGATGCATACCCGTTACCACGTATAGAGGAATCATTAGCTGCTCTGAAAACGGCTAACTACTTTTCTACCCTTGATCTGACTAGTGGTTACTGGCAAGTGGCTGTGGTGAGGAGGATCGTGAGAAAAACGGCTTTCACCACCCCAATGGGGCTCTGTGAGTTCGACAGAATGCCGTTTGGACTCAGTAGTGCCCCAGGAACATTTCAGAGAGTGATGGAAAACTGTCTGGGACATCTCAATTTTGAAACCGTGCTGCTATACCTAGACGACGTTATCGTGTATTACAAGACATATGAGGACCATCTGAAGCACCTGGCAGAAGTGTTTGAGTCCCTGTCCAGGTACGGGATGAAGTTGAAACCCTCAAAATGCCATCTACTCAAGCAGAAGGTACAATACTTGGGGCACATCGTCAGTTCGGAAGGAGTAGCGCCGGACCCAGAGAAAGTCACTGCCATCCAGAAGTGGCCGGAGCCGAAGAACCTTAAGGAAGTGCGACAGTTCCTGGGACTAACGGGTTACTACAGGAGATTCGTGAAAGATTACACGAAGAAGGCAGCTCCTTTACAGGACCTCCTGGTGGGACAATCCTTAAGGAGCAGAAACCCTCCCTTTAATTGGGGTAAAGAACAGGCTGAAGCATTCCAAAAGATGAAAGAGATCCTTACAGGTGATGAGATCTTAACCTATCCTGATTACAGCCAACCGTTCCTGTTGTACACCGACGCCAGTAATGAAGGGTTGGGAGCCGTTCTCAGTCAGAAGCAGAATGGACAAGAAAAAGTCATCGCATATGCTAGCAGAAAACTCAGGCCAACTGAAAGGAATCCGGAAAATTATAGCAGCTTCAAGCTAGAGTTTCTGGCGCTGGTCTGGGCCATTACTGAAAGATTTAAGCACTATCTGGCCTCCAATAAGTTCACGGCGTACACAGACAACAACCCGTTAACGCACCTGGAAACCGCCAAGCTGGGTGCCATGGAGCAGCAATGGATGGCTCGGTTGTCCAATTACCAGTTTACTATCAAGTACCGGGCAGGTCGAAAGAATGCTAATGCTGATGCGTTGTCCCGAATGCCGCATGACTCTGATACGGAAGAAGAATCGGACGACCTGGAAGAAATTGAGCTACCCGCGTTCCATCGAAATGGGGTAGTCCACGAGCATCGAGTCCACAGAAAGCAGAATGGTGCAACATTAAATCCTTTACCCCATCATAGTTGGAAAGAGACTCAGGACAGTGATCCGGTGGTCAGCCGCATCAAGGAGTTGTTAAGACAGGAAGGCTCCTCTCTGGAAAAGGATGCACCTATGTCAGCCAAGCTCCTGTGGAACGAGAAAAGCAGGTTGTTCCTATACCGTGAGAAGTTGTGCAGAAGATACGTCAACCCCAGAACCCATGAAATGGTCTGGCAAATCGTGGTCCCCAAGGCAGACGTCCCAATGGTGTTGGAAGCGTACCACGATCAAGCAGGACACTTTGGCTGGAGGAAGCTGGAGACCCTGTTGAGATGCCGGTTCTACTGGGTAGGGATGCGCAGCTCCGTCGAGAGGTGGTGTCGGAACTGTGGACCCTGTGGTCTCAGAAGAAAGGACTACGGAAGTCAGAAGGCCCCCCTGCAACCTATCCGGACGACTCGTCCCTGGAGATTGTGGCCCTGGACCACGTCAAACTGTCGCCGAGTAGATCTGGATACTCATACGCCTTGACCATGGTGGACCATTACTCCAGATTTCTGGTAGTCGTTCCAGTGAAAGACCAGACCGCAGTGACGGCCGCGAAGACCTTTCAAGCAAGCTTCTGCAGACCGCATGGGTATCCCGAGCAAGTCTTAACCGATCAGGGACCTGCTTTTGAAGCCGATTTATTCAAGGAATTCTGTCATATGTACGGGTGCAAGAAAATAAGAACAACACCATATCACCCTCAAACCAACGGTCTTTGTGAAAAAATGAACCATATTGTCCTTGACTTGTTGAGATCCATACCGTTGGAAGACAGGAATCGATGGCCGGATTTACTGCCTGATTTGGTTGATTTGTATAATCATATACCTGTAAGCTCAACTAACTGCACTCCAGCCTATCTTATGAGAGCAAGGCCTGGAAAACTACCAATGGATCTAGAACTTGGAGTGGTAGAACGGAGGCAGACGACGCTGTTGAGAACTGGGACGTCAATCGGCAAGAGCAATACAGAAGAGTACAAATCTGTGTGGAGGAAAGTCTCAATAAGGCACGGGAGAAACAGGAAGATGTTTACAACCGAAATGCTCCTGCCAAGCCTTTGATGCCTGGAGAGGTAGTATTAAAAAGAAAAAGAAAGATGCACAAACTGGATAATCAGTGGGAGCAAGAACCCTACGTCATACAAGATTCTAAATACGACAACAGAAAAGTTTGTGTCGTCAGTAAAGACGGAGGAAGAACAACAACCACTGTGTCCAGAGATCATTTGAAGTTGTGTCCAGAACACTTAAAGAGTTGTGAAAAGAACCCTGTCTTCAATCAAGGAGAAAGAAAGGAAGAGGTCCTACACACAGATCTGGGAGATTTTCCTGCGGATTGGCCCCGACTGGGAGATGCTGTGATAATTCCAGTGTTGCAGTTTTATCAGCCACAAGAGGAAGTTTTACCTCCAGTTGTGCCTGTGGTGCCAGTTGAGCCCGTCCAGGAGTTACCCATTCCAGCAACACCTCAACCTGTGGAACCTCAAGATGGATCATCTGAAGCAGCGCCCCATACTATGGGATCCCCTGGTGAAGCTGACTCACACCGCCCAGCCATCAGTACGCTTGCCAGATCCATAGAAAGATTAAGGCAGTTCTATAGTTTGCCGTTACGCAGTGCAGACAGATCGCAACTTGTTATACCTGAAACTACACCACGTAGATCAGAGAGAATCACAAAAGGGAAATTACCCATTAGATATCAGCAGTAGTTATAACGAATTGATGTAAATATATTGTGAAAAGTCTATATATATATGTGTTTTTCCCTATTATGTCTTCATTTAACAATGGACTCAGAGGCTGAGGACTGAGCCAGCCCAAAAACTGTATCCTGTAAATAGTTGCACTTTGTGCCTTTTTAATGGTTTCACATGAAACCTTGACTCACCTCTGAACCAAAAACCCGTGTGGTGTGGCACTGAGTGAGGTCTGCATTTGGATGTCCTGCAGCCCACCCAGGACCCACGTTGAAGGTTTGGTGCGGGTCCTTCACAAGTATCTTGTATATATATTTATTAAATGCTATTTGATACTTTTGTATTTCTATATGTAAAATGTTATTGTTCGTAACGTTCAAGGTGTTCTCACCTCCCGGATGGGAAGAAGTTAATGTTTGTTGTTATGCATAAACAAAATTTTCTGTCTTCTTTATATTTTACAGCCCGGGAGTGCTGTCATTTACCATGGGGGAATGTGTAGCCCTGGTACACAATACCAGGAGGATGAGTGGAGAGGTAACAGTTAAGGTCTCTTCATGACATCATGTACACTTCTGACACACCCAGCAGGGGTGTGGAAGGGAGTGATTTAGTCAGTCAGTTTCCTGTCCTTGGACAGAGTAGACGTGTCCAGTTTAAGTCTATCATCAGTTCAGAAAGTGGAGTCTGGTGTAGGTGTCTGTATACACCTTAGTCTAGTCAGAGCTGTGCCCCACTGGAAGAAAGACTGAACTATCTATTAAGAGACAAGCAAGGCGAAGGACAAAGTGGAAGGAAGATAATTGGAAAAGTGCTTTTGACTTGGAAAAGTCCTGCACGTTGCCACCGGTTACTGGGGACCGAAGGATCACTATTGTACAGCATAGTGAAGAGAAAACCAGGAATCTACTGGACCCTAGGTCGCGGCAGACAAGCCCCTTATAGTCAGAACGTAGCTGGAGTCAGGGGGTGTGAAGACTTTGAGTTAGTGCACGACAAGAAAAGGATTCAGCTCCCTCGCAGGAAGGCTTCTAACACAAATTTGACTGGGCAGAACAGCTAAAGATTAGCTGGAATCATAGAGAGGACTACGCTTCAGGCTGGTCGTACTCAGCTTCATGGGAAAGTAAAGGAGGCCCCTAACTTGCTTAGCTGTTGCCTCAAAGCTCATCCTCCATCAACCCCATCAGCCTCCCTGGGACCTGCCTTATCATCTTGCAAGTAAAGGTATGGAAAGACGTTGACTGTATGAGACTGAGTTATTATTGCATGCCTGCACAATCCCTACCTAACTACCGACCTGAGGGAAGAGTCCCACCTGTAGGGGACCCGACATCTAGCTGCCTCACCATCCCCTCAGAGATCTACAGCAGCGCTGGTACTAATTACCAGAATACTACAGGTGGCGTCACGAACTGTATATAAACCTATCCCCTGTAAATATATCCCCAACATACGCCAGACCGCCCGGGCCACAGACCGAGCCACAGCTACCTGTGACAAAATCCCCATAGACTTCTACGGGCTCGGCTCTGAGTACCCCATTGCCCTGGTAACCCACAATTGTGGTGGCGGGTCGACACAGGGGCTATAGAAGTCCATGGCATAGGGAGGGGGAATGGGGGCAGATCCGGGGTGGGGACTATAGAAGTCCATGGCATATCATAGTTCTCTTTCTCGCAGTCTATGACATTCGCTCACATACCGCGCTGCTATCTCCGCTGCTCTCTCTTCTTCCCCCAGCAAGATATATGTTTTCTCTTCCTCCTTCATGGTGATGAAATCTGGGAAGAGATGTGAGAGTCTCCTGAAGTGAGTGTCCCTCACTGCTGAGTATTTGGAGCAGTGTAGCAGGAAGTGGGTTTCGTCCTCTATGGCCTCCTGGTCACAGTGTTGGCATAGTCTTTCCTCCCTGGGCTTGTAGCTCTGCCTGTGTCGGGCCCGATTCGATGGCCAGACTGTGGGCGCTGAGTCTTTACTGGCTCAGGATCTGGCGGTCTCTGGGGTCCGGGAGTTTCTCCAGGTATGGGGCCAGACTGTAGTCTCTCTGTAGACTCCGGTACATGGTCAGTTTCTGGGAGCTGATGATGTCGTTCTTCCAGTCACTGACATACCTCTCCTGGCCTTCGTCTACCATCTTCCTGATTTTCGGCTTTTGTCAGGTTGTTGTGATTGGTGTTCTGGTCAGGTTGGGTTTGGCTGAGCTGTTCCGAGGGTCCTAGTTTTTCTGTTTCACCTACGTGTGTCAGGGCTTTATGGTGATGGGAGCTTGGATTGCTCCTACTAGGTGAGCCCGGAATGACAGTGCCCTCTTTAGAACCGTTAGGTGTAGAGGGAATCTGCCCAGCTCGGCCCGGCAGGCACTGTTGGAGGTGCTCGATGGACTTGGAGAAGGTGCTTGCAGAATTCCAGGTGGAATATTTCTGTTGGGCTGGAATCCCACCTTGACCAGTCTGGGTAGGTGTGAGGACCCCAGACTTCACTGCCATAAGGAGGATTGGGGCGATAACAGAGTCGAAGATTTTTAACCAGACCCTCATTGGTGGTTTCAGATGGTAGAGTTTCCATCGGATGCCATAGAAGGTTTTACATGCCTTGTCTTTCAGGGTCTCTATGGCTGGTTTGAAGCTTCCTGACGGTGAATCTCTAGGCCCAGGTAGGTATATTTGTCTGTTCCTGTAAGGGCGCAGTTGTTGAGGACAAATGAAGGGTGTGGTCTAATTTTTCTTTCTCCTCTGGAACACCATGATGTTGGTTTTCTTTAGGTTGACCGGTAGTGCCCAGGTGGAGCTGAATTTCTCTAAGATTTTCAGGTTGTCTTGGAGGCCTTTCTCGGTTGGTGACAGAAGCAGCAGGTCATCTGCATACAGCAGGAATTTCACCTGGGTGTCGTGGAGGGTGGGACCTGGTGCTGTGGAAGATTCCAGAGCGGTAGCCAGCTCGTTGATGTAATGTTGAAGAGCGTTGGACTTAGGCTGCAGCCTTGTCTGACTCCACGGCTCTGCTGGAAATAAGTCGTTCTTTTACCTTTCACACTCACACTGCAGAGGTTCTCGGTGTAGGAGCTTTTGATAACATCGTAGGTCTTTCCTCCTATTCCGCTCTCCAGCAGTTTCAGGAATAAGCCCGGGTGCCACACCGAATCAAAGGCCTTGTTAAAGTCCACGAAGCAGGCGTATATCTTCCCGTTCTTTGTATTGTGGACGTGTCTCTGAATGAGGCTGTGCAGGGTATAGATGTGGTCAGTGGTGCGGTGGTTTGGCATGAACCCTGCTTGGCTCTTGTGAGGACGTTATGTTCGGTGAGGAAACTGAGGATCCTCTTGTTCAGGATGCTGTTGAACAGTTTCCCCAGGTTGCTGCTGACACATATGCCTCTGTAGTTGGCTGGGTCATACCTGTCCCCATTCTTGTGGATGGGTGTGATGAGGCCTCGGTTCCGGGTACGAGGGAAGTAGCCGGCACTTAGCACAATATTGAAGAGTTTAACCATTGCAGCCTGTATTTCTGGTGGGCTGTACTTCAGCATTTCTGGTAGGATTCCATCCAGGCCACCGGCTTTTCTACATCTTATGGAAGAGATTCTCTCTGCTACTTCCTGTAATGTAATAGGTGTATCCACTGGGTTTTGGAAATTTTTTACTTTTTCCTCCATTGCTTTTAGTTTTGCCATTATGTTTTCCTGTTCTTGGTTTAGTTTTCCTTTGGGATGTCTTTATAGAGGTCTCTGAAGTACTGGAGCCAGATGTTGCCATTTTGGATATGGATGTTGTTTTTCTTGTCTTTTGTGCCCATGTGGTTCCATAGTTCCCGGAAGGAATTGTCTTGAAGAGCATCTTGGAGTTGGTTGAGCTTGGTAGAGATGTAACTCTGCTTTCTTCCTCTTGAGGATGTTTTTGTACTGTCTTTGTATGGTTTCATAGGCTTCCCTCAGACCAGGGTGGTTGGGGTCTCTATGTTTCTTGTTTGAGGCTGTTCTCAGGGTCTTCCGTACGGCTTTACATTCTCTGTCAAACCATCCATTGATCTGTTTTTCTTTTGGTCTCTTGTTGTCGACTTTTTTAAGGTCGGACAGTCTGGCCATTGCATAGAATATATTGTTGAGGTCTTTTGTAGCTTGACTCTCCCTTTGGGTTAGGCTGGTACTCGTGGTTGTAGAAGTGGTGGAGCATCCGCTGTATTTCGGGTCTGCTGAGAGCCTCTTTATACTTTAGTGCAGACGTTTTGGACCATTTATATGATGGAGGCCGGTTGAAGAGGCCGCTATGCTGTGGCTTTTGAGTGGGTGGTTTCTCTGTAGATTTCAAGTACAGAAGAAGTTGGCTGTGTCTGACAGGTGCGTTTGTGGGGTGACTATGAAGGCGCTGATATTTGCCCAGTTCATGTCTGTAATGGCATAATCTACTACACTCCTCCCTACATGGGAGTTTAGTGTATACCTACCTAAAGAGTCTCCTTTGGTACGTCCATTAAGAATATGAAGTCCTAAACTTCTACATACGTTCAGGAGCTTTTTACCACTTTTGTTGACTGTACTGTCATAGCTGTTTCTCTCTGTTGTACTGAGTCTTGGCCGTCATTCTCTGCTCCAAATATGTAGATGTTCCCATCCGTGGTCAGGAAGTCATTTTCTCTCCCTGTTCTTGCGTTGAGGTCCCCAAAGATGAGAACTTTGCCAGGGCCTGATAGTGGGCGGCTTCTCTTTGTAAGATCTCAAAGCTCTCTGGATTGAAGTGGGGGACTCTGGCGGTGGTATATGGTGCGCAAGGTGGACATCGTGAGAGGTGGATGGACTGCTGATCCATCCAATGTGGCTGTTTCCCTCTCTTCACCGGTTTGATGTTTGGTGGACTCGTCTTTATCCCAAATTTCAGTATTCCTCCTGAGCTCCGGCCTGTTTGATTTTTTTTTTTTCAGGGGGGGCAAGATTTTCCTGTATCCGATGGGCGCCAGGGATTCGTTTTGGCCTGGTCCAAGTTTCCAGGGGATCTGGATGTCTATATTTTTTTTGTCTTTGTAAAATCTGGGGGTTTGTTTTACATCCAAAGGTCGAGGGTTGAGGGCCCTGAATATTCCAGCTGCTGATTGTAAGTGAAAGTCTTTTTTATTTTTCTTGTGTGTAAATTTCCTTGTAATGGGTATGGTGGGTGGACAACGGATTTTACTGTTTTGAGGGGTGCTTGGGTTTCCATCCGTCACATTGTTTCCTGCTAGTGCGCTGAAGGGGGCTTTTTCCCCATCCCAAAACTTGCTGCGGTATCTGTGTGGGGTGGTGGACCCCCCTGGAGGTCTCCCCTCTGATGGTTGATTTTGGGGGGAAAGAGCTTTTTTCCAGCTTTGGAGATAGGATTGGGGGTTTTTTGTTTTTTTTATTGTTTGGGGTCTTTCGGTGTGATTTGGTTACTGTTGAAACCAGGCCCGGTCCTTGTTTAGTACGTGTTTTTCGTCTTTGGGGGAGGCCCCCTGTTTGTTGAGGTGCTTTTTATCTATGGTTGGGGGTTTATGGAAAGGGTTGTGCCGGGTCACGTTTGGGAAAGTTTGACCCTTTTTGTCAGTTCCAATTTTGCTTTGGTGGGTTTTCTGGATTTTCCTTTGTTGGGGCAGAGAGAGAAGATTTTTTGCTGTCGGGATTTTGTTTTCCCTCTTTTCTAGTTGGGCCGTTTTGCTGCGATCTGCTTGTGCTGGTCTGGAGACTGTTTGTACCTGTGTGTATAAAAATTTGTTTGGGTTGGGAAAACGTGGATTATTGATGACCTCTGTCACCTGTTCAATATTGCACAGTGGATTTTTCTGACCCGTTTCCTGGGGAAAAGCCTTGTGCATTTAGGGACTTTCCATTTGAGTCCATTATTAGGGCGTTTTTCAGGGCTTT
>JARQOD010000004.1:543204988-543240002 GCA_033576555.1 Oophaga sylvatica | reverse complement strand
ACTAAACCCGGTCAAACCTAAAAAAAACCCCTATGGTTTTCCGAGGAAAAAGAGAAAATTAGACCAGTCCCCCTTTCATTTGTCTAAAACAATGTCCCCTTACAAAAAAGACAAATATACCTACCTGGGCTAGAGATTAAACGGTCAGGAACTTAAACAAGCCATAGGCCCGAAAGCAGGATGTAAACTTCTTGGACCCAAAGGAAACTTTCCTTTAAAGCCCGTGGGTTGGTTAAAAATCTTCGACTTGGGTCATCGCCCAATCCTCCTGTATGGCTAAAGTCTGGGGTCCTACCCTCCCAGATGGTCAAGATGGGATTCCAGCCCAACAGAAATTTTCCCCCCTGAATTTGCAAGCACCTTCTCCAAGTCCATCGGAGACCCCAAACGTCCCCTCCCGGGCCGAGCGGGGAGATTCCCCTCACCTAAGGGTTCAAAAGAGGGCACTGTCTTCCCCGGGCTCCCCTACGTAGGAGCAATCCAAGTCCCATCACCTAAACCCCTTGACCCCGTAGGTGAAACAGAAAAAGGGACCTCGGAACAGCTCCCCCAAACCCCCAACCTGAAGAACCCCAAATCAAAACAACCTGACAAAGCCCAATCAGGAAGATGGTAGACGAAGGGCCGGGAGTATGTCAGTGATGGAAGAACGACTCTCAGCTCCCCCGAAACTGACATTACCCGGAGTTCGAGAGATCGTCTGGCCCATACCTGGGAAAAACTCCGGGCCCCAGGGGACGCCAGTTTTTGGCCGGTTAGGGGTCAGCGTCCAAAATCGGCCACGATCCGGGGAAACAGGCAGAGCTCAAGCCGGGAGGAAAGACTATGCCAACCTTGGGCAGGAGGCCATAGAGGCGAAAAACCCCCCTTCCTGTACATGCTCCAAATTCTCGCGGTGAGGGGGATCCTTAGGAGCTCTCACTTTTTTTTTTCCCGCATTTCTCACCCGAAGGGGAAAAGAAAAAATTATCTTGTGGGGGAGAAGAGAGAGCAAGGGGGAGTTGAGGGGGTACGTGAGCGATGTATAATGCGGTAGAGAAACTATGATTGCATGGACTTCTATTGCCCCACCCGGATCTCCCCCCCATCACCCCCC
Source organism: Oophaga sylvatica (assembly GCA_033576555.1). Taxonomy (NCBI): domain Eukaryota; kingdom Metazoa; phylum Chordata; class Amphibia; order Anura; family Dendrobatidae; genus Oophaga; species Oophaga sylvatica. Next base: position 543,238,906 of record JARQOD010000004.1, on the reverse strand, counting down.
CTTTTGCGGACTTTTAGCCCCCCCTGGATGCGCCCCATCACCCCCCCTATGCCATGGATTCCCTTTGCCCCCCCTGGATTCCCCCTATCAACATCCCTATCCTACCCTTTTGTCATTGTTTGGGGAAAAAATAATGTGTTTTTTGCCGCCATAAAGCTTCTTGAATTTGAATTTGATTTAGACTGTAGGGGCCCCGTCAGGTTATATTACTGTAGTTAGGGACTGATGGGCTCCTGTCAGGTATTATTATTGTGTTAGACGTACGGGCCCCTGTCGGTATATATTATGTGAACGGGACGTACGGGTCCTGCGGTAATTTTACTGTAGATTTGATTATGGGCCCCTGTCGGTTTTTTATTGTGTTAGACGGGTTGGGGCCCCTGTAGGTATATTTATTTGTATGACTGTTGGGTCTTGGTTTTATTACTGTAGATGTAGATGTCTGCCCCTTTTGGTTTATATTCTGTAGATATAGACTTTTTGGGTCCTGTGGTTTATTTTTATTGTGATATAGACTGTACGGGTTCCCCTGTCAGGTATATATTACTGTAAAAATTTAGACTGTACGGGCTCGTAAGGTTTTATAAACTGTAGATACGACTTTAGGGGGCCCCTGTCGGGTTTTTTACTTAGTTTAGACTTTACGGGCTCCTGTCAGGATATATTAGTGATATAGACGGTACGGGCCCCTGTCGGTTTATTTTGTAGAATAGCTGTACGGGTCTGTAGGTATATATTTGTAGATATAGATTAGGCCCCGTCAGGTTTTTTTTACTGTGTTTTGCTGTAGGGGGCTCCTGTCGGGTATTATTACTGAAAATTAGACTGTACGGGCTTGTCAGGAAATTTTATTACTGTGTATAGCTGTACGGGTCCTGTGGGTTTTAATATTATTTGATATAGATGTATGGGCCCCTGTCGGTATTTTTTACTGTAGATATAGAGTAGGGTCCTGAAGGTATATATTACTGTATTTATAGATGTGGGTCTGCAGGTTTTAATATTACTGTAGATATGACTGTCGGGCTCCTTTGGTTATAATATTTTTTTTAAAGACTGTAGGGGTCCTGTCAGGTATTATTATTCTGATTTAGAGTATGGGCTCTGTAGGTTTTATTACGGTGATTTTTGACTTCGGGCCCGTAGGTTAAAACTTTTAGGTAGACGTAAGGGCCCCCTGTCAGGTATTTTTTTTTGTAGAATAGATGTAAGGCTCCTGTCGGTATATTTTTTACTGTAGATTAGACTGTAGGGGCCCCTGTGGTATTTATTACTGTAGATACAGCTGTACGGGCTCCTGTGGGATATTTACTGTGTATAGACTGTAGGGCTATGTCGGTTATATTACTGTAGAAAAGACGAAAGGGGCCCCTGTCGGTATTATTATTCTAGATTAACTTTTGGGGCTCCTGTAAGGTAAAAATTTACTGGATATAGACTGTAGGGGGCCCCTGTCGGTTTATTTCGTAGTTCGAGTATGGGCCCCTGTCAGGAAATTTACTTTTGTATGGGAAGTAGGGGCCCTCCTGTCAGGTATTTTACTGTAGAAAAGTGTAGGGGCTCCTGTCAGGTTTATTATTGTAGATACAGACTGTGGGTCCTGTCAGGTATTATTACTGTGTTTAGACTGTCAGGCTCCTGTGGTTATATTATTTAGATAAAAACGTATGGGCCCCTGTCGGGGTTATATTCTGTAGAATGACTGTATGGGCTCCTGTGGTTATTTTTTGTGTTTAAGACTGTCGGGTCCTGTCGGTATATTATTGTAGATCAGACGTAGGGCTCCGTCGGTATATTTTTACTTAGATTGGACGTAATATAGAGTAGTTGTAGTATAGGTGAGTAGTATGTTATATAGATTTGACTATATTAGTATATGTAGAGTGATGGTATTACTTTGGGGACTATACTCTGTATGCCCCCAATCCTTTTTGGGCAGTGATCTGGGGTCCTCACACCTCCAGAGGTCAATTGTGGGTTTCCAGCCCCAACAAAATATTCCCCTGGAATTCTGCAAGCCCTTTCAAGCCATCGGAGCACTCCAACGTCCCTGGGGGGTTGCTGGGCAGATTCCTTAAACCCAAAGGGTTTCTAAAGGGGGCCCTGTCTTTCCGGGTCACCTATGGGAGCAATCGAAGTCACATCACCATAACCCCTGACACCGTAGGTGAAACAGAAAAACTGGCCCCTGGGAAAACACCCCCCCCCCAAAACCCCAAAATGACCAAACACCAATCAAAAAACAACCTGAAAAAAACCCCAAAATCGGAAGATGGTAGACGAAAGCCAGGGGGTTTATGTCAGTGACGGGAAAAATGACATCATCGCCCCCAGAAAATGCCAGTCCCGGAGTTACGAGGGGATAAGACTGGCCCCAACTGGAGAAACTCCCGGACCCGAGCCCCGAAAGATCCTGAGCCGGTATAGACTGTCCCCACATTTGGGCCCCTAAAATCCGGCCGACACGGGCAGACTAAACCAGGGGGGAAAAAGACTTGCCAAACTGTGATCAGGGGCCCCATGGGACGAAACCCATTTCCTGCATTGCTCAAATATCTGGGGCACTCCCCAGGGACTCTCACATTCTTCCCGGATTTCATCCTGAAGGAGGAAGAGAAAAAAAATATCTTGGTGGGGGAAAAAGAGGAGAGCGGAGTGCAGCGCGGTTTTGTGAGCGAAAGTCATGACTGGGAAAGAGAATATGTATGCCATGGCTTCTATAGCCCCCCCGGATCTGCCCCCCCCCTCCCTATGCCATGGACTTTCCTGCCCCCCCCGGATCTGCCCCAACCTCCCCCTAGCCAGGACTTCTATAGCCCCACCCGGTCCGCCCCTCACCCCCCCTTGCCTGGACTTTCCTAGCCCCCACCCTGGTCTGCCCCCATCCCCTCCTTGCATGGTTCCATAGCCCCCCCCCTAGATTGCCCTACCCAACATCCCCATCCTACTCCCTTTTGTACACTTTCTTTGGCAAAAAATAAGTGTATTTGTCCTGCAAAAGTTCTTTGAATTGAATTGAATGTACGGTCCCCGTAGGTAATATTATGTGATATAGACTGATGGGGTCCCCGGCAGGTAAAATTTTCTGTAGTTTTGACTGGCCCGGACGGGGACTTTGGATTTTTTTGAAAGAGGGGAAAAAATGGGATTTTAAAGGGCAAAAACAAAAATTTTTGGAGGACAGACTGCACCAGGCAACTTCTTTGACATCCCCAGACCTGAGCATCAAGTGGACCACTCGCAACCCCAAAACTTTAGACTTCCTTCAAATCTTCTTCTTAGAAATAAGGTTAATTTTTTATAACCACAAAAATGGAAAGCACAATTTTGAAGTAAAAGGGCAAAACACAGGTGGGACCAGCACACAGGGGTCAGATATGGAGACCCACGGGGCAGAAGGCAGTTAAAAAAGCAAAGGAAAAGCAAGGGGGGAGAATCCAGAAACCCCTTTTTTCTATTACATAAAGATGAAAAAAAAAGGGAACCCAAGTGGTATTCCGCACGACATCTCTCAGCCCCGGAACCACCTGTGCAAACGTATAAAAATATATTCAGTGCCACCAGTTTGGCGGCAGTTTTAAAAAAAAAAACAAAAGCCCAAAGAAGTGACACACACTACTCTATAATTGTAAATATGGCACCGTCATGGGGCAAGGAACTGGGCAATCGCAACAATTTGAGAACTTTTTTTTGAATGTGAACAGGTCAAATCCTTTGAAAAAACTTCCGAGCCCCTTTTAATGCTCACATATTACAGAGAAGACCTAGGGCCCTACCCCAACCCCTTTACACCTTTCCCCCGGAACTTAGGATATTTTATCTCAATTTGAAAGGGGACTTGGCTCAAATAAAGGAAGAACTTCAAAAAAACACATGAAATGCAAAAGACCCAAACAACAAAAAGGATCAATAAGCTGAAATGCGAGTTTAATCAGTCTCAGAAAAAAAGAGAGGAAATGTGCAAAATTTCAAAATGACAATGAAAGGCTGAAAGGAGATAGCAGAACTCAAAACCGAGTCCTCAATGTTGACCCCGCGGGGACAATGGAAATAGCCCGAAAAAAAGGGTAATATGGCCCCCATGACCCGAATGTGGAGACCCCCAAAAACAACCCCCAGCAATAACCTTAATATGAATAAAACTGAAACCAAGAAAAAGTGGCCGCGAGAAGGAACCAACCCCAGTAAAGCCGCTACAGACCCCCCCATCAGCCACTTAACCCCTCCAGACACACAAAGCCTGATATCGTCCTAAAAAATGGGCTCAAAGGGAATACCCAAATGCCAACGGCATTCCCCGGGAAAAAGGGTCAGAAAAATCCACTGTGCAACTATTGAAGGTGACAGAGTCATCAAAAATTTTACGTTTTTTCCAACCCAAAAAATTATTAACACCAGGTACAACAATTGCCCGACGCACAAGCAGATGGCAGCACAATGGCCCAATAGCAAAAAAAGGCAAAACTAAAATTCCCAGACAGCAAATCATTCTTATCTCTCTCCAACAAAGGAATATCCCCGGCAAACCCCCCAAAAAACATAATATGGAATGACAGAAAGGTCAAGACTGCCCAAACTGCCGGCACAACCCTTTCATAAACCACCCCTAAACCCTTTTTATAAAGACCTCAAAAAACAAGGGTCAGCTCCTGGCCAAAAAGCTGAAAGCATCTACTAAAAAGGGGACCCAGGCCCCGGGTTTAACGGACCACATCACCCGAAGGACCCCAACAATAAAAGACAGAAAAAACCCCCAAACCTATCTCCAGAAGCTGGAAACAAAGCTCTTCACCCAAAAAAAGACCATCAGAGGAGGGGACCTCCCTGGAGGGGTCCCCCGACCCCACACGTACTGCGAGCAGGATAGGATGAGGTAAGACCGCTCAGTGACTATGCAGGAAAAAAAGTGACTGGAGGAAAAAAAGCACACCTACAAAAAAAGTCGAAATCAGTTTGTCCTACCCCAGCCTATATTACAAGGTATTTAACACAAGATAAAGAAAAAATGACTTCACTTACAATCAGGTGGGAAAATTAGGGTTCCCCCCAACACTCGACCTTTGGATGTAAAAAATGGCCCCCGGGCTTTATAAAAGACTGAAAATTATAGAATCCCGATCCTCCCGGAAATGGACCAGAGCCGAAAAAAGAATCCCCGGGCCCGGAACGGGAAAACTTGTCCCTGCCTGAAAAATAAAAAACATCAAAAGGGCCGGAGTCGGGGATATGATCTGGTATAAGCGAGCTCCCCAATACATCAAAAAGGTGAAGGAGGAGGAGCCCCATATGGTCGGTCAGCAGCTCCCTCTGCCCTCTCGTCTGATGTCCCCCTTGCGCCCCCTATATCCACGCCAGAGTCCCCCCACTTCAATCGAGGTTGAGTCTTCAAAAAAAAAAGAAGCCCCCCCTATCAGGCCCTGGCAAAGTTTCTCTTGGGACCTGAAGCAAGAACAGGGAGAGAAAAAAACTTCCCGACCCGGATGGGAAAATCTACAATTTGGAGGGAATACGGCCAAGACTCGACACACAGGAGAAAAAAGCTATGACGTACAGTCAACAAAAGTGGTAAAAGTCTGAAAGTTGTAGAAGTTTAGGGCTTTCATATTCTTAAATGGACGTACCCAAAAGGGGATCTTTAGGGAGGTATACACTAAAAACCCCCTGTTGGGAGGGTGTAGTAGATTATGCCCTTACAGAATAACCGGGGGAAATATCGCGCCCCTTATAGTCACCCACAAAGCACCCGTCAAAACCCCAGCCAACTTTTTGTACTTGAAAATTACAGAGAAACCCCCACTCAAAGCCACGATGCGGCTTTAAACCCCGGGCCTCCCTCATTAATGGGCCAAAAAGTCGGCACTAAAGACAAAGAGGGTCTCAGCGACCCGAAACAGGGAGCTCCCCCCTTTACAACCACGAGTACCGCCCAACCCCCAAAAGGGAGTGAGTCAAAACTACAAAAGCCTCAATATATATTCTATGCAATGGCCGACTGTCCGACCTTAAAAAAAAATTTTACAAGGCAAAAAAAAAACAGACCAAAGGTTGGTTTGACAGAGAAAATAAAACCGTCGGAAAACCCCCGGAACAGCCCAAACAAGAAAATGAGACCCCAAAACCCCCCTGGGGAGGGAAGCCCATGGAAAACCCTCAAAAGACAGTACAAAACCCTCCCCGGAGGAAGAAGCAGAGTTTCTCTCTACCAGCTTAACCAATCCCAAATGCTCTTTAAGCAATTCCTTCTGGGAACTTTGGGAACAATGGGCCCAAAAAAAAAGAAAACAACATCCATATCCAAAAAGGCAAATTGGTCAGTACTTCAGGACCTCTATAAAGACATCCCCAAAGGAAGAACTAAACAGAACAGGGAAAAAAATGGCAAAATAAAAGCAAAGGAGGAAAAAAAAAATTTCCAAAAACCCCGTGGTAACCCATTTCCCCTTTCGGAAAATAGCGAGGAATTTTTCCAAAAGATGTAGAAAAAACCGGTGGCGGATGGAATCTACCGAAATGTGAAGTACAGCCCACCGAAAAAACAGGCTGCAATGGTTAAAATCTTCAATATTGTGTAAGTGCCCGGGTCTTCTCGTACTGGAACAGGGTCATCACCCTCCCCAAGGATGGGGGGGCAGGTTGCCCAGCCCAAAACAGAGGCATATGTGTCGCAGCAACCTGGGGGGAAATGTTTTAACGCATCCCGAAAAAAGAGGACCTCAGTTTCCCACCGAAATAACCCTCCCCGCAAGAGCCAAGCAGGGTTCATGCCAAACCCCCCGCACCACTGAACCAATCTTACCCTGCCAGCCCCATTCAGGAAGTCCACAATACAAAAAACGGGGAAAATATACGCCTGTTTGTGGCTTTAAAAAGGCCTTTTTTGGTGTGGCACCCAGGGTTATTCCTGAAATGCGGAGAGCGGAATAGGAGGAAAAACCCCCCGATTTTATCAAAAGCTCCTCACGAGAACCTCTGCAGTGTGGTGTGAAGGTAAAAAAGGTTTTTCCAGCAGAGCCGTGGAAAGTCGCAAGGCGCAGCTAAGTCCAAGCTCTTAAACTTTACATAACGAGGGCTCCCCGTTTGGGAAATCTTCCACGCCCCAGGTCCCCCCCTCCCAAAACAGGTGAAAAAATTCCTGCTGTATGAGATACTGCTGCTTCTGTCACAACGAGAAAGGCCCCAAAGACAACCTAAAAAATTCTTAGAGAAATTCAGCTCCCCTGGGCATACGGGTCAACCTAAGAAAACCAACTCATGGTGTTCCAGGGAAAAAGAGAAAATTTAGACCAGCCCCCTTCTTTTTCCCCCCTCAAACAACTGCCCCCTTACGGAACAGACAAATTCCCTACCTGGGCAAGAGTTTCACGGTCAGGAAGCTTCAAACAACCCTAGAGACCTGAAAGAAAGGAATGTAAAACCTTCTTGGCCTCCAAAAAGGAAAACTTTTCCCCTAAAGCCACGTGAGGGTCTGGTTAAAAATCTTCGATGGCCACCCCCAATCTCCCGTATGGGTGAAAGTCGGGGGTACTCAAACCCACCCCGATGGCAAATGGGATTCAAACCCCAAAAAGAAATATTCCCCCGGAATTTCAAAACCCTTTCCAAGGGCCATCGGGGCCCTCCCGTGCCTGCCGGGCCCAGCTGGGCAGTTTTCCCCTAACCTAACGGTTCTAAAGGGGCATTCATTCCCGGGTCACCTACGTAGGAGCAATCCAAGCTCCCTCACCTAAAACCCCGAACCGTGGTGAAAAAAGAAAAAAAATAGGACCCTCGGAAAAATCACCCAAACCCAACCTGACCAGAAAACCCTACAAAACCGACAAAAAACCGGAAATCAGGAAGATGGGGCGAAGGCCCGGAGAGGGTTTTCAGTGACTGGGGGAACGAACATCAGCTCCAGAAATGACCTGTACGGAGTTAAGAGAGGTACGTTGGCCCCCTACCTGGGAAAAAACTCCCGACCCCGAGACGCCAGATCCCGAGCCGGTATAGACTCAGCGCCACAGTTGGCCATCGAAACCCGGCCCAACCCGGCAGAGCTAAAGCCCAGGGAGGAAAATATGCCAACCTTGACCAGGAGGCCCTAGAGGACGAAACCCCCTTCCTGTACACTGCTCCCCAAAACTCGCGTGAGGGCACTATTAGGGGACTCTAAACCTTCCCCGGGTTTCACACCTGAAGGGAAAAGAAAAATTTTCTTGCTGGGGAAGAAGAGAGAGCAGCGGAGTAGCAAGGGGATGTGAGGAATGCATAGACTGCGGAAAAGTACTATGATATGCCCTGGTTTTATAGCCCCCCCCGGTCTCCCCATAACCCCCCCTTGCCTGGCTTTTTAGCCCCCCCCTGGACCCGCGCCCCCATACCCCCCTTGCCATGGACTTCCTAGCCCCCCCTGGATCTGCCCCTACTCAACCCCTTCCCCTTTCCCCCCTTTTGGTAATTGCTTTGGCAAAAAAAATGTGTTTTTAGTCCTGCCTAAAGCTTCTTTGAATTGAATTGAATTGAATATAGACTGTATGGGTCCTGTCAGGTTTATATTATGTAGTTATAAAATGTAAGGGTTCCTGCCCGGTATTTTTTTTCGGGAGTTTAATAGCCCGGTACGGGTCCTGTCAGTTATATTTACTGTAGATTTTAAAACCATTTACGGCTCCGTCGGAATATTTTTGCTGTAGTATGGGAACGTTTTGGGCTGGGGGCAGGTAAAATTTTTCGTAGATATAGATGTCGGGTCCTGTGGTTTATTTTATTGTAGATTTGGGAAGGTTCAGGCTCTGCCCCGGGGGTATATTTTACTGTGATATAGACTGAACGGGCCCCTTTGTAAGGTATTTATTATTGTAGATATGGGGTTGAAGGGGCCCCTGGAGGTATTTATTATTTTTTAATATATGACTGTACAGGCTCCTTTTCAGGTTTTTTTTAAATGTAGATAAAACTTTTACGGGCTCCTGTCGGGAAATTTTTTAACTGTGTTATGGGATTTTACGGGCCCCCTGTCGGGTTTTTTTTAAATTTTTTTTTTTTGTAGATATGGGTGTACAGGCCCCTTGTCGGTATATATTTCGGGTTAGTTTTAAAAGGACTTTTGGGGGCCTCTGTCAGGAATATATTACTGTAGATATGGGGGGGGGGGGGGGAAACCCTGTTTGGGCTCCTGTCGGTTTATTTTTTTGTAGATATGGGATTGTACGGGCTCCTTTTCGGTATTTATTATTTTAGATATAGACTGTAGGGCTTTTTCAGGAATATTTTAAACTGTAGTTAGCCGGGACGGGCTCCTGTCAGGTAAAATATTACTGTAGATATGGGGACTGTATGGGCTTGTCAGGTATTTTTTCTGTAGATATGGGACTTTTATGGGCTCCTGTCAGGTATTTTTTTTTACTTTTAGATTTTAGACTTTGGGCCCTTTTCGGGTTTTTATTTTAAATTGTGATATAGACTGTACGGGGCCCCTGTGGGTTTATTTTACTTTTGTTTTTGACTGTTTGGGCTCCTGTCAGGTTTATATTACTGTAGATTTTAGACTGTATGGGTCTGTCAGGTATATTTTATTTAGATTGGGACTTTAGGGGGCCCCTGTCAGGTATTTTTTAAATGTAGTTTTAGACTTTTTGGGGGCCCCTGTCGGGATATATTACTGTGATTAAACTTTTGGGCCCCTGTCAGGTAAAATTTTATGTGTATAATGTTGGGCTCCGGGCGGTATTATTTGTAGATATAGATTTTTGGGCCCGTCAGGTTTTTATTATGTAAAATAGATTTTGGGCCCTGTCAGGTTTTTACGTGATTGACGTCGGGCTCCTGTGGGTATAATTATTGTAGATATAACTGTTGGGCTCGGTAGGTTATTTATGGAGATATAGACTGTATGGGCCCCTGTAGGTTTTTTATGTAGAAAAGATGTAAGGGCCCTGTCGGTATTTTACTGTGATATAGATTTTAGGGCCCCTGTCAGGTTTTTAATTATGGTTTTGATGTAGGCCCCCTGTAAGGTTTATTACTGTAGTATAGACTGTAGGGCCCCCTGTCAGGTATTATTACTGTGATAAGCGTACGGGGCCCTGTCAGGTAAATGTGTAAGACTGTACGGGCCCCTGTCAGGTATTTATTATGAGATAAAAACCTGTAGGGCCCCTGAGGTATTATTATGTGTATGACTGTAGGGCTTGTGGGTATATTTTTATTGATATGACTGTAGGGCCCCCTTTTAGGTAAAAACTTTTTGATCAGACGTAGGGCTCCTTTTGGTATAATTATGTAGATATAACTGTATGGGCTCCTGTAGGTATATTTATGTGTTAGATGTTGGGCTCCTGTCAGGTATATTTACGTTATGATTTTTGGGCTCCTGTGGGTTATATTATGTAGTCAGACTGTAGGGGTCCGTAGGTATATATTACTGGTATAGCTGTTGGGCTCCTGCCCGGTATATATTACTGAGTTAGACTTAGGGGGCCTGTGGTATTTTTCCCGTAGATATAGCTGTGGGTCCTGTCAGGTATTATTCTGTAGTTTTAAGACTGTACGGCTCTGTCGGTATTATTATTGTAGTATGACTGTACGGGTCTGTCAGGTATTATTACTGTAGATTAAAACTGTAGGGTCCTTCGGTTTTATTTACGAGTTTAGACTGTAGGGGGCCCCTGTATAAATATTTTTAATATAGACTGTACGGGCCCTGTCGGTTTTAATTTTGTAGTTAGACTGTCGGGCCCCGGCAGTTATTTTTTGTAGAATAGATGTGGGGCTCTGTAGGTATATATTATTGTAGATATAGTGTACGGGCCCTGTAGGAAAATTTATTACTGTAGATATAGATGTACGGGCCCCTGCAGGTATTATTACTGAAATATAGATGTACGGGCTCTGTCGGGTTTTATTTTTATTGTGATTAGACTGTAGGGCCCTGTCAGTTTTTTACGTAGATATAGACTGTAGGGTCCTGTAGGTATATAATTGTAGATATGATGTACGGCTCCCGTCGGTATATATTATTCTAGATTAGATGATGGGCCCCCTGTCAGGTTATATTATGAAGATTGGGACTGTAGGGGCTCCTGTCAGGTTTTATTTATTGTAGATCGACTGTACGGGTCTGTCAGGTATTATTAGTAGTATAGACTTTTTTGGGGGGTTGAAGGGGGTTTATAATTATGGTAGATAAATGTTTTGGGGGGTGTTGGTTTTTAAATATTTGTAGATTCCCTGTATGGGTTTTGTCGGGTTAATTCCCAGAGGTCAAGGGGGGGTTCCCGCCCCCGTTTCAGGAAAATTAAATTTAAGTATAGACCTGTTCCGGGCCCGGGGGCAGTTTTCCCCTGGTTTAAAGGGGGACTGTACCGGGCTCCCTTGGGAATAAGTACTTAAAAAAGGGGACCCCCTTTTAAAAAAAAATTGGATTTGCCCCCAAAACCCCCACTGCCCCAAATAAAAAACCCTCCCAAAAAAAGGGGGGGCCCAAGGGGGATTCTATAAGCCCCCACCCCGGACCTGGGGGCACAAAACACAAACCCCATCCTGGGAAAAACCCGCCCCAAGCCCCTACCTTAGATCTCCCCACCTATTAATCCCAACCCAAACCCGCCCGGGGGGGGTTAACACTTGCGGGGCCAAAACAAAATTTGAAATTTTAAATCTCCCCAAAATATTTGGGAACTTAATTTTTTGGTTTTTATAATGGGGAGGGGGCTTATTTTTGGGGGAAAAAGGAGAATAGAGGGGGAAATTGGGGGCCCCTTTCAGGAAATTTTTAGATGGACTTCTTCCCCCCGGTCCCCCCCAATTTTATCCTGGAATATAGACGGCCCCCACCCCCCCCCTTCCAGGTTTTCCCCCCCCGGCGAATATTAGGGTTCCTGCCCCCAGGTTATTCCCTTGTTGGATTAAAGCCCCCCCGGTTTGCCCCCCCAAATTATTATTTTTTGTAGTTTAAAAAACGGTTTTTGCCCTGAAATAAATTTTTGTTTTAAAAATGAAAAGGCTCCTGTCGGTATATTTCTGAGATATAGACGTAGGCCCTGTCAGGAAAATTTAACTGTAGTTTTAGACTGTACGGGCCCCTGTAGGTTTATTTTTTGATATGATGTAGGGGCTCCTGCCAGGTATTATTATGTAGATAAAGACTGTTTGGGGCTCTGTCGGTTTTTTTAAACTTTTGTATAGCTGTATGGGCCCCTGTGGTTATATTCGTAGAATAGATTTTCGGCTCCTGTAGGTATATATTTGTAGTTGGGATGTACGGGCTCCGTAGGTTATATTATGTAGAATAGCTGTAGGGCTCTGTCAGGTATAATTTTACTGTAGTTTAGACTTATTTTTTATATAATTATTGATATAGCCCCCCCCGGTTGCCCCCCCCCCCTTTGGGATTTTTCCCCCAGGATTTGCGCCCCCCCCTCCCTTCGGATTTTTTTGAATATCCCCCCCTTCCCCCCCTTTCCCCTATTTTTTGTAATTGCGGGTAGGGTCCTGTAGTTTTTAATTTGTTTATGAGTAGGGTCCTGTCAGGTATTTTTATTTTAGATATAGATGTATGGGCCCCGGGAGGTATTTTACTGTGATTGACTGTAGGTCTGTAGGAAATTTATATGTGATTGATGTACGACCCCTGTCAGGTTTTTTATGTAGTTTGGACTGTTGGGCTCCTGTCAGTATTATTATGTGTTAAAAGACTGTTGGGCCCCTGTCAGGTTATTTTGTGATATAGACTGTAGGGTCTGTCGGTATATATTACGTAGTATAGACTGTAGGCTCGTCAGGTATATTTATGTAGATATAGCTGTAGCCTCCTGTGGTATATTTTGTGATATAGACTGTAGGGGGCTCCTGTAGGTATTTTTACTGTAGTTGACGTACGCCCCCTGTCAGGTTTTTTTACTGAGTTAGTGTTGGGGCCGTGGTTATATTACTGTAGATAGATGTATGGGCCCCTGTCGGGGTTTATTCTGAGTTTGGGGATGTAGGGTCCTGTGGTTATATTACTGTAGTTAGATTTAATTTATAAAAATTACTTAATAAAAGATTATGGGCCCCCCGGTTTTTTTATTAGAATGACAGGGCCCTTCAATTTTTTATTTTTCCCTTTGGGTTTAAAAATTTCTTTGGGGGGGGCCCCCAAAAAATTTTTGTGTATTTAGGGTCCTGCATATTTTTATGATTTAGATGTGGGCTCCTGCGGTATATATTTATGTAGATATAGAGTTGGGCTTGTCGGTATATATTACTGTGTAAAAAGGTTTAGGGCTCTGTCGGGTTTTTTACTGTAGTTAGGTGGGGCTTTCGGTAAAATTACTTTTGTATAGATTGTAGGACCTGTAGGATATTTATTGTGTATGATGTACGGGCTCTGTCAGCTTATATTATTGGAAAGACGTAGGGCCCCCTGTCAGGTATTTTATTGTAGTATAGACTTTTTGGGGGCCTGTCGGTTAATTTACTGTGTTAGACTGTAGGGCCCCTGTCAGGTATTATTATGTTTTGCTGTAGGGTTTTCCTGTCGGTTATTTACTGTTTTTTAGGCTCGGGTCCTGTCGGTATATTTTTCGGGTAGATATAGTGTAGGGTTTGGGGTAGGTTTTTATTAGTGGATAGATGTAGGGCCCCTGTAGGTATAATTATGTGTTATAGATGTGGGTCCTGAGGTATATATTACTGTGATTAGATGACGGGCTCCGTCAGGTTTTTAAAATTGTTTGTTATAATTATTTTTTTTTATATTTATTAGATTTTTTCCCCCCGGTTTTTTTGGGCCCCCTGTCCAAATTTATTATTTTTTTAACTGTTTGGAAATAATTGTTTTTTGTTGAAAAAAGTTTTTTATTGAATTTTAGCCCGGGGCTCCTGTGGTTTATTACTTTTGAATAGACTGTAAGGCTCCTGTGGGTTATATTCTGTGATAAGATTGTGGGGCCTGTAGGTATATTTATGTAGTTTATGGGGACTTACGGGCTCGTCAGGTATATATTATGTAGATATAGACTGAGGGCTCCTGTCAGGTATTTTTACTGTGTTGGGACTGTTTGGGCTCCTGTCAGGTATATATTATTGTAGATATGGACTGTATGGGCTCCAGTGAGGTTTATAGAATAGACAACAGATGGAAATTATTGGCACTTAGCAAGACACACTCAATAAAAGAGTGGTTCTGCAGGTGGGGACCACAGACCACATCTCAGTACCAATGCTTTCTGGCTGATGTTTTGGTCACTTTTGAATGTTGGTTGTGCTTTTACACTCGTGGTAGCATGAGACGGACTCTACAACCCATACAAGTGGCTCAGGTAGTGCTGCTCATCCTGGATGGCACATCAATGCAAGCTGTGGCGAGGTTTGCTGTGTCTGTCAGCGTAGTGTCCAGAGGTGCTACCAGGAGACGTGGAGGGGGCCGCAGGAGGGCAACAACCCAGCAGCATTACCGCGACCTCCACCTTAGTGCAAGGAGGAAGAGGAGCACTGCCAGAGCCTGCAAAATGACCAACAGGCCACAAATGTGCATGTGTCTGCACTAACGGTTACAAACCGACTCCATGAGGATGGTCTGAATGCACAACGTCCACCAATGAGGGTTGTGCTTACAGCCCAACACCGTGCAGGGCGCTTACCATTTGCCATGGAACTCCAGGATTGGCAAATTCGCTACTGGCGCCCTGTGCTCTTCACAGATGAAAGCATGTTCACTCTGAGCACATGACAGAGTCTGGAGACTGCTGCCTGCAACATCCTTCAGCATGACTGGTTTCGCAGTGGGTCAGTAATGGTGTGGGGTGGAATTTCTTTGGAGGGCCACACAGCCCTCCATGTGCTAGCCAGACGTAGTCTGAGTGCCATTAGGTACCGAGATGAGATCCTCAGACCCCTTGTGAGACCACATGCTGGTGCGGTTGGCCCTGGGTTCCTCCTAATGCAGGACAATGCCAGACCTCATTTGGCTGGAGTGTGTCGCATTTCCTGCAAGATGAAGGCATTGAAGCTATGGACTGGCCTGCCCGTTCCCCAGACCTGAATCCGATTGAGCAGATTTGGGACATCATGTCTCGCTCCATCCAACAACGTCATGTTGCACCACAGACTGTCCAGAGTTGGCGGATGCTTTAGTCCAGGTTTGGGAGATCCCTCAGGAGAACATCTGCAACCTCATCAGGAGCATGCCCAGGTGTTGTGGGAGGTCATACAGGCACGTGGAGGCCCCACACAATACTGAGCATCATTTTTACTTGTTTTAAAGGGAATCTGTCACCCCATTTTTGCCCTATAAGCTGAGGCCACCGCCATCAGGGGCTTTTCTAGAGCATTCTGGAATGCTGTAGATAAGCCCCTATGTCACCTAAAAGTGAAGAAAACGAGTTAGATTATACTCACCCAGGGGTGTTCTGCCGTCCGGTCGGGTCCGGAGGGAGTCGCGGTCCGGTTTGGCGCCTCCCATCTTGTAGCAAAGCCGGCCTCTTCTTTCCGTCCCAGCTCCTGCGCACTGCTCTGCCCTGATGAGGGCAGAGTACTGCAGTGCGCAGGTGCGGGAAAGGTCAGAGACGTCCGGCGCCTGCGCACTGTAGTACTCTGCTCTGCCCTCACCAGGACAGAGCAGTGCGCCTGCGCAGGCGCCGCGACGGAAAGAAGAGGCCGGCTTCGATACAAGATGGGAGGCGCCGAACCGGACCGCGACTCCCTCCGGACTCGACTGGACGGCGGAACGCCCCTGGTGAGTATAATCTAACTCGTTTTTCTTCATTTTTAGGTGACATCGGAGGCTTATCTACAGCATTCCAGAATGCTGTAGATAAGCCCCTGATGGCGGTGGCCGCAGCTTATAGGGCAAAAATGGGGTGACAGATTCCCTTTAAGGACATCACATTCCACTTTAATTTTGTGGGTGACTTCAAATTAAATTATAAAATTTGATTTCCATTGATGATTTTTGTGTGATTTTGTTGTCAGCACATTCAACTTTGTACAGAACAAGGTATGCAATAAGAATATTTCATTCATTCAGATCTAGGATGTTATTTGACTGTTCCCTTTATTTCTTTGAGCAGTATATATTTTATATATATATATATATTATATATATATATATTTTTTTTTTTACCAATTCATGAGCCATGTTCTGTAAAATCACAGTGACAGGTTAGTATAGAAAAGACAATAGATATATACACATAGATGTTATTGACACACACAAGTATATGTATTTATATCACATAGATACAAGAAAAGCCAGCAATTCATCTGCCGTGTACTGTAAAATCACTGCAGGAGCTGACAGAAGAGATAGATTACATACAGTAAAGAAATAGAATAGGTAGATATATAGATGTATGTCACAAATACAATTAATACAGTGTGTGCAGCTTACTGTACATGTATTTAATAAACGATTTTTCAGAAAAACCGGAGTGGGCTCCAGCGCAATTTTCGTAACCAGCGGAGGGAAAGCCGATGGCTGGGGTCAGATGTTGTCACGCTGTCACTGCATACAGGAGGTCCGGGGTCTATGCTGACCCTAAGCAGGGGCCCTGACTAATCCCTCTACCTGGAGGTACTGTTGATGGTACAGAGGTCCAGGCCGCCAGCGTAACCCTATCTCCTGCAAATCCCTGACCCTCAGTAATCTAGTCCTGAGAAGGACCCCGATCACAACACAGGGGACTGGAAGGTATATGCCTAAACACAGTAATAGACGAATGAGACAGAACAAGGGGTAAACTAAAATCCACCTTGCATACAAAACTCACTCTACGACAACAGAGGGAACACCAACGGGTACGGAGATAAATGATAAAGCGAGGAGGGGAAAAAACCACACCAGGTACTCTTCACTTCAGACTTCACAACACCACGATCCGCTCTGCTGGTCTGCATGAATGCTTTCACCGACACATTCCTAGCAGACCGGCAGGTATTTGAAGGAATCTCATTACTGCAGCATTGACTGCAGCTGGGTGAGGCTGGGCCTCGTCTAGCACAGAGAATTAACTCCCTCACTGCCGAAAAGCACCAAGCACCAAAAACTCAGCTGTGCGAAGTCAGGTTGTGTAATCGCACGATCTTCGTGGCGACACACCCGTGACAGTACCCCCCCTTCTACGAGGGGCCTCGGACCCTCAGAGCCAGGTTTATCCGGGTGAGTCGTGTGGAAGGCCCGAATTAATCGGTCTGCGTTAATATCCGACGCAGGAACCCACGTCCTCTCCTCAGGACCATACCCCCTCCAATGAACCAGGTACTGAAGGGACCGGCGGTTAAGACGTGAATCGATGATTTTCGACACCTGAAACTCCAAGTTACCATTGACCACCACAGGAGGAGGAGGTAAAGGTGACGGTATCCCCGGCGCCACATACCTCTTAAGCAAAGATCTGTGGAACACGTTGTGAATTTTAAACGTAGGAGGAAGGTCAAGACGGAATGCCACCGATTAATTATAGAACTGATCCTGTATGGCCCGATGAACCTGGGACCCAGTTTCCAAGAAGGAACCTTAAGTATATTCTTGGTAGACAACCATACCCGATCGTTCACACATAGGTCCGGACCAGACACTCTCCTCCTGTCAGCTATACGTTTGTATCGGTTCCCCATAGTACTCAGATTGTTCAGCACTCCTCTCCACACTGAAGCAAGTGATGAAAATCGTTCTTCTCAGGAACCCCCGAAGAGCCCCCCTACTGAAAGTACAAAACTGGGGGTGAAAACCATATGCCCCAAAAAACGGGGACTTACCAGTGGACTCGCTCCGCCTATTGTTAAGAGCAAATTCCGCCAGAGGCAAGAAAGAAGCCCAGTCCTCCTGGTTCTCTGACACAAAACACCGGAGATATGTCTCCAAACTCTGGTTCAGACGTTCTGTCTGACCATTGGTCTGCGGATGAAAAGCCGATGAAACGACAACTGCATCCCCGCGCGTGTACAAAATGCCTTCCAGAATTTGGACACAAACTGAGACCCTCGATCCGACACCACATCGGAGGGTACCCCGTGAAGCCTCACAATCTCCCCAATGAACACCTGCGCCAGAGTTTTAGCATTAGGAAGAGCAGGAAGAGCGATAAAATGAGCCATTTTGCTGAACCTGTCCACTACAACGAGTATGACTGTTTTACCCGAAGACGGCGGGAGGTCCGTAATAAAGTCCATAGACAGATGAGTCCACAGACGCTCCGGGATCTTCAAAGGTAAGAGGGCCCCAGACGGACGGGTATGTGGGGTCTTAGAGCGCGCACAAACCCCACAGGACGCAACAAAAGTTACCACCTCCCTATGTAAGTTAGGCCACCAAAACCGCCGCGAGAGGAGATCCACAGTTGCTTTACTCCCTGGGTGTCCTGCCAAGGCTGAGTTATGGTGTGCCTCAATCACCTTTTGTCGCAAGTGATCCGGAACAGTCTCCCTGGAGGTCCAACAGGGCGTCCCCCTGAGCCTCCAATACCTCCTTCGCAAGCTCAGAGCATACTGCCGACACCACCACCCCCTCCTGAAGGATCGGAACCGGGTCATCCGTCTTCCCGGCCCCAGGGAAACTACGAGATAAGGCATCCGCCTTTACATTTTTTGACCCAGGACGATATGTGACAACAAAATTAAACCTGGTAAAAAATAACGACCACCTAGCTTGTCTGGGATTCAGACGTTTTGCGGACTCTAAATATAGCAGGTTCTTGTGATCGGTGATGACGGTGACCGGGTGGACTGCCCCTCCAAAAAATGACGCCACTCCTCAAAAGCTAACTTAATGGCCAAGAGCTCCCTATTGCCGACGTCGTAATTCCTCTCAGCGGACGACAATTTTTTAGAGAAGAAAGCGCACGGGTGCCACTTACCAGGGGACGAACCTTGAGATAATACCGCTCCCACCCCTACCTCAGAAGCGTCCAACTCCACAATGAACGGCTGTGACGCATCCGGTTGAATGAGTATAGGAGCCGAAGCAAAACACTTTTTCAAGGAGGAAAACGATTGACAAGCCTTGTCAGACCACCTAGAAAAATCCGTCCCTTTTTTAGTCATGTCTGTGAGAGGTTTAACTATGGACGAGAAATTACGAATAAATTTCCGGTATAGTTAGCAAACCCCAGGAAACGTTGTAGTGCCTTAAGATCCTCTGGCAGATCCCACTCAAGAACTGCCCGCACTTTCCCAGGGTCCATACGAAAACTGGACGCTGACACCAGGAAACCTAAAAACTGAAGTTCCTGTACGGCGAACACACACTTTTCCCATTTGGCGTACAGTTTATTATCCCGCAAGATCTGCAACACCTGCCTAACATGCTCCTGATGAGACACCAGATCCGGCAAGTAAATTAAGATGTCATCCAGATATATGACAACAAACTGTCCCACCAGGCAGTGAAAAATGTCATTAACAAAGTGTTGGAACACCGCCGGGGCATTAGTCAGACCAAATGGCATGACAAGGTTCTCATAATGCCCCTCTGGAGTGTTAAACGCCGTTTCCATTCATCCCCCTCCTTCATCCTAATCAGATTGTACGCCCCCCTGAGATCCAACTTAGAGAACCATTTGGCGCCCACGATCTGATTGAAGAGATCGGGAATAAGTGGGAGCGGATACGGATCTCGGACCGTAATCCGATTGAGTTCACGGAAATCCAGGCAAGGGCGTAGGCCTCCATCTTTCTTCTTCACAAAGAAGAACCCCGCGGCCACCGGGGAAGATGAAGGTCTAATATGCCCCTTAGCCAAACTCTCTGAAATATAATCCTTCATGGCCTGCCTCTCAGGACCAGAAAGGTTATACAACCTAGATTTCGGTAACTTGGCCCCAGGGAGCAATTTAACAGAAGTCATACACGCGATGAGGAGGTAGTTCTTGACACCCTTTCTCCGAGAATACATCCTCAAAGTCCACCAGAAATGGAGGTAAGGTCCTAGGAGCGACCGCACCGATGACCGTTTCGTGCAGTTTTTATTACAGAATTCACTCCATTGGCTTATCTCTCTGGATTGCCAATTAATAACCGGGTTATGCTTAGTTAACCAAGGAAGGCCCAGCACTATAGGAGTGGGAAGACCCTCCAATACGTAACACGACAACAGTTCTTTATGTATCGCCCCCACTTGAAGATCTATGTTATGCACTGCTTGCAAAAAACTACCCTGACCGAGAGGTCTGGCGTCGATCGAGAATATGGGGATGGGTTTAGCCAATACACTAGTCGCATACCTTGAACCCGGGCAAACCGAGCGTCCACCAGATTAGCCCCGGCCCCACTATCCAGAAGAACAGATATCTCTCAGTTCTCGTACCCACCACCACCTCCGCCGGTACGAGGAATTGAGACGGACCTAGGGACGAAATACCTACTCCCAGATTGCCGTCCACCACACAACCTGGGATCAATAGTTTTCCGGCGACTTCTCACTCTGCAAAGGACGGGATGGACACCCCCCAATAAAATGTCCCTTTCTCCCGCAGAAGAAACACTTTCCTGTCTTGTGGCGCACTGCCGATCCCCTCCCCCGGAATGATGTCCCTCCTAACTGCATCGACTCTTCTGGACTGACCAGGGGAACCTCCATATAAGGGGCCCTAGTAGAAGGTGGAGTCATCACAGGGGGCGGAGTTACCCCGCACATCTCCCGAAGCCGTCTGTCAATGCGAATAGCAAGGGCCATAGCGGCTTCCAGTGAAGTGGGAGGGTCATACTGTGCCAGCACATCCTTTAATTTGTCAGATAAACCTTGACAAAACTGGCTCCTAAGAGCCGGGTCATTCCACTGGGTGTCCGTGGCCCACCTACGGAACTCCGAACAGAATTCCTCCGCCGGACGATCTTCCTGCTGTATCTTACGTAACTTAGATTCAGCAAGAGAGATCCGATCCGGGTCATCATATACAAGACCCAGAGCTGCGAAAAACCTATCCACTGACTGGAGAGCCGGGGAGCCCGGGGGGAGAGAAAACGCCCAGGATTGGGGGTCCCCTTGTAGGAGCGAGATGACAATCCCCACCCTTTGTTCTACACTCCCCGATGACCGAGGTCGCAGCCGAAAGTACAATTTACATGCCTCCCGGAAAGCAAAAAACTTGTCCCGCCCCCCAGTGAACCTGTCAGGGAGAGCTACTTTAGGTTCTGGACCGGCTTGCTCCAGGGGGTACAAAACCTTGGACTTAACGTCCGCCAGCTCCATGGACAAACTCTGCAACTGTCGAGCTAGACTGGCTACTGGATCCATGGTAGCTGGAGAGAATCTTTAGTGGGTCGGTGAAAATGTCACGCTGTCACTGCATACAGGAGGTCCGGGGTCTATGCTGACCCTAAGCAGGGGCCCTGACTAATCCCTCTACCTGGAGGTACTTGTTGATGGTACAGAGGTCCAGGCCGCCAGCGTAACCCTATCTCCTGCAAATCCCTGACCCTCAGTAATCTAGTCCTGAGAAGGACCCCGATCACAACACAGGGGACTGGAAGGTATATGCCTAAACACAGTAATAAACAACGAGACAGAACAAGGGGTAAACTAAAATCCACCTGGCATACAAAACTCACTCTACGACAACAGAGGGAACACCAACGGGTACGGAGATAAATGATAAAGCGAGGAGGGGAAAAAACCACACCAGGTACTCTTCACTTCAGACTTCACAATACCACGATCCGCTCTGCTGGTCTGCATGAATGCTTTCACCGACACATTCCTAGCAGACCGCAGGTATTTGAAGGAATCTCATTACTGCAGCATTAACTGCAGCTGGGCGAGGCTGGCCTCGTCTAGCACAGAGAATTAACTCCCTCACTGCCGAAAAGCACCAAGCACCAAAAACTCAGCTGTGCGAAGTCAGGTTGTGTAATCGCGACGATCTTCGTGGCGACACACCCGTGACAGATGTTTGGGAAGGGGGAAATACCCTTGTAGCTTCCCATGTTATTAATATCAGCTCATATCTGTATACTTAGCCTTTACAGGCTATTAAAATGGGGGACCCATTAAATGACTGGGGTCTCTCAATAATAACCAGCAAAGGCTAAGCAGACAACTGGGGGCTGATATCAATAGCCTAGGAAGGGGCCATGGACACTGCCTCCCCAGGCTAAAAACATCACCTCTCAGTCACCCCAGAAAAGGCACATCTCTAAGACACGCCAATTCTGGCACTTAACCTCGCTCTCCCACTTGGCCTGTAGCGATGGCAAGTGGGGTAATACTCGGGGGGGTTGATGCCACTTTTGTATTGTCAGGTGACATCATGCCCTAAAGTTAGTTATAGAGAGGCTTCAATAAGACGCCCCCATTACTAACCCCATAATCACATTGTAAGAAAACAGACACCCAGAAAAAATTCCTTTAATTGAAAAAATGACATGGACTCCTTTAATATTCTTAATTAAACCATACTTACGACCTCGCCTACTCCCCCAATGCCTTCTTCATCTGCAAAAGAGGTAAAAAAAAAAAAAAAAAGACAAAAATATTCTACACCTTTCCGCACAGATGCTTTTAATCCATTTGTCCCAGGAAGGGTCCAGCTCTGCTACATCTAGATGGCAGGCTGCACATGATGCGACCATGCAGACTGTCATACAGTAGACACTGAGAACTGTGTGCTCAGTGTCTCCCTGTGAACTGCAATTCCCTGTCTGAGGGCACCGGGAGTGTGCGAACGTTCTCCTGCTTGTGATGCAGTCTTGACAGGTCCTGCGAGTTCACTGCCAATGAACTCACTTCACAGCCAATGAACTCACTTCACCTTTCTGATGTCAGTGTGAGCGCCGTGGGAAGATTTCCCACTTCGCTCGTGCCAACGTCACATAGGTAAAGCGAGCTCATTGGCTGTGAACTCGCAGGACCTGTCAGACAGCACCGCAAGCAGGAGAACTTTCTCATGCTCACAGTACCCTCAGAGAGGGAATAGCAGTTCACAGGGAGACACTCAGCACAGAGTGCTCAGTGTCTACTGGATGACAGGCTGTATGGACGCATCATGCTTCCATGTAGCTTGCCATCTAGATGTAGCAGAGCTAGACACGTCGTGAGACAAATGGATTATGGATTAAAAGCATCTCTGCAGAAAGGGGAGGAATATTGTTTTTCTTTTTTTACCTCTTTTGCAGATGATGGTCGTGAACTCGCAGGACCCCAAGCACTCTTGATGTGTTGGGGCCCTGCCTCGTAGACCACAGATGATGCGGTAGTGACAATTCTAGGTAAGAGATCAGAGTGACAATTCTTAAGGTAGAAACCGGCCTGGGCGGTCCAGATCCGTGCCGGCCTCCTGACACTAAGCTAAAACAGATTAGCTTCATGCCAGTTGGTGGTGTACCATCCTCTACGGGGGGGCTACATTTTTTTTGCATAGCATAAGCAGCATACACCCATGTTTTTTGTGTGCCCCAATGAAGCATTAAACCCCCACACACCAACCAGAGGGCCACACAGCATAACCTCCACCTCACACTAATCAGTGGACCCCACAGTATAAACCCAACAAAGCACTCAACGCTCCCTCCCAAGCGTAAATCCCCAGACGCCCCCTCCCCCCAAGGGGTGAATCCCCATCATATAAACCATCCCACCCATTCCCAAGCATAAACCCCCCATCGGATGTCCATCCACCCAAGCATTACTCCCATTGGACGCCACCCACCCCGCTTCCCAAGCATAAACCCCCAGCATAAATCCTCATCGGACATCCACTCCACCCCCCCCCCCGCATAAACCCCCCATCAGACATCCACTCCCCCCCACATAAACCCCCATCGGACGTCCACTCCACCTCAGCATAAACCCCCATCGGACAACCACTTCCCCCAGCATAAACCCCCATCGGACGTCCACTCCCCCCAGCATAAACCTCCATCGGACGGCCACCCCCCCAACCATGAGCACCATCGAACGTCCAGCTCCCCCAGCATAAACCCCCATCGGACTTCTACTCCCACAAGCATAAACCCCCATCGGAAGCCCCTTCCCCCAAGCATAAACCCCCACGATTCAGCACCTCCCCCAAGCATAAACCTCACCAGATGGCACCTCTACCCCAACTATAAACCCCTACCAGTCGAGAGTCTACCCCAAAAACAATCCCCCCTTTCAAGAAACAACAGATGCAGACGGGCCCTCCCCGAGCACAAGCCCCCACCAGATACCCCCTCACCCAAGCATCAAGTCCCCAAGCCACTCAGACACCAAAACTGTGCATTAACCCCCAGGGAGCCTAACTAGACGACACAAGTGTGCATTAACCCCCCAGGTCCCAACCAGACTCCACAAGCGTGCATTAACCCCCCGGACCCAACCAGACCCCAAAACCGTGCATTAACCCCCCGGGCCCAACAAGACCCTACAAGCGTGCATTAACCCCCCGGGCACAACCAGACCCCACAACCGTGCATTAACGCCCCCCCCGGGGCACAATCAGACCCCACAACCATGCATTAACCCCCCTCGGGCACAATCAGACCCCACAAGCGTGCATAACCCCCTAGGAGCACACACAGACCCCACAAGCATGCATTACACCCCTGGGGCACAACCAGACACCAAAACCATGCATTGAATCCCTAGGAGCACACACAGACCCCACAACCGTGCATACCCCCTAGGAGCACACACAGTCCCCACAAGCGTGCATTAACCTCAGGAGCACACAAGACCCCACAAGCAGTGCATTAACCTCCTAGGAGCACACACAGACCCCACAAGCATGCATTAACCTCCTAAAAGCACACACACAGACCACTCAAGCGTGCATAACCCCCTAGGAGCACACACAGACCCCACAAGCGTGCTGTAAGCCCACTAGGAGCACACACAGACCCCACAAGCGTGCTTTAAGCCCCTAGGAGCACACACAGACCCCACAAGCGTGCATAACCCCCTAGGAGACACATATATCCCACAATCGTGCATTGAACCCCTAGGAGCACACACAGACCCCATAAGCGTGCATTGAACCCCCTAGGAGGACACACAGACCCCAAAAGCGTGCAGTAAACCCCTAGGAGCACACACAGACCCCACAAGCGTGCAGTAACCCCTAGGAGACACAAAGACCCCACACGCGTGCATTAAACCCCTAGCACACACAGACCCCACAAGCGTGCATTGAACCCCTAGGAGCACACACAGACCACACAAGCGTGCAGTAAACCCTAGAGGACACACAGACCCACACGCGTGCATTAAACCCCTAGAGCACACACAGACCCCACAAGCGTGCAGTAAACCCCTAGGAGCACACACAGACCCCACAAGCATGCATTAAACCCTCTAGGAGGACACACAGACCCCACAATCGTGCATTGAACCCCTAGGAGCACACACAGACCCCACAAGGTGCTTAACCCCTAGGAGCACACAGACCCCACAAGCGTGCAGTAAACCCCTAGGAGCACACCAGACCCCACAAGCGTGCAGTAAACCCCTAGGAGGACACACAGACCCACAAGCTGCATTGAACCCCTAGGAACACACAGACCCCACAAGCATGCATTGAACCCCTAGGAACACACAGACCCACAAGCGTGCATTAAACCCCTAGGAACACACACAGACCCCACAAGCGTGCATTAAAACCCCCTAGGAGGAACAGACCCCACACGCGTGCAGTAAACCCCTAGGAGCACACACAGACCCCATAAGCGTGCAGTAAACCCCCTAGGAGGACACACAGACCCCACACGCTGCATTAAACCCCTAGGAGCACACACAGACCCCAAAGCATGCATTAAACCCTAGGAGACACACAGACCCCATAAGCGGTTGCAGTAAACCCTAGGACACACAGACCCACAATCGTGCATTGGATCCCTAGGAGCACACAAGACCCCACAAGGATGCATTAAACCCCTAGGAACACACAGACCCCACAAGCGTGCAGTAAACCCCCTAGGAGCACAACAGACCCCACAAGCGTGCATTGAACCCCTAGGAGCACACACAGACCCCACAATCGTGAATTGAACCCTAGGAGGACACACAGACCCACATGCGTGCAGTAAACCCCTAGGAGCACACACAGACCCCACATGCGTGCAGTAAACCCCTAGGAGGACACATAGACGCCACAAGCGTGCATTAAACCCCTAGGAGCACACACAGACCCCACAGTCGTGCATTGAACCCTAGGAGCACACACAGACCTCACAAGCGTGCATTGAACCCTCTAGGACACACAGACCCCACAAGCATGCAGTAAACCCCTAGGAGCACACACAGACCCCACAATCCTGCATTGAACCCCTAGGAGCACACACAGACCCCACAAGCGTGCTTTAACCCCCTAGGAGGACACACAGACCCCACAAGTGTGCAGTAACCCCTAGGAGCACACACAGACCCCACAAGCGTGCAGTAAACCCCCTAGGAGCACACACAGACCCCACAAGCGTGCAGTAAACCCGAGGACACATAGACCCCACAGCGTGCATTAAACCCCCTAGAAGCACACACAGACCCCACAAGCGTGCAGTAAACCCCTAGGACACACAGACCCCACAAGCGTGCATTATACCCCCTAGGAGCACACACAGACCCCACAGTCGTGCATTGAACCCCTAGGAGCACACACAGACCTCACAAGCGTGCATTGAACCCCCTAGGGGGCACACAGACCCCACAAGCGTGCAGTAAACCCCTAGGAGCACACACAGACCCCACAAGCGTGCAGTAAACCCGAGGGACACACAGACCCCACACGCGTGCATTAAACCCCCTAGAAGCACACACAGACCCACAAGCGTGCAGTAAACCCCTAGGAGCACACACAGACCCCACAAGCATGCATTAAACCCTCTAGGAGGACACACAGACCCCACAATCGTGCATTGAACCCCTAGGAGCACACACAGACCCCACAAGCGTGCTTTAACCCCCTAGGAGGACACACAGACCCCACAAGCGTGCAGTAAACCCCTAGGAGCACACGCAGACCCCACAAGCGTGCAGTAAACCCCCTAGGAGGACACACAGACCCCACAAGCATGCATTGAACCCCTAGGAACACACACAGACCCCACAAGCGTGCATTGAACCCCCTAGGAGGATACAGACCCCACAAGCGTGCAGTAAACCCCTAGGAGCACACACAGACCCCACAGCGTGCAGTAACCCCCTAGGAGGACACACAGACCCCACACGCGTGCATTAAACCCCCTAGGAGCACACACAGACCCCACAAGCATGCATTGAAACCCCCTAGGAGCACACACAGACCCCACAAGCATGCATTGAAACCCTAGGAGCACACACAGACCCAATAAGCGTGCATGTAAACCCTCAGGAGGACACACAGACCCCACAATCGTGCATTGGATACCCTAGGAGCACAACAGACCCACAAGTGTGCATTAAACCCCTAGGACACATAGACCCCACAAGCGTGCAGTTAAACCCCTAGGAGCACACACAGACCCCAAAAGCGTGCAGTAAACCCCCTAGGAGCACACAGACCCCACAAGCGTGCATTGAACCCCTAGGAGCACACACAGACCCCACAATCGTGAATTGAACCCCTAGGAGGACACACAGACCCCACATGCGTGCAGTAAACCCCCTAGGAGCACACACAGACCCCACATGCGTGCAGTAAACCCCCTAGGAGGACACACAGACCCCACAAGCGTGCATTAAACCCCTAGGAGCACACACAGACCCCACAGTCGTGCATTGAAACCCTAGGAGCACACACAGACCTCACAAGCGTGCATTGAACCCTCTAGGACACACAGACCCCACAAGCGTGCAGTAAACCCCTAGGAGCACACACAGACCCACAATCCTGCACTTGAACCCTAGGAGCACACAGACCCCACAAGCGTGCTTTAACCCCTAGGAGGACACACAGACCCCACAAGTGTGCAGTAACCCTGGAGCACACACAGACCCCACAAGCGTGCAGTAAACCCCCTAGAGCACACACAGACCCACAAGCGTGCAGTAAACCCGAGGACACATAGACCCCACAAGCGTGCATTAAACCCCTAGAAGCACACACAGACCCCACAAGCGTGCAGTAAACCCCCTAGGACACACAGACCCCACAAGCGTGCATTAAACCCCCTAGGAGCACACACAGACCTCACAGCGTGCACTGAACCCCTAGGAGCACACACAGACCTCACAAGCGTGCATTGAACCCCTAGGAGCACACAAAGACCCCATAAGCGTGCATAAACCGAGGCACACACAGACCCCACACGGTGCTTTAACCCCTAGAAGCACACAGACCCCACAAGCGTGCATTAAACCCCTAGGAGGACACACAGACCCACAATCGTGCATTGAACCCCTAGGACAACACAGACTCCACAAGCGTGCTTTAACCCCCTAGGAGGACACACAGACCCACAAGCGTGCAGTAAACCCCTAGGAGCACACGCAGACCCCACAAGCGTGCAGTAAACCCCTTAGGAGCACACAGACCCCACAAGCGTGCATTAAACCCTTAGGACACACAGACCCACAAGTGCATTGAAACCCCTAGGAGCAACACAGACCCCACAAGGTGCTTTAACCCCTAAGACACACAGACCCCACAAGCGTGCAGTAAACCCCCTAGGAGCACACACAGACTCCACAAGCGTGTAGCAAACCCCTAGGACACACAGATCCACAAGTGTGCAGTAAACCCCTAGGAGCACACAGACCCACAAGCGTGCAGTAAACCCCCTAGGAGACACACAGACCCCACAAGCGTGCAGCAAACCCCCTAGGACACACAGAACCCACAAGGTGCAGTAAACACCCTAAGAGTACACACAGAACCCGCAAGTGTGCAGTAAACCCCTAGGAGCACACAGACCCACAAGTGTGCAGTAAACCCTAGGAGCACACAGACCCACAAGTGTGCAGTAAACCCCTAGGAGCACCACAGACCCCACAAGCTCAGTAAACCCCTAGGAGCACACAGACCCACAAGTGTGCAGTAAACCCCTAGGGCACACACACAGACCCCACAAGCGTGCAGTAAACCCCTAGGAGGCACACAGACCCACAAGCGTGCAGTAAACCCATAGGAGCACACACAGACCCACAAGCGTGCAGTAAACCCTAGGAGCACACACAGACCCACAAGCGTGCAGTAAACCATAGGAGCACACACAGACCCCACAAGCGTGCAGTAAACCCCTAGGAGGACACACAGACATCACAGCCGTGCATTCACCCCGTCAAACCCCACTATACAGCCCAAGTATCAGGTCCCCTCAACCAAAAATCTAAGCGAGACATCAACCAGTTAATGAATAAATCCTCCTGTGTCACTGAGTACTCTGACCTCTGATTTCCCTCCTGCAGCTACAGACGCCGCATCAGACAGCAGAAACCAGTGTCTAATGGCGTCTTCTCAACGCCCCTCCTGGTATGACACGCCCCGGAAACGACGTCACACCTGGAAGGAGCCCATACTGTCCAGCATTTACCGTCTCAGCTCCCAGTGGTGAGCAGGCCCCATCAGAGCCCGCTCTTTGTCTCGGATCCTTCATGAAGGACATCATTGAGGCCATGCAGGAGGATCAGACTGACTCGGTATTTGGAGACCGCATGCAATCTGGGAGCAGCCAGAAAGCTGTAAGGACGGTGCAGGAGACCAAGGGAGAACCATCAGAGAGGCCTCATGGAGCCACCAGTGCAGCCGCAGGAAAACCACTGGGACCTGATCCCCAACCTGGAGCTTCTGACCCCACAGCAGTGTCGGCAGCAAGTCAGGAGCCGCAGAGACTTGTGCTGGGAACCAGCGGAGACACAACTGTAAGGACGAGAGGCCATCTGGTAAGTGGCACCCAGCAGTCCTATGCAAGACCTGTGCTGCAGCAACGGAAGAGATCTGCAGCCGTTTCTGATGAGACACCACAAGTCCCAGCGGTAAGTACTCATGAGCAAAACTTACACTGTCACCTAAAGGTAATGGTGCAATAGCACATCATAGCTCACACGTTATAATTGTGCAGGTCAGCGTGGCCTCTGCCGTGCGGGACAATCTGGCCTCTGCCGTGCGGGACAACATGGCCCTCTGCCGCTGCGGGGACAACCCAACTGGTAAGTGCACAAATATTAGTGTAGAGGTTGATGGTGAGGAGTGGACAGTACGTGCCAATTTACAGGCTTTCTCCCCATTTAGTTACGGGAGAGTGGTGGCCAGCGGTCAGCGGCAGGAGAATGGTGCTGCTGGTGGTAGTTCTTCTGGAAATGCCTGGAGCCATGGGTCACCTCTGTCGTCAGACACCGGTTATACCGTCCAGGCCTTAAAGAGGAGGAATGTCGTACGGTTCACACACAGAGGGGCCAAGGACGAGCTGCCCGACAGGAGGTTCGTAATCAGAGAGCTCCTGTGTAACCAGATGGGCTTCAGGCCCACCAACATCCTGGCTGTGATAAGCCTCCCGGACGGCAGGGCTATGATGTCAGCTTTAAGGTTAGGTCTGAGCTGCGCCATTTCTGGGCGAACTTCTTCAAGTTTCGGGATGTGGACGGTTGGAACAAAGTTCAGATTTATTCCCATTTCTAAGACTGATACAGTAAGCGTGACCATCATCTTCTGGAATGAAGCTGTGCCTCTTCAGTACATTGTCATGTGGCTGCAGAAAACATTGTGACCTCATGTCAGACCTGACTAAGGACAGGATGTGGACGGTATCTGGACCGGAGGGTGGAGGGTCCTGGTAAAACTGCGTCATAGCCAAAATATCACCCATCATCTGCCGGCTTCCTTTTATATTGGTAGAGAGAAAGGCGTCTGTTTCTATGCGGGTCAGCCGAGGGAATGCTATAAGTGTGGTATACCGGTCACTTGGTGAGCGCCTGCGCCTACTCCGCGGTAAAGTGCAGCCTGTGTGGGGAGGTCGGGCATGCAAAAGCCACTTGCTGGAACGTCAGGTGTAATTTATGTGGTCAGATCGGTGGCCCCCAGAGGGATTATCTGGATTTCTGGCATAATGAGAACCTGCTGGTGGTAGCAGAGGACCTGGAGGAGGAGGCGCTGCTGTCAGGGCCAGTACTTGGAAGGCCAGACCCTCAGAGTGAGAGTAGTGATTTCAGCACAGGGGGCTAGTGATTCATCAGAGGGGTCTTGGTCTCCTGCTTCAGTGTCACCCAGGGAAAATGAGAGCGTTCAGATTAAGAGAAGGAAAATAAGATAAATCCAGTCGTAAAGTCTGAGGGCGAGAGGTGCACGGACCAAAGGCAGCCAAAAAGAAAGCAACTGACTAAACAGAGTTGACTGTTCCAAAATTAATAACACCAAAAATTACTCAGTTATATAAAATTGCAAAGATAAAAACTTATTTTATTATAATAAATCATGAAAGTACATACAACAAAACAAAATAGGTAAGAGATGCTGATTATCCAAAGGGGAGCCATAAAGCACGTGGCCCAAACACACTGATAGTGCGAGTGAATAACAAATAAATGTAATCAGGGTAAACATAACCCATACTGGACTCCATAGCAAGTAGATACTATAACACCTACAGTAATAATACAGCTTAACACTTCTGCCAAACAGACGGTAAGAACCTATCACTATTGTAGTCGATAGTATCACCTTCAGTCAGCTTCACAATAGTGATAGGTTCTTACCGTCTGTTTGGCAGAAGTATTCAGCTGTATTACTGTAGGTGTTATAGTATCTACTTGCTATGGAGTCCAGTATGGGTTATGTTTACCCTGATTAAATTTATTTGTTATCACTCGCACTATAAGTGTGTTTGGGCCACGTGCTTTATGGCTCCCCTTTTGGATAAGCAGCATTCTCTTACATACACTGTGCGAGAATATTAGGCAAGTTGTATTTGAGAGGATTCTTTTTATTATTGAACAACAACTATGCTCTCAATCAACCCAAAAGACTCATAAATATCAAAGCTTAAATTTTTTGGAAGTTGGAGTGGTTTTTTTTAGATTTGGCTATCTTAGGAGGATATCTGTTTGTGCAGGTAACTATTACTGTGCAGAATTATTGGGCAACTTAATAAAAAACCAAATATATACCCATCTCACTTGTTTATTTTCACCTGGTAAACCAATATAACAACACAAAATTTAGAAATATACATTTCTGACATTCAAAAACAAACAA
Organism: Oophaga sylvatica; assembly: GCA_033576555.1. Classification (NCBI taxonomy): domain Eukaryota; kingdom Metazoa; phylum Chordata; class Amphibia; order Anura; family Dendrobatidae; genus Oophaga; species Oophaga sylvatica. The sequence continues at coordinate 543,206,870 of JARQOD010000004.1, read as the reverse complement.
AAAAAATCCGTGAACAATATAGCCACCTTTCTATACGATGACACTCAGACGCCTCCATCCATAGATTCTGTCAGTTGCTTGATCTGTTTACAATCCACATTGCGTGCAGCAGCCACCGCAGCCTCCAGACACTGCTCGAGAGGTGGACTGTTTCCCTCCTGTAGATTTACACAGCTCCAGACACTGCTCAAGAGGTGGACTGTTCTCCCTCCCTGTAGATTCTACATTTTATGAGGGACCACAGGTTCTCTATGGGGTTCAGATCAGGTGAACAAGGGGGCCATGTATTTTTTTTTCTTCTTTTAGACCTTTACTGGGCAGCCACGCTGTGGAGTATTTGGATGCATGTGATGGGCATTGTCCTACATGAAAATCATGTTATTCTTGAACGATACCGACTTCTTTCTGTACCACTGCTTGAAGAAGGTGTCTTCCAGAAAATGGCAGTAGGTCTGGGAGTTGAGCTTCACTCCATCCTCACCCGAAAGGGTCCAGAAGTTCATCTTTGATGATATCAGCCCATACCAGTACCCACCTCCACCTTGCTGGCGTCTGAGTCGGGTGGGCTCTCTGCCCTTTATGATTGAGCCTCGGGCCCATCCATCTGGCCCATCAAGAGTCACTCTCATTTCATCAGTCCTTAAAACCTTAGAAAAATCAGTCTTAACATATTCTTGGGCCCAGTCTGACGTTTTATCTTATGTTTACTATTCAAAGGTGGTCGTTTTTTCAGCCTTCTACCTTGGCCATGTCCCACGGTATGGCACAGCTTGTGCGTTTTGATACTCCAGTAACGTTGCAGCTCTGAAATATGGCAAAACTGGTGGCAAATGGCATCTTGGCAGCTTCCACGCTTGATTTTCCCTCAATCATGGGCAGTTATTTTGCGCCTTTTTTATCAACACGTTTCATGGCAAATAGCCAACAGGGTCGCAAGAAACGCTTGATTGTTCGGTGATCACGCTTCAAAAGTTTGGCATTTTTCAAGGACTGCTGCATCCCTCTGCAAGAACATCTCCAATTTTTGACTTTTCAGAGTCCGTCAAATCTCTCTTTCTGACCATTTTGCCAAGGAAAGGAAGTTGCCTAATAATTAAGCACACCTTATATAGGGTGTTGATGTCATTAGATTACACCCCTCCTCATTACAGAGATGCAAATCACCTGATTTACATAATTGGCAGTTGGCTTTCAAGCCTGCGCTCGGGGGTAGGACAAAATGTATAAAAAGGAGGAAGTGATCAAATATCATTTGCCAAAATTTTGGCACGTGTATTTTGTTTGTTTATGTACTTTCATGATATTTAATAAAATAACAGTTTTTATTTTGCAATTTTACGGAGTAATTTTTGGTGTTATTTTAAATTTGGGGTTTTGCTCTTATTTTTAAAGGGTTTTTTTCTTTTGTATTGTTCCCCAAAAAAGTCCCGTGTCCAACACGTCAGAAAAAGAGGAGGAGATGGTAGAAAACGTTTCCGAAAGAGGAGCGGTGGGGATTTTCCCCCAAAAAAGGGGAAAACCTCTAGGGAGCGAGAAAAACTGACCCCCGAAAAAAAAAGTCGCAAGATGTCGATTATGATAAATGAAAAAATTGATCTTTTTAAATTTTTTTTTTTTGAGGGCTCACTTTTTTGCTTGTTTTTTTGGAAAAAGGATCCTGATTTTGATGGTAAGTTGGAGAGTTTTTGGTTTAAAGTTCAGTCAAAAGTGTAGAGCGAGTATTTCCATGGTGATGGAGTAGTTCTAACGATTGAGCCCCTTTATTTTTTGGGTTTTCCCCTATGCGAACAAACCCCTTTTTAGCCTTTGTTTTTTCCCCCCAATTTAAAACAGCTTTACCCCCTCAGTGCCGGTGTTTGCACTGGTTTTTTCCGGGTTGCAT
>JARQOD010000004.1:543175738-543204888 GCA_033576555.1 Oophaga sylvatica | reverse complement strand
ACCGTCCAGGCCTTAAAGAGGAGGAATGTCGTACGGTTCACACACAGAGGGGCCAAGGACGAGCTGCCCGACAGGAGGTTCGTAATCAGAGAGCTCCTGTGTAACCAGATGGGCTTCAGGCCCACCAACATCCTGGCTGTGATAAGCCTCCCGGACCGGCAGGGCTATGATGTCAGCTTTAAGGTTAGGTCTGAGCTGCGCCATTTCTGGGCGAACTTCTTCAAGTTTCGGGATGTGGACGGTTGGAACAAGTTCAGATTTATTCCCATTTCTAAGACTGATACAGTAAGCGTGACCATCATCTTCTGGAATGAAGCTGTGCCTCTTCAGTACATTGTCATGTGGCTGCAGAAACATTGTGACCTCATGTCAGACCTGACTAAGGACAAGGATGTGGACGGTATCTGGACCGGAGGGTGGAGGGTCCTGGTAAAACTGCGTCATAGCCAAAATATCACCCATCATCTGCCGGCTTCCTTTTATATTGGTAGAGAGAAAGGCGTTGCTGTTCTATGCGGGTCAGCCGAGGGAATGCTATAAGTGTGGTCATACCGGTCACTTGGTGAGCGCCTGCGCCTACTCCGCGGTAAAGTGCAGCCTGTGTGGGGAGGTCGGGCATGCAAAAGCCACTTGCTGGAACGTCAGGTGTAATTTATGTGGTCAGATCGGTGGCCCCCAGAGGGATTATCTGGATTTCTGGCATAATGAGAACCTGCTGGTGGTAGCAGAGGACCTGGAGGAGGAGGCGCTGCTGTCAGGGCCAGTACTTGGAAGGCCAGACCCTCAGAGTGAGAGTAGTGATTCAGCACAGGGGGCTAGTGATTCATCAGAGGGGTCTTGGTCTCCTGCTTCAGTGTCACCCAGGGAAAATGAGAGCGTTCAGATTAAGAGAAGGAAAATAAGATAAATCCAGTCGTAAGTCTGAGGGCGAGAGGTGCACGGACCAAAGGCAGCCAAAAAGAAAGCAACTGACTAAACAGAGTTGACTGTTCCCAAAAATTAATAACACCAAAAATTACTCAGTATAAATTGCAAAGATTAAAAACTATATTTTATTATAATAAATCATGAAAGTACATACAACAAAACAAAATAGGTAAGAGATGCTGATTATCCAAAAGGGGAGCCATAAAGCACGTGGCCCAAACACACTGATAGTGCGAGTGAATAACAAATAAATGTAATCAGGGTAAACATAACCCATACTGGACTCCATAGCAAGTAGATACTATAACACCTACAGTAATAATACAGCTTAACACTTCTGCCAAACAGACGGTAAGAACCTATCACTATTGTAGTCGATAGTATCACCTTCAGTCAGCTTCACAATAGTGATAGGTTCTTACCGTCTGTTTGGCAGAAGTATTCAGCTGTATTACTGTAGGTGTTATAGTATCTACTTGCTATGGAGTCCAGTATGGGTTATGTTTACCCTGATTAAATTTATTTGTTATTCACTCGCACTATAAGTGTGTTTGGGCCACGTGCTTTATGGCTCCCCTTTTGGATAAGCAGCATCTCTTACATACACTGTGCGCAGAATTATTAGGCAAGTTGTATTTGAGAGGATTCTTTTTATTATTGAACAACAACTATGCTCTCAATCAACCCAAAAGACTCATAAATATCAAAGCTTAATATTTTTGGAAGTTGGAGTGGTTTTTTTTTAGATTTGGCTATCTTAGGAGGATATCTGTTTGTGCAGGTAACTATTACTGTGCAGAATTATTGGGCAACTTAATAAAAACCAAATATATACCCATCTCACTTGTTTATTTTCACCTGGTAAACCAATATAACAACACAAAATTTAGAAATATACATTTCTGACATTCAAAAACAAACAAAAAAAATCCGTGAACAATATAGCCACCTTTCTATACGATGACACTCAGACGCCTCCATCCATAGATTCTGTCAGTTGCTTGATCTGTTTACAATCCACATTGCGTGCAGCAGCCACCGCAGCCTCCAGACACTGCTCCGAGAGTGGGCTGTTTCCCCCTGTAGATTTCACCACAGCCTCCAGACACTGCTCCAAGAGGTGGACTGTTCTCCCTCCCTGTAGATCTCACATTTTATGAGGGACCACAGGTTCTCTATGGGGTTCAGATCAGGTGAACAAGGGGGCCATGTCATTATTTTTTCTTCTTTTAGACCTTTACTGGGCAGCCACGCTGTGGAGTATTTGGATGCATGTGATGGAGCATTGTCCTACATGAAAATCATGTTATTCTTGAACGATACCGACTTCTTTCTGTACCACTGCTTGAAGAAGGTGTCTTCCAGAAACTGGCAGTAGGTCTGGGAGTTGAGCTTCACTCCATCCTCACCCCGAAAAGGTCCCAGAAGTTCATCTTTGATGATATCAGCCCATACCAGTACCCACCTCCACCTTGCTGGCGTCTGAGTCGGAGTGGAGCTCTCTGCCCTTTACTGATTGAGCCTCGGGCCCATCCATCTGGCCCATCAAGAGTCACTCTCATTTCATCAGTCCTTAAAACCTTAGAAAAATCAGTCTTAACATATTTCTTGGCCCAGTCTTGACGTTTTATCTTATGTTTACTATTCAAAGGTGGTCGTTTTTCAGCCTTCCCTACCTTGGCCATGTCCCCGAGTATGGCACAGCTTGTGCGTTTTGATACTCCAGTAACGTTGCAGCTCTGAAATATGGCAAAACTGGTGGCAAATGGCATCTTGGCAGCTTCACGCTTGATTTTCCTCAATTCATGGGCAGTTATTTTGCGCCTTTTTTATCAACACGTTTCATGGCAAATAGCCAACAGGGTCGCAAGAAACGCTTGATTGTTCGGTGATCACGCTTCAAAAGTTTGGCATTTTCAAGACTGCTGCATCCCTCTGCAAGACATCTCACAATTTTTGACTTTTCAGAGTCCGTCAAATCTCTCTTCTGACCCATTTTGCCAAAGGAAAGGAAGTTGCCTAATAATTAAGCACACCTTATATAGGGTGTTGATGTCATTAGATTACACCCCTCCTCATTACAGAGATGCAAATCACCTGATTTACATAATTGGCAGTTGGCTTTCAAGCCTGTACAGCTCGGAGTAGGACAACATGTATAAAAAGGATGATGTGATCAAAATACTCATTTGCCTAATAATTTTGCGCACAGTGTATTTTGTTTTGTTGTATGTACTTTCATGAATCATTATAATAAAATATACAGTTTTTATCTTTGCAATTTATACGGAGTAATTTTTGGTGTTATTAATTGATGACAGTTTTTGCTCATTATTATAAGGGTTTCTTTCTTTTGCTATTGTTCCCAAAAATTGTCACCGTGTCCTAACACAGTCAGAAACTGAGGAGGAGATGGATAGAAAGCGTTACCGAAGATAGAGGAGCAGGTGAGGATTGTCCTACAAAAAAGGAAACCCTCTAGGGGAGCGCCAGTCCAAATCTGACCCTGAAAAAAGCAGTCCGCAAGATAGCTCAGATTTATGATAATGATGAATACATCTGATCTTTAATTTCTTTTTTTTTGAGGGCTTACACTTTTTTGCTTAGTTTTTGGAGCAGGATCCATGAGTTTTGATGGTAGAGTTGGAGAGTTTCTGGTTTAAAGTTTCAGTCAAAAAGTGTATGAGCGAGTATTTACCATGGTGACTGGATGTAGTGTCTAACGATTGAGCCTTTGATTTATAGGGTTTTCCAGTATGCGAACAACCCCTTCTGAGTCCCTATGTTTCCCTCCAGTAATATAATAACAGCTATACTCCCCTCCAGTGCCGTGATGTTTGCACTGGTTCTCCCAGGGCTTGCATGACATTATGTCACGCGATCACTTCCGCCAATCAGTGATGGCTTCAGTCTCCTCTCCTTCGGACCAATCAAGTCATCCAGATGAAGTGACAGCCGCAGCTCTCACTTACTCCCAATGTCAATTACATTTGTAGAAGAGGAGAGTGAAGCCAGCGAGAATTGTCCTGCAATGATTATGTGACATAATGTCATATGATCTCCCGGGGAGCCAGTTCCAACACCGCTGCAACGGCGCCAACACTGGACGGGAGTATAGCGGTTATTATATAACTGGGGGAAACAAAAGAATTCAGAAGGGGTTGTCGGAGTAATGTACAATCCCTTTAAAGCTATAGATTGAATTTTGCAATAAGTTTTGTTCTTTAACCTTTTTATCCAACAGGTGTTGACCTTGTAATTTACAATGACATTATGTATACTGCGGTGCAGTACTATTGATGTGCACTAGATTTCAGTTTTGTATTAAACAGGTTGACCCCTTTTCCTTCCAGATCAGTTCATTCTTAAAGAATATACCCCATACTTTATTTACCCTTCTGGGGTCCGGCGCTGGGCCCCCTGTATTGTCCTGGTCTCTGATGTTTGAATGTAGCGCTGCTGCAGCCAATCACCAAGCTCAGCAGCTTCTACCATCTAGATCAGCAGAGCCATGGAGCTCTGTGATTGGCTGACTGCAGCACTGTGAGCAGGACCTCATGTCTGCAGCCTATAAACAATAACTGGAGCAGCTGCCAAGACGTATCCTGGACTCAGGAAGGGTAAGAAAATGGCAAACACACGAACCATTCCTTCTAATGATGAAATTTAGTTTCATTTACTTGTATTTGGGATTTTTTTTTTTTACATTAGTTTCATTTACTTGTATTTGGGATTTTTTTTTTTACAATTAAAAAAAACCCTATTTAATGGGTTGTCCGGTCAAAACCGATAAGTCTGCAGTTACCGTGTGTGTCACTCTGTGTGACTGCAGACTTATGAATTCCCCCAGCGCATGCACTATTCGCTGAGGGGATTCGACGGTTTAAAATCCAGAACCGGAGGGTATATATAAGTTATACATACTCCCGGCCAGTGGGCACGGCCTCGCTTCATACACTTGTATTGAGCCGAGGCTGAGCCCCGTCTAGGGATGCTGCCGGCCGTGTCCAAGTAGAGGGAGCTGCCTCGCTCTATACAAGCGTATAGAGAGGCCACGTCCACTGCCCGGGGGTATGTATAATGTGATCTGGCTCCATAAGTGTGGCTGTTCAATGTTCAGCAGAAACATGCCAGAAATGGACCAGAAGTGAACAGACGGTACGAATAACCACAGTTATTAAATGTACCTAGTTTTTCTTTTTCCTCAAACTTGCTCTCACCATGCTAACATATGCCCCAACAGTTTTTGCTCCATTAATCCTCACTCTCCTTCGCTATCCCCAAACCCCAGCACCCTCTAACCAACTAACAACCTCTCCTTCCCTTTTATCTTTCCACCTGACCTCCTCTGCTGACCTGCTCCTCAACATCAGATCTCTCCAACTAAAACATAAAACAAGCGACCACTCTCCTTCTCCCACCTGTTCTCTCTAGGTTTCTTCTCACTGCTGGCGACATATTCCCCAATCCTGGACCCCCACAGCTAATACCTCCCATTATTTCCCCCTCCTATCCCTCCCAACCTAATATAAACACCTGAAATCTCGCCTACGTAAAACCCATGCTTTTGATGCCCACCCCACTGCGCCTGCTCTCTGAATCGCTCTGGAATGCCCTCTCAGTCTGCAATATGTAATTCATGACATCTTAACCTCTCGTAATTTTTCCTTACCCTAGACTCTGCCGTGTCCTTCAAACCGCACATCCAAGCTTTCGCCACCTCCTGTCGCCTCCAGCTCAAAAATATTTCCACAATCCATCCTTTCCTCAACCCTCACTCTACCAAAATGCTTGTGCATACCCTAATCGTCTCCCGCCTAGACTACTGCAACATCCTCCTTTGTGGCTTCCCTGCTAACACCCTCGCACCCCTCCAGTCCATCTTTAACTATGCTGCCTGACTAATCTTAATCCTCCCTACAGTCCTGCTTCCCCCCTTTACAAATCCCTTCACTGGCTCCCAATTTCCCAGCGTATCCAGTTCAAACTACTAACACTGACCTACAAAGCCATCCATAACCTTTCTCCTCCGTATATCTCTGAACTAATCTCCCAATATCTTCCCTCACGTAATCTCCGGTCCTCCCTCTCCTTCTCTTCTCCACACTTATTCGCTCCTCACCCAACCGCCTCCAAGACTTCTCCTGAATATCCCCATCCTCTGGAATTCTGTACCCCAACATGTCCGAATATCCACCACATTTGGATCCTTCAGACAGAACCTGAAAACCCACCTCTTCAGGAAACCTTACAACCTGTAATGACCCCGCTGCCACCTCATCGGAGCTGCTGCAACCCCCGACCTACTGTCTCCTTCCCCACCATCCTGTAGAATGTGAGCCCGCAAGGGCAGGGTCCTCTCCCCTCTGTACCAGCTATCATTGTTAGTTTGTTTACTGTAATTGATATTTGTTTTTTGATGTACAGCACCATGGAATCAATGGTGATATATAAATAATAATAATACTCCGGTCCCAGGTCTGAAACCGGTGAATCCCCGCAGCGAATAGTGCGTGCGCTGAGGGGATTCATAAGCCTGCAGTCATACAGAGCGACTGCAGACTTATCAGGATTAACAGGACAACCCCTTTAAAAGAATATAACTACTATAATACTGCCACTATATAATATAACTACTATAATACTGCCACTATATAATATAACTACTATAATACTACTCCCTGTGTACGAGACTATAAATACTATAATACCAGGGTGCCCTAAAAACGCATTTCTTCAGACTGGCCTACCCCCTCAATATATTTATCTAACTATCCCTGTGTTGCCCATTCAAAATTTTCTTCAAAACCAGGACCCTTGAATCATATGTCCTCACACCCTATACGCATTTAATAACCCTCTGTGTCTGTACTTTTACACATACTGGTTGGTTTTCATGCAGCATTACATGAAAACCCTATTTATTACATTGATGGCTGGACCGTACAATGAAGCAACTGTTACCATCCGACTTTCACGTCTCCCCTATTTCCTCATAGAACGTAAGGTTGCTAGAAGGGCCCTCAGTCCTCTTGGTGTCTGTTTGTGATTATTGTTATTCTGTATTGTCTTTTTATTGTCTATACAAGTCCCCTCTAAAATGTGCTGCTCAATATGTTGACTTTATAGAAATAAAATTATTATTATTAATACTGCCCTTTATGTACATGAATATAACTACTATAATACTGCCCCTATGTACAAGAATATAACTACTATAATACTGCCCCTATGTACAAAAATATAACTACTATAATACTGCCCCTATGTACAAAATATAACTACTATAATACTGCTCCCTATGTACAGAATATAACTACTATAATACTGCCCCTATGTACAGGAATATAACTACTATAATACTGCCCTATGTACAGAATATAACTACTATAATACTGCCCTATGTACGAGAATATAACTACTATAATACTGCCCCTATGTACAAGAATATAACTACTATAATACTGCCCCCTATGTACAAGAATATAACTACTATAATACTGCCCTATGTACGAGAATATAACTAGTATAATACTGCCCCCTATGTACAAGAATATAACTACTATAATACTGCCTCCTATGTACAAGAATATAACTACTATAATACTGCTCCTATGTACGAGAATATAACTACTATAATACTGCTCCTATGTACAAGAATATGACTACTATAATACTGTCCCTATGTACGAGAATATAACTACTATAATACTGCCCCTATGTACAAGAATATGACTACTATAATACTGTCCCTATGTACGAGAATATAACTACTATAATACTGCCCCCTATGTACAAGAATATAACTACTATAATATTGCCCCTAATGTACAAGACTATAACTACTATAATCTGCCCCTATGTACAAGAATATAACTACTATAATACTGCCCCTATGTACAAGAATATAACTACTATAATACTGCCCCATGTACAAGAATATAACTACTATAATACTGCCCCTATGTACAAGAATATAACTACTATAATACTGCCCATTACAAATAACTACTATATACTGCCCTATGTATAAGAATATAACTACTATAATATTGCCCTTATGTACAAGAATATAACTACTATAATACTGCTCCTATGTACAAGAATATAACTACTATAATACTGCTCCTATGTACAAGAATATAACTACTATAATACTGCTCCTATGTACAAGAATATAACTACTATAATACTGCCCCTATGTACAAGAATATAACTACTATAATACTGCCCCATATGTACAAAAATATAAGGCTGGGGTCACACTTGCGAGTGTGATGCGAGAAACTTGCACGAGTCTCTCGCATCAATACCCGGCACTGCCACCGGCACTTGGACCGGAGTGTGTGGTTGCACAGAAATACATGCAGCCTCACACTTCGGTCCCGAGTGCCGGCGGCAGTGCCGGGTATTGATGCGAGACTCGCGAGAGTTTCTCACATCGCACTCGCAAGTGTGACCCAGGCCTAACTGTTATAATACTGCCCCTATGTACAAGAATATAACTACTATAATACTGCCCCTATGTACAAAATATAACTACTATAATACTGCTCCTATGTACAAGAATATAACTACTATAATACTGCCCCTATGTACAAGAATATAACTACTATAATACTGCCCCTATGTACAAGAATATAACTACTATAATACTGCTCCTATGTACAAGAATATCACTACTATAATACCACTGTAATGTTGGGTGATGGTGATCTGACCTACTGCCAGTTAGCAAGAACAGTGTGTCGGTCACACTTGGCGCTAGCCCTGTCGCACACCCTTAAGGGTCGGGTATACTCTTCACTCGCCTCCCGGTCCTGGAAAGGGGGGGGGCTTTAGCAGAGCCCTTCCCAGGAGGCAAGCAGCATGGCGGTAGGGGACTGGATACACAAGCAGTAGACAGGGCAAACACACCAGAACCAAAGACCGCAGTGCAACTGCAGGAACTAAGGTGAACAATGATAAACCAAACACAGGCACCAAAGCATGAACCTCCTCAGAGGCACAGAAACACTGACCTTAACTACCCACCAGAACTGGAATAATCAACAAAAAGAGGAAATGGCAGGTTTAAATCTGTCTCCCAGCAGTCAAGTGACCATGCTGGGGTAACGCCAAATCTCCACTCCCAGACCACAGATACACCAGAGGAGGGGAGAGAAGACTGGAGGGAACCTTCCCCATTTGACTGCCCCTGCATATACGGCTTCCCACACCTGACCTGCTGGCAGCAGCTAACACCAGGGTACCCGCACAGCATAATCGCTGGCAGCAGCGGCGTCCCGTCTCCCAGCGACGCTAGGAGTGCATCTCCTAGAATGCGATATCCGGACTGAGCGAGCACCCCGCAAGATCCGCCCCCGGGAGGTGACCCCGCCAATCAAGAATATAATAGCCTAACACTGCTCCTTTTCTAATCTTTAAGGTTTCCAACGATCTAGTAGATGACAGCACTGCATTGGCACAGGACATTTTTTTTAGTACTCTTGCCTACCATATATGCTTAGCTGACTGTATACATCATACCTGTATACACTTCTGTGGTCTATTGCATTGTGCATGAGAAAAAAAAGTGACTGTGCCATCTTCTATGTCTTCTATGCAATAAACCCCACTAATCCCAAACCCTTTATGTCTGGTAGAGTTGATCTTTCCAACGTTTGGGATATATCTTTCAAATCCATCTGTAAGTGACTATACGTGTACACAGTGACTACAGTGGGCCGTAAAGAGTATATTCGGGACTTTATAAAAAAAAAATGTATCTAAGCACTAACAGACAGGTAATTGCAACTTGCCTGCCTATTGTGCACAGCACCGTTCTTTCCTGGCACAGAGAGGTCACAGAATGCTCCTGCCAGGCATTCAGCTGCCTCTGCTAACGTGAAGGGGCGTGACTTCAGATGTTATTCTCATTGCCAGCCTGCGGGGATCCCGTGTCACGCTGTGACGGTCTTCAGTAAGGAAGAGGGGCTTCAAACTGTCCATGGAGCTGTGACCCTAAGATCCCAGTCCCTGGAGTACTCTTAAAGGTAGAGAGGCCCAAGTCTCCGACCTTGCTATGCTCCTGTAAAAGCCCTAATTTGTCACCCCACCTCCCCATGAGGCATGGGTCAGAAAGAAAGGTAAACCAGACAGGACAGGGATAACAGAAAACCTCTATCATACAACAGCACTAACCAAAAATAGGGAGGGTAGGGACAGGGAGGAATAAACTGAATGAGAAAAGGGACCAGGTGATAAACACACATACAACAGCAAACTACAGGACACCACAACTCCAAACTTCAACTACTTAGCTTTAGTACACAGCACAGGAAGATGAATCTTTCACTGGCAGAGACTAAACACCCAGAGCCCGTATATATAGACAGAGTAAAGGGTAAGCAACTGCAGCTAAGAACAACCAGGCTGTATGGTCTCAGCCAGCATGGAAAGAGTCCTTAACCCTCTTAGCACTGAAGGAAATGGAAATTCATTTAAATTAGGACATGAATCACACCATCTCTAAAGAGGACTATGATTCATTACGCGAAGTGAACGTACAAGTCTTCCAGGGGGACGTCACACCCTCGTGACAGTACCCTACCCACTTCTATGATGGGCAACTGGACCCTCGCGACCAGGTTTATCCGGATGGGCTGCATGTAAATTAGTTTACCGGCATCAACCTCAGATACTGGTATCCACATCCTTTCTTCAGGACCATATCTCTTCCAGTGCACCAAGTTTTGTTAAAAGCGGTGATCCATACAGGAATCCACAATTCTTGCCCCCTGAAACTCCAAATTATCATCAACAATAATCGGTTGCAGCGGCAATGGTGACGACTCCACAGGCACTACAAGTTTTTTAGAAATGACCTGTGGAAAACGTTGTGGAGTTTAAGGGTTAGAGGAAGCTCAAGACAAAAGGCCACAGAGGTAATTATGGCGACCACCATGTAAGGACCAATGAACCTAAGACCTAAATTACTTAAAGGAATTTTCAGCTTAATATTTCTAGTAGACAGCCATACTAAGTCATTCACCTAGGTCTGGCCCTGACAACCGTTTATCAGCCTTGCGTTTGTATCTATCCCCCATGATCTTTACGTGGTTTTGAACCCCTTGCCGTACAGATGAGAGTGATTTAGAGAATCGTTCCTCCCCAGGAACCCCTGAAGCCCTCTCCTTACTGTAGAAAGAAAATTAAGGATGGAAGCCATATGCACCAAAAAATGGCGACTTACGAGTGGACTCGATTGTTTAAGGCAAACTCCGCTAATGGTAGAAAAGAGGACCAATTCCCCTGGTTATCTGACACAAACAAATGAGGTACGTCTCCAGACTTTTGCTTAGACATTCCGTCTGATCATTAGTTTGGAGGATGTAACACTGAAGAAAAGGATAGATGCATCCCCAAGCGAGAACAAAATGCCCTCCAGAATTTAGATACAAACTGGGTCCCCGATCAGACACGACATGGGAGGGAACCCCGTGAAGCTTCAATATCTCGTTGACAAACGCCTGTGCCAGGGTCGTAGCATCAGGGAGAGCAGGCAAAGCAATTTAATGCGCCATTTTAGTGAACCTATCCACCACAACTAAGATAACAGTCTTACCAGAGAAGGAAAAAAGGTCTGTAATAAAATCCATGAATAAGTGTATCCATGGTCGGTCGGGTGTGGTTAATGGTAGAAGAGCCTCTGACGGACGAGTATGCTGGGTCTTAAAACGCACACAGACATTACAGGAAGACACAGTCAACTACATCCAGATGCAACCTTGACCACCAAAAACAAAGAGAAAGGAGGGTCCAAGGGTGCTTTACTACCTGGATGACCAGCAAGAGCCGAGCTATGATGTGCGTGCCCCTGAAACGTTCAGACACTAATGCAATGGTACAAATAATTTCCATGAAGGACAAGCCGAGGTGTCCCCTTGAGCCTTCAATACCTCTCCTTACAGCTCAGAACACACGGCAGAGACTACCACCCCTTCCTGTAAAATAGGGACAGCGTCATCCGAACAAATACCCCCAGGGAAACTTGGAGACAAAGCATCAGCTTTAAAGTTCAGAATCCCAGGATGGTAAGTGATAAGAAAATTAAACCTGGTAAAAAAAAACAAAGACCATCTAGCTTGTCTCGGATTAAGACGTTTAGTGGATTCGAGGTATAACAGATTTTTATGATCTGTAGTGACTGTGACAGGGTGAACTGCCTCCTCCAAAAAGTGCCGCCACTCCTCTAAAGTCAACTTCATGGCCAAAAGTTGTCTATTGCCTACATCATAGTTCCTGTCGGTCAAAGATAATTTTTTAGAGAATAAGGCACATGGATGCCACTTACCGGGGGGGGATCATTCAGACAAAACAGCCCTGACCACCACTTCAGATATATCAATCTCAACAATAAATGGTTGGGAAACATCTGGTTGAATGAATGCAGGAGCAGTGGAAAAGCATTTCTTCAAAAAAGAAAATGCCTAACGGGCGCAGTCGGACCTACTCAAAGTCCCTACCTTTCGTTGTAATGTCAATGAGGGGTTTGACAATCGACGAGAAGTTTTTGATAAACTTTCGATAGTAGTTTGCAAACCCCAAAAAGCATTGCAATGATTTCAGATTTTCTGGCAGATCCCATTCCAGAACTGCGTGGATTTTATCAGGATGTATCCGAAAACCTGCAACCGACACCAGAAAACCAAGGAACTGAACCTCTTGTATGGAGAATACACCTTTTTCTAATTTGGCATACAGTTTATTATTCTGCAAAAAACGCCACTAAAAATCTACCCACAAGATGACGAAAAATGTTAACAAAATGTTGGAAAACGGCGGGGCATTAGTCAAACCAAAGGACATGACTAGGTTGTCATATAATGCCCTTCAGGAGTGTTAAAGGCCGTCTTCCACTCATCCTCCTCCTTGACCCTAATGAGATTATAGGCTCTCCTGAAGTCCAACTTAGAGAACCATTTTGTCCCAAAATCTGATTAAATAAGTCGGGAATGAGTGGGAGGGAATATAGGTCTCGGATAGTAATCTGATTTAACTCTCGAAAATCTAAACAGGGATGCAGGCCCCCATCTTTCCATTTAACAAAGAAGAACCCCACCACTACAGGCAAAGTGGAGAGTCTAATATGTCCCTTAGCAAGACTCTCAGAGATTTAATCCTTCATGGCCAGATAGACTGCCAGTCAATAACAGAATTATGCACAGTTAGCCAGGGAAGGCCTAACACTATAGGAGTAGGGAGACATTCTAAGGGAAAAGACAGGCGCTCCCTGTGAAAAAAAACCCATGCACAGGTTCACATTATGCACTACTTGTGTAAAATTTCCCTAACCAAAAAGTGTAGAGTTAATCACGAATATGGGGATGGGCTTTGCCGGAGTAATACAGTGGGGACCAAGGTCACGTGCGAACCGAGCATCCACCATATTGGCTCCCTCCTCACTATCCAAGAGGATAAATATTCTCTCACTTTTCATTTCAATAACCAGTTTCGCAGGTAAGAAAAACTGAAAAAACATGTGGAGGAGATGTATACACCCAGTTTGTTATCCTCCACATAACCTGGGGTTAGAAGTTTTACAACAGTTTTTTTGTGTTTTGGTAAAGAAGGACAGGCCCCAATGAAATGCCTCTTCTGACCACAGAAAAAACAACCCCATTTTGTGGTGAAGCGACTCATACCAAGGGGAAGCCCCTCCTAACTGTATTGGTTCACCAGAGCACACAGGGAGAACCTTGGTTTTAGGGAGAACCATGGAGACAGGGTCACAACTGGTCTATCCCTAAGACATCTATATGTATGGCCAGAGCCATGGCGACCTCCAACGACTCTAGAGTTTCGTAAAGCACTAGTGCGTCTTTTAATCTTTCTGACAGGCCCTGACGAAATTGATTCCTGAGTGTAAAGGCGAGGCGGGTGACTAATCGCAGTGACGGGACCACGAGAAGAGCGGCGGAGCACTAACCGGGTAGTTGGCAGAACCTGAATCACGTGACTGAGGGGGAGTGGTCGAGCGCGGAAACAGGTGCCGGGTGCAGGGGAGTCCGACGGCGCTGGAGAGAAGTCAAACGTGCCGAGGTCTAAACCAGGATGTCAATGAGGTACAGACAGTGAGACGGAAGGATAGTCAGATTAAACTGCCAGAAGGTCAGAACCGAGAGAATCAAACAAACAAGAGGCACCGAGTAGAATAGCCGGGCGAGCAAACAAGGAAAACAATCAAACAAAAGTAGTATGCACATGCACATCAGGGGGTCAGACACACAGACAGAACAAAAGTAACTGACAGAGAACCCAGGTTCAGAGTGAGTATAAATACCCCTCCCAGATCCAAAAGGAGGTCAAATACAATTAACCTTGCGAGGGCAGGGCATGAACCGTGTCCAAACCATGACACGGAGAGCAGGATCGGTCCTCCGGGTGTCAGTGGCCCATCTACGGAACTCCGAGCAGAATTCCTCTGCCGACTGGTCTTGTTGCTGGAGCTTATGTAGCTTAGACTCAGCAAGGGAGACACGGTCCAGATCATCATACAAAGGCCTACAGCCTCAAAAAAAACATCAACCGACCGGAGAGACAGCGAGTCTGACGGAAGTGAAAAGGCCCAAGATTGAGGATCTACTTGAAGGAGAGAAATAACAATCCCAATCCGCTGCTCCTCACTCCCAGGATAACAGGGACAAAGCCTAAAGTAAGGCTTGTAGGCTTCACAGAACACCACAAATTTATCCCTTGCTCCAGAAAACATATTTTTTTTACCTCTTTCATGGTTGTATTCCACACTGTTGTCAGTTCGTCGCCACCTCCATAATCTTGCCGCAGATATTTTACCGCCACATTACCAAGGTACTCAATGAAGATGCTAGACTGAGAGAGAAAAACGTGGGTTACACTTTATCCTCAAGACCAATCTGTTATGTAACGATGCTATTTGGTACCCCTGATCCGAATTCAGCCTTTATGGCCAGTATGTGCCATAGTAGCCATGTAGAGACCCCTGAACTCCAAAATGGGGGACTGTTATGAAGTATCGACTAGCGGAAAGTAGTCACATGATCAACTCTCCAATACTGAAATGGTATGGCAGACAGATGAAAGTTTGCCAAACACTGATTATGTTGAAAATTGGACCATCACCATATACAATGCTGAGCAAAAAAAGTACACCCCCTTTGAAAAGTTTGATTTTAATCATTTTCTCACTAAATACAAGAACAATTTCCAAAATTTTGACCAGATGGAGTTTCAAAGAACATTTTTTAACCAATATCATGAAAGTAAGGTTAATAAAATAGCTAGATGATTACAAGGGATGGAAGGTCTCATGATGAGAAGTTGGAACAGTTGGACTTGTTTAGCTTCGAGAAAAGACGTCTCAGAAGAGATCTCATTTACAGTGGCATGTAAAAGTTTGTGCGCCCCTGGTCAAAATTACTATTATTGTAAACAGTTAAGCAAGTTGAAGATGAAATGATTTTCTCAGCGCACATAACATTGCGGGTTATAGTTAATTTAGTAATAAAAAAATTGGAGAAAGTGGGAACTTGATGGACCTAGGTCTT
Organism: Oophaga sylvatica; assembly: GCA_033576555.1. Classification (NCBI taxonomy): domain Eukaryota; kingdom Metazoa; phylum Chordata; class Amphibia; order Anura; family Dendrobatidae; genus Oophaga; species Oophaga sylvatica. The sequence continues at coordinate 543,189,394 of JARQOD010000004.1, read as the reverse complement.
TTTTCAACCTATGTAACTTTCAATTTTACTCAAATTAGATGTTAAAAAATAAAAAAAAGTATCCCCCAAATCAAAACCTCCTAGATCTCGCATTGTATGACCTCCATGATTATTAAGGACAGCACCGAGTCTGCTAGGTCTGGAGTGAACAAGTTGGCGACATATTACAGCATCAATCATTTTTCGTTTTCCAAGTACGACCTCAACGGAGAGCGATGACAACGTGTGTCTTCAGAGTTCCCCATAGGTGATCATTTAGGGGTCAGGTCAGGAGACACTTGGCCACCGAGTCACTTTTACCCTTTTCTTCAGAAATAAAACAAATGTTCGTGTGGATCACTTTCATGTTGGAAAAGTGCACGTCCACCAAGGGCAGGAGTGATGGCGGCATCTTCTCTGTCACTATAGAGCAGCACATCTGTGGATTCATGATACCATCAATGACATGTAGTCCCCCTGACACCAGCATCTCATGCGCCCCACATAAGGACACAGAACACCTACTCGGCCAGACCAACGTGACTAAATCTTACTTTTCAAAAAGGGTGTACTCACTTATGTTCAACACTGTATATGGTTCAATATCAACAAAAATCAGTGTTTGGCCAACTTTATGCTAAGCTCTGTAAGTATGGGGGTCTCTATTCCCCCATGCTCGGGACAGGATGCATTTTAATAGAAGAAGGTGTTTAATGGCGCTTTATTCTACCTTCTGCATTCAAATGAACATGCGCGCTTCTTCATTTCTCAGGATATAATCTGAGTTTATGTTGTGCATGTGTGAAAGTTCTGCAGCACCGAAAGTGTAAAGATGAACTCTTACCAAAGAAGAGAAAGCCAAAACTACTACTGCTCCTGCAATTTCCGCAATGAAAATAATGAGGATGATGATGAAAAACTAAAAAAAAAAAAAAAAATTTAACAAGAAATCGCATGTAACATGAGGAGATATAGGGAGGATATATGGAGTAATAGGAGGAGATATAGGGAGGATATATGGAGTATAGGAGGAATATAGGAGGATATATGGGTAATAGGAGGAGATATAGGGAGGATATATGGAGTAATAGGAGGAATATAGGGAGGATATATGGGGTAATAGGAGGATATAGGGAGGATATATGGAGTAATAGAGAGATATAGGGAGGATATATGGAGTAATAGGAGGAGATATAGGGAGGATATATGGGATAATAAGAGATATAGGGAGGATATATGGGGTAATAGGAGAGATATAGGGAGGATATATGGGGTAATAGGAGGAGATATAGGGAGGATATATGGAGTAATAGGAGGAGATATAGGGAGGATATATGGAGTAATAAGAGATATAGGGAGGATATATGGGGTAATAGGAGGAGATATAGGGAGGATATATGGGGTAATAGGAGGAGATATAGGGAGGATATATGGAGTAATAGGAGGAGATATAGGGAGGATATATGGAGTAATAGGAGGAGATATAGGGGATATATGGAGTAATAAGAGATATAGGGAGGTAATATGGGTAATAGGGAGATATAGGGAGGATATATGGGTAATAGGAGGAGATATAGGGAGGATATATGGAGTAATAGGAGGAGATATAGGGAGGATATATGGAGTAATAGGAGGAGATATAGGGAGGATATATGGGGTAATAGGAGGAGATATAGGGAGGATATATGGAGTAATAGGAGGAGATATAGGGAGGATATATGGAGTAATAGGAGGAGATATAGGGAGGATATATGGAGTAATAGGAGGAGATATAGGGAGGATATATGGAGTAATAGGAGGAGATATAGGGAGGTATATGGAGTAATAGGAGATATAGGGAGGATTATGGGTAATAGGAGGAGATATAGGGAGGATATATGGAGTAATAGGAGGAGATATAGGGAGGATATATGGAGTAATAGGAGATATAGGGAGGATATATAATGGAGTAATAGGAGAAATATAGGGGGATAATATTGGAGTAATAGGAGGAGATATAGGGAGGATATATGGGTAATAGGGGAGATATAGGGAGGATATATGGAGTAATAGGAGGAGATATAGGGAGGATATATGGAGTAATAGGAGGAGTATAGGGAGGATATGGAGTAATAGGAGGAGATATAGGGAGGATATAGGAGTATAGGAGATATAGGAGGTTAGGTAATAGGAGAATAAGGAGGATATGGGGAATAAGATATAGGAGGATATAGGAGGATATGGAGTAATAGGAGGAGATATAGGGGGAATATGGAGTAATAGGAGAAATAGGGAGGATAATGGAGTATAGGAGGAGATATAGGGAGATTATGGATATGGGGATATAGGAGGATATATGGAGTATAGAGTAGGAGATATAGGATAATGGAGAGATAGGGAGGATATATGGGAATAGGAGAATAGGGAGGATATTGGAGTAATAGGGGAATATAGGAGATATAGGAATGGAGGATATAGGGAGATATTGGGGTATAGGAGAATATAGGAGATATAGGAGTAATAGAGTATAGGAGGATATAGGGTATAGGATATAGGAGGATATATGGAGTAATAGGGGAGATATAGGAGGAAAGAGTAATAGGGGAGATATAGGAGGATATATGGAGTAATAGGAGAATAGGGAGATATATGGAGTATAGGGGAATAGGAGGAATATGGAGGAGATATGGGTAATAGGAGGAGATATAGGGAGGATATATGGAGTAATAGGAGGAATAGGAGGATATATGGGTAATAGGGGAGATATAGGAGGATATATGGGGTAATAGGAGGAGATATGGAGGATATATGGGTAATAGGGGAGATATAGGGAGGATATATGGGTAATAGGGGGATATAGGAGATATATGGGTAATAGGAGGATATAGGTTATTGGTATAGGAGAAGGGATATGGTAATGGAGATAGGGAATTATGAGTAAGGAATATGGTAGGATAAGAGAAAGGGAGAATGGTAGAGTAGGGAGATAATGGTAATAGGAGGTATGGAGTATGGGAGATTATGATGGGTAGGGAGGTATAGGAATGAGGAGTTAGAGGTAATGAGAATAGGGATTAGGATAGTAGGGTTGGATATGGATAGGGGAGATATAGGATATATGGAGTAATAGGAGGAGATATAGGAGGATATATGGAGTAATAGGAGGAGATATAGGAGGATATATGGAGTAATAGGAGGAGATATAGGGAGGATATATTGGAGTAATAGGAGATATAGGGAGGATATATGGGTAATAGGAGGAATATGGGAGGATATATGGAGTAAAGGAGATTAGGGAGGATATATGGAGTAATAGGAGGAGATAAGGGAGGATATATGGAGTAATAGGAGGAGATATAGGGAGGATATATGGAGTAATAGGAGGAGATATAGGGAGGATAATTAAAGAGGAGATATAGGAGGATATTATAGGGAGAGATATATGGAGTAATAGGAGGAGAATATAGGGAGGATATATGGAGTAATAGGAGGAGATATAGGGAGGATAAATATAGGAGTTGGGTAATAGGAGAGATAAGGAGGGATATGGAGTAATAGGAGGATATAGGAGGATATGGGGTAATAGGAGGAGATATAGGGAGGATATGGAGTAATAGGAGGAGATATAGGGAGGATATATGGAGTAATAGGAGGAGATATAGGGAGGATATATGGAGTAATAGAGGAGATATAGGGAGGATATATGGAGTAATTAGGAGGAGATATAGGGGGATATATGGAGTAATAGGAGGAGATATAGGGAGGATATATGGGGTAATAGGAGGAGATATAGGGAGGATATATGGAGTAATAGGAGGAGATATAGGGAGGATATATGGGTAATAGGAGGAGATATAGGGAGGATATATGGAGTAATAGGAGGAGATATAGGGAGGATATATGGAGTAATATAGGAGGAGATATAGGTAGGAGGATATGGAGGAAATAATAGGAGGAGATATAGGGAGGATATATGGAGTAATAGGAGGAGATATAGGGAGGATATATGGGTAATAGGAGGAGATATAGGGAGGATATATGGAGTAATAGGAGGAGATATAGGGAGGATATATGGGTAATAGGAGGAGATATAGGAGGATATATGGAGTAATAGGGGGAATATAGGGAGGATATATGGGGTAATAGGGGATTAGGAGATATATGGAGTATAGGAGAGATATAGGGAGATAATGGTAATAGGAGGAGATATAGGAGGATATATGGGGTAATAGGAGGGATATAGGGAGGATATATGGGTAATAGGAGGAGATATAGGGAGGATATATGGGTAATAGGAGGAGATATAGGGAGGATATATGGGGTAATAGGGGGATATAGGGAGGATATATGGGGTAATAGGAGGAGATATAGGGAGGATATATGGAGTAATAGGAGGAGATATAGGGGGATATATGGGGTAATAGGAGATATAGGGAGGATATATGGGTAATAGGAGGAGATATAGGGGATATATGGGTAATAGGAGGAATATAGGGAGGATATATGGGTAATAGGAGGAGATATAGGGGGATATATGGGGTAATAGGGGGAATATAGGGAGGATATATGGAGTAATAGGAGGAGATATAGGGGGATATATGGGAAGGGGGGTAATAGGAGGAGATATAGGGGGATATATGGGTAATAGGAGGAGATATAGGGAGGATATATGGAGTAATAGGAGGAGATATAGGGGGATATATGGGGTAATAGGAGAATATAGGGAGGATATATGGAGTAATAGGAGGAGATATAGGGGGATATATGGGTAATAGGAGGAGATATAGGGGGATATATGGGGTAATAGGAGGAGATATAGGGAGGATATATGGAGTAATAGGAGGAGATATAGGGAGGATATATGGAGTAATAGGAGAGATATAGGGAGGATATATGGAGTAATAGGAGGAGATATAGGGAGGATATATGGAGTAATAGGAGGAGATATAGGAGGATATATGGGGTAATAGGGGGAGATAGGGATATGGGGTAATAGGAGGAATAGGGGATATATGGAGTAATAGGAGGAGATATAGGGAGGATATATGGAGTAATAGGAGGAGATATAGGGGATATATGGAGTAATAGGAGGAGATATAGGGGATATATGGGGTAATAGGAGGAGATATAGGGAGGATATATGGTAATAGAGAGTTAGGGATATATGGGTATGAGAGATATAGGGAGGATATATGGAGTAATAGGAGGAGATATAGGAGGATATATGGGGTAATAGGGGAGATATAGGGAGGATATATGGAGTAATAGGAGGAGGATATAGGGGAGGAATATAGGGGAATAGGAGAAGGATATAGGGAGGATATATGGAGTAATAGGAGGAGATATAGGGGGATATATGGGTTAGAATATAGGAGGATATAGGAGTGAGGATATAGGGGATATAGGGTAAGGAGATATAGGGAGGATATATGGGTAATAGGGGGAGATATTAAGGGAGGGGATATAGGAGTATATAGTGGAGATATAGGGGATATATGGAGTAATAGGAGGAGATATAGGGAGGATATATGGGGTAATAGGATGAGATATAGGGAGAATATATAGAGTAATAGGAGGAGATATAGGGAGGATATATGGGGTAATAGGAGGAGATATAGGGGATATGGGTAATAGGAGGAGATATAGGGGGATATATGGAGTAATAGGAGGAGATATAGGGAGGATATATGGAGTAATAGGAGGAGATATAGGGGATGTATGGGGTAATAGGAGGAGATATAGGGAGGATATATGGGGTAATAGGAGGAGATATAGGGAGGATATATGGGGTAATAGGAGGAGATATAGGGGGATGTATGGGTAATAGGTGGAGATATAGGGGATGTATGGGGTAATAGGAGGAGATATAGGGAGGATATATGGGTAATAGGAGGAGATATAGGGGGATGTATGGGGTAATAGGGGGAGAAATAGCAGTGGTTTTTGTACTTACCAGCATTAACATACATCTGCTTTCTTTCACAGCTCCGCAGCAGCCGAGGAACCCCATGAGTATGAGGAATCCTCCCACAGCCATACACAGATAACCTACATTTACCACCTGCATTAGTTGTGGTGCGGCTGTGCCAAGGATCCTGAGGAAGGACCCTCCATCCACCTTCACCCAGATTCCGATACCCAGCACGGCGATGCCCCCCAGCTGCAGGCAGATAAAATACATGGAGCTATAGAATACATGTAAACAATATTTTGGAGCTAATACCCCACAGATGTCTGGATCAGGTTTTTTAAATGTGCAGATGAGTCGGGAGTAGTGTTGAGCGATACTGCTCGATATCTAAAAATATCGGATCAGAATGGTATCGCCGATATCACTAAATATCGGCGATATCCGATTCCGATACCGGAAGTCCCATGTAAGTCTATGGGAACAAAATATCGCAACTAAAAAAACACTTTCTTTCCTTGTAAACACAAAATATATACACTTAGAATACATATTATATATATATATATATATATACATGTCATTGTGACATATATATATACATATATTTATAGTTTATTCACTTCTACATAGTAAAATAGCCTCTGATTCAATTGCCGGGTAAAGCCGGCATTTGTGAAAAGACAGAAGCACCTGAGGGTCCAGTCGCCACAAAGATGTTGCATCGCACCCAGCGGTGTGACAACTTACTCTCAGGTAAGGAGGAAACACCCCATTGACTCCAACCACTGCATTCAACAGTACACTATGCCAGCTGAGTGTAGGCGGACCCAATGGGATGGTCTAGCTCAGGCTGGTTAGAACAGGGTGTAGCTAGTTGGATGGGAGGGGTTGAGGCAGCGTTATGCTGCATGTCTTTGTAGTAAGAATTGTTTCCTTTCCTGCTTTCTTACTACGTCGCATACTCCACTCTGCTACATCACTCTGCACCATTGCTCTATCTCACATCTATCTGCCCTGGAAGGATACCGTCTTACCTGTACAAGACTTATCACCTAACTGCACTACACCATCCCTGCCAGAGGACCTGCACAGCAGCGCTGCTCACCCTGACCAGGTACTACAGGTGGCGTCACGACAAACTACACAAACATTCTATCATCCCCTGGAAATATCCCACATTCCAGCGAGCGACCAGGGCACGGACATAGCTGTGCTACCCGTCACATCCCCCATAGAAGTCGACGGGCTTGGTGCCGAGTACCCCCAAAACCTGTGGCTCTGTGCGACTCAACTTTGGCGTCACGAACAGGATTCAGAAGCTCGCTATAAGCGAGTCCTGTGTGCCTGAATTGAACTGTTTTTTTGCTTGAGAATTGCAAAAATCATCATAGACTGTATTTGCCATTTTTCCGTCATATCTGCGCCACGAGGCACAGGTGAAGAATAAGGGCGTGCTCTCGTGGGCGTACACTCACTCCGTGGCGCGAAAACGATGTCCGCACACTCTAAATGTTACTGCAATGTAAGATCGTGCCCCACAGCTCTGGAGTTCCGCCTCCTCATCCTCCTCAGTGGGCGGAAACGAACGCGAAGGTCCCGCCTCCCTACAAAAGATGGCGCCTTCCTGATGCTAATGACACATGTGACTTGGCAGAGATGGCGAACGGACATGAGCAGAAGTGGGAAGGGATGGAGGAGTCAGAGCTCTCCCCCCACGGAAGCGACCCGATCGCCACGGAGCCACCGTTTGGCACCCGGCCTGGAAACCCTCCTACGCTGGAAGATGCGGAGGATACCCTGAGAGACCTGGCCCGGCACCGGGAGGAGGTCGCCAGGATGGAAGCGAGCTGGCGGGCCCTAAAACTACAATTGGAGCGGCGCCAATCCCTCTTACCCCCTGAAGTGTCTGTACCGGAAGGTGAGGCACCCGTTCCAGTAGAGGAGGCCGTGCGGTATCTCAGTGGAGGCACCCATTCCAGTAGAGGAGGCCGTGCGGGCATCCCAGCCCTTGCAATCTGAACCGGTTGACAGTATCTCAGTGGAGGCACCCATTCCAGTAGAGGAGGCCGTGCGGGCATCCCAGCCCTTGCAATCTGAACCGGTTGACAGTATCTCAGTGGAGGCACCCGTTCCAGTACAGGAGGCCGTGCGGGCATCCCAGCCCTTGCAATCTGAACCGGTTGCCAGTATCACAGTGGAGGCACCCGTTCCTGCAGAAAACGCCGCACCAGCACCCCAGATCCCGCTGTCTGCCCCCGTCGCTGAGGCAGAAGAAGCGACACCCGTCCTCATGGAGGAGGCCGCGCAGGCACCAGAGCTCTACCTGCCTGTACCGGAGCCCCGACCGTCATCTGTTCCAGAGCCGGCTGCTTCCGCCACAGGTGAGCGCCGCCAGGACTGGCGGGCGCCAGGAGAGCTGCCGCAAACCGGACATCGTAAGCTGGCGTTTGATGGTGGAGACATGGAGCTGCTGGTGGAGGAGAATTACAACCGGCGTCAGGAGGAAGAGTGGAGACGTCGGGAGCGGGAAGCAGAGCGACAAAGGGAGCAGCGAGAATCCCAAAAGCTTCGGCAACGTCACCTGGAGAAGGACCTGGCAGAGAAGGCACGTATGAGAAAGGATAAAAGTACGGTGAGGGAGCCGCGGCGTAAGGGTGCAGTACCTTTAAGTTAAAAGGTGGTTGGGGCTTCATCCAGGAGCCTGGACTTTATTTAGAAGTTTTTGTAACCCGGCGGGACGTGGAGGCTCACCTCCCAGAAGGACACCCGGGGAGGGACCTGTTGCCAGGAGACTTGGTGACTTACACCCGACACTGGGGTTACAATGGATGGTACGCCATAAATGTTACCAGGTGCGACCCCTACTCCCCAGAGTGTCAGGAAACTGACAGACCCTACGAGCCTTCAGCCTCCCCCAACCAGGCCTCTGCACAAGTGCCCACCCCATGCCGTAAATCTCCCCAGCCTCCCTCAGTGGTCTCCTCAGCAGCCCAGCTATGGACATGATAATGATAGCTGGCCCGTACCCGGCGCCTGTTAGGCCCCCTGGGGTTCGTTCAGTCCGGGACATAGGGGTCCAGACCCGAAGGGAGACGAAAGAGGTGGCCACACAGACCCAGATAGCGGGTCACGACGTCATCAGGTCTGGGTGGACCCTCCTGTCACGGATGTTTGGCAAGCTCCAGAACAGTACCAGGTGGTACCTGTAAGAGGCCAGCCAAAGAAGTCTAAATAACCCGGACAGGGTCTCTGTATGTAAATAGTTAAATTTTTGATGTACCCGGACGGGTGAATGTTCATAAAAAGAAGTTTATTGTTGCCTTAATATACCCAGGTTGGGTAATGGTTTGATGTACCCGGACAGGTGAATGTTCAGAAGAACAAGTTTATTGTTGCCTTAATATACCCAGGTTGGGTAATGGTGTTTCACTGTAATCAAAATGTTGAACTTTGAAGCCATGAACTGTACTGGCTCACAAACTTTTCTGTAAATAGTTGGCACTTCGGTGCTCCATCTTGGTTTTACAAAAAACTTAACTGTGCACTATTTTCAACTACCTCAGAAACTAAAAACCCGTTTGGTGTGGCCGAAAGTGAGGTCTGCTCAAGGAAAGTCTTGCAGCCCACCCAAGACCACAGTTGGAGGTTTGGAGCGGGTCCTCCACAAGCACAAGTAAAGGACACTGTGAAGTTACCCCGGTGGGGGTAGTCCTAAGAAGTCTCCACGAACTTCGGCACTAATGCTATTTGCACTTTTGTAATGTTATTTTTAAAATTTTTATTATGCAACGTTTAACTTGAAGTGTTTCCTGCTTTCTTACTACGTCGCATAGTCCACTCTGCTACATCACTTTGCACCATTGCTCTATCTCACATCTATCTGCCCTGGAAGGATAGCGTGTTACCTGTAGAAGACTTTTCACCTACCTGCACTACACCATCCCTTCCAGAGGACCTGCACAGCAGCGCTGGACACCCTGACCAGGTACTACAGGTGGCGTCACGACAAACTACACGAACATTCTATCATCCCTGGAAATATCCCACATTCCAGTGATCGCCCAGGTCACGGACCGAGCTGTGCTACTCGTGACATCCCCCATAGAAGTCGACGTGATCGGTGCGAGTACCCCCAAAACCCCTGTCTCTGTGCGACTCAACTTCCCTCACTGTGCTGGCACTTTACATTTAAAATGCCTCTGGGTTTTTTTTTTGGGGGGGTGGGGAACATTCAGACTTTTGCTATGGGGCCCCATGATTTATATGTACGCCCCTGCTGCTGAGGCATGGTATTTAAGGCTGTTAAGGAGCCAACATACATGGACCTTGCCAGCAGCGTCGGACTGGAGTACCTTGGGCCCACCAGAGAAAAATATATTCTTGCGGCCCAACATCATACTTCCCAACCTTTGAATAATTAAAAGAGGGACAAAGGCTGTGGCACGCTGTGCATGCTGCAGAAAATTTTAGGCCATGCCACGTTGCACCACAGACTGTCCAGGAGTTGGTGGATGCTTTAGTCCAGGTGTGGGAGGAGATCCCTCACGAGACCATCCGTCGCGCTCATCAGGAGCATGGCCAGAAGTTGTAGGGAGGTCATACAGCATACCTCCCAAATTTGGAAGACAGGAAAGAGGATTAAAGGCTGCGGCGCGTGTTGCGCGCCGCTGAAAATTTTAGGCCACGCCCCGACAAACACCCATTTCACAGCTAATCACACCCATATCCTCGCCCCAAGCGTAACCATTTAGCACTGCTGATCACACTGACTGGTAATGAGGGCACAGTGGCTGGTACTGAGGAAAAGAAAGAAAAAGCAGCGAGAGAGAAAGAACAAACAGAGAAAGAAAGAGAGGAAAGAAAGAAAAGAGAGAAAGAAAGAACAGAGAGAAAAAAGAACAGAGAGCGAGAAGAAAGAACAGAGAGCGAGAAAGAAAGACTAGAGAGAGAGCCATAGGCGTAGCTAGGGTTTTGGTTTAGTGGGGGCAAAACTTCTGAGTGGGCCCGTCATCAGAGAACCTCAGCAAATGACTGCGCTGTTGGCCAAAATAATCTATATATAAAAAGACCAATATTGATATTACCGCCATATGGTCTGTGTTAAATAATACCAGTCCTACAGAACATATAATAGATTACAGCACAGGTACAGATAATGACTTACCGCTGATGTTCTTTCTAATGGAATTGTTCAGTTTTCATGTCTTTTCCATCTGGCCCACACTGACATGACTTCTCCAGCCAGGACTCGACTGCACCCCCATTAAAAAAAAATCAAAAAAAAACTCACCTCCCGGCTCCTGTGCTGCTCACTGTTCTCCCTCTCAGCGTCTGACAGCGGGCGCCGGCAGGTGATGTTATTGCGCCCGCTGTCGTACGCTGAGAGGGGGATTATGGGAGAGAAGGAGCGCTCGCTCCTTCTCTCTCCATGCGGTCAGCTTTATTGGCTGGATGCCGATACAGCTGACCCTCCGATGACGGGTGGGGGGCCCACTGCTGGCACCGGGCCCCCCAATGCCTGTTCAGGCCCCATAGCTTCCGGGCGGCAGAGCAGGGAGAGCGATTCTCCCTGCTCTGCCGCAGAATGTAACTGTATCGTAGCTCCGGGTGGGCCCCCTCAGAGCGCGGGCCCCGGGGCCACCGCCCCCTCTGCCCCGCGACCTATCCTTTCAAATCAGGGCCCACCACGCAGGAGCTGGGGCCCACCGTAAGTTTTTTCCGGTGTCCCGGTGCCTCAGTCCGACCCTGCTTGCCAGCCTGATAATACCAGGCCACAGCAGTCTGCATATCTTGGCTGGTTAACAAAAATAGGGGATCCCCTCGAAAAAAATTTGGCGTGGGGTCCCCCCTATTTTTGTTAACCAGCCAGATGAAGCAGACTGCTGAGGCCTGGTTTTTCAGGCTGGTAAGGATCCAATATCCATGGACCTTGCCAGCCTGATAATACCAGGCCACAGCAGTCTGCTTAGCTTGGCTGGTTAACAAAAATAGGGATCCCCTCGAAAAAAAAACGGCGTAGGGGTCCCCTATTTTTGTTAACCAGCCAAGTAAAATGCAGACTGCTGCGGCCTGGTATTAAAAGACTGTCAAGGCCCATGGATTTTGGCCCTCAACAGCCTGATAATACCAGGCTACAGCAGCCCCACATTTGGCGCATCAAAAGATGTGCCAATTGTGGCACTTTACCCGGCTCTTCCCACTGCCCTGTAGCGGTGGCAAGTGGGGTAATAAGGGGTTAATGTCACCGTTGATTGCACGGTGAGAATAAGCCCGGTTAATAATGGAGAGGTGTCAATAAGACACCGATCCATTATTAATCCCAAAGTTTTTAAATGTATAAAAAAACACAGCAAGAAAAAAGTATTTTAATGAAATAAAAGAGACAACACAGTTTTCATTAATTTTATTATACTCTCATTCCTGCGACGCCATCGATCTCCTGTAAAAAAAGAAAGAAAACAAACCAACAGTATACCACCTGTCCGACGCAGTCCATAGTAACGACTGTCCCACGACGATCCAGCTCTGCTACATCAGAATGACAGGCAGAGCCTGTCATCGCGACGCAGCACAGCTGATTACCTGCTTCCCCGGCGGTGACGTCATCGGACTGACTGCTTTACGGCCGGGATTACCCAGCAGTCACTGCAGTTATCGCGAGAAACTGCATGTGACCGCCGGGGAAAGATGATGGCGGCCATCAAGCAGTCCAGCCTGTGACCGCCGGAGATCTTCTGCCAGGTAAGTGCCGCTGACTCCTGACAGACCCGACCGACGGACACTGACAGTGACAGTGACAATTCCGATTCCGGTATCCGATAAGACGAAAATATCGGAACTAAGTATCGAAAGTCCGATAAAGCTAATATCGGCCGATACCCGATATTTGCGGTATCGTATCGCTCAACACTAGTCGGGAGCCATATTGGGGGAACTATGTAAAATATGTGATAGAGAGATAAACAGATAGATAGGGTGACCCCTCTGTGCCTCTAAAAGCCTAAAAAGATGATCATCTTTGTATATATAAAAGCCATAATTCGAAAAAAATTTCTGTAATCGGCCTGTCAGTTATAAGATACTTACAAAGATGATGCCGTTGAATATGAACATCATAGTTTTTAGGAACGAAAAGCAGCTCATTTTGGGTTCTAAAGAAAAAGAAAGCACAAAAAAAGTTGATTTCAGATGTATGTATATATTGTGTAATTATTGCTTATTTGGGCTGGATATGAAGCCCTCAGACAGCTCCTCGTATCCCAGCTTCCTGGATTCTTGTGAGTGTGACATGGACAGGAATGATTTTGGGGTTAACCATAAGTCATTTCTAATTTGCTATATGCTTTTTCTTTAGAAACAGCGCCACTCTTGTCCGTGGCCACTATGTGGTACTGCAGCTCAGCTCTTTTCCCTAGAAAGCGGCTTAAGTGCAATACCAGGCACTGCCTGTAGACATGGGTGGCGCCCTTTTTCAATAATCTTATGGTGTCCTTGTTATGGCGCCTGGCTAATGTAAGGAGGTCAAGTGTATTAACCCTTGAAATGGTTTTCATTCTTTTATGTGTGGTAATGTAGGTATGCTATGTACTGTATGATGTCATCTTTCAGTGTTATGTCTGACTAGTAGTGTGTATAGATCTAAATAGACAGTGCATCCTTGGGGACATTAGAGGAGGGCACTAGTAGTGTAGAATATAATATATATTATATATTATATATATATATACAGTCATGGCCAAAAGTTTTGAGAATGACACAAATATTATATTTTCACATGATCTGCTGCC
>JARQOD010000004.1:543134059-543175638 GCA_033576555.1 Oophaga sylvatica | reverse complement strand
GATGTTGGGTGGCCACCTCAGGTTTGGCCCAGGGCCGCAGCCCTTTTATTGCCATGTCCTTTAGGGCATCAAAGGTAGCATCCGGATGATCTAAGGACCACCAATTTACAGTTCTGCGTTCCTCTTGGGACCTCAATCCCTGTATAAATTGTTCTTTCAGCATTCTATTCTCGTCGATAGCATTTAAATTGTTAATTTGCTTGAGGGCTCTCAGGGCTCCTTGTAGTCGGCAAGCGTAGTCCCGATGCTGTCACCTGCTGTTGTGAACAGTGATAGAAGGCCATCCGGAGATCCGTTTCTGTGCGGTCTTCAAATATGGCATGTAGCTTAAGGAAGATCGCAGGTACCGACTCCTGATCAACGGTATCCCAAGTCTCCACTTCCCTCTCAGCAGCGCCAGTTAGCTGCCCTATTAGCACAGCAGCTTTTTGTCTCTCAGGCATGGAGTACATTTCTAGGATGCTGCATAACTTCCGCTTGAAGCCTGCTAATGTGCCTGGCTCACCGCTGTACTGGGGAAGCCATTTCGCCCCAGGCATATATGGGAGCGTTTAGTGGCATGATCGGGACTACCGGACTGGGTGCAGGGCCTGCGCCCCCATCTGGCGCTACAATACCAGACGGTGCGGGATTGGGGCCTCCGCCGGGGCCGCACTGTCAGCCGGTTGTTGTGACATCTTAGCGCCCCCTTGGTTAAACGGAGCCTACCGGTTTCAGATGCTGCTACTTCACAGGCACCGCAGTGGGAACAGGACCTTCGTCGCAGGCGCTCTGATGTCAGAGCGTTCACTTCCTGTTGCAGGACCTGCCGCTGAGTCAGAGCCGGGGCGTGTCCAAGACTTTGCGCGCTCTTTCAGGTACGCCCACCTTCTTCTCCAGCGCCTTAGGGCGCGAATCTGGCGGCAAATATGGCGGTATTTGGCGCCAAACAACAGCAACAGTCTTTTTCGCCAAAACACTCCACAGGCACACAGGGCTCGCAATGCTGCAAGTTCGTATCCTGTTCGTGACGCCAAAGTTTTGTGTCGACCCGCCACCACAATTGTGGGTTACCAGGGCAATGGGGTACTCAGAGCCGAGCCCGTAGAAGTCTATGGGATTGTCACAGGTAGCGGTGGCTCGGTCTGTGGCCCTAGCGGTCTGGCGTATGTTGGGGGAATATTTACAGGGGATAGATTTATATACAGTTCGTGACGCCACCTGTAGTCTTCTGGTAATTTGTACCAGCGCTGCTGTAGATCTCTGAGGGGATGGTGAGGCAGCTAGATGTCGGGTCCCTACAGGTGGGACTCTTCCCTCAGGTCGGTAGTTAAAGCAGGGTTGTGCAAGCATGCAGATAAATAACTCAGTCTCACACCGTCAGCGTCTTTCCATACCTTTACTTGTAAGATGGTAAGGCAGGTCCCAGGGAGGCTGATGGGGTTGATGGAGGATGAGCTTTGAGGCAACGGCTAAGCAAGTTAGGGGCCTCCTTTACTGTCCAATGTTGATGATCCAACCAGCCTGAAGCGTAGTTCCCTCTATAACTCCAGCTATTCCAAAGCTGTTCTGCCCAGTCAGTTTTGTGGTCGGAGCCTTCCTGTGAGAGAGTTGAATTCCTATCTTGCTGATCAGGCTCAAAGTCTTCACTCCCCCTGACCCCAGTTACGTACTGACTATTTGGGGCTGTTTGCCGCGACCTAAGGTCCGGTAAATCTCTGGTTTTCTTACCACTATGCTTGTAGCTAATAGTGATCCTTCGTCCCCAGTGACCGGTTACAATGTGCAGGACTTCTCCAAGCCAAAAGCACTTTTTAAATATTCCTTCCACTTTGCCCTTCGATTTGCTCGACTCTTAATAGATATCTCAGTCTGTCTTCCAGTGGGGCACAGCTCTGACTAGGCTGAGGTGAACTAGACCACCTGTACTAGCCTCCACTTTCTGAACTGCTAACAGGCTCAGACTGGACACGTCTACTCTGTCCAAGGACAGGAATCTGACTGACTAAATCACTCCCTTCCACACCCCTGCTGGGTGTGTCAGAAGTGTACGTGATGTTATGAAGAGCCCTTAACTGTTACCTCTCCACTCATCCTCCTGGTATTGTGTACCAGGGCTACACATACTGTCAAGCTGTTTCTCTCTGTGTGTACTGAGTCATGGCCGTCATTCTCTGCTCCAAATATGTAGATGTTCCCCTCCGTGGTCAGGAAGTCGTTTTCTCTCCCTGTTCTTGCATTGAGGTCCCCAAAGATGATAACTTTGCCCAGGGCCTGATAGTGGGCGGCTTCTCTTTGTAAGTGTGTAGCCCAGCTACGCAGGCACACATAAAAGTCCAGGAGAGTGCACTGGAAGGTAACAGCCAAAGCTTGATATGCATTCACTCATGTCACTCACATTTAGACACACCCATAGGGGTATATAGGTTTGGTGAGTGTCAGCATAGTTAGATAGTGTGTTTCAGCTTCCTGTCTCAGGACAGTTCAGTCAGTTTCCTGTCTTCGGACAGTGCAGTTCAGTCCAGTGAGTCTGGACTTGGAAGGAGAGGAGAAAGGACTGAATCCTCGCAGAGCTAACGTAGCTCACCTGACAAGCAAGTGGAGGCTAGTACGGGTGAAGTGGATCATCCTAGCCTAGTCAGAGCTACCCTTAATCAGTACCTCAACAGAAGCTGGAGGGAGGAGGATACTGAGAGCTGCTCGGCGAGCTCTAGAAGAAAGCTGACATTACCATCGAAGTGACCATTGCTTGTGCTAAGAGCGGAAAGCAGGGCGAAGGGCACAGTGGAGAAGTTAAAGAAGTGCTTTAGGTATTGGATTGCCTGCACTAAATTGCCGGACACCGGAGTCCGAGGTGTTGCTACAGTTTTAAGCTTAGTAACAAGAAAACCGGAGGCATCTGGACTACAGGTCGCAGAGAGCAGCCCTAAGTGTCAATACATAACCGGAGTCAGGTGGAACAGGGACTTTGAGTCAAGCGCAGACAAAAGTAAGGACTTAGTTTCATCACTTAGAAGGCTCCACCACAACGTTGGCCGGGCAGTACAGCTATAGAGAAAGCTGGAGTTTCAGAGTTAACTTCGCTTCAGGCAAGTTGGACTCACCTACACATTGGAAGTTAAGGAGGCCTCTAACCTGCTCAGCTGTTACCGGAATGTGCACTCTCCACCCCGACCAGCTCCCCGGGATCTGCTTGAACCATCATCAGTAAAAGGTATGAAAAGAAGCTGCATTGTGTTTGGCTGAATTCTTATTTACACCCTACATCATCATCATAGACTTCCAGGGACCCGTCTCACCTGTGGGAGACTTACTACCAAGCTGCCCCATAACATCCCCTGTGAAGACCCTTACTGCAGCGCTGGTACAATTACCAGAAACCACAGGTGGCGTCACGAACTACCTACCTAATAATCCCCTGTAAATATCCCCCATTGCACGACCGCCAGGGCCACGGACCGAGCCACCGCTACCAGTGACAACTCCCATAGATGCCCATGGGCTCGGCTCCGAGTACCCCATAGCCCTGGTATCCACAATTGTGGTGCGTGGTCGCAACATAAGATCTCGAAGCAGTCTGGATTGAAGTAGGGGACTCTGGCGGTGGTATATAGGTGGCGCAGAGGTGGACATCAGACTTAGAGGTGAGGATGGAGCTGCTGATCCTGATCCATATGTGGCTGCCTCCTCTCTTCACCGGTTTGATGTACTGGTGGAGCTCATCTTTATACCAGATCAGTATTCCTCCTGAGCTCCGGCCCTGTTTGATGTTTTTATTTTTCAGGGCAGGGACAGAGATTTCCCTGTATCCGATGGGCACCAGGAATTCATTTTCGGCTCTGGTCCATGTTTCCAGGAGGATCTGGATGTCTATATTATTCAGTCTTTGTATAAAGTCAGGGTAATTTGTTTTACATCCAAAGGTCGAGGTGTTGAGGCCCTGAATATTCCAGCTGCTGATTGTGAGTGAAGTCATTTTTTTTTCTATGTATCTTGTGTGTATATACCTTGCAATAAGTATGGCTGTGTAGGACAAACTGGATTTCTGACTGTTTTGTAGGTGTGCTCGGTTCCATCCAGTCACATTAGTTTCCTGCATAGTGCGCTGAGCAGGGTCTTTACCTCATCCATATCTCTGCTCTGCGTGTATCTGTGTGGGGTCGGATTGGGGTTTTCTGTCTTTTTATTGTTAGGGGTCTTTCGGTGTGATGTTGGTTACTGTTGAATCCAGGCCTGGGTCCTCTGTTTAGTACAATGTCTTTCAGCTCTTTGGCCAGGAGGCTGACCCCTTGTTTGTTGAGGTGCTTATTATCATATAGGTGATGGTGGTTTATGGAAAGGTGTTGTGCCAGGGTCACGTTTGGGACAGTCTTGACCCTTTCTGTCAGTTCCATATTGATGCTTTGGGTGGTTTGCCTGGATATGTCCTTTGTTGGGAGCAGAGATGACAGAATAATTTTGCTGTCTGGAATTTTAGTTTTGCCTTCTTTGCTAGTTGGGCCAGTTGTCCTGCGATCTGCTGGTGCTGATCTGGCAGATTGTTTGTAACTGTGTGTATGATAATATGGTTTGGGTTGATAAACCGTGGATTATTGATGACCTTTCGCCTGTTCAATAGTTGCACAGTGAATTTTTCTGACCCGTTTTCCTGGGAATAGCCGTTGTGCATTTAGGTACTTCCCATTTGAGTCCATTATTAGGACGATATCAGGACTTTGTGAGGTCTGGGGTTGGATAGTGGCTGCTGATGGGGGTCTGTGAAGCTGGTTTTGCTGGTGGGTGGTTCTCTTCTCGCTGGTTCACTTTTATTGGTTTCCGGATTGTTCATATTGTTGGTTATTGTTGTGTTGTTATTTGGCGTCTCCACATTCTGGTCAGTGGAGGCCATGTTGTCTGCTCTCTGGCTTGTTTCCATTGCCCCCTGCTGGGTCAGACATCGAGGAGTCTGTGTTTTTAGTTCTGCCATCTCCTTTCTGAGTCTTTCATTGTCATTTTCTAATTCACTCATTTCCTCTCTATTTTCTGTAGAGCTGAATTGAACTCACATTTCAGTTTATTGATCTCATTTGTTGCTTGGTGATTTGCATTTCTATGTGAGTTTCTTTGAAGCTCTTCCTTAATTTGAACCAAGTCTCTTTTTAATTGAGATAGATAGTCTCTGATGTTCTCAGGGAGAGGTGTGAAGTGTTGGGGGTTGAGGAGCTGTGCCTGGAGGTCTCTGAAGTGATGTGACCATTACAAATGGCCTCTGGAGGTGGTTTTATAAGGATTTGTGCCTGTTCTCTGATATGAGTAAAATGGTTTTCAAACTGCTGCAGATTGTCCTCAGTCCCTTGCACCATGACGGTGCCATTGTTGTATAGGCTTATGGTAAGTGAGATGGTGTCATCATCTGCTTGGCTTTTAATTTTAATCTGCCGGCCATTATTATTGTTGAACTTAAGGGCCCGTCTCACATAGCGACACACCAGCGATCCCGACAACGATCAGGATCGCTGGTGTGTCGCTACATGATCGCTGCTGAGCTGCCAAACAGGCAGCGATCAGGACAGCGACACTGCGGGTAACGTCGCCTAGTTACCCGCAGTGTACGTTGGATACCAGCACACTGATGCAGGGAGCTGGTAACGAAGGTACACTTCGGGTTTCCAGGTGCTGCGCGGTGCCTGGAAACCCGACGTGTACCTTGGTTACCATCTTCCCTGCAGCAGCGTGCTGGTATCCAACATACACGTCGGGTTTCCAGGCACAGCCCCGCGCCTGGAAACCCGATGTGTACCTTGGTTACCAGTAGATCGCTGGCAGGGGCGTAACTAGGAACGGCAGGGCCCCACAGCAAACTTCACAATGGGGCCCCCCCCCTCGCGCGCGTTGCCAATCCCGGTCTACCCAAGTTGTGTTAAGAAAGATACCTTTATTATCCAAAATTAGAGGTTTTTGGAGTAATGATAGTGAAATAACAGAAAAGAACCAACTCCCAGGAAGCAACTGAGGTAGTGACGAAGGTAGGCTTTCTCCAGAGTAAATATGTGAAGAAACTTGTAATCCAGCCTGCAAATTGCTTTCAAAACGGATGATTTATTCAGTAGAACAACAGTCCGGTATACAGAATAATCTAAGATTGTTCTGTATACCGTACTTCTGCACCACGCCCTCACCAATTACACATGTGAGGAGTTGACAGCCTCAGCTCTGCTGCATGTGAGGAGTGACAGCCTCAGCTCTGCTACATGTGAGGAGTGACAGACTCAGTTCTGCTACATGTGAGGAGTGACAGCCTCAGCTCTGCTACATGTGAGGAGTGACAGCCTCAGCTCTGCTACATGTGAGGAGTGACAGACTCAGTTCTGCTACATGTGAGGAGTGACAGCCTCAGCTCTGCTACATGTGAGGAGGAACAGCCTCAGCTCTGCTACATGTGAGTAGGGACAGCCTCAGCTCTGCTACATTCGAGGAGTGACAGCCTCAGCTCTGCTACATGTAAGGAGTGACAGCCTCATCTCTGCAACATGTGAGGAGTGACAGCCTCAGCTCTGCTACTTGTATAGCAAAGCTGAGGCTGTCACTCCGCGCATGTAGCAGAGATGAGGCTGTCACTCCTCGCATGTAGCAGAGCTGAGGTTGCTACTTGTCACATGTAGCAGAGCTGAGGTTGTTACTTGTCACATGTAGCAGAGCTGAGGTTGTTACTTGTCACATGTAGCAGAGCTGAGGTTGTTACTTGTCACATGAGCAGAGCTGAGGTTGTTACTTGTCACATGAGCAGAGCTGAGGTTGCTACTTGTCACATGTAGCAGAGCTGAGGTTGTTACATGTAGCAGAGCCGAGGTTGCTACTTGTCACATGTAGCAGAGCTGAGGTTGTTACTTGTCACATGTAGCAGAGCCGAGGTTGCTACTTGTCACATGTAGCAGAGCTGAGGTTGTTACTTGTCACATGAGCAGAGCTGAGGTTGTTACTTGTCACATGAGCAGAGCTGAGGTTGCTACTTGTCACATGTAGCAGAGCTGAGGTTGTTACTTGTCACATGTAGCAGAGCCGAGGTTGCTACTTGTCACATGTAGCAGAGCTGAGGTTGTTACTTGTCAAATGTAGCAGAGCTGAGGTTGTTACTTGTCACATGTAGCAGAGCTGAGGTTACTTGTCACATGTAGCAGAGCTGAGGTTGCTACTTGTCACATGTAGCAGAGCTGAGGTTACTTGTCACATGTAGCAGAGCCGAGGTTGCTACTTGTCACATGAGCAGAGCTGAGGTTGTTACTTGTCACATGAGCAGAGCTGAGGTTGTTACTTGTCACAAATAGCAGAGCTGAGGTTGCTACTTGTCACAAGTAGCAGAGTTGAGGTTACTTGTCACATGTAGCAGAGCTGAGGTTGCTACTTGTCACATGTAGCAGAGCTGAGGTTGCTACTTGTCACATGTAGCAGAGCTGAGGTTGCTACTTGTCACATGTAGCAGAGCTGAGGTTACTTGTCACATGTAGCAGAGCTGAGGTTGCTACTTGTCACATGTAGCAGAGCTGAGGTTACTTGTCACATGTAGCAGAGCCGAGGTTGCTACTTGTCACATGAGCAGAGCTGAGGTTGTTACTTGTCACATGAGCAGAGTTGAGGTTGTTACTTGTCACAAATAGCAGAGCTGAGGTTGCTACTTGTCACAAGTAGCAGAGTTGAGGTTACTTGTCACATGTAGCAGAGCTGAGGTTGCTACTTGTCACATGTAGCAGAGCTGAGGTTGCTACTTGTCACATGTAGCAGAGCTGAGGTTGCTACTTGTCACATGTAGCAGAGCTGAGGTTACTTGTCACATGTAGCAGAGCTGAGGTTGCTACTAGTCACATGAGCAGAGCTGAGGTTGCTACTTGTCACATGTACCAGAGCCGAGGTTGCTACTTGTCACATGTAGCAGAGCTGAGGTTGCTACTTGTCACATGTAGCAGAGCTGAGGTTACTTGTCACATGTAGCAGAGCTGAGGTTGCTACTTGTCACATGAGCAGAGCTGAGGTTGTTACTTGTCACATGAGCAGAGCTGAGGTTGTTACTTGTCACATGAGCAGAGCTGAGGTTGCTACTTGTCACATGAGCAGAGCTGAGGTTGTTACTTGTCACATGTAGCAGAGCTGAGGTTGCTACTTGTCACATGAGCAGAGCTGAGGTTGCTACTTGTCACATGAGCAGAGCTGAGGTTGCTACTTGTCACATGAGCAGAGCTGAGGTTGCTACTTGTCACATGAGCAGAGCTGAGGTTGTTACTTGTCACATGAGCAGAGCTGAGGTTGTTACTTGTCACATGAGCAGAGCTGAGGTTGTTACTTGTCACATGAGCAGAGCTGAGGTTCCTACTTGTCACATGTAGCAGAGCTGAGGTTGTTACTTGTCACATGTAGTAGAGCCGAGGTTGCTACTTGTCACATGTAGCAGAGCTGAGGTTGTTACTTGTCAAATGTAGCAGAGCTGAGGTTGTTACTTGTCACATTTAGCAGAGCTGAGGTTACTTGTCACATGTAGCAGAGCTGAGGTTGCTACTTGTCACATGTAGCAGAGCTGAGGTTGCTACTTGTCACATGTAGCAGAGCTGAGGTTGTTACTTGTCACATGTAGTAGAGCCGAGGTTGCTACTTGTCACATGTAGCAGAGCTGAGGTTGTTACTTGTCAAATGTAGCAGAGCTGAGGTTGTTACTTGTCACATGTAGCAGAGCTGAGGTTACTTGTCACATGTAGCAGAGCTGAGGTTGCTACTTGTCACATGTAGCAGAGCTGAGGTTGCTACTTGTCACATGTAGCAGAGCTGAGGTTACTTGTCACATGTAGCAGAGCTGAAGTTGCTACTTGTCACATGAGCAGAGCTGAGGTTGTTACTTGTCACATAAGCAGAGCTGAGGTTGTTACTTGTCACAAATATCAGAGCTGAGGTTGCTACTTGTCACAAGTAGCAGAGTTGAGGTTGTTACTTGTCACATGTAGCAGAGCTGAGGTTGCTACTTGTTACATGTAGCAGAGCTGAGGTTGTTACTTGTCACATGTAGCAGAGATCAGGGTGTCACTCGTCACTTGTAGCAACCATGAGGCTGTTACTGGGCCAGGGGGATGCTACTGGTGACTGAGGTCCCGTGCCCAACAGGGCCCAGGGGGAGGTTAGTGGTGACTTGAGGCTTGCGTCAAACAGGGCCCAGGAGCCCGAGGCCCTGTTGGAATGCGGGCCCCTTGCTACCTGGGCCCTGTGTTGAATGTGGGCCCCCTGCACTGCAGCCTGGGCCCTGTTGAATGTGGGCCCTGTTAGATCCTGCCTGCACCTGCCCTCCCAGTCACCATTGAGCAGCCAAGCCTCTTCTCACTGTTGAGAGACTCACGGTACTCACCCTGCTCGCCCAGGCTTCCACCTGCTTGTCCAGTCAGCCTGCTGCTTCATGTGGTCTGCCTGGCCGTCTGCTGTCCGCCCCCACATGCACACACGCTGTGACAGACGGACCATAATGCACTGGGCCGCAGCTTAAAGCTACAGTGCTCATTTCTGTTCGCTGTCTGCATTTACAACACTGTAGTGTCTCTTTAAAACAACGCAGTGTTGTTATGCATCAGCGTTCAGAGTCAGAAGCCTGAACAAAATGTTGGGAGGGGGCCCGAGCGCGGATCCATTTGCCAGCGTGCTCGGGCCCCCCTTTTTGCTCCTAAATCACAGGGCAGCTGCAGCAGGGACGGGCCCCCTTCTAGCCCGGGCCCTGTGGCAGCTGCTTCCCCTGCTTCTGTGTCGACCCGCCACCACAATTTGGGTTACCAGGGCAATGGGGTACTCAGAGCCGAGCCCATGGAAGTCTATGGGGATTCTTGTCACAGGTAGCTGTGGCTCGGTCTGTGGCCCGGGCGGTCTGGCGTATGTTGGGGATATATTTACAGGGGATTGGTTATGTACAGTTCGTGACGCCACCTGTAGTGTTCTGGTAATTAGTACCAGCGCTGCTGTAGATCTCTGAGGGGATGGTGAGGCAGCTAGATGTCGGGTCCCCTACAGTGGGACTGGTCCCTCAAAGTCTATGTGAGTAGTGAAGTCGAGTGCGGTTAAAGAACACAGTCTCACACGGTCAGCGTCTTTCCATACCTTTACTTGCAAGATGATAAGGCAGGTCCCAGGGAGGCTGATCCACGGAGAGTGTATTTTGAGGCAGCGGCTGGACAAGTTAGGGGCCTCCTTTATCTCCAATATGGCGAGTGCAACTAGCATGAAGCGTAGTTCCCTCTAATCTTCAGCAATGCTTGCTGTACCTGCCCAGTCAGCTTAGTGTTAGGGGCCTTCCTATGAAGGAGCTGAATCCTTACGTGGTCCTGCAGAACTCCAAAGTCTTCACTCCCCCTGACCCCAGCTACGTACTGACTATAAGGGGCTTGTCTGCCGCGACCTAGGGTCCGGTAGATTCCTGGTTTTCCTGTCTCTGTGCCTGAAACAACAGTGACTCTTCGGTCCCCAGTGACCGGTTACAACGTGCTGGACTTCTGCAATCCGTTAAGCACAAATCTTATAAATCCACTTGCCTTTCGCCTTGTCCACGCTGGTAACATAAGCACTCTTACTAGCCAAG
Organism: Oophaga sylvatica; assembly: GCA_033576555.1. NCBI lineage: Eukaryota > Metazoa > Chordata > Amphibia > Anura > Dendrobatidae > Oophaga > Oophaga sylvatica. The sequence continues at coordinate 543,165,083 of JARQOD010000004.1, read as the reverse complement.
GGTCGAGCAGTCACTTCTTTCCTTTTCCTTCCAATCAAGTTAGCCACAGATGCTCAGTTATCACAGGCAGGAGCACGTCACTGTACCTGATACCGTCCTCTAGACAGGAATGCTGAAGACTTTCTGGGTTACAACTTGTTCCTTCCTTCAATGTATGCTGAGGAGATGACACAGCTCTGACCAGACTAAGGTGTATTCCAACACCTATACCAGACTCCACTTTCCAAGCTGATGAGATAGCAATCTAGACTCCTTCCTCCCTCTAGATACAGACTCTCTCACTGTAGTCCAGACGCAGACTCTCCACGTCCTTACTGCCCGAAGACAGGAACTAGACTGACTGACTAAAATCACTCCTACACATACCTTCTTGACCACTCCCTAGAGTATACTCCACTACCCTAAGGGTGTGTCTAGTGTGTGTAGAGTGAATGCATATTGAGCATTAAGCCGCTGTCTCGCCATACACTCTCCAGGGTACTACGTGTGCCTACCACCAGGGCTACACATTCCCCCATGGTAAACGACAGCACTCCCGGGCTGTGAAATACAAAAGACATTTTATTTATACAATAACAATAACAATAACATCTTCCCATCCGGGAGGTGAGATCACCTTGAACGTTACAAACTTTAATACAAAAATACAAATAGTATCAAATGTCATTCAATAAATAAATTTACAATATACTTGTGAAGGACCCGCACCAAACCTTCAACGTGGGTCCTGGGTGGGCTGCAGGACGTCCGATTGCAGACCTCACTCAGTGCCACACCATACGGGTTTTTGTTTTTCAGAGGTAGTTATGGATGGTTTTTGTAAAACCAAGATAGGGCACCGAAGCGCAACTATGTACAAGAAAGTTCCGGGTTAGCATAGTCCTTAACCTCAAAAGTCCATTTGTAAAGAAAGACATAATAAATCACATTATCAAAGTGCAACTGTTTATCCTATATCAATTATCAATTATCATCTATCAATTACCAATTACCCAGCCGGGCATTCTATAACTAGAAATATATATTCATTATATATAACTTGTGCAATACTTTTTCAAAAACATGTTAAACTTTCTGCTTTCTACTTGTGGTAGATCCGATAGGGATCTCACCAACTCTTTACTTATTTATTCATTTTCTGCAAATACTTTTTCCACTACATTTTCCACGCCGGGGGCTGGAACGATGCAATGAGCCCTTGATCCCAAGACCAGCAAATCATGTGCTGCGATCAGGGTCTGGGTTGCGACAGTTCTGGTGCGAACCTCCAGGGGCGCAACTGGTTCAGTCTCTCCACATGACACCGATTGCGTCTCAATTACTGTTAATGATATAGACCGCGTTAGGGATTGCGATCTAGACTGGGTCGCATGTGGCGATGAAGAGGTGACTTTAATTCGTGATGCACTCTGGGTCGCTAGTTGCGATGACTTTAAAGGGGGCGATGCTGGGGCACGGCCGGATGCTGCTTGAGCTGGAAACGGGGACGCTGCGGTAATGGTGACGATACCTGCGTCTGGGACGGGTCGCGGACGATGGCGACATTCAGGGCATACCACCCCTTCATTCCCCAATGCCGCGTATAGGTGACTATATCTCCGTTCACTAAGTCCCTCCCGGGATGGCCTTGTGGCAGGTGAGATTCCACGTCACGCCTGCTAACGAAGACCGCTGGGTAGAGGCCCGGTTCACGGATAAAGCCCCAGCCCTTCCGGAGCTGGAACTCAGCCACACACCCCCGCCGCCGCGGTTCCCGTAAGGTACCTTTGTCGCGACGGACAGTCTCCTTGTCAGCAATCAGCTCGGCATACTGTCGCTGGCGGTTCTTCTGGATTTTCTGCTCTTCTTCCTGCTGGCGCCTCTTTTTCTCACGACTCCGCCATTCTTGCTCCCACTGGGCGGTGTAGGCGACGTCATCCAGGCGCGCCATTTCGTCCCAGTCCACATCTGGTAGTGACGGACAGGACCCCTCCGGTGTCCCTGCCGGGGACCGATCATCTGCTGCGGCCTCTTGGCCGGGCGGGCGTTCCGGGATTGGCTGTACCTCCTCAACCTCCTCCGCATCCACCGCTTCACCAGTGGGATCGGGAACGGTACTTTCGGGGGCAGCCTCCGGTTGCTCCTTCGCCTTGGGCAGCAGACTTTTCGGTTTTTGGAATCGTGGGGGTTCGTTGAGGGGAGGGGACGCCGTGTTTGTCAATTGCCACTTCAGCAGGTTACATCGGCGTCTCTCTATCTCCTCCAGTCCAGGTTGAAACTTCTTTAGGCGTGCGTTCTCCTCCTGAAGCTCTAACAACGCCTGTTGCAGGTGCAGGATTGCATAAGTCTCCGATGCTGATGGCAGCTTGTGGCGGGGCACGGGGCCTGCCTTCCTCCGCTGCCCCACTCGGCTGCGCACGTCCTGCCTCCATCATGTTCCAGAAGATTCTCTTTCCTTTCTGTGGAGACATCCGGTCTCTTCCGTGGAGGTGGGGTTTGCGTCTCCTCCTCCTCGCAGGGAAGGTGAAGAGGAGGCGGACCTCCTTTGCTGTAGGGCAGGACCGCATGTTGTAGTAGCACTTTGAGAGGGCAGGCATTTTCTTCGCGCCACAGGGGGGTAGACGCCCACGAAGGTACGCCCACCTTCTTCTCCAGCGCCTGAGGGCGCGAATATGGCGACAAAAATGGCGATTTTGGCGCCAAAAGTGCAAACAGTCCTTTTCACAAAAAACAAGTTCTTAGGCACGCAGGGCTCGCAATTTCGCGAGTTTCGAATCCTGTTCGTGACGCCAAGTTTTGTTGTGTCGACCCGCCACCACAATTGTGGGTTACCAGGGCAATGGGGTACTCAGAGCCGAGCCCATGGAAGTCTATGGGGATTCTTGTCACAGGTAGCTGTGGCTCGGTCTGTGGCCCGGGCGGTCTGGCGTATGTTGGGGATATATTTACAGGGGATTGGTTATGTACAGTTCGTGACGCCACCTGTAGTGTTCTGGTAATTAGTACCAGCGCTGCTGTAGATCTCTGAGGGGATGGTGAGGCAGCTAGATGTCGGGTCCCCTACAGGTGGGACTGGTCCCTCAAAGTCTATGTGAGTAGTGAAGTCGAGTGCGGTTAAAGAACACAGTCTCACACGGTCAGCGTCTTTCCATACCTTTACTTGCAAGATGATAAGGCAGGTCCCAGGGAGGCTGATCCACGGAGAGTGTATTTTGAGGCAGCGGCTGGACAAGTTAGGGCCTCCTTTATCTCCAATATGGCGAGTGCAACTAGCATGAAGCGTAGTTCCCTCTAATCTTCAGCAATGCTTGCTGTACCTGCCCAGTCAGCTTAGTGTTAGGGGCCTTCCTATGAAGGAGCTGAATCCTTACGTGGTCCTGCAGAACTCCAAAGTCTTCACTCCCCCTGACCCCAGCTACGTACTGACTATAAGGGGCTTGTCTGCCGCGACCTAGGGTCCGGTAGATTCCTGGTTTTCCTGTCTCTGTGCCTGAAACAACAGTGACTCTTCGGTCCCCAGTGACCGGTTACAACGTGCTGGACTTCTGCAATCCGTTAAGCACAAATCTTATAAATCCACTTGCCTTTCGCCTTGTCCACGCTGGTAACATAAGCACTCTTACTAGCCAAGGGTCGAGCAGTCACTTCTTTCCTTTTCCTTCCAATCAAGTTAGCCACAGATGCTCAGTTATCACAGGCAGGAGCACGTCACTGTACCTGATACCGTCCTCTAGACAGGAATGCTGAAGACTTTCTGGGTTACAACTTGTTCCTTCCTTCAATGTATGCTGAGGAGATGACACAGCTCTGACCAGACTAAGGTGTATTCCAACACCTATACCAGACTCCACTTTCCAAGCTGATGAGATAGCAATCTAGACTCCTTCCTCCCTCTAGATACAGACTCTCTCACTGTAGTCCAGACGCAGACTCTCCACGTCCTTACTGCCCGAAGACAGGAACTAGACTGACTGACTAAAATCACTCCTACACATACCTTCTTGACCACTCCCTAGAGTATACTCCACTACCCTAAGGGTGTGTCTAGTGTGTGTAGAGTGAATGCATATTGAGCATTAAGCCGCTGTCTCGCCATACACTCTCCAGGGTACTACGTGTGCCTACCACCAGGGCTACACACTTCCACTATAGTTCCGCCCCTGATCGCTGGTCTCCTGCCTGTCACACGCAGCGATGCATGCTGGCCAGCGGGAGACCAGCGATCAAAAAAAAGTCCAGGCATTTCTGACACGACCAGCGATTAACAGCAGGGGCCTGATCGCTGGTACGTGTCAGACATAGCGAGATCGCTGCTGAGATCGCTGTTTAGCAGCGATCTCGCTATGTGAGACGGGGCCCTTAGATATATATTTATATTGTTTGCCCAGGGCGGTGTGCCAGGCTGAGAGTTGGTCTGTGTAGAATAACAGGTTGGTTTTTCTTTTATCTTCCTCTTTGGTGTAATCAGCAAAAAGAGTTTCTGGCTTCTCTCTCATTGTGTTTCCTTTCTTGACTTTACTGCTCTTCTGCCCCTGTGGTGTCTCCATGTCTGACCCCCTGGTGTCCTGTGTCTCCAGCTCTGTGCTTTGCTCATTTACTTCTTCTAGATTTGTGTTTTCCATTTTTGTAGTTATATAGTAATATTATAATCCTTATTTCTAAGAGGATTAATTTTTAGGAAGTCTATAGATTGTTTTGGGGTTGCAGAATGGTCCTACCTTTGGATGCTCAGGTCTCTGGATATCAGATGAATGCTGCCTGTATGCAGTCTGTCCTCCAAGAGTTTCTTGCTTTGTCATTTAAATCCTCTATTTCTTCCTCTTTCATAAAAAATCCAAAGTCCAGCTCAGTCCATGTCCCTTTTCTGTCCCACGGAGTTGATTTTTTTCCAGGTTTTGTCTTACAGTAGGCTCATTACAAGGTATAAAGTGATGAAAATTCAGGAGCTGATGTTCAGTGTATATATACAGTCATGGCCAAAAGTTTTGAGAATGACACAAATATTAATTTTTACAAAGTCTACTGCTTCACTTTTTCTAATGGCAATTTGCTTTTTCAGCTTGATCAGTGACATTAGGCTCATCGTACAATAACCCCAGATCCTGAAAAAATGCATCAACATTACTCAAAACAGGATCCCCAGGTGTCAGGGAAAAAGCCCAATCCTGAGGATCGCCGCGCAGGAGAGAGATGACAATTTGAACCTGCTGTGCTGCGTTCCCTGAGGACTTAGGTTTTAAGGCAAAAAACAACTTACAGTTATTTTTGAAATTCAGAAATTTAGCTCGATCCCCTAAAAACAAATCTGGCATGGGGATCCTAGGTTCCACAACCGGTAACCCTGCAAGATAGGTAGCAATACTCCGAACTTCAGTGGCAAGCTGATCCACACGGCCAGACAACTGTGCAAACTCCATTGAGAGAGAAAAAAAAATCCTCAGCACCCAGAGAAAAAGAGGGAAAAAAAATGCAACAAACAGAAAAAAAAAAATCTCTGACAACTCTGACAACTTTTTTTTTTTTTTCACACTATTTTTCCCTTCAGTGAGTACCATATAATTTTTAGTTTGGTCCGGTGATACTGTCATGACTTGGTAGCTGAGGAGAGCAGGCAAAAACGGCAATACACCAGAGAGGTTGGAATCTACTGGATTGCAGTACCCTGACTAACCACCACAACTAAAGGCAGCCGTGGAGCGTACCTACGTTGGTCCTAGACCCTCGTCACAGCCTGAGAGGCTAATTACACCTAAAGATAGAAAGAGGAAAGCTATCTGCCCCGGAGCAGATCCCCAAAGAACATAGGAAGCCCCCAAACATGTAATGGCGGTTAGACAAGAGGAAATACAGACACAAACAGCAAATAGTATGAGCAAACGTTGGGGCCCAATCTTCCTAGAAAGAAAAGGATAGGAAGGACACTTACTGCAATCCCAAAAAACCCTAAAAAGTACCAACTCTACTAATTGCAAAAACACCTAAGATCACACGACCTCTACCACCTAAATTAGTTCTCTGGTGTAACAAAACTAAGCTGCAGCCACTGAAAAAACTGGAAAAGGCAAATGAACAAATAACAGTGGCTCAGATAAACTGAGAGGAGCACAAGCCCCCGGAGGGGACCTGGCTGACCTCCACAGAAGTGTAGGAAAAAATGCAAAAAGCAAGCACAAAAATAAAAGCAGAAAATAATTTATCTGTTAGCAGAAGATGCAGGCAAGACTCAGCAAGATCCAAGTGAACCAGGAACCAAAGTTGAGACAAGAACAATTGATCACCGGCAACCCTGATGGGAGGGAACCTCCCTTATATAAGACCAGTCAGTAACTCCTGATTGCCAATCTTCACAATCTTCATTGAATGGTTCAGTACTGTTTCTAACCACCAGAGGGAGCTTCTGCTCAGAATTCATTTCTAACACATTCACAACAGATGGAGTGTTTGAAGGAGGATAAGAAAATGCCAGAGGAGAGTGAGAGATTAAAGATTTTAGTTAGGTGAGTTGTGACAACTGGAGAGAGAGACTGGAGGAGATGTGAGGGAATGGGGTCGGTAGTGCATGTAGTCGGACGAGAGGAGTCTGGAGACTTCTTCTTCTGTGATGGGATCAAATGTGGAAAGTGAGCCAGGGAACAGCAGGGTGGGATGGGAGTCACAGCACTTGGTGGTTGAGAGCAGATTTCCTGACGGATAGTATCTATTTTTTCTATAAAATGGGAGGCCAGGTCGTCAGCACAAATGTCTGTGATAGGGGCTTGTGCTTTTGGCCTGAGGAGGGAGTGAAAAGTGTCAAAAAGTTTCTTGTGGTTGTTGGCTAGTGAGGAGATCAGGGTGGTGAAGTAGGTCTGTTTGGCGAGGTGAAGGGCAGCATTATAAGTTCTTAACATGAATTTAAAGTGGATGAAGTCTTCTGGTGTGCGGGTTTTTCTCCAAAGGCGTTCAGCACTCCTAGAGCATAGCTGAAGAAGTTGAGTTTGCAATGTGAGCCAGGGCTGTTTTACTGTGTGTTTGGAAGTTCTGAGGGTGAGTGGTGCTTCTTGGTCAAGGGTGCTTCTAAGAGTGTCATTGTAGTGATGAACAGCCAGATTAGGACAAGAAAAAGAGGAGATTGGGGACAGCGATGAGTGTAGGGAGTCTGAAAGTGTCTGAGGGTTGATGGCTTGTAGATTTCTGAATGTGTGGTAGGTAGGAGTGCGCTGGGGTGGTCGAGGATTTGTGAGGATGAAGGAGAGAATGTTGTGGTCAGAGAGTGGAAGCGGTGAGTTATTTAGGTGGGAGATTGAACAGAGGCGGACAAAGACCAGGTCAAGGATGTTACCATCCTTGTGTGTCTCAGAGGTTGAAAGCTGTGAGAGGCCTAGAGAAGTGGTTAGTGATAGAAGCTGAGATGCAGATGTGGAAGTAGGGCTGTTAATGGGGATGTTGAAGTCTCCAAGGATAAGGGTTGGTAGTTCTGAGGACATGAAGTGCGGCAGCCAGGCAGAGAAGTGGTCAAGGAACTGGGTGGGCGAGCCTGGGGGCCGATATATGACCGCTACTCTGAGGGAGAGGGGACGAAAGAGCCTGATGGTGTGGACCTCAAAAGAAGGGAATGAGAGTGATGGAATTGGGGTGATGACCTGGAAAGTGCATTGTGGGGACAGGAGTATGCCGACTCCACCACCATGTCTGTTTGCGGGTCTCGGGGAATGGGAGAACTGTAAGCCACCATAGGAAATGGCAGCAGGGGAGACCGTGTCAGAATCCTGAATCCAGGTTTCAGTGAGGGCCAACAGATGAAGAGAGTTGTTCAGAAAGTAGTTGTGAAGGAAGGTTAGCTTGTTGCATGCAGACCGTGGATTCCAGAGGGCACAATTAAACGAAGTAGATGAGGGAGTGCAAGTAATATTAATAAGATTATTATGGTTTCGGTATGAGGTAGGGTAGGGATTGAGGTTGGGGGATGGTGGACCAGGGTTGGGGGAGATGTCCCCTGAAATCAGTAGGAGTAGGAAGATAAAGAGCAGGTAGTTGTTGGAGTTGTAAGTAGGTTTTTTTCTGTGATGTGTTTGGACAAGATGGGCTGAGGTTTCTCAGGAAGGTGAGGAGTGCATGGGAACTGTACATGGGAGAGGGAAGTATGGAGGGGCTGATGTGTATGAGTCGTGATGGAGGGGGGATGGGGCGGTGAATGTGGATGGCAAGGGAACACAGGAGGATAGAGGTAATGTACATAATTAAAAAGAAAGCAAAGTGTTGGCTACCTGATTCCTGCCCTGATTAACTGCCATGGATAACTGCCGTTTACACGATGATTGTCTTCTATGACTGCCATGGATAACTGCCGTTTACACGATGATTGTCTTCTATGACTGCCATGGATAACTGCCGTTTACACGATGCTTGTCTTCTATGATGCTTTGCTTTCTGTGATGCGTGCACCCCACACATGCGTGCACCCCTTAGACTAGTCCTAAATATGTAGCCCACACTACAGGGTTAGGAGAGTGGGATTGTGGGAGCTGGTTTGGGATAATTTGGCAGCTGGGGCCAGCACACCAGGGGGTGGTTAAATGATCAAGGGCCTAGACCTGGCAACATCTATATGCTTTAGCACCTTCCACCTGATAAGATCTAGAGAGGCCCAAGTCACAGGATATGAAGCAGTAAGTATTAAACAGTGCTAAAATGAATTATACTAAAGCTTTACCAGGCACATTAAACTATGTTGCAAGATGGTTAAGCGGTGCTTGGTAGCAGCTAGAAGTATGGAGTTCATACCAATAGGATATATAGCAGCATACAACACAGATAGCAGAGATGGGGATTCTATCATTCAGCTGTTTGCTTCCAATGAATGCAGTTCATACCAATAGGATATATAGCACATACAACACAGATAGCAGAGATGGGATTGTATCATTCAGCTGTTTGCTTCCAATGAATGCAGTTCAACCTGTTTTGAAGAGTTAGTATATTCCCTAATCCTTATCCTGTCTGCCCCCTCTTTTTATTTCTCTTGCTGTATTCTTATTCTTCCTCTTCTCTTTTACTCTACCTGGCTTTATTTCAGTAATATCAAGAGGTGTACTTTTTGGAGGAGATAATCCAAAATGACTGTCGTGTGGATCCCAAAGATAAAGAAACCTGGCACTGCCCCAAAACTCTATATTTTATTAAGTGGTAAAGTTATCAGTTACTGTACCCGGCAACTGGGAGCTGAAATAGAGGGACACTGCTGAAACCGCAAATACCGGCAGAAAAATATGATTCACAGGGAGCTCGTCGGAGTTTAGGATAACCAGGAGTTGAGATGAAGGGACGTGCCTGTGCAGAGCGCTAGTAAAGATAGCAGCGGATCCGCAATTGCAGATTCATCAAACCCGCAGTCTGTGAATGGAGCTTGTAAAGGGAGCTTCAGCCTTAAAAACTGTTTCTATAGCCAAGAGGGACTCTGGAGCCGGCCGCTATCCAGCGGAGCAGAAAAAGCGGTTCCCAAGCTATGCGTTCGTTTCCAAGGAGCCTCGGGAATTCCAGTCAGAAACGGGTGTTTATTCGCCTGCGCACAGATATAATAGCGGTTCTTACTGGAGTCTCCGGTGATGAATTCCCGGTGGTGAGGAGAATTTCTTCAGCCGTCAGGGTATCCACTGTCTCTGACCCTCCGCCCACAGAACTACCGGGTAACCGCAGTTCTGACAGGAAACAAGCGCCGCAGGGAGATGAGAGCTCAGGTACGGCCTGTCCTGAATAAAGCTGGCCTGGATTAGACTCCATGAAATTCACAAATAAAAAATAATTTTTTGTCCTAAAGTTGGTCTGTGTGACTAGATTGATAAATCTCCAAACCGTAAGTTTCCAAAATGCGCCTTGAAGGTAGATATGGGTTGATTTAGAAGAGGATTCACTGGAGCTGACAGACTACACGTCCATCTTCCTGGCAGTCTAGGCCACGCCCCCCCAAAACACATTTCAACATCATTGCAGCCCTGCCTTAAAAGGACCAGCTAACCTCTTTTCAGTGATTGCTCCATTAACACAGGTGTGGGTGTTGATGAGGACATGGCTGGAGATCAATCTGTCATGATTAAGTAAGAATGACACCACTGGACACTTTAAAAGGAGGCTGGTGCTTGGCATCATTGTTTCTCTTCTGTTAACCATGGTTATCTCTAAAGAAACACGTGCAGTCATCATTGCAATGCACAAAAATGGCCTAACAGGGAAGAGTATCGCAGCTAGAAAGATTGCACCTCAGTCAACAATCTATCGCATCATCAAGAACTTCAAGGAGAGAGGTTCCATTGTTGCCAAAAAGGCTCCAGGGCGCCCAAGAAAGACCAGAAAGCGCCAGGATCGTCTCTTAAAAGTGTTTCAGCTGCGGGATCGGGCTACCAGCAGTGCAGAGCTTGCTCAGGAATGGCAGCAGGCAGGTGTGAGTGCATCTGCACGCACTGTGAGGCGGAGACTCTTGGAGCAAGGCCTGGTCTCAAGGAGGGCAGCAAAGAAGCCACTTCTCTCCAGAAAAAACATCATGGACAGACTGATATTCTGCAAAAGGTACAGGCAGTGGACTGCTGAGGACTGGGGTAAAGTTATTTTCTCTGATGAATCCCCTTTTCGATTGTTTGGGACATCAGGAAAACGCCTCATTCGGAGAAGACAAGGTGAGCGCTACCACCAGTCTTGTCTCATGCCAACTGTTAAGCATCCTGAAACCATTCATGTGTGGGGTTGCTTCTCAGCCAAGGGAATCGGCTCTCTCACAGTCTTGCCTAAAAACACAGCCATGAATAAAGAATGGTACCAGAATGTCCTCCAAGAGCAACTTCTCCCAACCCTCCAAGAGCAGTTTGGCGATCAACAATGCCTTTTCCAGCATGATGGAGCACCTTGCCATAAAGCAAAGGTGATAACTAAATGGCTCAGGGAACAAAACATAGAGATTTTGGGTCCATGGCCTGGAAACTCCCCAGATCTTAATCCCATTGAGAACTTGTGGTCAATCATCAAGAGACGGGTGGACAAACAAAAACCTAAAAATTCTGACCAAATGAAAGCATTGATTGTGCAAGAATGGACTGCTATCAGTCAGGATTTGGTCCAGAAGTTGATTGAGAGCATGCCAGGGAGAATTGCAGAGGTCCTGAAGAAGAAGGGTCAACACTGCAAATATTGACTTGCTGCATTAACTCATTCTAACTGTCAATATAAGCTTTTGTTACTCATATGTTTGCAATTATATTTCTGTCTGTGATAAAAACATCTGTCAAACACACATAAAAACCAGAGGGCAGCAGATCATGTGAAAATATAATATTTGTGTCATTCTCAAAACTTTTGGCCATGACTGTACAGAATAATCCCCATTGGTACAGTACCTAATATCACCACAAGGTGTCTCAAAAGACCAAATATGTAATCTGGAGTAATAAACCATAAATCCACTAGGCGACAGCAGAGTAAAAAAGGAGATGGAGAAGGCGCGCGATACCAGTGTTCGCCACTTGGGGCCGCAATAGTACTATTAATAAACACTCTTGACTCTTGCAGTACCTCGCAGGAGCACACGGTGTCGCCAGTTTAGCGCACGCGGCAGACTTTACCCGGAGCCGGCAGTGTGGGCGGTGATGGGGCGGGCGAGGGCCGGCCTGCGGGGTGTGCCGCCCGGTTCGGGGCAGCCTTCCTCCTGCCGGTACAGTTGTGGTCAGGGACTCGATGGCGGCAGCTGCGGAGCGCAGGGCCTTCGCTCAGAAGATAAACAGGTGAGGGGGAGGGGGCGGGTGCAGGTGGATGGTAACAGCCTTATAATGGGGGCAGGACGAGGAAGAAGGCTGCTCTGCAACCTGAGGAACTACAACCCCCAGCATGCCCTGACAGCTGCATGATCACTGCCTGCTGGGACTTGTAGTTACACATCAGCCCTTATGTCATCTGAGGCCGTCAGTCCTAGATTTCTCCTGCTTTGACACATTGCAACAAACCAGCACCAGGAAGGATCCAACTGTCACAAACCTGCAGCTGTGAGAAGCGACTAGAAAGAAGAGGGACTCCATACTCTGACAGCAGCGGAGGTCTTACACTAACTCCTGGCCCCCCTATATCCTCTCCTCCTCCTCGCCCCCTGTAGATCTCTCCTCCTCATCCTCGCCCCCCTGTAGATCTCTCCTCCTCATCCTCGCCCCCCTTTGTAGATCTCTCCTCCTCCTCCCTGACCCCCCTATATTTCCTCCTCACTCAGACCCTCGCGGACCCCTTTTTGAGTTCGGTTATTTTAGAAACTTTCTTCCTCCGTCACTCAGATCTCTCGCCCCCGTGATAAAGGGGGACACTGCGGCCACATAGGGATAAGACCCCCGTATCCGAGCTGCTCCTGACTGCAGCTCATTAATATTCATCAGCTAATTACTGCTTAACGAAGGAGGAATATTGGAAATGTGATCATTAAGAGCGAGACCCCCACCGGGGGCGTCCTGTAATATGAGGGTCCCTCCACTCCCCACCCGCCCCAGACCAGGGTGTAACATTTCACTAATTCATTCAGCCAGATACAGTACAGCGATCAGAAACCATAACACGCTGCCGCACCATCTGCTCACACAGCTGAGGCCAACAATGGCTGCCGCACGCCGGCTGTGTGTCTACAAACCAGCGCAGACGTGCGAGGGGCAACAATGAGTCCAGGAGGGCCGAGACGGAAGAGGATCAGGAGCCGGGTTACTGTAATAAGAGGTTACAGGGTAATAAGAGGATCAGGAGCCGGGTTACTGTAATAAGAGGTTACAGGGGTAATAAGAGGATCAGGAGCCGGGTTACTGTAATAAGAGGTTACAGGGGTAATAAGAGGATCAGGAGCCGGGTTACTGTAATAAGAGGTTACAGGGTAATAAGAGGATCAGGAGCCGGGTTACTGTAATAAGAGGTTACAGGGGTAATAAGAGGATCAAGAGCCGGGTTACTGTAATAAGAGGTTACAGGGGTAATAAGAGGATCAGGAGCCGGGTTACTGTAATAAGAGGTTACAGGGGTAATAAGAGGATCAGGAGCCGGGTTACTGTAATAAGAGGTTACAGGGTAATAAGAGGATCAGGAGCCGGGTTACTGTAATAAGAGGTTACAGGGTTTATAAGAGGATCAGGAGCCGGGTTACTGTAATAAGAGGTTACAGGAGTAATAAGAGGATCAGGAGCCGGGTTACTATAATGAGAGGTTACAGGGGTAATAAGAGGATCAGGAGCCGGGTTACTGTAATAAGAGGTTACAGGGGTAATAAGAGGATCAGGAGCTGGGTTACTGTAATAAGAGGTTACAGGGTAATAAGAGGATCAGGAGCCGGGTTACTGTAATAAGAGGTTACAGGTAATAAGAGGATCAGGAGCCGGGTTACTGTAATAAGAGGTTACAGGGTAATAAGAGGATCAGGAGTCGGGTTACTGTAATAAGAGGTTACAGGGTAATAAGAGGATCAGGAGCCGAGTTACTGTAATAAGAGGTTACAGGGTAATAAGAGGATCAGGAGCCGGTTACTGTAATAAGAGGTTACAGGGTAATAAGAGGATCAGGAGCCGGGTAACTGTAATAAGAGGTTACAGGGTAATAAGAGGATCAGGAGCCGGGTAACTGTAATAAGAGGTTACAGGGTAATAAGAGGATCAGGAGCCGGGTTACTGTAATAAGAGGTTACAGGGTAATAAGAGGATCAGGAGCCGGGTTACTGTAATAAGAGGTTACAGGGTAATAAGAGGATCAGGAGCCGGGTTACTGTAATAAGAGGTTACAGGGTAATAAGAGGATCAGGAGCAGGGTTACTGTAATAAGAGGTTACAGGGTAATAAGAGGATCAGCAGCCGGGTTACTGTAATTAGAGGTTACAGGGTAATAAGAGGATCAGGAGCCGGGTTACTGTAATAAGAGGTTACAGAGTAATAAGAGGATCAGGAGCCGGGTTACTGTAATAAGAGGTTACAGGGTAATAAGAGGATCAGGAGTCGGGTTACTGTAATAAGAGGTTACAGGGTAATAAGAGGATCAGGAGCCGGTTACTGTAATAAGAGGTTACAGGGTAATAAGAGGATCAGGAGCCGGGTTACTGTAATAAGAGGTTACAGGGTAATAAGAGGATCAGGAGCCGGGTTACTGTAATAAGAGGTTACAGGGTAATAAGAGGATCAGGAGCCGGTTACTGTAATAAGAGGTTACAGGGTAATAAGAGGATCAGGAGCCGGTTACTGTAATAAGAGGTTACAGGGTAATAAGAGGATCAGCAGCCGGGTTACTGTAATAAGAGGTTACAGGGGTAATAAGAGGATCAGCAGCCGGGTTACTGTAATAAGAGGTTACAGGGGTAATAACAGGATCAGGAGCCGGGTTACTGTAATAAGAGGTTACAGGGTAGTAAGAGGATCAGGAGCCGGTTTACTGTAATAAGAGGTTACAGGGTAATAAGAGGATCAGGAGCCGGGTTACTGTAATAAGAGGTTACAGGGTAATAAGAGGATCAGGAGCCGAGTTACTGTAATAAGAAGTTACAGGGGTAATAAGAGGATCAGGAGCCGGGTTACTGTAATAAGAGGTTACAGGGTAATAAGAGGATCAGGAGCCGAGTTACTGTAATAAGAGGTTACAGGGTAATAAGAGGATCAGGAGCCGAGTTATTGTAATAAGAGGTTACAGGGGTAATAAGAGGTTCAGGAGCCGGGTTACTGTAACAAGAGGTTACAGGGGTAATAAGAGGATCAGGAGCCGGGTTACTGTAATAAGAGGTTACAGGGTAATAAGAGGATCAGGAGCCGAGTTACTGTAATAAGAGGTTACAGGGTAATAAGAGGATCAGGAGCCGGTTACTGTAACAAGAGGTTACAGGGGTAATAAGAGGATCAGGAGCCGGGTTACTGTAATAAGAGGTTACAGGGTAATAAGAGGATCAGGAGCCGAGTTATTGTAATAAGAGGTTACAGGGGTAATAAGAGGTTCAGGAGCCGGGTTACTGTAACAAGAGGTTACAGGGGTAATAAGAGGATCAGGAGCCGGGTTACTGTAATAAGAGGCTTAGGAGACAGGTTACTGTAATAAGGTTTTGATACAAAGGTGTGACTATAATTTGCAAACTGTCAATCACTTTTTCACTCTGAAGTCCATATTCTCCCTCCCCTCGCACCCCCGCCCTCACCATATCTATTTTTTTGTTCCTTATTTCCTCCGTCCTCCCCTCTCCCGCGTCCTGTTATTGTGTTGGGAGAGCCGCACTTCCTCTCATATCGGTGTGTGAGAGACGGACTGTCCTCTCGTGGGAGCTGCTCATGTGGGACATGTCATGGCTTCGAGTAGAGTGTGA
Organism: Oophaga sylvatica; assembly: GCA_033576555.1. Taxonomy (NCBI): domain Eukaryota; kingdom Metazoa; phylum Chordata; class Amphibia; order Anura; family Dendrobatidae; genus Oophaga; species Oophaga sylvatica. Next base: position 543,149,791 of record JARQOD010000004.1, on the reverse strand, counting down.
GCTTTGCTTTTGATTACTGCTTGTTTAGAGTGTAAGCTCTTGGGGTCAGGATTCTGTTACTTTGTTGTTGAGCGTAAGCTCTTGAGGCCGGCTTCTTGCCCCCCCACTTACTCCCCTTTCTGTGGGAAGATTACTCTGTGTCCTTGGTGTTTATCTGTCTTCGGTCTCTTTGCTTTGGGCTTAGCATTGATGTAAGATGGTGAATTATTCAGAATGTGACCTGGAAATATTCGGTTCCCTCCCAGTGTCTCTGGTAAAATGCAGAGCGACCGGTTTAATGTGTTAGCATCTGTGCAGTGTGATACAAGCCGGCTGCTTGGGTAAATCTCAGGACAGGACCACCTATCTTTATAGCGGCCCCCTTCCCCACTGGAGCATTATATGGTTATTAGTGATCAGGTCGGTACTGGGCTTGTGCTGTAAACAGCAATATTCAATATCCTGGACCATAAAAAGTTTGTGTTTTTTTTAATCGCCTTATACTTATAATGGGAAAGTGGACGGGGCTTACCGGTGCTATGATGTCATCATTGCGTGCGGTGATGTCATCTTTTTAAGGATTTCACTGTCTACAGTCATGGCAAAAAGTTTTGAGAATGACACAAATATTATATTTTCACATGATCTGCTGCCCTCTGGTTTTTATGTGTGTTTGACAGATGTTTTATCACAGACAGAAATATAATAATTGCAAACATATGAGTAACAAAAGCTTATATTTACAGTTAGAATGAGTTAATGCAGCAAGTCAATATTTGCAGTGTTGACCCTTCTTCTTATGTCTGAACACAGTCTCAGGTATCGGTCCACAGTACATGTGATGTGGAGTGTGACTAGACCTAGACCTGTATAGTGACAAGTAAAGTAGACATGTTACCAGGTTAAAAGTCATCGATTTTTGCCCGTATTTTGTTCCAACAGATCAAAATCTACCAAACTGTTGCAGTGATATGGGCCTTTTAAATCATTGTACTCAATATGCTAATTTTCTTGATCTTTAGCAAAAGGGAGGAGAAAATGTAGGTTAGAGGATCCTCGGGGGCGTGTCTATAGGATGCTCTGTATAATTACTAAGTTACACCTCCTTGTAGAAAGCCACAAAAACATCACTAAATGAAAAGGCCCATTTCTCTAGAATTGTATGGCGGATTTAAAAAGAAAAAGAAAACATGAAAAACTCAGGGGAGAGTGGCAGGATTAAGATAACAGCAAAATCTGGTCCCTTTTCATCTGGTTGCAAATCCTTTTAAAACTCTGTTCACACCTGCAATTGGTCCTTTATTTATAACAGAAGCTACATCTTACATAAACGTCCAAAAGATCACCTTTACTGATGTCGGAAGGGGGTACGTCAAGTTCTGCCAAATTATTTCATACTTGAAATCTATCCTGAAACATCCAGGAGGCACCTAGGGGGAGGGGGAAAAATTTCTGTCCTTTTGGCCAATCACCTGCGCACCACTTAAAACCTTCTGGAAACATCATTATAGATGGGGTCTTGGTGTGGGATGGTGGGCATGGCCTCAAAAAGGATTGTGGTCACCAGTGAAAGTGTCATTAGATGAGTGTTTGGGCATCAAATATGCCCAGTCTTTGGGGAGGATAGCCCCTTGTTGTGAACGTATTGGAGACGACTTCAGAGCTGAAGCTTCCTCTGGTGGTTGCTGAGGGTATTGAACCCATGTTGAACAGCAGAAGTCCCACACCTGCAATTAATGATTGGGTGTCAGGTGGCACGGACTGGCCTGATATAAGCGAGCTGACCTCCCAGGGTCCTTGCCGGTGATCAATTGTTTTTCCTGGTCTAGTTTGGAATTCAGCTTGCTTTCCTGCTGTCTCCTGCTTGCTTTCAGATAAGTCTCTTTCAGTTTTTTTTACTGTGGTTTGAATTGTTTGCTTTTTGCTGCATTGCTTTTTGGCTTCAGCCGGGTCCCCTTTGGGGGGCTTTGGCTGGTCTCCGTTCGTTTTTTGTATTTGTTCATTTGCTCAGTTCTTGTGATATTTTACTGCTGGGTAGCTACGTGTCCACACCAGAGATCTGATATAGGTGGCCGAGACCGTGTGGTCTCAGTATTTTTGGATTCAGAAGTGTTGGAGTTTTTCCTAGGGTTTTTTGGGTTGCAGACAGTATTCTCTCCTGTGCTGTGCTATCTAGACAGTTTTGGGCCCAGCATTTGCTCAATCTATTTTCTGTCTGTGTTCGTGTTTTCATCTTGTCTAACCGCCATTATATGTTTGGGGGCTTCCTATTCCTTTGGGGCTCTTCTCCGGGGCAGTTAGCTTTCCTCTTTCCATCTTCAGGGGTAGCTAATCTCTCCGGCTGTGACGAGGCGTCTAGGGCACCGTAGGAACGTCCCACGACTGCTTTTAGTTGTGCGGTTAGTTTAGGGGTCTGCAACCTATTAGTTTTCAACCTCTCTGGTGTTAGGCTGCCTATGCGGTTTTTTGCTCCTGCCTTCTCAGCTACCGAAACATAACACCCCTCTTATGCCACAAATAGTAATGATATTTCACTTTATCTGGTGTTGTCCAGGAATGTCTGGATAATCCACCATTAATCATCACATTGTGTCCATATATCCGATGTGATCTGGAGGATCGTTACGGGGTGGAATGAGTAATTCTATTTGGGTTGTTTGTTTGTGAAGCAGTCTGCACAGAGCTGCATTGTGCCGTGTGCGGGTGACGGTAGCTGGCCGTGCTCAGTACCGCTGTACTCCGCAGCCTCCTGTCACTCCGATCACAATGTATGGAGAATTTATACTAATGACAGACCGGGACTATTTATATGATAAAGCTCTTAACTGAACACCAGGATGAATTCACATGTGGCATATTTTACGTCATGCCACCAGGCAACCAGTCGATGGCGTGGGACCAGCGACCCATTTTTATAGGTTCTTTTAGTTTTGGGTATGGTTGTGACACCCAGTATGGATGGATTTTCTGGCTTAGTTTCAGGGATTTTGAAAATTTTGGTGGAAGGGGATAATAGTGTCTCACGTTTTTTGACTGGTGATTGACTGTGACACGTGGATGGAGCCGTGTACTCTGCACCTATATGTTGGTTTATACACACAACACGTAATATAAAGCCGCCACCTGTTGTACTGTGTGCCTGTCAGCGCCATATACACAGAGATAATGGCGTAGTGCGCGTGTTATTTATTTGACTCGCTTATATAGCGCCATTAATTCCATAGCGCTTTATTGACATCATCATCCCTGTCCCCATTGGGGCTCACAATCTAGATTCCTATCAGTATGTCTTTGGAGTGTGGGAGGAAACCCACGCAAACACGGGGAGAACATACAAACTCCTTGCAGATGTTGTCCTTGGAGGGATTTGAACCCAGGACCCCAGCGCTGCGATGCTAACCACTGAGCCACCGTGCTGCCCTATATCTAGCGAGGTTTTAGGGTCTCGACTAACGTATAAAGTGCCATTCTTGTTAAATCCTCCCCTTTGTCTCCCATCTCCTGTAACGTTTCGTTCACACGGTGCAGTCATTAAAATTACAGACACAAGCTGGCAGTTTTGCCTTGATTTATGCAAAAAACTCCAAGGGCCCAACTTATCAATTTTGAATTTCTCTTTTTTTAGTGTTGACATTTTTTGCATCAAATTCTTAAAAAAAATTCTTTATTTTCGCCTTTTAACTCTTTTTGTGCTACATAAAAATTTCCGATGCACGTGAGGACTGCAGCTCGTTTGCGCAAAATGGTTTAAAAAGTCGCAATTGATGAATACGGCCCCAAAATATCTGGAAACCCAAAACTTTGTCCACAATGATTAAAAAAAACAAGCAAAAAAAACAACATTTATTATAGAGGGCAAATAATCCAAAGCTTTTTTTGCCAGATTTCTGGGGGGAATAAAAGCTTTGTAAAGTTGCAGTTTTTGCTGTGACATCTGGTGTTTTGACGCCATTCTTGCGCCACCTCTGACAAAGTGGACAGGTCACCCCCACTACTCGTCAAATTCATGGTGGCATTCGCTACTCCTAGTGCACCTCTAAATGAATCCGGAGCGTCCGATCCAACACGAGCGGCCTTGGATCGGGGCCATAGACTTTATTTTTAATTAAAAAAAAAAATGGCTCAAATTAGAAGAAGACGCAAAAAGAAAAAACAGGCAAAAAAACTCCAAAAACGAGAAAAAAAAGTAATAATGAATCGGGACCCAAGTTTATTTTATTTTTTATTTTTTAATGCGGTTTGGTGTTACTGGCCCCAAAATTTGCAGTTTGTTGCACCTTGCAAGCACGAGGCCGGTTTTACACATTCGAAATATAGTCCATACTCTGGCCGTGGGGTACGGCCGGACTGTGTGACCGTTGGCCCGCCACAGGTGAACGGAGCCTCACCCGCACCCTCTGGCTTCATTCTTAGGCCATGTTACGTTTTTAAAAAAATTTTGTGCCATTGAAATTAAAAAATCACACCGCGACTGCGATATGTGAACGCGGTCTTAAATTTAGTGGGGGAGACTACAGTTAGGCCATGATACGGTATCTTCTGAAGGTTTTTGGACGTCCTTGTTGATGAAGGTCTTATCTATCGTGAAGAAAATTGGCTTTGTTACCCATAGCAACCAATAAGAATTCTACTGTTGTGTTCTTTCCTACACTGGTAGTCTCAGACATGGCTTCCAGTTGCCGTGGGTTACGAGGCCTAAATTTCTCCCCGTTTTTTTTTTTTGGGTATCTGAGATTTATTGTTTTGGTTAATTGAAGTGTGATGTGTACACCGTGTAGCCTGCGGCTGGGTTACACAGCGCTGTGGGAATGGGTGTGAGCGAAAGTTCACAGGGAAAGATTGGGAAACCGTCGGCGAGCAAAAAAATAAAAGGAATCTGCGACTTCCACCCTACTAGGGTGATACAGCGATATGTAACCTGGAGCGGGCCCCTCCCACCGCAGGGTGACCGACAGGAGAGCTGTGTGACAAGGCCCCTCCCACTGCAGGGTGACACGGGCTCGCAGGGAGTGCCGTATTATTACTACACAGGGCTGTGCATGCCCCAGTTTTGGGAGACACCTGTTCTCTGTGTCAGGAGAGCAGAACAGGTGAATGCAGGGAGCGGCTCCAGTCACGGTTAACTCCTTCACTGCCAGAAATGCCACCGCAGGGCGTGCTATCTGGGGGAACAGGTGTCTAAGGCTCCGCTCACATGGCCGGGTATTTTGAGGCTTTCAAGAATTGACATGTCGAGAGGAAACGCTGGGACTTGTGTTTATTTTTGAAGGACTCTGGCTCAGTATCGACACGTAATGGTCAAAAAATGCAATTCGTGTGGGGGTTTGTTTTTTGTTTTTTTTTTTCACTGCTATTTTTCTGAAATTGCAGTAAAGACATTGCGTTTTTACCACGGTTTTGGAAAATCACAATGACAAAGCCTTAGTATAGGTTTGTTTCATTCATACTTTTTTATTTTAAGTGGATTCGATGTGAATTTTGAGGCCATAAATATATAATTATATATATATATATATATATATATATATATATATATATGTGTGTGTATAGTATAAAATATATATATATATTTTTTTTTTCTATTTTTATTATTTTGTGGTTTAATTATGCAACGGCGTTACTTACATGCATCTCTTCAGTTTCCCCTTTAAAAGCCGACTAACAAATAAGTACAGCTACACATTGGGCAGGAGTTTTCATGAAATCCCATCCGTTTTGCCTCCATTAATATTTTCTGCATTACAGACGTAAAATCAGAACTATACGGGAACGTGGCCTCCAGCAAAACTGCTTCAAAATCCACTAAAAATTGTGAACACTCCTTTTTTTTTTCCCAACCGTGTTTCAAAATTGAATTTCATTTTTTTTTTTTTTTTTAATCTATAAGTCGTCTTTGCAGCAGAACCAGTTCCAAAAAAAAAAATCCTCGAAACCCCGACTCTCTCACTTGCAAGACAATGTTCCCACATAGCGTAAACTAAATTCTTTTTTTTTTTTGGGCAGAGAATTTATTTTTTTGTGTTTTAACAGATCAAGTAAAGTGGATGTGATTTACCGAATTTGTGCCCACTGTGTTCAAAGTTGCTGTTGAACTGTGAGGTTTTTTTTTTTTTGCTGTGTTTTATTTGTTGGTTGCTCCATAGACTTCAATAAGTTACCTGGAAAAAATGCATGTAAAAAAAAAATGCAATTTCATTTTGTAAATGCAAAATTAAGCATAAAAAATGTGTATTGCTATTGAGCATGTTGATGCAGACACCTGCAGAAAAAGACTTTTGTAAGTAGTACCAGGCTGTGTAATAAAATACCGAAGTCAAAAAGAAATGTCTTTTATAAAATTGAATGTGTGTGTGTATCACCAACCAATCCCTAAGCATCTTTCATTCATTCATTCATTCATTCACTCATTCATCTTTTCATTATAATTTGTTATAACTAACCATAGTTAGTTACTATGCCCGGGCCACGCCGGGTTCTTCAGCTAGTATATTTATAACGCTCAGGTTGGGAGAGCCGCTGCCAGTCCGTGCTCAGACGTCTGCATGAACCCTTAGGCCGTGTTCACACCTTCAGTATTTGGTCAGTATTTTACATCAATATTTGTAAGCCAAGACCAGGAGTGGGTGAAAAATACAGAAGTGGTGACATGTTTCTATTATAATGTTCCTCTGATAGTTCCACTCCTGCTTTTGGCTGATCAAATACTTAATTTGTGAACGTGGCCTCAATCAGAGTTCCTCCTCCACTGATTATGGAGCATTTTTTTTTTACTATCTTCTGGGCCCCTCAGTTTTAAAAGCTGAGCCCCTCAGTAATAATAGGTGTATAACACAGAACTTCTTTGTGGGAATGGCCATGTCTTGATTGGCCAGCTTCAGAGGAGAAAAAGTAAAAAAAAATATATACCATATATATATATATATATATATATATATATATATTTTTATACCCTTTGGTATCTGGCATGTACGAGCCCTAGTGTGTAAGTCGTAATGCTGGGTGGTGTCTCCTCTTGTGGGCACATATTTCTTGTCAGCTCAGACTTCTTCCCCTCCCGCCATTGTATCTGTGAGGCCCCATAGTCATTACATGGGCTTTGTGACTGTACGTGCCTTCTGGCGCTTTGTGGGCCTCAGCGGCTGTGTACGTAGTGTAAATACACATAAATCACCTATGGGTTGAGTTCTGTGCTGTGTCATAAACCGCCGGTCTGTGGTGTTGGAGACTTTACTTCATAGTGACCGGCCTTCTCTTCCTACCAAACTCCTGCACTAAAGCTTTCCGGCCCTGATGAAAATAATGACTAATGGTCACTTGGATTCTAACGTGGCAGTGGGTTATGGCGCCATGTTGATGCGCAGCCCACCTGTATGCCCCCTCACCGAACAGTTTACACACAGACACCTGCGTTTCTTGTGTCGGCCGCCTCAGTATCTAACATGGCGAGGATGTTTCTAACCATATAATAAATACTTGCTTAGCCTACAAAATATCCCTGTAGGACCGTGTCAGTCTTGTGCTGATCTTTTCGAAGCCTTTGTGATGTACTAAAGCCGACAGGATTACCGTAGACTGAGGTAATTGATCCCGTCTGAATGTAGGGTAGAGGTGTGTATGGCTCCTGGTCGTTGAAGATGATTTGGGCCTGGGATAAGTGCTTTATATCAGGGATGGGTGGTGCCAGGTGACAATGGCGGACAGACATGACAGACTTGGTCCTGATGTAGAGTATAACATGATAGGACACATCAAGGACTCGAAAGACTTCATGACTCGTTTTTACAGAAAACGATATAGGGTGAACTGAGGAACGTGGACAATCAGAGGTTTGGTATCAACTGGTCTGGCTTCTCCTCTTAGAATCTCGACAGGTCAAGAAGAAGGAGCCCAAAGCTGGACCTAGTGATTGTCCTCAACACCAAAGTAGATCCTTGACCAAATCATAAAACAATCGGTCCGTCAGAAGCTCTATAAGCTGTATCCTACAGAGGATAAGACGGTCTGGGTCTATCTACATGACCGGAAGACGTTTGCAGCACTGTGGATATTGGCCATCACCGATGTCTCACTCCTCAATGGGTTGTGTTCGTGAAAACCCATGCAGAATGGAGACCTGTTCATGTCAACAAAGTAGATCAATTTGCCTATTTCTGCCCCCGGTGTATTGCATTCAGCTGAATGAGAACCAGGATCAAAGGTTTTCAGAAATTAGGGTCTCTTCATACTGCTTCTCTTTCTGCTGTTTTTTTTTTTTTTTTTTAGCAGGTCAGCTCAAAAAAAAATGGCAAAAAAAAAGGCAAAAGCGCTAACCAAACTGTCAAAATAGAATAGTGTTATTAATTAGGATGGGAAAACGATTTTCTGGTCATATGTTCAGCCTCTGGAATATCTTTTGGACTCTTTGAAGATGCTGAGCGTTTGACAAAGCGAGCAACCATTCTTTTGGGCTTTTCCTTCTTGAAAATTTTTGTTAGCGCTTTTGCTTTTTATAAAGATGCCCCAAAATATGCTGAAAAAAAAAGATGAAAAAGTGTTCAGGAAACGAGCAAAATAACTGGAAAAAAAAAAAAAAAAAGCCACTTTAGGTTTACAAAAAAAAAAAATTAAAAATGTGCAAATTAAAATACAAATAAGGCGCAAATGAAAAATGAGCGAAACGCTGCATAAATTAGACAAAAAAAGGTGCAAATGCAATAATGAATCGGCGTGTTCTCAGCATCTCGCGTCCCCCGTCCCTCACGATCTCTGCGTGTCTCGCTCCTCAGGCTGTCTCGCTTCCTCACAATAGCGGATAAGCCCTGCAGGGCGGGAGGCGTATAATGCCATTAAGTCCTCTTTTATAGCTCCCCACTTTCCGGACCCTTTTTGTGCACGCTTCCTCTGAGGGCATAATGAGTGGAAGTGTGTCAGTAGCCCACTGTGGGTGACGGAGCGTGCGGGCGTCCTCCCTGCCTGTGTACGTCAATCTGTTGTGTGCTATATTACTGATTAAAGGGGAATTGTACTTGTCACTGATGAGGCCTTAATTACGAGACATTAAAATGCAAAGAATCTAGAAAGCTGCATCTATAATGATACGGCGGTCAGGAGCTTCTATCACCCTGGAAGAGCGGATCTGTAGGAGAATCTGTGGCGGTGATATCACCTGCTGAAGGGTGAAAGCGAAACTTCCTGATGTGGTGGAGACGGAGGACTGACGATAGACTGACCACAACAGTAATTATAAATGAGGAGTCTGTAGTAACCTGCCCACTAATTATATATAAATATCTGTCTTGTACACAGTGTATGGAGCATGCTGGTATAACCTGCTATCTTCTATTTATAATATATGTACAGCTGGTGTAACCTGGGCATCTTCTGTATATAATTATACAGCTGGTATAACCTGGGCATCTTCTGTATAGATATATGTAGCTGGTATAACCTGGGCATCTTCTATATAGAAGGTACATCTTGTATATAGTCCCATGAGCTAGGATTACGGAGCTTACATGAGAGGAGTGGCACAGAGGGTAAAGAACTGAGGCCGGGCCCTGGATCCATCCCCTGCCTGGGGCCATATTTCACCGTGCCCTGACCCTGCATAGATAACCACACGCAATCCTGATTTATCGCTGTAGAAGATGATGATGATGATGATGAGCGTCTGTTTCCTATTACAGGACTGTGGCATCTGAAGTTCGGAAGCAGGTCTCCAGAGAGTATGGGGGGTCTCCGCAGCCATCGAAGAAGCGTGCCGGGGGGACACAGGCTGTGAGTCTCTGATCTTTTCAGCCATGGTTATCATTGTTTTTTTTTTGTCATCCGTCATACTTCCCTTTTTTCACACCTCTGGTGCAGGTCCCGCTATCAGATGTGGTCGAGCCCCTGGATTTTGAGGCGTATTTGACCACCCACCCCCCTGATTCAGAATGTGAAGCCTTGAGGGATCTATACGATTTTCCTACCGATGACATTGAGATCCTGTATGAGCCACGAGAATGCCGCACACTAGAACCTGCTGCTCCGGAAGAAGGGTGAGCTGGGGGTTATGTGCCGTTATGTAGAGATGTTTATGTGTATACCAGTACAGTGTACCTGTAAAGAAGAAGGAAATTTAGATCTTTAGGCAGAAAAAATCTTGTCATACACAACAGTGCAGTCTATGGCTCACTGTTACAGTTTTTGCCTTTTTTGCTGTAGGTTCCTAGACTGCCCTCTGCATTAAGAGAAGAAAGAGAAAAAAAAAAATATATACGTCAAAAGTTAATCCCAACATAAATGAGAGCACAAAGTGCAAGCCTAAAATATCATATAAGTGTTACTCCACAATAATCAGAAATCAAAGAAATCTGTATAAACAATAGATATTGTATTGAGGTACACAATAAAACTTAAAAGTACGGTAATTAAAATCAAGATGCAATGACAGAATAGGGAGGCCGATGAGAGAAAAAAAATAATGAAGACCATACAAGGGGCAGCCGCTGGATGGGAAAATACTACCAAGGAATAATGATACCGGGCATGTATATCCACAAAGCTAATTACAGTGCAGTTCTGAAAGTTGTTTCTATAGAAATTTGGTGTAATGTAATACACACAAATAGTGTAATGTAATACACAAAGTTAAGTTAATAGTAAAGAGATAGAGATGTATTATAGTCAGACTTACCCAAAAATAGAATGTGTCACCACATCGGCCTCCATCTCGGACCCCGGCGCGCGTCAACCCTTCTTCATCAGGGGATCCAGTATCCCCTGCCCCCTGCAACTATGTTAGAAGCCCATATAAGAGCTCCTAATATTTCCTGTGTCATTGACCCCCCCCCTCCCATTTATGATTTTTGCTTTTCATTTTCAGTCATAGACCGTTTTCAGTTCAATCCTTTTTATTTCACCGCCATTTTTGTTCTACAGAAAGCTGGACGCTCGAGTCCGAGACGCGTTAAAGGTGTATACGCACGACTGGGTGATTGCCCAGAGGAGGTAAGTGACTGCCTGCAGGGCGAACACACACTATACTCCAGCGTGCAATGGCTGAAGATCTATATGGGGTATTCTGAACAGGTCTTTGATTTGCCAGTCTTCCCTTTTCCTTTTATATAATATACACCCAGTTTATCTCATCAGTTAGTAAAGTTGGGTTGTCTAAAATGAGGTTTTCCAAAAAGCAGAGGAAACCGATGTAATATTGGATATACATTGGAGTGCAAACTCTTTGTAACGGGTCGTTTGGCGAAATGAGCCCTGTTATATCATTCACACGTAGAACTTGTCACCCTTTTATCCACCATTCAGGTCACAGAAACAAAGCACAGCGTACACCCCGATCACTGCCGAGCGGCAGAGACAACGTCAAAAGAACCTCACCCGACAGATCTATGAGCTGGATGAGGCTCCCGAAGAGAAGGCAAGTGCCGAGGAGCAGGTATGTGATATGTTTGTCAGATATTACAGGGCAGCCTGTGGCTCACTGTTAGAGTTTCTGCCCTTCACACTGCAGGTCCCAATAAAACTACAGTTAGGTCCAGAAATATTTGGACAGTGACAGAATCATCGTGATTTCAGCTCTGCAGACCAAAAGTTTGTATGTAAAATGAAAGAACTGAGATGCAATTGAATTGAAGAGACATTTAGTTTTATTTTAAAGGGGTCAGCTGCCATGTGCCCATAACAGCCGCGGGTGGAATCTCGATCCACCCATGGCTGTTAACATGTTGAATGTCTCTGTCAATATTCAATAGCGGCATTTAACATGGCTGCTTCGGAAGTGCATCGCTAATCTCGCCCATTGGGGCACCCGTCACATCATTGCGGGGTGCCGAAGAGTTGACATGACAATCCGGTCTGCATGTGACCTCTGTGGTTGTCATTGCTGATCTGCTATGAACGCCGCCCCATAGCCGGCGTTCATAGCAGACGATCAATTCAGCTACACATAGTATGTTTGGCACAGGCGATCAGACGATTGCCGCTTCAAGTCTCCTAAAGCAGGGTTCCCCAACTCCAGTCCTCAAGGCCCACCAACAGGTCATGTTTTCAGGATTTCCTTAGTATTGCCCAGGTGATAATTGCATCATACAAAGGAAATCCTGAAAACATGACCTGTTGGTGGGCCTTGAGGACTGGAGTTGGGGAACCCTGTCATAAACAGACTATAGAAGCATGTAAAAAGTAGAAATATTTTTTTTAAATATTAAAAAATATAAAATCAACCCCTTCTGCCCCATTCAAAATAAAGCAATAAAAAATACACATATTTGGTATCGCTGTGTTCAGAAACGCCTGATCTGTCAAAATATAACTAGAATGAATCCTATTGGTAAAAGGAGGAACAAGAGAAAAAATCAAACCGCTAGTATTACTCTTTTTTAGTCGCCGAAACATTGCAATAAAATGCAAATGGCGCCATATTTTTTTTTTTTTTTTTACAAACTGGATTTTTTTTTTCACCACTTAAATAAAGAACCTAGACATGTTTGGTGTCTGCGTACTCGTAATGACCCGGATCATAATGGCAGGTCAGTTTTAGCATTTAATGAACATGGTAGAAAACAAAACAAAAAATAAATGCACTTTTTTTTTTGCAATTTCACGGGACTTTGAATTTTTTTCCCGTTTTCCAGTGCACGATATGGTAAAACCAATGGTGTCGTTCAAAAGTACAACTCATCCCACAAAAACAAGCCCTCACACGGCCATAGTGATGGAAAAATAAAAAAGTTATGGCTCTGGGAAGGAGGGAGCAAAAAACAAACTCATAAAGAAAAAAGCCCAAGGTCATGAAGGAATTTTCCGTGTTGAACCCTCTGTATTTGCTCTTGTGAAGTCTTCTCTTAATGTACTTAAATACTAAACACTGACTTCCTGATGAGTGTTCTTCACTTTGTGGAAGTTGTGAAGAGGTTTTTCTTCATATAGAAAGAATTCTCCCATCACCCACCAGTGTTGTCTTCAGTGAAGGTCCATGCCCTTTTGTATTTCCAAGCTTACCATTGCACTTTTTTTTTTTTTGCAGAATATACCAAAACTGTTGATTTGGCCACTCCTAACATTTCTGCCATCTCTCTGCTTGATTTTTATTTTTTTTTGCTGCCTAATGATGGTCTGTTTCTCTTCTATTGAGAGCTTCTTTGACCGCATGTTGTGGGTTCACAGCAACAGCTTTCAAATGCAAATGAAACACCTGGAATCAGCTCCAAACCTTTTGCCTGCTTAATCGATAATGGATTAATGAGGGAATAGTCAACGCAGTCCATTAAAGAGCTTTTTTAGATATTTGTCCAATTACTTTTAGTCCCTTGAAAAAGAGGCAGCCATGTATTAAAGAGCTGTAATTCCTAAACCCTTAATCCAATTAGGATGTGAATACTCTCAAATTAAAGCTGAGAGACGGCACTATAAGCCCGTATTAATTATCTTGAATAGATTTTGATAAACAACTACAATGGCAAAACTTGTGTCTCTGTCTATTTCTGTCCCTAACTGTATACTATTATAAAATAATAATAATAATATATTTATTTTATTTTTTTGCGGGACCAGTTGTAGTTTTGAAGAAAATCCTTCATTTTACTATATAAACCAAAGATTTGCTTGTCGCCTTTTTATTGAGATTTTTTTTAATTAGTTTTTTTAAACAATTTGAAACCGCGATCACCTATTTCATGGATTGTATTGGAAAACTGGGTACCTCCTATAAAGCCTAAACACAGGCTAAAAAGGGGAACTCTAGTATGCCCCTGGCTGCTGTGTGGGGGCTAATGGCCAGCAGAACAGCGATCCTAAATGTTGAAGCCATTGATATTTCGTTGTCAAGCTTGACTACAGCATTTAAGAGGTTAAACTACTGCAATCAGAGCTAGTTCGGATTGCATCAGATCTTCTTGGGTGCCGGCTATACAACCCAGCTGACACCCTGCGCTTTATGGCGCGTGCTCGACTCCTGAGCCCGCTCCATACATGTCGTGTGCACATGCGCTAAACATGTATGGTGGCTGTAGCTATGGGATTAATACATACTGTCCCATAGCAACCAATCACAGTGTAGCTTTCATTTTTGAAACTGCTGTGGTAAAATGAAAGCTGAGTTTCGATTGGTTGCTATGGGCAAACCATTCTGAAAAATGAGGCCTGATATTTTTTTTATCTGCAGGCCCTACCCCGTCCACTTCTTCATCTCTGTGGAGACAGGTGTTGTGTCCTAGTCTTCCCATCTGTGGCGTCATGGCCGTAGGGTGTCAGACACAGCCGGGGAGACCCCGAGGGAAAGGCGACAGGCGACTGTTCCTCACATGGAAAGATAAATATGACCAGTGCAAAATGAGGAACCAAGTCTGACACTTTTCTTTTATTTTAGCGTTATTTTACAGAGGGAACTATAAATGTACCGGTAATTTGTCATTTAGGACCCATTGGTCTTTAAGGGGTTAAAAGGACGAGGAACTGAAAACAATTGCCGATTTTATTTTTTTCGTGTGGATGCATCAGAGGGGCATCAGGCTGAAACGTGATGGGTGATGTGCGCCATGTCCACGTCATTGTTAACATAGACTTCATCTTTTCCCTGATTCCATAGGAAGAAAAAAAAAGGGCGTCTGTGTCCATGGATGAGACCCCGCGAGGAAGCTGGGCCTCTAGTATATTTGACTTGAAGAACTCTGCACCTGACCCCTTATTAGCGAACCTTCTAGACAGAGCCCCTCCTGAGGAGATGGACAGGATCAATGAGGAGCAGAGGAGGGACAACAGACACCCCCACGTCCTGTCGTTATACCCTGCCCCTGATGAGGTAATACTGAGCACTACTACTGCCATATACTGTATGTGACTGCCTGATCCTCCTATTACAGTACAGTAACCCGGCTCCTGACCTCCTATTACCCTGTAACCTCTTATTACAGAAACCTGGCTCCTGATCCTCATATTACCCTGTAACCTCTTATTACAGTAACTCGGCTCCTGATCCTCTTATTACCCTGTAACCTCTTATTACAGTAACCCGGCTCCTGATCCTCTTATTACCCCTGTAACCTCTTATTACAGCAACCCGGCTCCTGTTCCTCTTATTACCCCTGTAACCTCTTATTACAGTAACCCGGCTCCTGATCCTTTATTACCCCTGTAACCTCTTATTACAGTAACCCGGCTCCTGATCCTCATATTACCCCTGTAACCTCTTATTACAGTAACCCGGCTCCTGATCCTCTTATTACCCTGTAACCTCTTATTACAGTAACCCGGCTCCTGATCCTCTTATTACCCCTGTAACCTCTTATTACAGTAACCCGGCTCCTGATCCTCATATTACCCCTGTAACCTCTTATTACAGTAACCTGGCTCCTGATCCTCTTATTACCCTGTAACCTCTTATTACAGTAACCCGGCTCCTGATCCTCTTATTACCCCTGTAACCTCTTATTACAGTAACCCGGCTCCTGATCCTCTTATTACCCCTGTAACCTCTTATTACAGTAACCCGGCTCCTGATCCTCATATTACCCCTGTAACCTCTTATTACAGTAACTCGGCTCCTGATCCTCTTATTACCCTGTAACCTCTTATTACAGTAACCCGGCTCCTGATCCTCTTATTACCCCTGTAACCTCTTATTACAGTAACCCGGCTCCTGATTCTCTTATTACCCCTGTAACCTCTTATTACAGAAACCTGGCTCCTGATCCTCTTATTACCCTGTAACCTCTTATTACAGAAACCCGGCTCCTGATCCTCCTATTACCCTGTAACCTCTTATTACAGAAACCCGGC
>JARQOD010000004.1:543079491-543133959 GCA_033576555.1 Oophaga sylvatica | reverse complement strand
TTTTTTTAGTCGCCGAAACATTGCAATAAAATGCAAATGGCGCCATATTTTTTTTTTTTTTTTTTACAAACTGGATTTTTTTTTTCACCACTTAAATAAAGAACCTAGACATGTTTGGTGTCTGCGTACTCGTAATGACCCGGAATCATAATGGCAGGTCAGTTTTAGCATTTAATGAACATGGTAGAAAACAAAACAAAAAATAAATGCACTTTTTTTTTTGCAATTTCACGGGACTTTGAATTTTTTTCCCGTTTTCCAGTGCACGATATGGTAAAACCAATGGTGTCGTTCAAAAGTACAACTCATCCACAAAAACAAGCCCTCACACGGCCATAGTGATGGAAAAATAAAAAGTTATGGCTCTGGGAAGGAGGGGAGCAAAAAACAAACTCATAAAAAAAAAGCCCAAGGTCATGAAGGAATTTTCCGTGTTGAACCCTCTGTATTTGCTCTTGTGAAGTCTTCTACTTAAATACTAAAACACTGACTTCCTGATGAGTGTTCTTCACTTTGTGGAAGTTGTGAAGAGGTTTTTCTTCATATGAAAGAATTCTCCCATCACCCACCAGTGTTGTCTTCAGTGAAGGTCCATGCCCTTTTGTATTTCCAAGCTTACCATTGCACTTTTTTTTTTTTTGCAGAATATACCAAAACTGTTGATTTGGCCACTCCTAACATTTCTGCCATCTCTCTGCTTGATTTTTTATTTTTTTTTGCTGCCTAATGATGGTCTGTTTCTCTTCTATTGAGAGCTTCTTTGACCGCATGTTGTGGGTTCACAGCAACAGCTTTCAAATGCAAATGAAACACCTGGAATCAGCTCCAAACCTTTTGCCTGCTTAATCGATAATGGATTAATGAGGGAATAGTCAACGCAGTCCATTAAAGAGCTTTTTTAGATATTTGTCCAATTACTTTTAGTCCCTTGAAAAAGAGGCAGCCATGTATTAAAGAGCTGTAATTCCTAAACCCTTAATCCAATTAGGATGTGAATACTCTCAAATTAAAGCTGAGAGACGGCACTATAAGCCCGTATTAATTATCTTGAATAGATTTTGATAAACAACTACAATGGCAAAACTTGTGTCTCTGTCTATTTCTGTCCCTAACTGTATACTATTATAAAATAATAATAATAATATATTTATTTTATTTTTTTTGCGGGACCAGTTGTAGTTTTGAAGAAAATCCTTCATTTTACTATATAAACCAAAGATTTGCTTGTCGCCTTTTTATTGAGATTTTTTTTAATTAGTTTTTTTAAACAATTTGAAACCGCGATCACCTATTTCATGGATTGTATTGGAAAACTGGGTACCTCCTATAAAGCCTAAACACAGGCTAAAAAGGGGGAACTCTAGTATGCCCCTGGCTGCTGTGTGGGGGCTAATGGCCAGCAGAACAGCGATCCTAAATGTTGAAGCCATTGATATTTCGTTGTCAAGCTTGACTACAGCATTTAAGAGGTTAAACTACTGCAATCAGAGCTAGTTCGGATTGCATCAGATCTTCTTGGGTGCCGGCTATACAACCCAGCTGACACCCTGCGCTTTATGGCGCGTGCTCGACTCCTGAGCCCGCTCCATACATGTCGTGTGCACATGCGCTAAACATGTATGGTGGCTGTAGCTATGGGATTAATACATACTGTCCCATAGCAACCAATCACAGTGTAGCTTTCATTTTTGAAACTGCTGTGGTAAAATGAAAGCTGAGTTTCGATTGGTTGCTATGGGCAAACCATTCTGAAAAATGAGGCCTGATATTTTTTTTATCTGCAGGCCCTACCCCGTCCACTTCTTCATCTCTGTGGAGACAGGTGTTGTGTCCTAGTCTTCCCATCTGTGGCGTCATGGCCGTAGGGTGTCAGACACAGCCGGGGAGACCCCGAGGGAAAGGCGACAGGCGACTGTTCCTCACATGGAAAGATAAATATGACCAGTGCAAAATGAGGAACCAAGTCTGACACTTTTCTTTTATTTTAGCGTTATTTTACAGAGGGAACTATAAATGTACCGGTAATTTGTCATTTAGGACCCATTGGTCTTTAAGGGGTTAAAAGGACGAGGAACTGAAAACAATTGCCGATTTTATTTTTTTCGTGTGGATGCATCAGAGGGGCATCAGGCTGAAACGTGATGGGTGATGTGCGCCATGTCCACGTCATTGTTAACATAGACTTCATCTTTTCCCTGATTCCATAGGAAGAAAAAAAAAGGGCGTCTGTGTCCATGGATGAGACCCCGCGAGGAAGCTGGGCCTCTAGTATATTTGACTTGAAGAACTCTGCACCTGACCCTTATTAGCGAACCTTCTAGACAGAGCCCCTCCTGAGGAGATGGACAGGATCAATGAGGAGCAGAGGAGGGACAACAGACACCCCACGTCCTGTCGTTATACCCTGCCCCTGATGAGGTAATACTGAGCACTACTACTGCCATATACTGTATGTGACTGCCTGATCCTCCTATTACAGTACAGTAACCCGGCTCCTGAGCCTCCTATTACCCTGTAACCTCTTATTACAGAAACCTGGCTCCTGATCCTCATATTACCCTGTAACCTCTTATTACAGTAACTCGGCTCCTGATCCTCTTATTACCCTGTAACCTCTTATTACAGTAACCGGCTCCTGATCCTCTTATTACCCCTGTAACTCTTATTACAGTAACCCGGCTCCTGTCCTCTTATTACCCCTGTAACCTCTTATTACAGTAACCCGGCTCCTGATTCCTCTTATTACCCCTGTAACCTCTTATTACAGTAACCGGCTCTGATCCTCTTATTACCCCTGTAACCTCTTATTACAGTAACCCGGCTCCTGATCCTCTTATTACCCTGTAACCTCTTATTACAGTAACCGGCTCCTGATCCTCTTATTACCCTGTAACCTCTTATTACAGTAACCGGCTCCTGATCCTCTTATTACCCTGTAACCTCTTATTACAGTAACCGGCTCCTGATCCTCTATTACCCTGTAACCTCTTATTACAGTAACCCGGCTCCTGATCCTCTTATTACCCTGTAACCTCTTATTACAGTAACCCGGCTCCTGATCCTCTTATTACCCTGTAACCTCTTATTACAGTAACCCGGCTCCTGATCCTCTATTACCCTGTAACCTCTTATTACAGTAACCGGCTCCTGATCCTCTTATTACCCTGTAACCTCTTATTACAGTAACCCGGCTCCTGATCCTCTTATTACCCTGTAACCTCTTATTACAGTAACCCGGCTCCTGATCCTCTTATTACCCTGTAACCTCTTATTACAGTAACCCGGCTCCTGATCCTCTTATTACCCTGTAACCTCTTATTACAGTAACCCGGCTCCTGATCCTCTTATTACCCTGTAACCTCTTATTACAGAAACCCGGCTCCTGATCCTCTATTACCCTGTAACCGCTCTGATCTCTATTACAGTACAGTAACCCGGCTCCTGATCCTCCTATTACCTGTAACTCTTATTACAGTAACCCGGCTCCTGATCCTCTTATTACCCTGTAACCTCTTATTACAGTAACCGGCTCCTGATCCTCTTATTACCCTGTAACCCTTATTACAGTAACCCGGCTCCTGATCCTCTTATTACCCTGTAACCCTTATTACAGTAACCGGCTCCTGATCCTCTTATTACCCTGTAACCCCTTATTACAGTAACCCGGCTCCTGATCCTCTTATTACTGTAACCCCTTATTACAGTAACCGGCTCTGATCCTCTTATTACAGTAACCGGCTCCTGATCCTTGATTACCGTCCCTTATTCGTAACCCTCGTAACCTCTTATTACAGTAACCCGGCTCCTGATCCTCTTATTACCCTGTAACCTCTTATTACAGTAACCCGGCTCCTGATCCTCTTATTACCCTGTAACCTCTTATTACAGTAATCCGGCTCCTGATCCTCTTATTACCCTGTAACCTCTTATTACAGTAACCCGGCTCCTGATCCTCTATTACCCTGTAACCTCTTATTACAGTAACCCGGCTCCTGATCCTCTTATTACCCTGTAATCTCTTATTACAGTAACCCGGCTCCTGATCCTCTTATTACCCTGTAACCTCTTATTACAGTAACCCGCCCTGATCCTCTTATTACCCTGTAGCCTCTTATTACAATATCCCAGCTCTAGATTCTCTTATTACCCCTGTAACCTCTTATTACAGTAACCAGGCTCCTGATCCTCTCATTACCTGTACCATCTTATTACAGTAACCTGCCCTGATGAGTAATACTGAGCACTATACTGCCAGAAAGTGCAAATACTGTATGTGACTGCCTGATCCTCTTATTACAGTACAGTAACCGGCTCTGATCCCTGTAACCTTTTATTACAGTAACCCGGCTCTGATCCTCTTATTACCCTGTAACCTCTTATTACAGCAACCGGCTCCTGATCCTCTTATTACCCTGTAACTTCTTATTACAGTAACCCGGCTCCTGATCCTCTTATTACCCTGTAACCTCTTATTACAGTAACCGGCTCTGATCCTCTTATTACCCTGTAACCTCTTATTACAGTAACCCGGCTCCTATTCCTCTTATTACCCTGTAACCTCTTATTACAGTAAACCCGGCTCCTGATCCTCTTATTACCCTGTAACCTCTTATTACGGTAACCCGGCTCCTGAGCCTCTTATTACCCTGTAACCTCTTATTACAGTAACCGGCTCTTGATCCTCTTATTATCCTGTAACCTCTTATTACAGTAACCCTGCTCCTGATCCTCTTATTACCCTGTAACCTCTTATTACAGTATCCGGCTCCTGATCCTCTTATTACCCTGTAACCTCTTATTACAGTAACCAGGCTCCTGATCCTCTTATTACCCTGTAACCTCTTATTACAGCAACCCGGCTCCTGATCCTCCTATTACCCTGTAACCTCTTATTACAGTAACCCGGCTCCTGATCCTCTTATTACCCTGTAACCTCTTATTACAGTAGCCGGCTCCTGATCCTCTTATTACCCTGTAACCTCTTATTACAGTAACCCGGCTCCTGATCCTCTTATTACCCTGTAACCTCTTATTACAGTAACCGGCTCCTGATCCTCTTATTACCCTGTAACCTCTTATTAGAGTAACCCGGCTCCTGATCCTCTTGTTACCCTGTAACCTCTTATTACAGTAACCCGGCTCCTGATCCTCTTATTACCACTGTAACCTCTTATTACAGTAACCCGGCTCCTGATCCTCTTATTACCCTGTAACCTCTTATTACAGTAACCCGGTCCTGATCCTCTTATTACCCCTGTAACCTCTTATTACAGTAACCCGGCCCTGATCCTCTTATTACCCCTGTAACCTCTTATTACAGTAACCCGCTCCTTATCCTCTTATTACCCTGTAACCCTTATTACAGTAACCCGGCTCCTGATCCTCTTATTACCCTGTAACCTCTTATTACAGTAACCCGGCTCCTGATCCTCTTATTACCCTGTAACCTCTTATTACAGTAACCTGGCTCCTGATCCTCTTATTACCCTGTAACCTCTTATTACAGTAACCCGGCTCCTGATCCTCTTATTACCCTGTAACCTCTTATTAAGTAACCCGGCTCCTGATCCTCTTATTACCCCTGTAACCTCTTATTACAGTAACCCGGCTCCTGATCCTCTTATTACCCTGTAACCTCTTATTACAGTAACCCGGCTCCTGATCCTCTTATTACTCCTGTAACCTCATTACAGTAACCCGGCTCCTGATCCTCTTATTACCCTGTAACCTCTTATTACAGTAACCCGGCTCCTGATCCTCTTATTACCCCTGTAACCTCTTATTACAGTAACCCGGCTCCTGATCCTCTTATTACCCTATAACCTCTTATTACAGTAACCCGGCTCCTGATCCTCTTATTACCCCTGTAACCCCTTATTACAGTAACCCGGCTCCTGATCCTCTTATTACCCTGTAACCTCTTATTACAGTAACCCGGCTCCTGATCCTCTTATTACCCTGTAACCTCTTATTACAGTAACCTGGCTCCTGATCCTCTTATTACCCCTGTAACCTCTTATTACAGTAACCCGGCTCCTGATCCTCTTATTACCCCTGTAACCTCTTATTACAGTAACCCGGCTCCTGATCCTCTTATTACCCTATAACCTCTTATTACAGTAACCCGGCTCCTGATCCTCTTATTACCCTTTAACCTTGTATTATTTATTTCACAGTTTCTTTTTTTCCATGGTTTTCTTCTGTAGGATGAAGCTGTTGAGCGCTCCACTATTCCCGAGGTGCCCAAGGAGCACTTTGGACAGAGAATCTTAGTGAAGTGTATATCGCTTAAGTGAGTTTTAGTCTCTTTGCTTTACCTTTTTCCCTTTTGACATTTGTGTGTTTTTTGTTTTGTTTTTTTGTTTGTTGTAATATACTATATTTTTCTCTCTTAGGTTTGAGATTGAGATTGAACCGATATTTTGTGTCATGGCCTTGTATGATGCTAAAGAGAAGAAAAAGGTCAGTGTCTGGAATTTGACGTGTATAATGAGCTCCTATTTCCCCAAATTAATTTAGAAACTTTCTGCAGTAAATGAGATTACTTTACATACAGTACCTACATTTTTTTTTATTTTTTTTTTTAAAGTGCACCTCTTGGTGACGGCAGCAAGAGTTTCAGCCTTTTGCTAAAAATTTGAAAGGGTCGTCCATTGTGCCTCATGGCAGCTACTTCTATACTGATTTTTATGGTACATCATTTCTGTAGGGTATGAGTGGGTGTGTATAGATATAAAGTATATATATTAATATATATATATATATATATATATATATATATATATATATATTATTTTTTTTTAATTTTGCTCTATCCTCAGATATCAGAAAGCTTCCATTTCGATTTGAACTCAGACGCCATGAAAAATTTGCTGCGGACACAAGGTGGCCACCAAGCGCCCTCCACCCTTGCGAGATCCGCCATCTTCTCCATCACATACCCATCACCTGACATATTTCTCGTCATCAAGGTGCTTTAGGACAGGGTGCTGGCTGTGACTCTGTATGTGGGTTTAGTACAGCGGTGGGAAGGGGGTTTGTGCTATTGATTATAAAGGGAGGGGTTGCGGGGTGTCTTCCATTTTCCATACTGCTCACCGTTTGATGTACGTTTGTATCCAGATACCCTTATACTGATTTGTATGACCTGTTTTCCAGCTGGAGAAGGTCCTACAGCAAGGGGACATAGGGGAATGCTGCGAACCCTACATGGTCCTAAAGGAGAGTGATGGCATCAAGGTGAGATACTCTGATGACCTTCAATATTGCTGCCTGGATGGTGACATTATCAGGAATAATACTATTGTTTTTTTGTTGTTTTGTTTTTTTTATATCACGAACAAGATTGTGTTTGCTTTAGCGGCAGCTGCTTGACACTGAGTGCTGCCATTCAATTAGAATTAGCTATGTTGTGTCCAAGCTGCTACTTTTGGCAAGATTATTCCTAACAACTATGGGGACAGGGTTTCCTTTCTAGGGGGAGTTCCTAACAACTATGGGACAGGGTTTCCTTTCTAGGGGAGTTCCTAACATCTATGGGGACAGGGTTTCCTTTCTAGGGGTAGTTCCTAACATCTATGGGGACAGGGTTTCCTTTCTAGGGAGAGTTCCTAACATCTATGGGACAGGGTTTCCTTTCTAGGGAGTTCCTAACATCTATGGGGACAGGGTTTCCTTTCTAGGGGAGTTCCTAACATCTATGGGGACAGGGTTTCCTTTCTAGGGGGAGTTCCTAACATCTATGGGGACAGGGTTTCCTTTCTAGGGAGTTCCTAACATCTATGGGACAGGGTTTCCTTTCTAGGGGAGTTCCTAACATCTATGGGGACAGGGTTCCTTACTAGGGGAGTTCCTAACATCTATGGGACAGGGTTTCCTTTCTAGGGAGTTCCTACATCTATGGGACAGGGTTTCCTTTCTAGGGGGAGTTCCTAACATCTATGGGGACAGGGTTTCCTTCTAAGGGAGTTCCTAACATCTATGGGGACAGGTTTCCTTTCTAGGGAGTTCCTACATCTATGGGGACAGGGTTCCTTTCTAGGGGGAGTTCCTAACATCTATGGGGACAGGGTTTCCTTTCTAGGGGAGTTCCTAACATCTATGGGGACAGGGTTTCCTTCTAGGGGAGTTCCAACATCTATGGGGACAGGGTTTCCTTTCTAGGGGAGTTCCTAACATCTATGGGACAGGGTTTCCTTTCTAGGGGAGTTCCTAACATCTATGGGGACAGGGTTTCCTTTCTAGGGGAGTTCCAACATCTATGGGGACAGGGTTTCCTTTCTAGGGGAGTTCCAACATCTATGGGGACAGGGTTTCCTTCTAGGGGGAGTTCCTAACATCTATGGGGACAGGGTTTCCTTTCTAGGGGGAGTTCCCAACATCTATGGGGACAGGGTTTCCTTTCTAGGGGAGTTCCTAACATCTATGGGACAGGGTTTCCTTTCTAGGGGAGTTCCTAACATCTATGGGGACAGGGTTTTTTTTTTTTTTTTTTTTTTTTTTTTATGGGACAGGGTTTCCTTCTAGGGGGAGTTCCTAACATCTATGGGACAGGGTTTCCTTTCTAGGGGAGTTCCTAACATCTATGGGGACAGGGTTTCCTTTCTAGGGGAGTTCCTAACATCTATGGGACAGGGTTTCCTTTCTAGGGGGAGTTCCTAACACTATGGGACAGGGTTTCCTTTCTAGGGAGTTCCTAACATCTATGGGGACAGGGTTTCCTTTCTAGGGGAGTTCTAACATCTATGGGGACAGGGTTTCCTTTCTAGGGGAGTTCCTAAAACTATGGGGACAGGGTTTCCTTTCTAGGGAGTTCTAGCATCTATGGGACAGGGTTTCCTTTCTAGGGAGTTCCTAACATCTATGGGGACAGGGTTTCCTTCTAGGGAGTTCCTAACATCTATGGGGACAGGGTTTCCTTTCTAGGGGAGTTCCTAACATCTATGGGGACAGGTTTCCTTTCTAGGGGGAGTTCCTAACATCTATGGGGACAGGGTTTCCTTTCTAGGGGAGTTCCTAACATCTATGGGACAGGGTTTCCTTTCTAGGGGAGTTCCAACATCTATGGGGACAGGGTTCCTTTCTAGGGGAGTTCCTAACATCTGATGGGACAGGGTTTCCTTTCTAGGGGGAGTTCCTACATCTATGGGACAGGGTTTCCTTTCTAGGGGAGTTCCTAACATCTATGGGGACAGGGTTTCCTTTCTAGGGGAGTTCCTAACATCTATGGGGACAGGGTTTCCTTTCTAGGGGAGTTCCTAACATCTATGGGGACAGGGTTTCCTTTCTAGGGGGAGTTCTAACATCTATGGGACAGGTTTCCTTTCTAGGGAGTTCCTAGCATCTATGGGGACAGGGTTTCCTTTCTAGGGGGAGTTCCTAACATCTATGGGACAGGGTTTCCTTTCTAGGGAGTTCCTAACATCTATGGGGACAGGGTTTCCTTTCTAGGGGAGTTCCTAACATCTATGGGACAGGGTTTCCTTTCTAGGGGGAGTTCCTAACATCTATGGGGACAGGGTTTCCTTTCTAGGGGGAGTTCCTAACATCTATGGGGACAGGGTTTCCTTCTAGGGGAGTTCCTAACATCTATGGGGACAGGGTTTCCTTTCTAGGGGAGTTCCAACATCTATGGGGACAGGGTTCCTTTTAGGGGAGTTCTAAAATCTATGGGGACAGGGTTTCCTTTCTAGGGAGTTCCTAACATCTATGGGACAGGGTTTCCTTTCTAGGGGGAGTTCCAACATCTATGGGGACAGGGTTTCCTTTCTAGGGGGAGTTCCTAACACTTGGGACAGGGTTTCCTTTCTAGGGGAGTTCCTAACATCTATGGGACAGGGTTTCTTTCTAGGGGGAGTTCCAACATCTATGGGACAGGGTTTCCTTTCTAGGGGAGTTCTAACATCTATGGGGACAGGGTTTCCTTTCTAGGGGAGTTCCTAACATCTATGGGGACAGGGTTTCCTTTCTAGGGGAGTTCCTAACACTTCGGGACAGGGTTTCCTTTCTAGGGGAGTTCTAGCATCTATGGGACAGGTTTCCTTTCTAGGGGAGTTCCTAACATCTATGGGGACAGGGTTTCCTTCTAGGGAGTTCCTACATCTATGGGGACAGGGTTTCCTTTCTAGGGGGAGTTCCTAACATCTATGGGACAGGTTTCCTTTCTAGGGGGAGTTCCTAACAACTGGGGACAGGGTTTCTTCTAGGAGTTCCTACACTATGGGGACGGGTTTCCTTTCTAGGGGGAGTTCAACATCTATGGGGACAGGGTTTCCTTTAGGGGAGTTCCTAACATCTATGGGGACAGGGTTTCCTTCTAGGGGAGTTCCTAACATCTTGGGGACAGGGTTTCCTTTCTAGGGGGTTCTACAATCTATGGGACAGGGTTTCCTTTCTAGGGGAGTTCCTAACATCTATGGGGACAGGGTTTCCTTTCTAGGGGGAGTTCCTACATCTATGGGGACAGGGTTTCCTTACTATGGGAGTTCCTACATCTATGGGGACAGGTTTCCTTTTAGGGGGAGTTCCAACATCTATGGGGACAGGGTTCCTTCTAGGGGAGTTCCTAACATCTATGGGGACAGGGTTTCCTTTCTAGGGGAGTTCCAACATCTATGGGGACAGGGTTTCCTTTCTAGGGGGAGTTCCTAACATCTATGGGGACAGGGTTTCCTTTCTAGGGGAGTTCCTAAACATCTATGGGGACAGGGTTTCCTTTCTAGGGGGAGTTCCTAACATCTATGGGGACAGGGTTTCCTTTCTAGGGGGAGTTCCTAACATCTATGGGGACAGGTTTTCCTTTCTAGGGGAGTTCTAGCATCTATGGGGACAGGGTTTCCTTCTAGGGGGAGTTCCTAAAACTATGGGGACAGGGTTTCCTTTCTAGGGGAGTTCCTACATCTATGGGGACAGGGTTTCCTTCTAGGGGGTTCTAACACTATGGGACAGGGTTTCCTTTCTAGGGGAGTTCTCACATCTATGGGGACAGGTTTCTTTCTAGGGGGAGTTCCTAACATCTATGGGGACAGGGTTTCCTTTTAGGGGAGTTCCTAACATCTATGGGGACAGGGTTTCTTTTAGGGGGAGTTTCTAACATCTATGGGGACAGGGTTTCCTTTCTAGGGAGAGTTCGATAACATCTATGGGGACAGGGTTTCTTTCTAGGGGGAGTTCCTAACAACTATGGGGACAGGGTTTCCTTTCTAGGGGATGTTCCTAGCATCTATGGGGACAGGGTTTCCTTTAGGGGGAGTTCCTAAATCTATGGGGACAGGGTTTCCTTTCTAGGGGGAGTTCCTAACAACTTGTCGGGACAGGGTTTCCTTTCTAGGGGGTTCTAGCATCTATGGGACAGGGTTTCCTTTCTAGGGGGAGTTCCTAACAACTATGGGGACAGGGTTTCCTTTCTAGGGGAGTTCCTAGCATTATGGGGACAGGGTTTCTTTTCTAGGGGAGTTTCCTAACATCTATGGGGACAGGGTTTCCTTTCTAGGGGGAGTTCCTAACAACTGTCGGGACAGGGTTTCCTTTCTAGTGGAGTTCATAGCATTATGGGGACAGGGTTTCCTTTCTAGGGGAGTTCCTAACATCTATGGGGACAGGGTTTCCTTACTAATGGAGGTTCCTAACATCTATGGGGACAGGGTTTCCTTACTAATGGGAGTTCCTAACATCTATGGGACAGAGTTTCCTTTCTAGGGGGAGTTTCTAACATCTAGGGGACAGGGTTTTCTTACTAATGGGAGTTCCTAACATCTATGGGGACAGGGTTTCCTTTCTAGGGGGAGTTCCAACATCTATGGGGACAGGGTTACTCTTTAGGGGGAGTTCCTAACATCTATGGGGACAGGGTTTCCTTTCTAGGCGGAGTTCTAACATCTATGGGGACAGGGTTTCCTTTCTAGGGTAGTTCCTAACATCTATGGGGACAGGGTTTCCTTTCTAAGGGGAGTTCCTAACAACTGTAGGGACAGGGTTTCCTTTCTAAGGGAGTTCCTAGCATCTATGGGGACAGGGTTTCCTTTCTAGGGGAGTTCCTAACATCTATGGGGACAGGGTTTCCTTTCTAGGGGGAGTTCCCAACATCTATGGGGACAGGGTTTCCTTTCTAGGGGGAGTTCCTAACATCTATGGGGACAGGGTTTCCTTTCTAGGGTAGTTCCTAACATCTATGGGGACAGGGTTTCCTTTCTAGGGGGAGTTCCTAACATCTATCATCTAACATCCCGCTCTGCTGAGCACCTAACCGCATACAAGCAGTCCCTCACCAGCTTCAAGTCCACACTCACTGCCGCAAAGCAAACTTACTTCTCATCTCTCATATCCTCCCTGTCTCACAACCCTAAACAGCTCTTCAACACTTTCAATTCTCTACTCTGTCCCCCAGAACCTCCTCCATCTCATCTCATTACTGCTGAAGATTTTGCCTCCTTTTTCAAGCAGAAGATTGATACGATCAGGGAAAGCTTTGGCCCACAGCCCCCAATGCCCCTCTTAGCTGCTCAGCCCTGTTCCTCCAAAACCAACTTTTCCACCATGACAGAAGATCAGCTCTCCACCCTCCTTTCAAGATCACACCTCACCACTTGCATGCTTGACCTGCTCCCGTCCCACCTCATCCCTAACCTCGCCACAGTCTTCATCCCTACTCTAACACACCTCTTCAACCTTTCACTAACAAATGGTGTGTTCCCCTCATCCTTCAAACATGCCTCAATCACACCCATCCTCAAAAACTCCTCCCTTGTCCCATCCTCTGCGTCTAGCTATCGCCCGATAGCTCTTCTCCCTTATGCCTCAAAACTACTGGAACAACACGTCCATCTTGAACTGTCCTCCCACCTCTCCTCCTTTTCCCTCTTTGACCGCTTACAATCAGGCTTCCGACTGCATCACTCAACTGAAACTGCCCTAACTAAAGTCACCAATGACCTACTAACCGCCAAGAGCAAGCGACACTACTTTGTCCTCCTTCTCCTGGACCTGTCTTCTGCCTTTGACACTGTGGACCACTCCCTCCTGCTCCAGATTCTCTCATCTCTTGGCATCACAGGCTTGGCCCTATCCTGGATCTCATCATATCTAACAAACCGAACATTCAGTGTCTCCCTCTCCCACACCACCTCCTCACCTCACCCCTTCTCTGTCGGTGTTCCTCAAGGCTCAGTTCTAGGACCCCTACTCTTCTCCATCTACACCTTTGGCCTGGGACAGCTCATAGAATCCCACGGCTTGCAGTATCATCTCTATGCCAATGACACGCAGATCTACCTATCTGGACCTGACCTCACCTCCTTACTGACAAAAATCCCATACTGTCTGTCTGCTATCTCAGCCTTCTTTTCTGCTCGCTTTCTCAAACTGAACATGGACAAAACAGAATTCATCATCTCCCCCCCCATCTCACTCTACCCCTCCACCAGATCTATCCCTCAATGTCAATGGCTGCTCGCTTTCCCCAGTCCCGCATGCTCGGTGCCTCGGGGTGATCCTCGACTCTGCCCTTTCTTTCAAGCCACATATCCAAACCCTAGCCTCCTCCTGCCGTCTCAAACTCAAAAATATTTCCCGGATCCGTGCATTCCTTGACCACGACACCACAAAAACACTAGTTCATGCCCTCATCATCTCCCGCCTTGACTACTGCAACCTCCTACTCTCTGGCCTCCCCTCTGGCACCACTCCAATCCATCATACATTCTGCTGCCCGACTAATCCACCTGTCTCCCCGTTATTCCCCAGCCTCTCCCCTATGCCAAGCCCTTCAATGGCTTCCTATATTGTCCAGAGGCTCCAGTTCAAAACCCTAACTATGACATAAAAAAATATTTAGAATTGAGAGTCCTCAGTGGTTGATACCTTTTAATGGCTAACTGAAAATGGTATCTTTAATGGGGTGCACTCGCCCTTTAACTTCAGGCTTGTCAGGGTTTTTACTTATCTTTTGGGTGTTTTTTTTATTTGGGGACGTCTTTCTTCTACCTATCCATCCTAACCTGATGTAATATATCGCATCGAATCTGGAGTCACATTGTAGAAATCCTCTTTCCCTATTTCTTTTTTTTGCACCAGAACAAGGAGAAAGTGGACAAGCTGAGGGCCCAGGCGGAACAGTTCTGCTCCCGTTTGGGCCGGTACCGTATGCCTTTTGCCTGGACGGCCATTCATTTGATGAACATCATCAACAGCGCAGTGACGTCGGAGCGAGACTCCGACTCCGAGAGCGGTAAGAAAAATTCTATATTGGGTCATCGGGACCTTACTTATTCCCAGAATAGGTGGGGTTTTGACTGCTTTATCGAGGGGAACAGTCACGGTAATGTAAAGGCGTTTATACAGCCGCCCCCACATCTTCAGAAAAGATTTAAACCGTGTTTAACCCCATTCTGAAGTTTGTTAGATGTAAGAAAAAAAAAAAGTCACTAAAACTGGGTTTATTTAAAGGGACAGACATCGCTTAGACTTTATGTACACGGCTTATTATATGGCAGATGTAACATCGCTTAAGGCAGACTGGAAAATTGTAAGGTCGCAGCCATACAGGTCACAATGGTGCGATGCCCCATTTTCCCAGTTGACTGCTCCTGACGAGTGCTCCATCTCGGCCATTAGCAGATGTTTCCTGTGACCTTTATGTCATCGTCTCCATTCTTCTCCCCTTCGCAGAAAGGAAGGGAACGTGGAATGAAAGGAAGAAGAAGGCCTTCGAGAGGCTCAGCGTCGGGGATGAAGTGTGCGGGTTTAACTCCTTCAGACCAGCAACTCTCACCGTCACCAACTTTTTTAAGCAGGTGAGAAACATCCGACCCATGACTGTCCGCTGCCGTGAAGGAGGATGGGGGTCAGAGTAGGGATTAGCGGTGCCGCTTTGTTTTCTTCACAGGAAGGTGATCGCCTGAGCGATGAGGATCTCTACAAGTTCTTGGCTGATATGAAAAGACCGACCTCGGTCCTGCGGAGACTGCGACCAGTGACCGGTACGTGGGAGGGACATTGTACATAGTCCTTTTCAGACCCCAGCGAGCGTCAGGGATCCTGCTGAGCCGCTGTGTCTAAGCACATCCTGCATGATACTGACTGGTGAACATTGGCTATCTAGGCCATGTGTGTGTGAAACTGTCTGATAAGCAAGTGCATCTAAGCCTATGATGTATCCGATGAGCTGCTGTACCTAGGTGTATAATCTGTATGATACTGTGTGCTAAGCATATTGTGTGATACTTTCTGATGACAAGTCTATCAAACATGGCTAGCTTAGATATGGTGACTCTGTTACAGACGGTATTGCATATAACATAACGAGCTCAGATACATAGGCTCAGCAAAGACTATCAATGTGTCTGAGCTCGTCATTCATGGTACTGTCTGAAAAGAGTCATCATATCGAAGCCAATAGCATGTGATACTGTCTGCTGAGCTTCTGATGTATGATACTGTCTGCTGAGCTTCTGATGTGTGACACTGTCTGCTGAGCTGCTGTGTCTGAGCTTCTGATGTGTGATACTGTCTGCTGAGCTGCTGTGTCCAAGCTTCTGATGTGTGATACTGTCTGCTGAGCTTCTGATGTGTGATACTGTCTGCTGAGCTGCTGTGTCCAAGCTTCTGATGTGTGATACTGTCTGCTGAACTGCTGTGTCTAAGCTTCTGATGTGTGATACTGTCTGCTGAGCTTCTGATGTGTGATACTGTCTGCTGAGCTGCTGTGTCTGAGCTTCTGATGTGCGATACTGTCCACTCAGCAAGTATATCTAAACCAATCAATAACACTATCTGCCAAGTATGTATCTAGGCCGATGTTGTTCTATACTGTCTGCTGAGCCTCAGTGTCTGAGCTTAGCATGTGTGATACTGTATGTCTGCGGAGTATGTGTATCTAAGCCCTGAAATCTACTGTTTTCAGCTCAGCTGAAGATTGATGTCTCCCCGGCTCCGGAGACTCCCCAGTTTTGCCTTTCTCCCGAACTACGTCATGTCAAGCCGTATCCCGATCCACGTGTGCGGCCCACCAAAGAGATCCTGGAGATCACTCCGCGGGACGTGTATTCCCCCTACACCTCTTACAGGTCAGAGCGTCCCTCTACCCCTCCGGATAGCACACGAGACCCCACTGGACGCGTAAGCGACATGACACGTCACACTCCTTGTAGTCTTTTCTGTGACTGCTGTCTACATGCAGCACAAGAGAAGATCTGGAGGCAGCACCAAGTTATTAATAAGGGTATCTGGCCGACAGCGATATCCCATGACCGCCGTCCCCATCAGACAGACCCACTGTGACTTATTATGGGTGGGGGGCTGCAAAAAAAAAAATGCCCCCAAATCCTTAGCTCTTGTGATCATTGCCGTTAAAGGTCTTTGTGCACATGGCTGCCATTAATCAGCCTCTTGTAATAACTGCTCAACTCCTAGGTGATAGTCGTCCATTTATCACCACTACAGACCATTTCTTTTCAGCCAAAAATGGCTGATAACAGAGAGCAACCTGCGATTTCACATTAGAGAAAGAATGGACGATTAATTTAGTGATACTTTTAAAACCAGAGTTGTCTAAATAGGAAGATACATTTCTGCTGGCTACTGACACATCATTATTGGCTAATATTTTATTGATGATTCTTTTTTCCATCTTTATTATCATTTACTCAGAAATTCATAGAAAATAAATAATACACCAGCTTCTCGCTTATTGTCGGGAAGCGCTATAATATTCAGATATATGCCGTAATCCGTACAAAACAGACCGTACAGTTATATACATCAGTCCATACACAGCTACTCGTACATATACTGGAGCTTTGTTCATCCTGTGCCAGCTGGTGCATGAATACAATGCTAGAAAATACTTCACGGGGTTGTCCTATCTCCAAGATCCTACCCCAATATGTGGTGGGTGAAATAATAATAATATAAGCAAATACTTCCAATTAGAAATGTAGTGTAGTTCTTCCGATTCACTATGTTGCTTTCCCCATGTGCAGGACATTGCAGTACCTTAGGTATCCATGGTTACGACCACTCATGGAGTGACAGTCGTTAATGGTCGTAACCGTTGATGCCTAAGCTACTGCAATGCCCTGCGCATGGGGTAAGCAACATAGCGAATCAGAAAAACTATACTACACTTCTAATTTGATGTATTTGCTTATATTATTATTATTACACCGACTACATATTGGGATAGGATCTTGGAGATGGGAATACCCCTTTAATGACATCTGCAGAGGCAGATCAATGGGAAATGTTTTACCGTACTTTATGGGAACCGCTATGGGCACGGTAATGGCTGCCTTTAGGGGTTGTTCTTCAGATTTACAGTCCATTGTGATGTCTACATTAGTATATGACGTGGTGGAATGGTAGCGTCTACTTCTCACGCCATCGTGACTCTGGCTACTAGCTGCCCCTGAATGGTAGTCCACGATCCACAGCGTGTTGTCTTCCGTTCATGGTCACAGGGGCCTTGACCCAGTAGAATAATGGCCCTCGGGGCCCTTTCTCAACTAGAACCAATAGCAGAGGCCTGATAAGAAAAAAAAAATATGGGGTTTGTCATTGAATCTGTGTTGTTTATTTTTTAGAAACTGACATTAAGGTTACTTTCTGAAAGGGATCTTGTCATGCCTAACATGCAGTCCGATCTGTGGGTGGAACTGAGCAAATTAATATGTAACTTTATGAGAAAAGATTCACTATAACTTTAAAAAAAAAATGTAACACCTTTTAAGAGTCCAGTAGGAAGTCTTGTGTATGAATAAGACCGCCCACTTGACTACGGAGCCTGGAATGAGCAAAAAAAAAAAATGGTTTATCTGAATCTTTTCCCTTTTAAGTGTATTTAATGTGTGTGTATAATATATACATAGATAATATTTTTTAAAGTCAAGTTGGTGGTTTCATCCATGAATAGGACCGCCCCTTAATTATTAAGCCCAGAATGAAAAAAAAATACTATTTCTTCTGACTATTTTCTCATCAAACTATATATCAATCTGCTCAGCTCCTCCTGCTCGATAACATGCTGGCCGTTGGGAATATGCGACTCCAGGGCCAGGTGAATTGTGAGAAGTTTAGATCACACATACTTGTCTGAGGACGGTCAGAAGTCTCTCCTTCTGCTCCGTCATCTGCTTCTTCTGCCGCGCCGTTTCCTCCGTGATGACTTGGAGGATTAGATTCTGCTGTTCTACGCGCTCCTATAGTGAAAAAAAAACAAAGCGGGCGTCATCTAGAGGAATCTACTTGTATTGCCAAACAAGGG
The DNA here is from genome assembly GCA_033576555.1 of Oophaga sylvatica. Lineage (NCBI taxonomy): Eukaryota > Metazoa > Chordata > Amphibia > Anura > Dendrobatidae > Oophaga > Oophaga sylvatica. Next base: position 543,115,703 of record JARQOD010000004.1, on the reverse strand, counting down.
GTTCTCCAGAATACAAAATGAGTGGTCCTGTAGTTCTAACATATTTTAGGACACTGGTTCACTTCTGTCTGGCATTCTGGGCCCTTCTAAACGGCCCCCTTGACTACATAACGTTCACTGTACCACACAGGTCATGATGCTTGGAGAGCGGCAGTGTAGAGTGTCTTCCTCCTGGAGGACCCGTCCGCTTCTGTATTACACATATAGCCCATTGATTTTTGAGATAGAACAGTGTAATACTTCATTTCCCCTGCGGGGGTGCTCTAGGGAAATTTAACACCAGCTGCAAGCCAGTGAAAAAGTTGAATTGTCCAGACTGGAGAGCTCCTTTCAATGTTCCAGTATTCCCAGTTCCCTGGTTTGTTTCACCAGTTAGAACATTATATCCCTATCATATTTGCTTCCCAAGTGGACTAGGGATGTTTAGAGATATTCAGCCAAATGAACTATTAAAGGGGTTCTCTGCCCAAATGATGATAAAGGAGCCAGAGGAACCCAGTAACAGGTGGAGCGGACGATATTTTAACAGTATGGGTTCCCTCTGGTGCGATTATTTGGGCGGAGAACCCTTTAAGGTTTAATGTATGGATCATTATAGCGGTGGGGGGACGCTGGGAGTGTAAAGCATCGCTCTATAGACACTGTGGCCGATAATGTAGGTGCCCTCTTACCTTAAGGTCAGGAAGAAGTTGCTCCTTAGCTCGCACCCCTTTCTCCAGATCGTGCACCCATCTATGGAGAGCTGTGTACTCCCTCTGGATGTCTCGTAGATGATCCGCCGCTCTGTGGGAGAGTGATCTCCTCTCGTGCTCTTCTCTCTGTCCGGGAGGTCAGAAGATCGGAACATTGTACTATGTATGACATCATGGGAAAATTTGATGTGTCCGGTGGAGGGGTGCGGAAATAAGAGAGAGACTTCCACTGTTCTACTGACAGTGGCGTCATAGATGGTCAGCCAGCTTGGACTTTACCTGCAGCCTTTCCACCTCCTCACCAATCCTCCCGTCCTCTTGCCTCGCCCTGGACACCTCTGCCTGCAGCCTCTCGATCCTCTTCTCCATCTTGCCTTGTCGGCCGGCGATCTTCTGCAGTTTGTCGTTGGTGGAGCTGTAGGTGTCCCTCAGCGCCTGCCCCAGCTGCAGCGTCCCGTACACCAGCACGTTCAAGTCCTCCTGCATGGCCGGCGTCTTCTGCTCCTCACCCATAGAGAGCGGCAGCACCATGAGGAGCACGAGCAGCATGGTGCAGCAGGGAATGGATGCCGGACAGAGTGAGGAGGCTGATGCGGCTTGCATGCTGGTTAAAGGCACCCGAGAGGTGGGTGTGAGCGAGGAGGTGCTGGATTGTGTAAGCCGGGCTGCAGATTACAGCAGGTCCTGGAAGAGAAGGACGAGAGGCCACCGTTTATCTGGGCAGAACTGCACATTTTTTATCAAGCACTAAGCAATATTACATAACGGGCTTTGTATATACATAATCTATTCATTTATATGTCAAACTCCTCCCCATTCATTCAGCTGTTACATAAGTTCATTCACCCATCCTCTCCCGTCTGGTGTCATCACCAGGTAAACACAGGTGACCTCGCCCAGGGTTACCCAGAGGTGACGCCGTCTGCTGCCTCCTCATTGGCCTCTGCAGCTGTGCCCATATCATGCAGGAGGGATGACGGCCGTCGCTGCTCGTTTACTGGCATCCATGGCATACCCCGCTCTGTGCCAAAGTTACGTTTTATCATTCCCACCCGAAATTGCTTCAGAATATAGGAGAGAGGATCAAGATCTGACCGATGGCCACCGCCGTAGAATGGTTATTTAACCCTTCCTGCACCATGTTGCTCTGTAGGAGCGGTTATACATCAGTGACCGGAGCTGGCTCAGATTGCTGCTGCTTAACTACTTCATTGCCGCTGTCACGCTGATGGCCGATGGGTGCTTTGTCAGCCAGCGCCTTGGTGAAGGCCCCTATCACCACCATCTAGGTAGTTGTGTGGCCAGCAGCCATGAACTCTGGATATAAGTGGCTATGCCCGGTGAAAGCCCCTGTCGCCACCATCTAGGTAGCTGTGTGACCAGCAGCCATGAACTCTGGATATAAGTGGCTATGCCCGGTGAAGGCCCCTATCGCCACCATCTAGGTAGTGTGTGGCCAGCAGCCATGAACTCTGGATATAAGTGGCTATGCCCCGGTGAAGGCCCCTATCGCCACCATCTAGGTAGCTGTGTGGCCAGCAGCCATGAACTCTGGATATAGGTGGCTATGCCCCGGTGAAGGCCCCTATCGCCACTATCTAGGTAGCTGTGTGGCCAGCAGCCATGAACTCTGGATATAAGTGGCTATGCCCCGGTGAAGGCCCCTATCGCCACCATCTAGGTAGTTGTGTGGCCAGCAGCCATGAACTCTGGATATAAGTGGCTATGCCCCGGTGAAAGCCCCTGTCGCCACCATCTAGGTAGCTGTGTGACCAGCAGCCATGAACTCTGGATATAAGTGGCTATGCCCCGGTGAAGGCCCCTATCGCCACCATCTAGGTAGTTGTGTGGCCAGCAGCCATGAACTCTGGATATAAGTGACTATCACACATCTGATGCCGCTTATGAAACCTAGAAGCTTAGATATTTTCCGGTTTAGCCTTGGGATGATCAGTCATCTCTCGGCTCTTCTTCTCCATGTTTCCTTTCCCTCCATCTCCGCAGGAACTTGCTATACGTCTACCCCAAGTGCCTCAATTTCAGCAGCCGCCAGGGATCGGTCAGGAACATTGCCATAAAGGTGCAGTTCATGGCGGGAGAGGACCCCAACCAAGCCTTGCCGGTGAGTGTAAGAAGGTGGAGCGGTCCTGCGGGCGCCATGTTGTTGGACGCCCAGTACTGATGCCCGGTCTCCGTCCTCGCAGGTGATATTCGGCAGGTCCAGCTGCAACGAGTTCTACAGCGAGAGTTACACCGCCGTCGTCTATCACAATAAGTGAGTTGGGTCTATCCTCTGTGTGGTGGCGGCCATCTTTATATACCAGTAATGACAAAATCATTTATAATGGGTGGGCATGTGGCTGATAACAGGGAGCAACAGACCGAACACAGTCCCAGTTACTTCTGTCCCTCCGCCTAATCCGAGTCCCAATCCTTTCTCAGATCTCCGGAATTTTATGAAGAATTTAAGATGAAAATTCCTGGAAATCTGACGGAAAACCATCACCTTCTCTTCACCTTCTACCATGTAAGCTGCCGGCAGAACCAGACCACCTCCCTGGAGACCCTGCGGGATATACGGTGAGCGAGAGAGCCCTGGATCTTCACCAAGTCCGGCATACAATGCACGTGGCAGATCTGTTGCTGGCACTTGGTCCTCTACATTCTTTTTCATCCAGTGTGTGTGTTTTCCTATGAGATTTCAGCTCTAAAGTTGGCAGAATTGTGCATTCAGCTCTGGAGGATTTTACAGGTTGGAACTGGGATTGGCCTTTTTTTTTCAGTTTCAAGGCTTGAAAATCTCTACATGTGTTGTCAATCATCAGGAGCGCGCCGCCGAAGCCTGGAGACGGGAGCGGTGGGCTCCTGAAGGGGAATTGAGAACGATCCCTTTAAGATGCCCATGTAAATCTCGGTGTCTCTTTCACAGTGGATCCCTTTGATGCAACATGGCCGCCTGAGATCTGGATCTTTCTCACTTCCCGGTGTCTGTGGAAAAACCACCACCCAGTTACTCCGTCCTGACCCCTGATGTGAGTACACAGACGGCACCGTCTGTCCGCCATATGGGTGGGAGACAACAGGTGGCATATGTAGTTGTGCAGATTGCCGCAGAGGATCAGTAATAATCCCACTGCTTGTTCTACAGGTCCAGCTCCCGGGGATGAAGTGGGTGGATAATCATAAAGCCGTCTTCACGGTAGATCTGGTGGCGGCATCCTCGGTGCACACACAGGTGGAGTACTTGTGGAGTGGGGCAATAGTGCTGGTGGTACCTAAAAATCATAGGACCCATAACAAAGTGGGGTCCTTCCTTCTCCTCAATCTGGCATTGGCTAAACACATTTTTTTTTCTCCCAATTTTTTTTTTTTATATATACAGGTGCTTCTCACAAAATTAGAAGATCATTAAAAAGTGAATTTATTTCAGTCCTTCAATACAAAAACTGGCTCTCCTGTATTATATGGAGTCATTACACACAGAGTGATCTATCGCACGTGTTTATTTCTGTTCATGTTGATGATTATGGCTTACAGCCAATGAAAACCCAGAAGTGATGATATTCTAATTGAGACTGAGCAGCACCTGAATATAGAAAATGCCATAAAGGGCCCTCGTAAGGCTTGCCCACTATTAAATGAATAGAAAAAAGTGGCGCAAGAAAATTTTGTCAAAATACGTGTTTGCCACAATACATTTATGATAGAGAAATGCCATTATTACATTGATGATCTTCCGATTGTCTCCAAATTCTGTTCCCCTTCACACAGTACATAAGTCTGAATGTCTACAGCCACCAGTAGGGGGAGTGCGGTGCGTACCTAATATCTACTGCCACCAGTAGAGGGAGCTCAGTGCATACCTAATGTCTGCAGCCGTCACTAGGGGGAGCTCTGCACATATGAATGTATACAGCCGTCACTAGGGGGAGCTCTGCACATATGAATGTCTACAGCCGTCACTAGGGGGAGCGCTGCACATATGAACGTCTTCAGCTGTCACTAGGGGGAGCGCTGCACATATGAGCGTCTTCAGCCGTCACTAGGGGGAGCGCTGCACATATGAACGTCTTCAACCGTCACTAAGGGGAATGCTGCACACATGAATGGCTACAGCCGTCACTAGGGGGAGCGCTGCACATATGAACATCTTCAGCCGTCACTAGGGGGAGCGCTGCACATATGAATGTCTACAGTCACCACTAGAGGGAGCTCGGCACGTATGAATGTCTACAGCCACCAGTAGAAGGAGCTCAGCGCTAATGGCTACAGCCACCAATAGGGGGAGCTCTGCACATATGAATGTATACAGCCACCACCAGGAGGACCTCAGTGCATATGAATGTATACAGCCACCACTAGAGGGAGCTATGCACATATGAATGTATACAGCCACCACTAGGAGGACCTCAGTGCATATGAATGTATACAGCCACCACTAGAGGGAGCTATGCACATATGAATGTATACAGCCACCACTAGAGGGAGCTATGCACATATGAATGTATACAGCTACCACTAGAGGGAGCTATGCACATATGAATGTATACAGCCACCACTAGAGGGAGCTATGCACATACGAATGTATACAGCCACCACTAGGGGGAGCTATGTACATATGAATGTCAGCCACCCACTTTCTTTGTGTCCCTCCAGGACCCTCATTTGGACAAGTTCTTCACCCTGGTGCAGGTGCTGGAGGAGCAGAGTTTTCCTTTCCGGCTGAAGGACGTCATCATTACAGAAAGTAACGTGGAGTCTGAGCTGAAGAGCAGTATGGGCAACCTGCGCCTCGCCGCCCTCGGCCCCTCTATTTGCTTCTGTCACCAGCTCCTGGATAAGCTCATACTGCTTATCGTCAGACCACCGATCATCGGGGGCAGATCGGTCAGTACTTCTTGTTCTTACATATGGAGTCTTAAATGGGTTCTCCAGGATTAAAAGAATCGTGCCTGTGTTTTTTTTGTTTTTTTCTCCAGAAACAGCGCCCCTCTGATCCATGGGCTTGTCTGGTATTGCAGATACGGCACATGGGCTTGTTAACTCCCCAGACTGTCTCTAATCCTGGCATGTGACGTGATTTACTGGGATGTTGCACAATTTGAGTCCTGTCCCATTCTTGTTGGCAGTGAACCTGGGCCGGGCGGCCTTTGAAGTGGTGGCCCTGCTGGTGAGCCAGATTCACCGCACGTTGGAGGGCTCTCAGGATCAGCACGGCAGGAACGGCCTCCTGGCATCATACCTGTACTACGCCTTCCACCTTCCCAGCGACATGCCGGCCCAGCTCAGCAGCTGTAAGTGCCACTCTAATATCCCAGCATAACCCTAAAGTGGTCCGCAGTCCTGGAGAGCTTCTGCTCATTATAGAGCAGAGCTGCAGTTTAAAGCATGGGGACAGAAGTCAAGGTATAGAGTTAGAAAACAAAACCTCAATTCCATGGCTTAATATGATTAAATCCTAATATTTGAGTATAAATGGTTTTTGTTTTATTTCTTCTGGGAAGTAATTGTTATCTGTTATCACCCATTGGCCACATGCACTAAACGTGTCACATTGGCGCCATCTGCTGGCTAAGGCCTTGCATGCCACCTTTTTCCTTTGTTTTGAAGTACATTTTTGGATTTAATTAACCCTTTGCAGTAATGGCCATCACACGAGATAAGAGGGTTAGCATTTTTGACCCCCACCGGTACCTCTCTGACGCTCTCGTCCTCTTCACTTCCCACAGCTCTTTCCCACGCTTCATCCACCGCCGCGTACCAGTCTGCCACGCTCTCTCGTGCCACGGGGCGGCCCGCCAGTGTCAGCCTGGCACGCTGCAGGAGTATTAGTAACAGTAACCCCGATCTGACCAGTACGCCGGGCTCCGCGGATGATGAGGAGGTGCAGAAGATCATGGGAGGCAAGGTACACACTGCTCCATCTGTGCTGCCGACATGGGGCTGTGGTTATTTCTGGAAGTGGGGGCTCGGCTCGCCTCAGCGGGGGGTTTCCTGTTTGTAGTAATGCCTCTCTGCCTTCACGTCCTTCTCTGTACTTGTATTTTATGTCGTGTACTCCATGATCTCCAGCTCCCGGTGTACCAGCTCTGCCCGGATGTGGATATGAAAGGGCCGTCAGTCACGGGGGGGATCACGACAGGGGGCTCCTAACTAAATATGCACTGACGCAGTTCAACAGAAGTCGGGCACGCCATCATAATAGGTTATATAGGACCAGTAAAAAGTCTGTTTTTTATTTTTCCTCCCAGAAACAGCGCCACTGTTGTCCATGGTTGTATTTGGTATTGCAGCCGATTAACCATTACAAGAATCGGGCTGAGCTGCAATACCAGATAATGCCCAGGAATAAGGATGGCGCTATTTTAGTTTTACAGCTTACAATGAGGATTTGGCAGCCGGATGGATGATAGACATGAGTGCGAGGGCCGTGCAGCGTTGGTACACAGGGCAGCTGGGCCTCGGCCAGGGCTTATGTCTTCTCTCTTGTCTCTTATTTCCTACTGATTATGTCTTCACTTTGATAGCTGTTTGCTATACTGGGTATGCATTCCCTGTTCATCTTCTCCTCGTCCTCCTGGGCATTGCCAATACTTGGCGTTTTCCTCCTGGGCACAGTCGGACTGGCAGAATAACAGGAGACCCTACATTGGGCCTTGATTCTGGTGCAATCATGAATCGGAAAGGTTGAAGACCTCATGGGGGAATAAATGATAAATGATGGTTGGTCCTCAAAACGTTTGCCCTGGTGGGCTGTGATACTCCAGTCCCACCCTGCCCCGAGATGTGGTCTCTTCTGGCTATATCGTACTTGTTCATCCTCCTTGTTCTACTCCCTGATCCATACACTACTTCAAATGTTCCTTCTACATCCTCTCTTATCCCTCCTTGGTCGGCCATGCCTAACCTCTCTTCTCTGGGGTGGTATGTACTGGCCATGTGTTCTCTCCTGATTCCCCTTCATCTCTTCCTCATACTTCATCCTCTTTCCTTCATCATCTCCTTGGGTATGTCTTTGTTCTTCTGGTTTAGTCAATCCTAAATCTTATTTTTTTCCATCCTTCTTTCAGTTTAATCTACAGAATATGAAGTATCGATCCCTACTTCACCCTTCTATGCCCGGGATAATCTTTCTCGGGTCCGCTCTCCTTCTTCACCACTTCATTCTTCTTCTGGACTTGTCTTCCGTTGTTCACCCTTGTCCACCTGGTGTGGTAATCTTTACTGGGCGTGTCTTCAATCCTCCTCCTTCTCCTCCTAGCCTTGTTCAATCCTATATGTTCATACTTTATCCTCCTGGTGTAATCTCTGCGGAGTCTCCCCATGTCACACTCTTCTGCCTGAGAGACCGATGGACACATCATCTGTCTTCACCCACCTACTCTCCTCCTCTTGGACACATTTTCGATTTTTACCCTGAATCTCCTCCTTATCAGACGTGTCTTTCATCTTCACCATTACTCTCCTTCTTTGACGTGTCTTCCATTCTCACCCTTTTTCTCCTCCTTCTCGGACATATCCCCCACCTTCACCCTTCTTCTCCTCCTTCTCGGATGTGTCTTCCACCTTCACCCTCCTTCTCAGACGAGTCTTCCATCTTCACCATTCCTCTATTTCTTGGAGGGTCTTCCATCCTCACTCTTTTTTCTCTTCCTTCTTGGACATGTCCTTCACCCTTCTCTTTCTCAGATCTGTCCTCCACCTTCACCCTACTTCTCCTTCTTCTCAGACATGTCCTGCACCTTCATCCTTTCTCTCCTTCTTTTCGAACGTGTCTTCCATCTTCACCCTTCTTCTCCTCTTTCTCGGACGTGTCTTCCATCTTCACCTTTCTCTTTCTCGGATCTGTCCACCACCTTCACCCTACTTCTCCTCCTTCTTGGACGTGTCCTGCACCTTCATCCTTTCTCTCCTTCTTCTTGGACTTGTCTTTCATCTTCACCCTTCTTCTCCTTCTCGGACGTGTCTTCCATCTTCACCCTTCTTCATCTCTTTCTCGGGCGTGTCTTCCATCTTCACCCTTCTCCTCTTTCTCGGATCTGTCCTCCACCTTCACCCTACTTCTCCTTCTCGGACGTGTCCTGCACCTTCATCCTTTCTCTCCTTCTTCTTGGACGTGTCTTCTATCTTCACCCTTCTCCTTCTCGGACGTGTCTTCCATCTTCACCCTTCTTCTCCTCTTTCTCGGACGTGTCTTCCATCCTCACCTTTCTTCTCTTTCTCGGATCAGTCCTCCACCTTCACCCTACTTCTCCTCCTTCTCGGACGTGTTCTGCACCTTCATCCTTTCTCTCCTTCTTCTTAGATGTGTCTTCCATCTTCACCCTTCTTCTCCTCTTTCTCGGACGTGTCTTCCATCTTCACCCTTCTTCTCCTCTTTCTCGGATCTGTCCTCCACCTTCACCCTACTTCTCCTCCTTCTAGGACGTGTCCTGCACTTTCATCCTTTCTCTCCTTCTTCTCGGACGTGTCTTCTATCTTCACCCTTCTCCTCTTTCTCGGATGTCCTTTCATCTCACCCTTCTTCTCCTCTTTCTCGGACTTGTCTTCCATCCTCACCCTTCTTCTCCTCTTTCTGGATCTGTCCTCCACCTTCACCTACTCTCTCTTCTAGACGGTCTGCACCTTCATCTTCTCTCCTTTCTTAGACGTGTCTTCTATCTTCACCCTTCTTCTCCTCTTTCTCGGACGTGTCTTCCACCTTCACTTTCTGCCTTCTCCTCCTCCCTGAACATAGTGTGTTATGGGCATGTCTTCCATCTTGGTCTATACCGGGTGTGCCTTCCTACTGGTTACATTGGTTTTCCCTCCACTGATCCAGCCACTCTTCCTGGTAATTCTCTCTTCTGCAGGGGATCGATCGCTCTCACTCTTGGGTGAACTCAGCTTATTGTCCCGGGGGTCCAAAATCTGTGCAACGGCGGACCCAGCCCAGTTCCAACGCTGAGCTCCGACAGGTGGCACTCGCCCTCCGTTATATATGTGTGATGCATGTGCCAGCCTCTCCATCCATGCACGCCCTGTGTAGCCCCTCATCTGTGCCATCTCCATTCTCTCTCTGTAGCATGTTCCTTGTGTCTCCCACCGCGGCACATACAGATTCCTCGCATGTAGCAGTGGTGGGTATGAGCCGCCTTACTTTAGGCACGTCCTGTAGGTCCGTGTTCTCCAGCTCGTGGGGCTCCAGCTGTTGGACATGCTGGGAATTGTAGTCTTACCACATCTGGGGCAGCACAGACTGGAGACCACCGCTGCAGATCGACTACTGTTATATGTCACCGTTGGTAGCATTTTATGGTGGTCCCTCACCCATCTCATGTCCTATTCTCTCCCATAGTCACCAGTTCTCTAACCCGTCATCCTTTTTTCCATGTTACCTCTCCATCGCCTTCTCTCTGCCGCCTTCTAACTCTCGTAGAGCAATGAGCGCAGTCCCAACCGCATCTCCAGCTACATGGAGGGCGACGCTGCTTCCGCCCAGCCTCGCCCCGTCGCCAGAAAGGTATATGATAAAGCCCAGACTGTGGGGTAATGGCCGCAGCAGGACGCAGGGAGACAGACATGGACCTTGACTTGTAATAAGTTGTAATTAGTAACTCGCTCGTTCATTTTAATACATGGCGGGGAGGAGGGGGCTCTGACAAATCTCTCACCGGCTCACTAACCCGACTAACCAGGAATAACTCCTTTATAGAACACCTTCTCATGCTCAGGAGCTACAAGATGTTTCTTATTGATGAGCTGTCAGCCCACCTCCCACCACGGCGTTTCACAGAAAGAAGGGAGCAGATATGTCAAATGGTGACTGCCAGGAGGGAGGAGCTATGTGACACGGGGTCTGCCCCTCCCATCCCAAGGTGACAGAAGGGAGGAGCTATGTGACACGGGGTCTGCCCCTCCCATCCCAAAGTGACAGAAGGGAGGAGCTATGTGACATGGCATTTGCCCCTCTCCCAACAGGGTGATGAGCAGGAGGGAGAAGCTATGAAATATGGAGTCTGCCCCACCCACTAGAGGGTGATAGTCAGGAGGGAGGAGCTATGTAATATAGAAACTTCTCTCACCACCTGATGACATGGCTCCTCCCTCCTATGTGACTTCGCTCCTCCCTCTTGACTGTCACCCTGTGATGGGCGAAGCACATTCTAAGTCACAGCAACAGGAGGGAGAAGCTATGTGACATGGAGTGTTCCCTGCCCACCATGGGGTGACAATCCAGTTGGAGGAACTATATGGCAGGGTGACAGTCAGTTGAGAGGAGTTATATGACACGGAATTTGCCCCTCCCACCACACGGTGACAGTCGGGAGGGAGGAGCTATGTGACATGCAGGGTGGCAGGAGGGAGGGAGGAGCTATGTGACATGCAGGGTGACAGAAGGGAGGAGCTATGTGACATGCAGGGTGAGAGTTGGGAGGGAGGAGCTATGTGACATGCAGGATGACAGTCAGGAGGGAGGAGCTATGTGACATGCAGGGTGACAGGAGGGAGGGAGGAGCTATGTGACATGCAGGATGACAGTCGGGAGGGAGGAGCTATGTGACATGCAGGATGATGGAAGGGAGGAGCTATGTGACATGCAGGATGACAGTCGGGAGGGAGGAGCTATGAGACATGCAGGGTGACAGGAGGGAGGAGCTATGTGACATGCAGGGTGACGGGAGGGAGGAGCTATGTGACATGCAGGATGACAGTCGGGAGGAGCTATGTGACATGCAGGATGACAGTCGGGAGGGAGGAGCTATGAGACATGCAGGGTGACAGGAGGGAGGAGCTATGTGACATGCAGGGTGACGGGAGGGAGGAGCTATGTGACATGCAGGATGACAGTCGGGAGGGAGGAGCTATGAGACATGCAGGGTGACAGGAGGGAGGAGCTATGTGACATGCAGGGTGACGGGAGGGAGGAGCTATGTGACATGCAGGATGACAGTCGGGAGGGAGGAGCTATGTAACATGCAGGATGACAGTTGGGGGGTTGTAGCTGTGTGACATGCAGGGTGACAGGAGGGAGGAGGTGTCAGGTATAAGGCCTGCACCCTGTGAAAGTGGACGTTTCCCATTAGTGAGGGGCGGTGTGCACTACGCTGAGGGCTGGGGCTGTACAGATAAGCGTCGGTCGGGATATGACGCTGTTCTCTCTGTGCAGCTGTTACACGAGGAGCTGGCGCTGCAGTGGGTGGTGAGTGGCACTCCGGTGCGAGAGGCGGCCCTCAGCCAGGCCTGGTTCTTCTTCCAGCTTATGGTAAGTGGTTCTGGACTGGGAAGTACTGGGAGAGGGGCTCATCTCCACATAATGCTGTCATCTTCCCCGACTCAGACCAAGAGCATGACGCTGCACCTCCATAACTCCGAGCGGCTGGACGCGCCCCGCGTACAGAGGTTCCCGGAGAGGTTCGTGGACGACATATCGGCCCTTGTGTGCAACGTCTGCACGGAGATCACCAGCCGATACCTGAAGGTACTAGTCTAACACCTCACTGGTGACTCCTCATCTGACCCCTCCTTAATGCATTACATGGGACTGCACTGAAGTGCCAGACGTTTACAAGAGTGGGGGAAAAAGACCCTCTTTTCTAATCTCATCCACCCCTATTAAAGCCGAGTGTTCCCAGAGTGTAGAAATGGGCGTCAGCTGTGACCACTATTCCCGCTGTGGTCAATTTTCATTTTTTTTTTCCTCCCCTTCTTACAAGAGACATAATTGCTTTTCTTCCCCCTTTAATTTTCCTTCAGCACAGCTGTATGACAGCTTGTTTAAGGGACAATATACAGAGGGTTAGTTGGTGAGCACTCTGGTCTAGAAATAGTCGAGGTGCTGGTACAATGGACTAATAAGTCCAGAGATAGACTAAAGAATTATTTACCGCACACTCAAATTGGATCAATTTTGCAACGTGAAAATTATTTTATTTTTGTGGACAATCAAAATATAGAGGCAAAATAAGAAGATAAGCGTGAAGCGACAATAATCAACGTTTCGGTTCAACCTGAACCTTATTCATGTAGTCGCTGTGAATCAAAAGAAACATTTATAAGTGACATGAAAAATAATATGAAGATATAAAACGTCCATCATGTTGATTCAAAAACCTCTCCATGGAAACAACAAGAAATAACAAGACACATATGGTGTGATTGACAAAATAAAACAATAAAATATATATACATATATACACATATAAGGTTCATTGGAGCTAATGAGAAAAAAAGAAACATTTTTTACCTCAGTCCTGGAGTAATTGTGGGTAGATATATAGAGAGAGGTAAGTGTCCAGATACAGAGGATAGCTGTAAGTAACAGTAAGATAATTAAATGTGTGTATTTAAACAGAATTTATTTATAAGATTAGGCTGCCTGATACCTGTATCATATGTCTTTGGAAAATGAGGAAGAAGCCTCAGTTGCGATCTGAAATAAGGTATAGGAATTGCCTATTCAAGCGATTGTAAATGGAAGTGATGTATACAAAGCCCAGATGGAGTAGTTTAAGAGTACCTGTTATATAGGATGTCTAGGAATAGCCCAAGGTCAGGAATTTGTTTGGTCCTAGAAAATTAAGAGCTGAACTATAATATGGTAACAGGACAGTATTTTGTTGGTGGTAATGAAGGTAATATACATATATTGTGAGGCATACCTGGCAGTCAGTTCTTTCAGGTAAGGCCCCAGAAAGCAGGGTTTGTGTCCCACCTGGAGAAGTGAACAATGCGCTGTTGTCAGGATCGCTATATGATAGCGGTCTAGAGATAAATATAAATGTAACAGATCCCTCCAATGGCGTTAAGCCTACCTGGCATGCGTTTAGCTGTAGTATGAGCAGCGCTCCCGCGCCTTGCTGTGGCTGGACTGCAGTGCAAATGTATCTGCGACGCTTATTTCAAGCGCCAGACCGGAAGTAAAGCTCCCGGACCGGAAGTGACGTCGCGTTATGGGGAAATGATACCAGGAGATGTGAGACATGCGCAGTAGCTCTTAGATGTACTGAGTTTGCTCAGATTTAGGTGGAAATCGTGTGTATGAATGAAAGAAGGGGCTAGTGCAGATAGATGGGTATGTCTGGGCACTATAAGCATATGTAATGAAAAATGGGCAACTATTTAATAGTAATCGTACGAAAATATTATTAAAACATAAAAGGGCTTGTATAATGATGGTATAATAAAATGGAAGGGACTTTAGATGAAAAATTAAATAAAGGATTAAATAAAGGACTTAGGAGGTCAGAGACATCAGGGACATATAACAGAAACCCGGCTGAGGAGTAAACTCACCTGTAGGTGAAGAGTTAACGGGTCTGTAAGAAAGTAGATAACGTTAATATATACTGTAATTCAATCACAATAGCCAATCAATTTCTCTATTTAATCCTTTTGGGGCCAAGGTTTCAAGTTTATGGATCCAATAAGTTTCTCTTTGTTTTAGCAGTTTGACATGGTCACCCCCACGCCTGGGGCGTGGGACACCTTCTATCACCTGAAATTTCATTTGAGCAACAGAGTGTTTGGATTTAGTAAAATGGTCTGGTAGTGGGAGCCAGTTTTTTTGACATCGAATGGTCGATTTGTGGCTGGCTATGCGGTCTTTCACATGCTGGGTAGTTTCACCAACGTATAAAAGGCCGCATGGGCACTTGATGAGGTACACTACAAAATTAGAGTTGCAGGTGAAAAAGCCCTTTATCGGAAATGATTTACCAGTCCTGGGGTGTGTGAAATGATCTGATCTGATAACATTTGAACAGGCTGCACAATTTAGACACGGGAATGTACCGTGTTTCCGAGGGGCTAAAAGCCTTTGAGTATTGGTGGAGAGGGCACTACCTATGTCGGCTCTCACAAGCCTGTCTCTGATGTTAGGTGCCCTTTTTTTGCACATCAATACTGGTGTTTCAAAAGACTCAATGTTCGGATATGCCCTAGAGAGTAGCGGCCAGTGTTTTTTTATTACAGAGTAGGCTTTTGGCATAAGGGGGTGAAATGAATGTACAAAAGGCACCCTCTCTTTTGGAACCGTGGATGGTAGAGGAGAGGGTGGTGTAATAGCACGGATTTTTTCCTCATGTAGTAACCTTGTAGGATAATGACGGTCTCTGAATTTTTGTGCCATTGTGTCAAGTCTGGTCTCCAGTATCTCTTTGTCAGAAACAATCCTGCAAACTCTACTTAGTTGGGATCTTGGCAGACTATCTCTTGTTGAACGAGGATGACAACTTGAATAGTGTAGAAGGTTGTTCCTATCAGTGGGTTTATTATAAAGGTCCGTTGATAAGTTACCATGTATATCCTGCAAAACTTTAGTATCAAGGAAGGGGATTGATTCAGTATCATGATGTAAGGAAAATTGCAATTCTGGAAAAATGGAATTGAGGTATGCATGGAATTCCAATAGGGTATTGACAGGACCGGTCCGCACGAAGAAAATATCGTCTATGTAGCGGTGATACCCAAGTACATGATGGATAAAAAGGTCATTTGGATATACGTATGTTAATTCAAATGAATTCATATACGCATTAGTGTAGGCCGGCGCGACATTAGCGCCCATCGCGGTGCCGCACTTCTGTACATAGTAGGTATCTTCGTGCAGAAAGTAGTTCTCATGCAATACCAAGTGTAACAAATCAAGACATAGTTGGACTGAATTGGTGGATAGATCAGATGATTCTAAAAGGGTCTTAACTGCCTCAATCCCCTTGTCATGAGCAATTGATGTGTACAAACTGTTAACATCAAGCGTGACGAGAATACTGTCTGGTGGTATTGGCCCCAATTGTTGTATAACCCTCAGAAAATGTCCTGTATCGAGAAGGTATGATCTTGTCGATTTTATATATGGCGTTAGAATCTTCTCCAGAAAAATAGATAACGGTGATAGTACCGAATCTGTGGAGGCTACAATGGGTCTGCCAGGTGGATTATGAAGTGATTTGTGAATTTTTGGCAGGATATAAAAAACAGGTGTAATGGGATGACTATTTGTTAGAAAAGTGACCGTCTGTTGATCTATGATATTGAGATCATAATATAGTTTTAAGAGATTTTTGATCTTATTGGCAATTGTGAACACAGGGTCACTTGGAATAGAGAGGTAGGTATCCTGGTCAGAAAATTGTCTATTAACTTCCTTCATGTAGTCAATGCGGTTCATGACTACAATGGCTCCGCCTTTGTCCGCTGGTTTTATCACTATATCTCTATTATTGCTGAGAGTGTTGAGGGCCTGTTTTTCTAAGGTAGTCAGGTTAGGATGTGGAGGGAAGAAGCCAAGCTGTGCTTGGTGAGACAATGATTTCATATCGCGATCAACTAATGAAATAAAGGTCTCTGTAGCGTGATAGACATGTGGAGGCGAAAATCTACTCCGATTTCGGAGACCAAGAACTGAGATGGATAACTCAGAGGTAGGTATATCACGTGGTGGTAATATGTCACTGGAAGCAGGAGTAAGACCAAAATGGGTTTTTAGTCTGATTGTCCAATAAAATCTCTCCAAGTCTTTTTCAAATTGAAAAGAGTCCCACTTGGGAGTTGGACAAAATGACAATCCTTTCTGCAATAATGACAGTTCTGCAGGGAGAGGAGATAGTCAGAGATATTGATCACCAGATCCGATCTCTCACCTGAGATCGGGTTGTCATTCGATCTCCTTGATCGCCTTGTTGGTCTATGTGTCCTCCCCTGCGACTTCTGGATAAAAAACGAGTCCTTCCTGAATGAGTTGAAGAGTCGCTCCCTGAGCTGAATGAGCCTTGGTTTCGTCGATAGTTGGGCCTGCGCCAGTTGCCGGGCGTATCGCTCCATCTATATATCCTATTCAAAGAATAGTCGTCCAGATCGCGCTGAAATTTTGGCGCTTCCTTTCTTGAAGCACTTTCTGATGCTCTGACAGAATTTTATCTGTCTTAATCTTTAATGTGGTCCACTCTGCAGTCGGAATAGTAGTAGATAATTGTGCCTCTATTGCCTGTTTGTTTTGCTTTGTCTCAATTATAGATTTTTGGAGATATTCTATCGTCAAGATAATAATATCTAGAGAACATTTATTTAGAATACTTCTATATTTTTCGCAATATTCTGAGTTATCGGAAAAGAGGGTTGGTCGGAGGTTACTCCTCAGTCCTCTGGGAATTTTACTCTGCCTGTGGTACTCTGCAAGCGTTATGCAGTGCAAGTCATGAGAGATTAATTTGCGCCGTTCTTTCTCATAGTCCCTGGTCTTAAGCTCATGAGATGGGGTTCTTAAAAACTCATTAGAGCCAGTGACCTTAGATACAATGTTGGCACTGGTAGTTACATCGTATGCAAACGTGTCAGTAGACATGTGAAGGGTAGGGAGGTGACCGGTGCTACAGCCAATAATATACAATATACAGAGGGTTAGTTGGTGAGCACTCTGGTCTAGAAATAGTCGAGGTGCTGGTACAATGGACTAATAAGTCCAGAGATAGACTAAAGAATTATTTACCGCACACTCAAATTGGATCAATTTTGCAACGTGAAAATTATTTTATTTTTGTGGACAATCAAAATATAGAGGCAAAATAAGAAGATAAGCGTGAAGCGACAATAATCAACGTTTTGGTTCAACCTGAACCTTATTCATGTAGTCGCTGTGAATCAAAAGAAACATTTATAAGTGACATGAAAAATAATATGAAGATATAAAACGTCCATCATGTTGATTCAAAAACCTCTCCATGGAAACAACAAGAAATAACAAGACACATATAGTGTGATTGACAAAATAAAACAATAAAATATATATACATATATACACATATAAGGTTCATTGGAGCTAATGAGAAAAAAAAGAAAACATTTTTTACCTCAGTCCTGGAATAATTGTGGGTAGATATATAGAGAGAGGTAAGTGTCCAGATACAGAGGATAGCTGTAAGTAACAGTAAGATAATTAAATGTGTGTATTTAAACAGAATTTATTTATAAGATTAGGCTGCCTGATACCTGTATCATATGTCTTTGGAAAATGAGGAAGAAGCCTCAGTTGCGATCTGAAATAAGGTATAGGAATTGCCTATTCAAGCGATTGTAAATGGAAGTGATGTATACAAAGCCCAGATGGAGTAGTTTAAGAGTACCTGTTATATAGGATGTCTAAGAATAGCCCAAGGTCAGGAATTTGTTTGGTCCTAGAAAATTAAGAGCTGAACTATAATATGGTAACAGGACAGTATTTTGTTGGTGGTAATGAAGGTAATATACATATATTGTGAGGCATACCTGGCAGTCAGTTCTTTCAGGTAAGGCCCCAGAAAGCAGGGTTTGTGTCCCACCTGGAGAAGTGAACAATGCGCTGTTGTCAGGATCGCTATATGATAGCGGTCTAGAGATAAATATAAATGTAACAGATCCCCTCCAATGGCGTTAAGCCTACCTGGCATGCGTTTAGCTGTAGTATGAGCAGCGCTCCCGCGCCTTGCTGTGGCTGGACTGCAGTGCAAATGTATCTGCGACGCTTATTTCAAGCGCCAGACCGGAAGTAAAGCTCCCGGACCGGAAGTGACGTCGCGTTATGGGGAAATGATACCAGGAGATGTGAGACATGCGCAGTTGCTCTTAGATGTACTGAGTTTGCTCAGATTTAGGTGGAAATCGTGTGTATGAATGAAAGAAGGGGCTAGTGCAGATAGATGGGTATGTCTGGGCACTATAAGCATATGTAATGAAAAATGGGCAACTATTTAATAGTAATCGTACGAAAATATTATTAAAACATAAAAGGGCTTGTATAATGATGGTATAATAAAAGCCCTTTTATGTTTTAATAATATTTTCGTACGATTACTATTAAATAGTTGCCCATTTTTCATTACATATGCTTATAGTGCCCAGACATACCCATCTATCTGCACTAGCCCCTTCTTTCATTCATACACACGATTTCCACCTAAATCTGAGCAAACTCAGTACATCTAAGAGCTACTGCGCATGTCTCACATCTCCTGGTATCATTTCCCCATAACGCGACGTCACTTCCGGTCCGGGAGCTTTACTTCCGGTCTGGCGCTTGAAATAAGCGTCGCAGATACATTTGCACTGCAGTCCAGCCACAGCAAGGCGCGGGAGCGCTGCTCATACTACAGCTAAACGCATGCCAGGTAGGCTTAACGCCATTGGAGGGGATCTGTTACATTTATATTTATCTCTAGACCGCTATCATATAGCGATCCTGACAACAGCGCATTGTTCACTTCTCCAGGTGGGACACAAACCCTGCTTTCTGGGGCCTTACCTGAAAGAACTGACTGCCAGGTATGCCTCACAATATATGTATATTACCTTCATTACCACCAACAAAATACTGTCCTGTTACCATATTATAGTTCAGCTCTTAATTTTCTAGGACCAAACAAATTCCTGACCTTGGGCTATTCCTAGACATCCTATATAACAGGTACTCTTAAACTACTCCATCTGGGCTTTGTATACATCACTTCCATTTACAATCGCTTGAATAGGCAATTCCTATACCTTATTTCAGATCGCAACTGAGGCTTCTTCCTCATTTTCCAAAGACATATGATACAGGTATCAGGCAGCCTAATCTTATAAATAAATTCTGTTTAAATACACACATTTAATTATCTTACTGTTACTTACAGCTATCCTCTGTATCTGGACACTTACCTCTCTCTATATATCTACCCACAATTATTCCAGGACTGAGGTAAAAAATGTTTCTTTTTTTCTCATTAGCTCCAATGAACCTTATATGTGTATATATGTATATATATTTTATTGTTTTATTTTGTCAATCACACTATATGTGTCTTGTTATTTCTTGTTTCCATGGAGAGGTTTTTGAATCAACATGATGGACGTTTTATATCTTCATATTATTTTTCATGTCACTTATAAATGTTTCTTTTGATTCACAGCGACTACATGAATAAGGTTCAGGTTGAACCGAAACGTTGATTATTGTCGCTTCACGCTTATCTTCTTATTTTGCCTCTATATTTTGATTGTCCACAAAAATAAAATAATTTTCACGTTGCAAAATTGATCCAATTTGAGTGTGCGGTAAATAATTCTTTAGTCTTGTTTAAGGGACAAGTCGTAATTTCAAATGACACTTATCACTTTACTAAATAATGTACTGAAAATCAGGAAAAAACTCAAGGTCTGGTGAAAGGAAAAACATCCACACCTGACGTGGGACATACGATTACGTTCCAAGTCTGAGCAGAAAGTGTCGAATAGAGTTTCTTCCTCTGGAGGACCCAACACGTCTGTTTCACATGAGAACTGTGTAATTCTTTGTTTCTCCTGTGGTGGCGCTGCAGGGGAATGATACACTTATCTCAGTTGATCGCTGAGATCCTTAGCAATAGGACAATTAGTGATTGGCTTATTTTTAAAGACCCTTATTTCATAAGAAGTGGAGGACCCCGTTAACATTTTGTTTCCCATGATTGTCCTTATCTGCCTGTATGTTGGTATTGGTAAGCTAAGGACAGGGGTCCGCCAATCAAAAGCATTCAGAAACTGCGCCACTCTTGTACTTTGGCTTAGTCTGATATTACAACGCTGCACCATTCGCTTGAACGGGGATGAACTGCAATACCAGAGGCAGCCTATGGATAGGGGGGCGTGGTTTTTCTATTTTTTTTCCCTCCTCTTCCTTTTTTGTCTGCCCTTCATTTTCGACTCCCCTTCCTTTTCATCTGCTCTTCCTTTTCGCCTGCCCTTCCTTTTCGCCTGCCCTTCCTTTTCGCCTGCCCTTCCTTTTCGCCTGCCCTTCCTTTTCGCCTGCCCTTCCTTTTCGCCTGCCCTTCCTTTTCGACTGCCCTTCCTTTTTCGACTCCCCTTCCTTTTTCGCCTGCCCTTCCTTTTCCGCCTGCCCTTGCTTTTTCGACTCCCCTTCCTTTATCGACTGCCCTTCCTTTTCGACTGCCCTTCCTTTTCGACTGCCCTTCCTTTTCGACTGCCCTTGCTTTTTCAACTCCCCTTCCTTTTTCGACTGCCCTTCCTTTTCGCCTGCCCTTCCCCTTTTCACCAGCCCTTCCCTTTTCGCCTGCCCTTCCCTTTTCGTCCTCCCTTCTTTTTCGTCCGCCCTTCCTTTTGATAATCTTGCCCCTTTTTTCCTCCATTTACGGTTACTCTTGATGACCTTCTCCTGTCTCTTAGGATGCAGAACTTGCCGAGCGGCTGAACAGCAGCCTGGCCTTCTTCCTGAACGATCTCTTGTCCCTGATAGATCGGGGATTTGTGTTTCACCTCCTCCGCTCATACTACAAGCAGGTGGGGATATTTTATATTGGTGTATAGGGTCATGGGGGGCAGTACATATTTGTGGCAGAGCAGATTAAAGACCCCACATTTCTATACCCGCCCTACATGAGCTGCCGTGTTTTACAGATCAACAGTAAACTACCAAAGGCTCCGAACCCGAATGTGCTGATCTCCTGCGCATGGACCTGATCCGCATCGTGTGCTCACACGAACACTACGTCGCCTTAAACCTGCCCTGCAGCCGCCTCTCCCCACCCAATTCTCCATCGCCTTCTGTTTCTTCCACCACCTCGCAGGTAATGAGACCCCCATGTTGATTAACATGAACTGACCATCTGATATATATAAATATATAATGTGACACCATAGATCCCGGCCATTGGGGATAGTATGGATGTTATTGATAAGCGGTGCCTGGAGTGTCCTGCCGCCGCTTATCTCTCTCCTGGAGACAGTGCCAGAGCTCACAGCTGTCTAATCTCAGGTCCTAGAGACGTCACCGGTTGCCTTAAGGTAATTTCGGAGCTTCTTATCCTTCTCTGAAGTTTTTCCGTCCAGTAAAAGTCCTTTAATCTGGCATCTGATAATTCAGAAAGTCCCATAATCCGGGTGTAGAACAGCAACATACCGAATAGAATAGAATTACACAAGCCGGTTTCTACATTCCTGATGTGAGACCGTCCAATGATCCAGAACGTCTGATAATCTGGCTTGAACTGACTCTTTCCGCCCGGTCTTCCTCAGAGCTCCGTCTTCTCCAGTCCGGCTCAGGACAAGACGGTCACCAATATGTTTGAGCTGTCGGTCCCGTTTCGGCAGCAGCACTTCCTCTCCGGCATCATCCTGACCGAGCTCGCCCTAATACTGGAGCCCGACGTCGAAGGGTGAGTCCGGTCTTAAAGTGACCATGTCCTAAATATAAAAAAAGGACAATGTTACAATGTGTCAGTGCAGCTAGACAGAGGATTGCGCAAGCTGGACTCTGCCGCTGCTTCTTTCCATGACAGCGGGGCCGATCCTCGCCCGTGCAGCCTCCGATTTCTGCTCGCTGATTTGTGAATGTGCAGCCTGTTAACGCCGGATTCCATTCACCGATGGCAAGCGGAGATCTGCGTAATATACGGCGTGTCAGGTGAAGTTTTCCTCCCTCCGTCATCTTCTGTCGTTCTTCTCTCCGCAGAGTTTTCTTCCTCCAGAAGAAGGCGATCAGCGCTCTGCACAATCTGCTCTGCAGCCACGACACCGACCCGCGCTATACGGAGCCGGCTGTAAAGCGGAGCATATCCCATCTTTATCTTCCTCTGATTGGCATCGTGATGGAAACGCTGCCCCAGCTGTACGACTTCACGGGTGACTATCCATGCCACACACTGCACTGAATACTCTTACAGGGGTTGTTCCTGCTTGCTGTCAGTGAATGGCAACAGCTTGTTTTGGAAAAACCTTTCCTGACAACTGATAAATGCTGCTGTGTCCGATCATTCACTGACAGCAAGCAGAGATCTGGGAACGGGAGCGTGAAGTTCATTGAGAAGATGCTGACCCCCCTCCCTCCTGTCCGTTTCTTAGCAGATCCACATGCCCAAAGGGTCCGCCATGCCTCCTCCATGATGGATGACGTGGACTCGGATGGCGCCACCATCAGCCAGACAGTCGCTCTGGCAATCGCAGGTTCTCCACTACCCACTGTGCAGAAGACCACAAGCTTCCCGCTTCCCCTGCTGTAAGTGCAGAGATAATAACGTCCCCCCACCGCTAAAAAAGTGGATCCCCACTTTTCTTATTACATCCTGTGTCCCGTCCTCCCCCCCAGCCTGTGCGCACCGGCAGCGCCCTCTCCGCCGAGTCCAGCCGCAACCTCCTGGTGTGCGCCCTGTGGGTGCTGAAGAACGCCGAACAGGACTGTCTGCAGCGCTGGTTCTCCAGCCTGACCGTGGCACAGCTGACACGTGTGCTGGAGCTGCTGAGTCTGTGCGTCTCCTGCTTCCAGTACAAGGTGAGAGTCTCCATACTCCCTACTACCAGTATACATGAGGCACAGAGCCCCCCGGACCACCACTGTTATCTGTAGGGGCTGAGTCTGTGCATGTACTGCTTCCAGTACAAGGTGAGGGTCTCCATACCCCCTACTACCAGTATAGATGAGGCACAGAGCCCCCGGACCACCACTGTTATCTGTAAGGGCTGAGTCTGTGCGTGTTCTGCTTCCAGTACAAGGTGAGGGTCTCCATACCCCCTACTACCAGTATACATGAGGCACAGAGCCCCCAGAGCACCTCTGTTATCTGTAGGGGCTGAGTCTGTGCGTCTCCTGCTTCCAGTACAAGGTGAGGGTCTCCATACCCCTACTATCAGTATACATGAGGCACAGCGCCCCCGGACCACCTCTGTTATCTGTAGGGGCTGAGTCTGTGCGTCTCCTGCTTCCAGTACAAGGTGAGGGTCTCCATACCCCCTACTACCAGTATACATGAGGCACAGAGCCCCCAGAGCACCTCTGTTATCTGTAGGGGCTGAGTCTGTGCGTCTCCTGCTTCCAGTACAAGGTGAGGGTCTCCATAACCCCTACTACCAGTATACATGAGGCACAGAGCCCCCGGACCACCTCTGTTATCTGTAGGGGCTGAGTCTGTGTGTGTCCTGCTTCCAGTACAAGGTGAGGGTCTCCATACCCCCTACTACCAGTATACATGAGGCACAGAGCCCCCGGACCACCACTGTTATCTATAAGGGCTGAGTCTGTGCGGTGTCCTGCTTCCAGTACAAGGTGAGGGTCTCCATACCCCCTACTACCAGTATACATGAGGCACAGAGCCCCCAGAGCACCTCTGTTATCTGTAGGGGCTGAGTCTGTGCGTCTCCTGCTTCCAGTACAAGGTGAGGGTCTCCATACCCCCTACTATCAGTATACATGAGGCACAGCGCCCCCGGACCACCTCTGTTATCTGTAGAGGCCTGAGTCTGTGCGTCTTTTGCTTCCAGTACAAGGTGAGGGTCTCCATACCCCCTACTACCAGTATACATGAGGCACAGAGCCCCCAGAGCACCTCTGTTATCTGTAGGGGCTGAGTCTGTGCGTCTCCTGCTTCCAGTACAAGGTGAGGGTCTCCATAACCCCTACTATCAGTATACATGAGGCACAGCGCCCCCGGACCACCACTGTTATCTGTAGGGGCTGAGTCTGTGTGTGTCCTGCTTCCAGTACAAGGTGAGGGTCTCCATACCCCCTACTACCAGTATACATGAGGCACAGAGCCCCCAGAGCACCTCTGTTATCTGTAGGGGCTGAGTCTGTGCGTCTCCTGCTTCCAGTACAAGGTGAGGGTCTCCATAACCCCTACTATCAGTATACATGAGGCACAGCGCCCCCGGACCACCACTGTTATCTGTAGGGGCTGAGTCTGTGTGTGTCCTGCTTCCAGTACAAGGTGAGGGTCTCCATACCCCCTACTACCAGTATACATGAGGCACAGCGCCCCCAGAGCACCTCTGTTATCTGTAGGGGCTGAGTCTGTGCGTCTCCTGCTTCCAGTACAAGGTGAGGGTCTCCATACCCCCTACTACCAGTATACATGAGGCACAGAGCCCCCGGACCACCTCTGTTATCTGTAGGGGCTGAGTCTGTGTGTGTCCTGCTTCCAGTACAAGGTGAGGGTCTCCATAACCCCTACTACCAATATACATGAGGCACAGAGCCCCCGGACCACCACTGTTATCTGTAGGGGCTGAGTCTGTGCGTCTCCTGCTTCCAGTACAAGGTGAGGGTCTCCATACCCCCTACTACCAGTATACATGAGGCACAGAGCCCCCAGAGCACCTCTGTTATCTGTAGGGGCTGAGTCTGTGCGTCTCCTGCTTCCAGTACAAGGTGAGGGTCTCCATACCCCCTACTATCAGTATACATGAGGCACAGCGCCCCCGGACCACCTCTGTTATCTGTAGGGGCCTGAGTCTGTGCGTCTCCTGCTTCCAGTACAAGGTGAGGGTCTCCATACCCCCTACTACCAGTATACATGAGGCACAGAGCCCCAGAGCACCTCTGTTATCTGTAGGGGCTGAGTCTGTGCGTCTCCTGCTTCCAGTACAAGGTGAGGGTCTCCATAACCCCTACTATCAGTATACATGAGGCACAGCGCCCCCGGACCACCACTGTTATCTGTAGGGGCTGAGTCTGTGTGTGTCCTGCTTCCAGTACAAGGTGAGGGTCTCCATACCCCCTACTACCAGTATACATGAGGCACAGAGCCCCCGGACCACCACTGTTATCTGTAAGGGCTGAGTCTGTGCGTGTCCTGCTTCCAGTGCAAGGTGAGGGTCTCCATACCCCCTACTACCAGTATACATGAGGCACAGCGCCCCAGAGCACCTCTGTTATCTGTAGGGGCTGAGTCTGTGCGTGTCCTGCTTCCAGTACAAGGTGAGGGTCTCCATACCCCTACTACCAGTATACATGAGGCACAGAGCCCCCGGACCACCTCTGTTATCTGTAGGGGCTGAGTCTGTGTGTGTCCTGCTTCCAGTACAAGGTGAGGGTCTCCATAACCCCTACTACCAGTATACATGAGGCACAGAGCCCCCGGACCACCACTGTTATCTGTAGGGGCTGAGTCTGTGCGTCTCCTGCTTCCAGTACAAGGTGAGGGTCTCCATACCCCCTACTACCAGTATACATGAGGCACAGAGCCCCCGGACCACCTCTGTTATCTGTAGGGGCTGAGTCTGTGCGTCTCCTGCTTCCAGTACAAGGTGAGGGTCTCCATAACCCCTACTATCATTATACATGAGGCACAGCGCCCCCGGACCACCACTGTTATCTGTAGGGGCTGAGTCTGTGTGTGTCCTGCTTCCAGTACAAGGTGAGGGTCTCCATACCCCCTACTACCAGTATACATGAGGCACAGAGCCCCCGGACCACCACTGTTATCTGTAGGGGCTGAGTCTGTGCGTCTCCTGCTTCCAGTACAAGGTGAGGGTCTCCATAACCCCTACTACCAGTATACATGAGGCACAGAGCCCCCGGACCACCACTGTTATCTGTAGGGGCCTGAGTCTGTGCGTCTCCTGCTTCCAGTACAAGGTGAGGGTCTCCATACCCCCTACTACCAGTATACATGAGGCACAGAGCCCCCGGCCACCTCTGTTATCTGTAGGGGCTGAGTCTGTGCGTCTCCTGCTTCCAGTACAAGGTGAGGGTCTGCATACCCCTACTATCAGTATACATGAGGCACAGCACCCCCGGACCACCTCTGTTATCTGTAGGGGCTGAGTCTGTGCGTGTCCTGCTTCCAGTACAAGGTGAGGGTCTCCATACCCCTACTACCAGTATACATGAGGCACAGCGCCCCCGGACCACCTCTGTTATCTGTAGGGGCTGAGTCTGTGCGTCTCCTGCTTCCAGTACAAGGTGAGGGTCTCCATACCCCCTACTACCAGTATACATGAGGCACAGAGCCCCCGGACCACCTCTGTTATCTGTAGGGGCTGAGTCTGTGCGTCTCCTGCTTCCAGTACAAGGTGAGGGTCTCCATACCCCCTACTATCAGTATACATGAGGCACAGCGCCCCCGGACCACCTCTGTTATCTGTAGGGGCTGAGTCTGTGTGTGTCCTTCCAGTACAAGGTGAGGGTCTCCATACCCCCTACTACCAGTGTACACAAGGCACAGAGCCCCCGGGCCACCTCTGTTATCTGTAGGGGCTGAGTCTGTGCGTGTCCTGCTTCCAGTACAAGGTGAGGGTCTCTATACCCCCTACTACCAGTATACATGAGGCACAAAGCCCCGGACCACCTCTGTTATCTGTAGGGGCTGAGTCTGTGCGTGTCCTGCTTCCAGTACAAGGTGAGGGTCTCCATACCCCCTACTACCAGTGTACACAAGGCACAGCGCCCCGGACCACCTCTGTTATCTGTAGGGGCTGAGTCTGTGCGTGTCCTGCTTCCAGTACAAGGTGAGGGTCTCCATACCCCCTACTACCAGTATACTCGAGGCACAGAGCCCCCGGACCACCTCTTATCTGTAGGGGCTGAGTCTGTGCGTGTCCTGCTTCCAGTACAAGGTGAGAGTCTCCATACCCCCTACTACCAGTATAGATGAGGCACAGCGCCCCCGGACCACCTCTGTTATCTGTAGGGGCTGAGTCTGTGGGTGTCCTGCTTCCAGTACAAGGTGAGGGTCTCCATACCCCCTACTACCAGTATAGATGAGGCACAGAGCCCCCGGACCACCTCTGTTATCTGTAGGGGCTGAGTCTGTGCGTGTCCTGCTTCCAGTACAAGGTGAGGGTCTCCATACCCCCTACTACCAGTATACGTGAGGCACAGAGCCCCCGGACCACCTCTGTTATCTGTAGGGGCTGAGTCTGTACATGTCCTGCTTCCAGTACAAGGTGAGGGTCTCCATACCCCCTACTACCAGTATACACGAGGCACAGAGCCCCCGGACCACCTCTTATCTGTAGGGGCTGAGTCTGTGCGTGTCCTGCTTCCAGTACAAGGTGAGGGTCTCCATCCCCCCTACTACCAGTATAGATGAGGCACAGCGCCCCCGGACCACCTCTGTTATCTGTAGGGGCTGAGTCTGTGGGTGTCCTGCTTCCAGTACAAGGTGAGGGTCTCCATACCCCTACTACCAGTATAGATGAGGCACAGAGCCCCCGGACCACCTCTGTTATCTGTAGGGGCTGAGTCTGTGCGTGTCCTGCTTCCAGTACAAGGTGAGGGTCTCCATACCCCTTGTTGTGAATGGGTTTGAGATGAGTTCTGAGCAGAGGCTCCCTCTGGTGGTTACAAGCGGTACTAGTGAGGATTGGGAATCAGGTGTTACTGATTGGTCTTATTTAAGGGAATCATTTTCCCATCAGGGTTGCCGGTGATCAATTGTTCTGGTCTGAATCCTTCTTTCCAGTTTCCCTTGTAGCCTGCTGTGTCGTGTCTGCATCTCCTGCTATCAGATAAGACAATTTCTTATTTTGTGTTTTTGCTATATTTTTGCATTTTGTCCTGCACTTCTGTGGGGGCCTTCTGGGTCCCCTCCGGGGGCTTTTTGCCCTCTCAGTTTACTCCAGCCACTGTGTTTTTGTACTTTTGCTTTTTGCAGTTTTTTCAGTGGCTGCTGTTTTTGTTACACCAGAGAACTAATTTAGGTGGTAGAGGTCGTGTGATCTCAGGTGATTTTGAAATTAGTATGTTGGTGTTTTTCAGGGTTTTCTGGGATTGCAGTAAGTACCCTTCCTGTCCTTTTCTATTTAGATAGTTTGGGCCCAGCGTTTGCTCATACTATTTTCTTTCTGTGTCAGTATTTCCTCTTGTCTAACCGCCATTATATGTTTGGGGGCTTTCTATTATCTTTGGGGTTCTGCTCCGGGGCAGATAGCTTTCCTATTTCTATCTTTAGGTGTAGTTAGTTTCTCAGGCTGTGACGAGGCGTCTAGGACCATCGTAGGAACGCTCCACGGCTGCCTCTAGTTGTGGTGGTTAGTCAGGGTACTGCAATCTCATAGATTCCAACTGCTCTGGTGTATTGCCTTTTTTACCGGCACTCCTCAGCTACCGTAACATAACAGTATCACCGGCCATAAAAATTGTATGGTACTCACAGAAGGGAAAAATATTTTGAAGGAAGAAAAGTTGTCAGAGATATTTTTCTGTTTGTTGCATTTTTTTTTTCCCTCTGTATCTCTGGGTGCTGGGGAGGATCTTTTCTCCCAATGGAGTTTGCACAGTTGTCTGGCCGTGTGGATCAGCTTGCCACTGAGGTTCAGAGTATTGCTGCATATCTTGCTAGGTTGCCTGTTGTGGAACCTAGGATCCCCATGCCAGATTTGTTTTTAGGGGATCGAGCTAAGTTTCAGAATTTCAAAAATAATTGTAAATTGTTTCTTGCCTTAAAATCTAAGTCCTCAGGAAACGCAGCGCAGCAGGTTCAAATTATCATCTCTCTCCTGCGCGGCGATCCTCAGGATTGGGCTTTTTCCCTGACACCTGGGGATCCTGTTTTGAGTGATGTTGATGTATTTTTTCAGGCTTTGGGGTTATTGTACGATGAGCCTAATATCACTGATCAAGCTGAAAAAGCCTTGTTGGCATTAAATCAGGGGCTTGATGACGCTGAGTTATACTGTCAGAGATTCCGTAGGTGGGCAGTCCTGACCAAATGGAATGACGACGCTTTGGCGGCCCTTTTCCGGAAGGGTCTGTCGGATAATGTAAAGGATGTTATGGTGGGATTCCCTGTCCCCTCTGGTCTCAATGATTCTATGTCATTAGCGATTCAAATTGACAGACGTTTGCGTGAGCGGAGAAGTATGCGTGGAGTGGTGTTGCCTTGTGAGCCAGCTGCTGAGCCCATGCAGTGTGATGGAGTGGTGTCTGGGGCACAGCGTCATGAGTTTCGAAAGCGCAATGGGTTATGTTTCTACTGTGGTGATGCCTCTCATGCTATTTCAGTCTGCCCTAAGCGGGGAAGACGTTTTGCACGCTCAGTTGTCTTGGGTAGTGTTCAGACTAAGTTTTTATTAACTGTCACTCTGATATGCTCTCTGTCCTCATTTTCTGCTCAGGCTTTCGTTGATTCTGGAGCAGCTATTAACCTGATGGATTATGATTTTGCTAAACGTTGTGGATTTCCCTTGATACCCTACAGAAGTCTATTCCCTACTGGGGATCGATTCTACCCCTTTGGCTGAGAATAAACCCCAGTTTTCTACTCAGGTGATAATGAGGGTTGAACCTGATCACCAGGAGTGCTGCAAATTTTTGGTTCTATATAATTTGCATGACATTATCGTGCTGGGTTTCCTTGGTTACAGTCTCATAATCCTGTTTTGGATTGGAAATCTGTGTCTGTAACCAGTTGGGGCTGCCAATGTGTTAATACCAACACTCCTGTTTTTTCTGCCTCCCCCCAGGCTGAGGATGTTCCTGACTTTTTGTTTGATTTTTCTGATGTGTTTAGCGAAAGTAAATCTGCATCCTTACCTCCCCATAGGAGCTATGACTGCGCTATTGAATTAGTGCCAGGTAGCAAATTCCTAAGGGTCGCCTCTTTAACTTGTCTGTACCTGAACATGACGCTATGCGGTCTTATATCAAGGAATCATTGGAGAAGGGTCATATCAGACCATCCTCTTCACCCTTAGGTGCCGGTTTTTTCTTTGTGGCCAAAAAAGATGGTTCATTAAGGCCGTGTATTGATTATCGTCTCTTGAACAATATTACTGTGAAATATCAATACCCGTTACCCTTGATTTCTGACCTGTTTTCCAGGGTGAAAAACGCTACTTGGTTTACCAAGCTTGACCTCAGGGGGGCGTATAACCTTATTCGCATTAAGCACGGGGATGAATGGAAGACGGCATTTAACACCCCTGAGGGGCATTTTGAGTACCTTGTGATGCCCTTTGGGCTCGCTAATGCTCCTTCCGTCTTCCAGTCCTTCATGAATGACATTTTCAGGGATTTTCTGGACAAGTTTCTGATTGTTTATTTGGATGATATCTTGATTTTTTCTAATGACTGGGACTCTCATGTGAAACATGTTCGAACTGTATTCCAGATTTTGAGAGAGAATGCTCTGTATGTGAAGGGATCAAAGTGTCTTTTTGGCGTACAGAAGATCTCATTTCTGGGATTCATTTTGTCCCATCTGTTATTGAAATGGACCCGGTCAAGGTTCAGGCCATCTGTGATTGGGTCCAACCTACTTCATTAAAGGCTCTTCAGAGATTTTTGGGTTTTGCCAATTTTTATCGTAAATTTATTGGTAATTTCTCTGTTATTGTTAAACCATTAACTGATTTGACCAGAAAGGGTTCTGATGTGGTGAATTGGCCTCCTGAGGCAGTCTCTGCGTTTCAGGAACTTAAGCAGAGATTCACTTCTGCTCCTGTTCTACGGCAGCCTGATGTTTCTCTGCCATTTCAGGTGGAGGTTGATGCCTCTGAAATTGGGGCAGGTGCCGTTTTGTCCCAAAAAGATCCAGAGACCTCTAAAAGTAACCCTTGTGCCTTTTTCTCTCGAAAATTTTCTCCTACTGAACGTAATTATGACGTGGGTAATCGGAGTTATTGGCCATGAAGTGGGCTTTTGAAGAGTGGAGACATTGGCTGGAGGGAGCCAAACATCAGGTGGTGGTCCTTACGGACCATAAGAATCTGGTCTATCTGGAATCTGCCAAGCGACTCAATCCTAGACAGGCCAGGTGGGCCTTGTTTTTCACACGTTTTAATTTTGTGGTTTCCTTTCTTCCTGGCACTAAGAATGTTAAGGCGGATGCCCTCTCGAGGAGTTTCCTTGCGGACTCTCCTGAGCTATCTGATCCCTCTGTTATTTTGAAGGAGGGTGTAGTTCTTTCCGCCATCTCGCCTAATTTGAGACTTGCTCTGGAGGGGTGTCAGGAGGATAGGCCCGAGCGCTGCCCTGTTGGAAAATTGTTTGTCCCGGACCAATGGAAAAAGAGTGTGATGTCTGAGATTCATTGTTCCGCATTGGCTGGGCATCCCGGAATTTTTGGTACCAGAGACTTGGTTAGTCGGTCCTTTTGGTGGCCTACCTTGTCTCGCGATGTCAGGGAATTTGTGCAGTCCTGCGAGACTTGCTCTCGCTCCAAGCCTTGCTCTCGCTCTAGTGGTTTGTTGATGCCATTGCCTGTGCCCAAGAGACCATGGACCCATATCTCTATGGATTTTATTTCCGATCTTCCTGTTTCTCAGAGAATGACCACCATCTGGGTAATTTGTGATAGGTTTTCCAAAATGATACATCTTGTGCCATTACCTAAGTTGCCTTCCTCCTCTGAATTGGTGCCGTTGTTCCTTCAGCACGTGGTTCGTTTACACGGCATTCCTGAGAACATTGTGTCTGACAGAGGAGTCCAGTTTGTTTCCAGATTTTGGAGGACTTTTTGTTCTAAACTGGGTGTTCAATTGTCTTTCTCCTCGGCATTTCATCCTCAGACCAATGGTCAAACTGAGAGAACAAACAGACATTGGAGACTTATCTAAGATGCTTTGTGTCTGCTGATCAGGATGACTGGGTCTCTTTTTTGCCTTTGGCTGAGTTTGCTCTTAATAATAGGGCTAGCTCTGCCACTTTGATGTCTCCGTTTTTCTGTAATTCTGGGTTTCACCCTCGATTTTCTTCAGGACAGACGGAGGCTTCTGTCTGTCCAGGTGTTGACTCTGTTGTTGAGCGTATGCAGCAGATTGGGACCAGGTAGTGGAGAGGTTTCCCTCTCTCAGAGAAGGCCCAGCGGTTTGCTAACCGGCATAGGACTGATGGTCCTCGGGTTTAAAGTGGGGGACTTGGTCTGGTTGTCCTCAAAGAATATTCCTATGAGAGTAGCATCTCCTAAATTTAAGCCTAGGTTCATTGGACCTTATAAGATCATGGAGATTATTAATCCTGTTTCTTTTCGTTTTCTTCCAGGGACATTTAAGATCCATAACGTGTTCCACAAGTCCTTGTTGAAGAGGTTTGGATTCTCGTTTTTCAGACGAAGACTCCAGTTTTTGGTTAAATGGAGAGGTTATGGTCGGAAGAAATTCTTGGGTGTTTGCTTCGGACATCCATCTAGGGAGATTATCCGTGCGTATCATAAAATAAATCCTGACCGACCTGGTTGTAAAATGAGGGTTCGGGTGACCCTCCTCAAGGGGGGGGGTACTGTTTTTGAATGGGTTTGAGATGAGTTCTGAGCAGAGGCTCCCTCTGGGGGTTTCAAGGGTACTATAGGATTGGGAATCAGGTGTTATGTTTGGGTTTTTTTAAAGGGGAATCATTTTCCCACAGGGGTTCCCGGGTGATCAATTGTTCTGGTCTGAATCCTTCTTTCCAGTTTCCCTTGTAGCCTGCTGTGTCGTGTCTGCATCTCCTGCTATAGATAAGACAATTTTTATTTTGTGTTTTTGCTATATTTTTGCTTTTTGTCCTGCACTTCTGGGGGGGCCCTTCTGGGTCCCTCCGGGGGCTTTTTTGCCCTCTCAGTTTACTCAGCCCGTGTTTTTTTTACTTTGCTTTTTGCAGTTTTTTCAGTGGTGCTGTTTTTGTTACACCAGGAACAATTTAGGTGTAGAGGTCGTGTGTCTCAGGTGATTTTGAAATTATTTGTTGTGTTTTTCGGGTTTTTGGGATTGCGTAAGTACCTTCCTGTCCTTTTCATTTTGTATTTTGGGGGGCCCCAGCGTTTGCTCAACTATTTTTTTCTGTGTCGTATTTCCTCTTGTCTAAACGCCCATTATATGTTTTGGGGGCTTTTTTTTATTTTGGGGTTCTGTCCGGGGCAGATGCTTTCCTATTTCTATCTTTAGGTGTAGTTAGTTTCTCAGGCTTGACGAGGCGTCAAAGGACCATCTTTAGGAAGCTCCAGGGCTGCCTCTAGTTGTGGTGGTTATTCAGGGTACTGCAATCCATAGATTCCAACTGCTTGGTGTATTGCCTTTTTCCCGGGCCTCCTCGCTACCGTAAATAACCCCCTACTACCAGTATACCGAGGCACAGAGCCCCCGGAACCCCTCTGTTTCTGAGGGGCTGAGTCTGTGATGTCTGCTTCCGAAAAAGGGTGGGGGTCCCCATACCCCCTACTACCAGTATACCGAGGCACAGACCCCCCGGACCCCCTTGTTATCTGTAGGGGTGAGTCTGGCAGCCTGCTTCCATTACAAGGTGGGGTCTCCATACCCCCTACTACCAGTATACAGAGGCACAGAGCCCCCGGACCACCCTTGTTATCTGTAGGGGCTGAGTCTGTGCTTTCCCTTTGCTTCCATACAAGGTGAGGGTCCCATACCCCCTACAAACCAGTATACATGAGGCACAATCCCCCGGACCACCTCTGTTTTTTGTAGGGGCTGGAGTGCTTCTCCTGCTTCCAGTACAAGGTGAGGGTCTCCATCCCCCTACTATATATACAGTCAGGGCCCAAAATTTTTGAGAATGACACAAATATTTATTTTTTTTTTTTTAATATTGCTCCCTTGGTTTTTATGTGGTTTGACAGATGTTTTTCACAGACGAAATAAAATAATTGCAAATATGAGTAAAAAAAGTTATATTGACAGTTAGAATGAGTTAATGCAGCAAGCAATATTTGCAGTGTTGACCCTTCTTCTTCAGGACCTCTGCAATTCCCCTGGCATGCTTCAATCAACTTCGGACCAAATCCTGACTGATTGCAGTCCATTCTTGCACAATCAATGCTTTTCATTTTGTCAGAATAATTTATTTTTTGTTTGCCACCCGTCTTTTGATGTTTGACCACAAGTTCTCAATGGGATTAAGATCTGGGGAGTTTCCGGGGCCATGGACCCAAAATTTTATGTTTTGTTCCCTGACCCATTTAGTTATCACCTTTGCTTTATGGAAAGGTGCTCCATCATGCGGAAAAGGCATTGTTGATCGCCAAATGCTCTTGGAGGGTTGGGAGAAAGTTGTCTTGGAGACATTCTGGTACCATTCTTATTCATGGCTGTGTTTTTAGGAAACTGTGAGAAAGCCGATTCCTTGGCTGGAAGCAACCCCACACTGAATGGTTTCTGGATGCTTAAAGTTGGCATGAGACAAGACTGGTGGTGCGCTCACCTTGTCTTCCCGAATGAGGGGTTTTCCTGAGTCCCCCAAACAATCGAAAAGGGGAAATTTATCAGAGAAAATAACTTTACCCCAGTCCTCAGAGTCCATGCCGAACCTTTTGCAAATATCGTCTGCCATGATGTTTTTTTCTGGAGAGAAGTGACTTCTTTGCTGCCCTCCTTGAGACCAGGCCTTGCTCCAAGAGTCTCCGCCTCACAGTGCGTGCAGATGCACTCACACCTCCCGCTGCATTTGAGCAAGCTCTGCACTGCTGGTAGCCCGATCCCGCAGTTAAACACTTTTAAGACACGTCCTGGCGCTTGCTGGGTCTTTCTTGGGCGTCCTGAAGCCTTTTTTTGGGAAAAAGGAACCTCCTCCTTGAAGTTCTTGATGATGCATAGATTGTTGACTGAGGTGCAACTTTCTAGCTGCGATACTTTTCCCTGTTAGGGGCCCTTTTTGTGCATTGCAATGATGCTCACTTGTTTCTTTGAGATAACCATGGTTAACAGAAGAGAAACAATGATGCCAAGCACCAGCCCTTTTTAAAGTGTCCGTGGTGTCAATCATGACGATTGACTCCACCTGTCCTCATCAACACCCACACCTTGGGTTTAAAGGACAATCACTGAAAAGAGGTTAGTGGTCCTTTTAGGCAAGGCTGCAATGATGTTGAAATGTTTTTGGGGGATGAAGTTCATTTTTAGCCAAATAATTGACTTTGCAGTAATTGCTGTTTAAAATGATCATCTTTTTAACATTTTGGAGTATAGCAAATTGCCATTAAAAAAGTGAAGCAGTAACTTTATAAAAATTAATATCTGTGTCATTCTCAAAAACTTTTGGCCATGACTGTACATTTGGGACAGCGCCCCCGGACCACCTCGTTATCTGTAGGGGCTGAGTTTGGTGTTCCTTCCCTACAATGAGGGTCCCTACCCCCTATACCTTTACACAAGGCACAAGCCCCCGGGCCCCCCCTGTATCTGTGGGGGGGAGCTGTGCGTGCCGCTTCCAGTAAAGGTGAGGGTCTCTAACCCCCCCCTACCAGTATACATGAGGCCCCAGCCCCCCGGCCCCCTCTGTTTCTTAGGGGTGAGTCTGTGGTCCTGCTTCCAGTAAAGGTGAGGGGGTTTTACCCCCCCCTTTCCCTGTACACAAGGCCAGCGCCCCCGGGGGCCCCCTCTTTATCGGGGGGGAGTCTGTGGTGTCCGCTTCCCCTACAAGGTGAGGGTCTCCTACCCCCCCCTACCAGTATACCGAGGCACAGAGCCCCCCCGGCCACCTCTTATCTGTAGGGGGGTCTGTGCGGTCCTGCTTCCGTACAAGGGGAGGGCTCCATACCCCCACTACCCCTATAGAGAGGCACAGCGCCCCCACCACCTTGTTTTTAGGGCTGAGTTGTGGTGTCCTTTCCGTACAAGGGAGGGTCTCCTACCCCCTACACCAGTATAGATGAGGCACAGAGCCCCCGGACCACCTCTGTTATCTGTAGGGGCTGTTTGTGGTTCCTGCTTCCGTACAAGGTGAGGGGGTTTCCTACCCCCCCTACCGTAAGAGGCCGGAGCCCCCGGCCCCTCTGTTTTCTTAGGGCTAGTCTGTACATTCCCCCTTCCGTACAAGGGAGGGGCTCCATACCCCCCACACCCCTATACACAAGGCACAGAGCCCCCGGACCCCTTTTCTGTAGGGGC
>JARQOD010000004.1:543063842-543079391 GCA_033576555.1 Oophaga sylvatica | reverse complement strand
GGCTTACTTTGCATGCATAACCTGTATTCTTGTGTTTTCTCTGAAGTTCCTTCAGAAGGGGTTATGTTGCTCCGCTGGTGATCTTGGTTCTTACCTAAAGCTTTGGTACGACTGAAGGAGCTGAGTAGGAGGAGCCCGAGCTGGAGGAGCCAGCCAGTCAACACGCTTTTGATCTGAGGTGTCATCCTGATCTGGGGCTCTGCCTACCCATCAGTAATGAATTACTGTGTCTCTCTTCCTTCCTTCGCTGAAAAGGCTTTTACAGGTAAGTTCTTACCAAAATCCGTGTTTTACCTGATATTGGTATGTGGCTGACCACCACATGTTGCCGTGCGCTCTGGGTCATGCACGCAGTTCTATCTGTGTTTTTTTGGTGATTGACCTAGCTGCTGTGCACACACAGCAGCCCTGCCCTGCCTGGGCTCTGCTTGATTTTACACCTGTATCTGGGCCTGTTTCACCCTTCATCTGTGGTTGCTGGTCTGGCAGTGCAGAAGTCAGATCTGAAATGTCCATCTCCGGACCTGGTCGGCTTTCCACCTGCGCTTGCCTTACTGGAACCATGGGAGTGATACAGCAATGCTTCAGGTACTTTTGTTTTGATTTTTTGCAGTCTTGCTTTTATACATTCAGGAGGCCGTAATGGCACAGCGAATATAAAAAACGTAGAGTAGGACTGCCCCATATGAGAATGCCTTGTCGTGGCGGGGTGGCTCAAAGAATTGATCAATTATTTGCCAAATGTCTCATTTTTAATACAGATTAGAATCCAATATGTGCATATGCACTTTATATATTACATGCTGACCATGTGCGGCGCTGGCTTCTCCCCTTTTTTTACTTAATGACTGATATCACCTCTATATACAGTAGATAACACAGGATCCACCATTCACAATAGGTGATGTCACAGCTCACCTCCTCCTGTACAATGACTGATAACACCTCTATATACAGTAGATAACACAGGATCCACCATTCACAATAGGTGATGTCACAGCTCACCTCCTCCTCCTGTACAATGACTGATAACACCTCTCTATACAGTAGATACCACAGGATTCACCATTTACAGTAGGTGATGTCACAGCTCACCTCCTCCTCCTGTACAATGACTGATAACACCTCTATATACAGTAGATAACACAGGATCCACCATTCACAATAGGTGATGGCACAGCTCACCTCCTCCTCCTCCTGTACAATGACTGCTAACACCTCTATATACAGTAGATAACACAGTATCCACCATTCACAATAGGTGATATCACAGCTCACCTCCTCCTGTACAATGACTGATATCACCTCTATATACAGTAGATAACACAGGATCCACCATTCACAATAGGTGATGTCACAGCTCACCTCCTCCTCCTGTAAAATGACTGATAACACCTCTACATACAGTAAATAACACAGGATCCACCATTTACAGTAGGTGATGTCACAGCTCACCTCCTCCTGTACAATGACTGATATCACCTCTATATACAGTAGATAACACAGGATCCACCATTCACAATAGGTGATGTCACAGCTCACCTCCTCCTCCTCCTGTACAATGACTGATAACACCTCTATATACAGTAGATAACACAGGAGCCACCATTCACAATAGGTGATGTCACAGCTCACCTCCTCCTCCTGTAAAATGACTGATAACACCTCTATATACAGTAAATAACACAGGATCCACCATTTACAGTAGGTGATGTCACAGCTCACCTCCTCCTGTACAATGACTGATATCACCTCTATATACAGTAGATAACACAGGATCCACCATTCACAATAGGTGATATCACAGCTCACCTCCTCCTGTACAATGACTGATAACACCTCTATGTACAATAGATAACACAGAATCCACCATTCACAATAGGTGATATCACAGCTCACCTCCTCTTGTACAATGACTGATAACACCTCTATATACAGGAGATAACACAGGATCCACCATTCACAATAGGTGATGTCACAGCTCACCTCCTCCTGTACAATGAATGATGACACCTCTATATACAGTAGATAACACAGAATCCACCATTTACAGTAGGTGATATCACAGCTCACCTCCTCCTCCTTCTGTACAATGACTGATAACACCTCTATATACAGTAGATAACATAGGATCCACCATTTACAGTAGGTGATGTCACAGCTCACCTCCTCCTCCTCCTGTACAATGACTGATAACACCTCTATATACAGTAGATAACATAGGATCCACTATTTACAGTAGGTGATGTCACACCTCACCTTTTCCTCCTTTACATTGGCCTTTGCCCTAATCAGAGCAGAGGCTCATTACCTGCTACATAGGGTCTGTGTCAGTCTATTGCTGCCAATGTTTATGTGACTTTCCTGGATAAACAGCAAGTGTGCTTCTAGAATTGGACCTAGTGGTCGGTATAGAAAATTGCAAGATTTTGCAAGATTTTTTATTTTATTTTAATCATGATCTGTTAGAAAACAATCAAAAATAAAAATGCATGTAACATATAAGCCTCATTGAAGCAGCGGGTCATTTTCTGATTTCACTCCCTTTAAAGAAGATGACACTTGTTTTAAGAATAAAGATGGAGCGCAGACTGAAAATCTAGCCAAACCAGACTCATTGTAATGTAGTAGCAGCAAAAAAAAAAAACCCCTTCTATATTAGTCACATTAGGGTATCAGTGTCAGTTTGAGAAAGCTCCCAGCCCGTCATATTAAGCTTTTTTCCATTTATTTTACGCACTGTGCCCCCATTTAGGTATTTTAACATATTAATCCATTCCTTTCACTGTTGATTTCCCCTGTAACTGGGGTTGGTATATTAGCCCCAGTTACAGGGGTAATTCGGTCTCCTGACTGCATAGCAGAGCTGACCAAGTATCCTATAACCCACACATGACCGCTGTGTATGGGAGGATGGAGCGGTGTCAGTGCTTCCCATACTGTATACACAAGCACTAGTTCGGGGCTATGTATACAGAAATCAAGAAGGCAGCATTGGTAATAAATCATATTTTTTCTTCTCTGCGGGGAGTCTAACTGTGTCTAACACCCGACTCCCTGCCTCCACAGGTGCATGATCTACTGCAAGCAGTTCACTTTGCATCTAAGTTTTGCAACGTCAGTGCAGAGATAAGTGGGGACCGCCAGGACGTTTATAGTCTGTGTGTTCTAGAAGTAATTTTTAAATAAAAAAAAAAGGAAGGCAATAAAACAAATTGCAGGTAGCCGAAGTCAGTAAGATATTTCTGCAAGTGTCATCTGTATGACACAGCCGGCTGCCGTCTAAACCCAAAGTAAGGCATCGTTCAGACTACCATAATGCATCTGCAAAGACCATCGCTGGGGTTGTGAGACACAATGCAGGCAGTATGGCTCTGAAGACCTGATGTCGACCAAGCGATAATGCGCACAATATGGCATGCAGATTGAGGCTGCCCCTTCCAGGTGGTTGGCGTCAGATCCTCCTGCCAGCAGGGTATCAATAGCCAGAATGTAGATGAGAAAAAAATCTTTTTATTAAGAATAATTATCTATATGTCAGTAAATAATCTCAGCCAATAAAAATAAAAGAGGAGTGCAGCGCCCTCCAGAGGACCGCATAAGACCTTACAACAGGCCACGCTCATTCTGGTCTCTTCCGCCAGGCAGTTAAACCTTGAGTGTCGAGATGTGACCCTTCGTAGGTGCAGGGGCGCTCGGTGCAGGCGGGCTGTCATTTTCTACTTTCTGGAAAAAATATTCCTGCCCGAAAAAATAAAAAAAAAAAGAGTCCATTACTGATTGTTGTGGGTCCAATACGCATTACAGGGGCAAAAATAATCACTGAAAAGGGGGTGACCACCTTACTTTACTTAGATGCATGCGTTTTTTGCTAGAAATCATTTTTTTTGGAATTGGGGTTTTTCTTAAAAATGTTGCACCATTTGCCTTCTATTACACTGGCTGTAGAATGAGTTAACTGAGAATCTCTCAGTCAGCCTTTTTCTGAGCTCTTAGCCGATTTATGGCCACATTAATGATGAATGTGCAGAGAAACAGAAGAGCCTGGAAAAGAGAGACTGGGCTACATTTGTAGTGACACCCAATTGTAAGGTTTTTTTTTTTTTTACATGTTTATTTTTGGTGCTAAACAAAAAAAAACAAAACAAAACAAGGTTATACGTACCTTGAAGCCTATGGCCAGGAGCACGTGCATTAGTACCATGCCCGCGAGCATGCCGATTGCCACCATTTTATTGTCTTTGCGAACCTGTGGCCAGAAAGCAAGGACAAGGACGAAGCCAGAGAGAAACATTGCCACCAGGAGGATGATCCAGCGGAAAATCTCAAAAGGAAGCACACAGAGAACCTGACAGGAGAAATAAGGTAAGGAAATGAAGTGTCTCCATGGTAACAGACTACACCCAGACCCTTTGTAGTCAGATCCTCCTCCTCACTTAGGGACACTGCTAGGACTCCAGCTCTTACGGGAATGCTGATAAGTTAAGGGGCTGACGGCCGAGCCCCCTCCACCTGTCCAACACCTTGAGATCATGCACTTGCTATTGACCACAGCATCTGAGGGGGTTAGCCCTCCCAAATTAACCCCTCCCTATCTGACCAGGCAGATTTTCAAGTTTGTTTGTTTTTTTTTGTTTTTTTCACACAAGCAGGTTTAAGAGCTGGAAAAAAAAAATTCTCGTTCGGACATATATTTATAGAGATTCATTTTTATGTCATAGTCTTTATTTTTTTGCTGATACCATTGGGAAAAGTAAAAAAAAACAAACAAGAAAACAAACAAACAAGATCTCCAGGGGGGCTTTTCAGCATTTAGATGCTGTATCTTATTTCCCCTGTAACTGAGGCTTGTAAATTAGCTCCAGTTACAGTGGAAATTAAGCCTCCTGGCTGCAGAGCGCACTGAGGATCCTATAAACCAGCAGCTCCTGCTCCCTCTTCAGACGCAGCAATCACATGACCGCTGGGGTCAGGAGGAGGATCCGCCGTTAGCACTTTCCATTACTGCAATCTAGAAGGCAGAGATGGTAATAAACCGTCTCTGCCTTCTCTATGGGGGAGTCTGACAACTGGTTTTCCGCTCTCGCAACTACGGATGTGGACCTGAAAGTTCATGGCCGTCCACGAGTAGTTAACTGTCACTGAGGTTTCCAGGTCTTTACCATGCAGGGACAGTCTGCGACCACTGGTGGAAGGGTGACATATCTCCCCTGAATATTTGGGCCTTAGCGTTGTGTTGCTGGTCACAGGTGACATCCCCAGTTCTCCCACACATATAGGGTATAGAGAGACATCGGGGCAGGCCGTACTCACTGTGGATGGGATGTACGCAGACAGGGAGTATCCATAGACACAGACGGTCTCCATGAAGCTGTAGGTGCCCACTGCTGAGCTCACTCCTTTCCTCCACTGAAGAAACCCCCAGAGAGCCAACGGCACCAGCCAGGCGTAGCTGTATATGATGAAGCCGGCCACCGTGACTACGGGGGAGAAGTGGAGAGATCGGTGACAAGGCCGGAAGCACCCCCATGTCATGTAACGCTGACTCACACCCACCTTTGTGGAACTGAGGGCTGTAGTTGTAGCCCGGGTGGCCGTGCTTCTGAATAAAGGTCGCCAGGTTCCCCACCACCGTGACGGTGATCACCAGAGTGGCGCAAATCCAAAACGGTCCTAAAAGGGGGGCAAAAATAGTTATTGGGGGCAGATAAGAGCACCTTACTCTGGTGGGTGTATCAACGGACTGCCTTATTTAGGGGGTTCTGCTATTTCATATCGGCGGGGGCTGACACCCGGCACCCCCACTGTTCAGCTGTTACAGACTCCAGAGGCGACAAGATGTAGGCAATGAATGGCGCTACGCTGTCAGTTACTGCAACTCAGCTGCCGTTCAACACTTCCGTCTGTCCGGAGCCTATAACAGGTGAGGATTTGGGGTGTCGGACCCCCATCGATCTCATACTAATGACCTATCCTAACAATAGGACTTTAAAGTCATTCTGGCCGGACAACCCCTTTAATTTCCCGGCTACGTCTTCATGGGCCCTGCACACTCACCGTACAGATCGGGATTATTTCGGAGGTGATGTCGGACAAAGTTCTTTCCAGGCATCGGGATGAAGGATGCGCGGATCCTGTCCAGCACCTAACGCAGAACAGAGCGAGAGAGAGATTATTAATTTACCAGTCAGGGGCACTGCTGTATCTTACAGTCGGCACCTGCCGATAACGGCACGACCACCATACAATGGCTGATGCTACCTGCTCGACACAACGTACTATTAACGGGGCTATGTGGAAGAAAGCAGCTCTGGACATTCCCTTTAAAAGTAAAAGGTTTGGAAAGCTACAGATGAGAGAATCAATTTGCAGCAGTCCTATTCAGCAGCCAGGTCAGTCGTCCGTGACCGATGCCCTGCAAAACGCCTCCTACCTGCCGCCATCCCGGCTCCTGTTCTCATTTCCAGTCCAGTAACGATGACGTTGTACCAGGGCTACACATCAAAAGAGAAGCCAGGATGGCGGCAGATAGGAGGCATTTCGCAGGATTCTGGTCCGCTGACTACGGGCGACTGACCGGGCCGCTGGACTGGGGGTCTTGTGAATTGATTTGCTCATGTTTGTTTAAGGGGTTAATATTGTACTAATAATAAGACTCCCGCAGCTCCCAGGACGGTCAGACTCTCGGTAACATCCTGTGGGACACAATATAGGAGCCATGGATGTTACACCTTATGCCCGTCCAAAAATAAGAAGTCGCTCACCAACCAGTCCCCAAATAATGACGTCCCTATCAATACAAGGGAGCAATCAGACGGCCGAATCACTCGGACTGGCCATCGGCTCTTTCTACCCACGCGCGAGATGCATACAAATACACACTGTCCCACTCAGGTGAGGAGAGCCGACGGCCAGTCCGAGCATTGCAATGCGATCCTCGTCCGTCTAATATGGCCGTCTGACTGCGCTCTGAGGGCGGATATGTGGCGGACTCACCTGGGAGGTGTCTACATCATAAAGGTCCTGGTAGTACTGGAAGGTCCAGAAGCTGGAGGTTTTCTTCTGAGGTGCGAGGAGCTGAGAACAAAGAACAGACCGTGAGATCTCACAGGGAGGTC
The DNA here is from genome assembly GCA_033576555.1 of Oophaga sylvatica. NCBI lineage: Eukaryota > Metazoa > Chordata > Amphibia > Anura > Dendrobatidae > Oophaga > Oophaga sylvatica. The sequence continues at coordinate 543,072,273 of JARQOD010000004.1, read as the reverse complement.
AATGTCTCTGGTTGTTATACAGGGGGCTGCGTACCTCAGTCTGATCCGTCTCGCCCTCCTCCTCGCTGTCACCTCCCATCTGTAGCGTGGCATGCTGGGGTCTTGCCTCCTCGCTCACACTCTTTGTTGCGGCATTTGGAGTTTCAGCGAGTAGATCCGCTGCCTCATCGAACTCTGCACAGAGAGGGACATGGGCATCTATCTATTCCCTTTATTGCTCCCTGTTATCAGCGACCTGAACCAAAGGGGGGCGACAGAATTCGGAATTCTTGACCCGGCACGGCTCGTATATCACTAACCCTGTCCAACCACCCAAGTGGCGCAGTCAGCCACTAACAGCAGCAAGTAAGGTGTATGATCCTGACGGGTCATCCATCAACGAGACTGCGGTGTGCCAGTGGGATGTCACGCCCCCATGGGGGCTTAGTCAAAGCCCCCTCCTCCGTTATCATCTTGGTATTACCATGAAATATCACCATTAGCTGAACGTCATAGGAGGCCGTGAACATTATTATTACTATGCTATACTGCAACAATGACGCTGCAGATCAGCAGAATGGCCGGGGAAAAAGGGAAGACGGGCCAGAGGACGGCGGCAGGGGAAGGGAAGACGGGCCAGAGGACGGCGGCAGGGGAAGGGAAGACGGGACGAGGACGGCGGCAGGGGAAGGGAAGACGGGCCGGGGACGGCGGCAGGGGAAGGGAAGACGGGAAGGGAAGACGTGCCGGGGACGGCGGCAGGGGAAGGGAAGACGGGCCGGGGATCAAGGGAAGACGGGGATCAAGGGAAGACAGGACGGTGGCCGGGGAACGAGGAAAGATGGGCCAGGGAAGAAGGGAAGACGGGCCGGGGATGGCAGCAGGGGAAGAAGGGACAGCGGCAGGGGAAGGGAAGACAGGCCGGGGAAGGGAAAGACGGGCCGGGGATGGCGGCAGGGGAAGGGAAGACAGGCCGGGGGCAGGGGAAGACGGGCCGGGGATGGCGGCAGGGGAAGACGGGACAGCGGCTGGGGAAGAAGGGACAGCGGTAGGGGAAGGGAAGACGGGCCGGCGGCAGGGGAAGAAGGGACAGCGGCAGGGGAAGAAGGGACAGCGGCAGGGGAAGAAGGGACAGCGGCAGCGGCAGGGGAAGAAGGGACAGCGGCAGGGGAAGAAGGGACAGCGGCAGGGGAAGAAAGGACAGCGGCAGGGGAAGAAGGGACAGCGGCAGGGGAAGAAGGGACAGCGGCAGGGGAAGAAGGGACAGCGGCAGGGGAAGAAGGGACAGCGGCAGGGGAAGAAAGGACAGCGGCAGGGGAAGAAGGGACAGCGGCAGGGGAAGAAAGGACAGCGGCAGGGGAAGAAAGGACAGCGGCAGGGGAAGAAGGGACAGCGGCAGGGGAAGAAGGGACAGCGGCAGGGGAAGAAAGGGCAGGGGAAGGGAAGACGGGTCGGAGATGGCGGCAGGGGAAGACGGGACAGCGGCTGGGGAAGAAGGGACAGCGGCAGGGGAAGGGCAGACGGGCCGGCGGCAGGGGAAGGGGAAGACGGGCCGGGGATGGCAGCAGGGGACGACGGGACAGCGGCAGGGAAGACAGGCCGTCGGCAGGGGAAGGGAAGACGGGCCAGCGGCTGGGGAAGGGAAGACGGGCCGGCGATCACACAAATTGCTAATGTGGCGGCCGGACCGAGCTCCTGAGAGTTGATTCTCTCATCTCCAATATCTGTAAAATATCAAACTACAGAAACCGAAGACGATTTATCCCATGAGGGTAAACTGCTTCAAGAGGAAATAAAATGCTATGGGGCAAAAAAAAAAAAAAAAAAAAAAAAGGTGACGGCAAAACAAACTGTAAGACAGTAAGCCACAAAACTAATAGAATAAATAGAGATATTACCGGCACCGCTCACATCTACAACTTGGGCAGAATGTTTCTTAATAAGTCCAGCAAATATGGAAATGATGGAAAAATAAGAAGTTCTGTCTGTTTGGAAAATGAGGACTTGTCCCGCAGTGTGAAGCAGCTGTGTCACCTCTGTGTACACCGCACCTGCTACGTCACCAGCACATATATATATATACACACATAAGGGCCGACACTCGCCGCTCCTGCAGTTACCTTGGAATTGCAGTTGGTCAGCAGCCGCCATCTTCACCTGCGCGACATCCCCGGGTCATGTGACCACCGCAGCCCGACAACCACCGCACTGCCAGCAGCTCGGCGGCCGCGTCACCACTCAGAGGACTGTACCAACTGCTCAGTAACGCAGGGGGAGGACTCTACTGACATCCCACAACTGGCCTACATCTATGAGAGTAATTATCAGCGTCACACGGAGTCCGCATCTACCACTGGAAGCACCGCAGCCTCATGTAATAAATGGGCAATTACAAGTAAATGTACCCTCCCTGTGTAATACTTCAATAGGACAGTCCTTCCGGCACAAAAACTAACGGAACTTCTAGAAAGAGCTAGCGTTCCATGGAAGGGAGAAGTTGGATGCACCGGCTGAGCGTGTACGGAAACCGGAAGTGGCCCCGGTGTTGTAGGACAGACATGGCCGGGAGGTGTGTAGCAGTGTTATTCAGGAGGTCGTGCTCCGGGACTGCGACTGCAGCGGCTGCAGAAACCAAGCCGGGGGTTTGGGTGCGAATGAAGGACAAGAAAATGGGTGAGTGGTGGCCATAGGCGATATAGTATAGGAGGAAGATGGGAGAGGGCTGACACTGACAACTCACTGGAGTATGTGTAACCGAGCAACTCCGACAGAGACTGACCAGCACATAACTATAATACCGCCCCTATGTACAAGAATATAACTACTATAATACTGCCCCTATGTACAAGAATATAACTACTATAATACTGCCCCTATGTACAAGAATATAACTACTATAATACTGCCCCTATGTACAAGAATATAACTACTATAATACTGCTCCCTATGTACAAGAGTATAACTACTATAATACTGCCCCCTATGTACAAGAATATAACTACTATAATACTGCCCCTATGTACAAGAATATAACTACTATAATACTGCTCCTATGTAGAAGAATATAACTACTATAATACTGCCCCTATGTACAAGAATATAACTACTATAATACTGCCCCTATGTACAAGAATATAACTACTATAATACTGCTCCCTATGTACAAGGGTATAACTACTATAATACTGCCCCCTATGTACAAGAATATAACTACTATAATACTGCTCCCTATGTACAAGAATATAACTACTATAATACTGCCCCTATGTACAAGAATATAACTACTATAATACTGCTCCTATGTACAAGAATATAACTACTATAATACTGCCCCATATACAAGAATATAACTACTATAATACTGCTCCTATGTACAAGAATATAACTACTATAATACTGCCCCCTATGTACTAGAATATAACTACTATAATACTGCCCCCTATGTACTAGAATATAACTACTATAATACTGCTCCTATGTACAAGAATATAACTACTATAATACTGCCCCCTATGTACTAGAATATAACTACTATAATACTGCTCCTATGTAGAAGAATATAACTACTATAATACTGCCCCTATGTACAAGAATATAACTACTATAATACTGCCCCTATGTACAAGAATATAACTACTATAATACTGCTCCCTATGTACAAGAGTATAACTACTATAATACTGCCCCCTATGTACAAGAATATAACTACTATAATACTGCTCCCTATGTACAAGAATATAACTACTATAATACTGCCCCTATGTACAAGAATATAACTACTATAATACTGCTCCTATGTACAAGAATATAACTACTATAATACTGCCCCATATACAAGAATATAACTACTATAATACTGCTCCTATGTGCAAGAATATAACTACTATAATACTGCCCCCTATGTACTAGAATATAACTACTATAATACTGCTCCTATGTACAAGAATATAACTACTATAATACTGCCCCCTATGTACAAGAATATAACTACAATAATACTGCTCCTATGTACAAGAATATAACTACTATAATACTTCCCCCTATGTACAAGAATATAACTACTATAATACTGCTCCTATGTGCAAGAATATAACTACTATAATGCTGCTCCTATGTACAAGAATATAACTACTATAATACTGCTCCCTATGTACAAGAATATAACTACTATAATACTGCTCCCTATGTACAAGAATATAACTACTATAATACTGCTCCTATGTACAAGAATATAACTACTATAATACTGCACCTATGTACAAGAATATAACTACTATAATACTGCCCCTATATACAAGAATATAACTACTATAATACTGCTCCTTTGCACAAGAATATAACTACTATAATACTGCCCCTATGTACAAGAATATAACTACTATAATACTGCTCCTATGTACAAGAATATAACTACTATAATACTGCTCCCTATGTACAAGAATATAACTACTATAATACTGCTCCTATGTACAAGAATATAACTACTATAATACTGCCCCTATATACAAGAATATAACTACTATAATACTGCTCCTATGTACAAGAATATAACTACTATAATACTGCCCCTATGTACAAGAATATAACTACTATAATACTGCCCCTATGTACAAGAATATAACTACTATAATACTGCACCTATGTACAAGAATATAACTACTATAATACTGCCCCTATGTACAAGAATATAACTACTATAATACTGCTCCCTATGTACAAGAATATAACTACTATAATACTGCTCCTATGTACAAGAATATAACTACTATAATACTGCCCCTATATACAAGAATATAACTACTATAATACTGCTCCTATGTACAAGAATATAACTACTATAATACTGCCCCTATGTACAAGAATATAACTACTATAATACTGCCCCTATGTACAAGAATATAACTACTATAATACTGCTCCCTATGTACAAGAATATAACTACTATAATACTGCTCCCTATGTACAAGAATATAACTACTATAATACTGCTCCCTATGTACAAGAATATAACTACTATAATACTGCTCCCTATGTACAAGAATATAACTACTATAATACTGCCCCTATGTACAAGAATATAACTACTATAATACTGCCCTCTATGTACAAGAATATAACTACTATAATACTGCCCCTATGTGCAAGAATATAACTACTATAATACTGCTTGTGATGAACGGGCACACGGTAGCCCGGGGTATCACGGCTTGTGATCCCACCGCTGCCACCAATATGTGATGAACGGGCACGCGGTCCGCCACACGGTAGCCCGGGGTATCACGGCTTGTGATCCCTCCGTGCTGCAAATGTGACGAAAACGCGCACACACACGACGACTGCTGCCGTCCGACCCAGTAAACTGCAGGGATTTATAATTATCCCACTTCCACTTAGGAACTTGCAGCTCTCTGGCGCCCCCCTTACCCTCAGGTCAGTCAGGGAACTGCACCTAGGATAATTGGTCACCAGACGGGTCACTCGGATGTGTGCTGGCTATTGGGCACGCTGCAGTGAGGGAATTATAACTACTCCTGGCTGCAGCCAGGCAGTACCCTTATAAACCCCGCTCCGTCACTGCCAGCGTCACCCAATAGATTAACACTTTACACCCCTTCCTTTTAGCTGCCACCAGCTACGGCTTTTGATGAACAATTTATCAAGAGGGTCCGTAGCAACCCCAAAACAGTAGCGTAGTGCTTCAGGCACGTGCAAATTCGTGTATAGAGCAGGAGAAACAAACTAATAAATTTATAGGTTTATTCCTTAAAAACAGGCAGTGCTTATATAATATAAGAAGATGTAACAAACTGAGACAATATCGTTATATACAGATGCAGTTATAAAATAAAATAGGATTACAGATGAAAATCACTCACATGGTAGTTACAGGCAAGACAAGCCAGGCTGGGGGAAGGAGCCACACGTCATAGTTCATTGGTAGATCTCTTACTCAGGACATCCCAGCAGAAAGTGCCTAAGGAACTTCACTGCAAGACTTATGCATGTCAGCTTCTGACCTCACAAAAGGGGCTGGTTTTCTGGCCACCTCCCCTGGCTGCAAGCTATGGTTTGAGCTGTGCAATATCATAAGGTCCATAACTCGTCCTGTGAACCTAGCAGAATAACGGCAGACCTATCAATGATCTTACTCTAAAATGACGGTTCCAATGAGCCCACACTTGGGTGGGCTAGTACATGGGGCACCCGAGAATTCCATTTCTCGGGTTCTGTTGGAGTTACGGGTTTACCAGTACCACGGGAACGATGCCCGTCGGCGCATGGTTCAACACAGTAACTTTCGTGTTTCTAGCGAATGCTCCCACCGTGTTATTAACCAAAAAAGAATGAATTCTCCAAAATGGCTGCTATAGGAAGAAAGCACGTGGGCAGACAATGAAGGACCCCTGCGGTGAAGCGGCAAAACTTCCAGCACTGGTAGCTCAGGTTACACTGAGCTTGACTGCAGGTTGACGGGGGAAGGGAAGCGTGAGCTGCAGAGAAAAGGAGGGAGGGGTAACTTTGCCCTGTGCTTGCAAACGATGGGGGTTGTAGTACTATGGGGAACATTCTGGAAACAGCACAAGAAATGAAGCTAGCAGTATCATCACACTGCTCCTATGTACAAGAATATAACTACTATAATACTGCTCCCTATATACAAGAATATAACTACTATAATACTGCTCCCTATATACAAGAATATAACTACTATAATACTGCTCCCTATGTCCAAGAATATAACTACTATAATACTGCTCCTATGTACAAGAATATAACTACTATAATACTGCCCCTATGTACAAGAATATAACTACTATAATACTGCCCACTATGTACAAGAATATAACTACTATAATACTGCCCCTATGTACAAGAATATAACTGCTATAATACTGCTCCCTATGTCCAAGAATATAACTACTATAATACTGCCTCTATGTACAAGAATATAATAACTATAATACTGCCCCCTATGTACAAGAATATAACTACTATAATACTGCCCCCTATGTACAAGATTATAACTACTATAATACTGCCCCCTATGTGCACAATTCCTTATTTTCTCTCTCCCTTTTCCTCAGTTATCTGGACGAGGAGCCTCCTGCGTGATTATAAGGAAGCCTGTAAGGATATTGTAGTGGGGCCAGGGAGCGCCCCTTTAAGGCCTCGGTGTATGTGTCCCTGCTGGCGGGGGTGGGGGTCTGCTCGTCTAAAGCCCCCTCTGAGGACTCTTTCCAGTGTTCCCTCCTGGAAGCGTCGTCGTCTCTTCTCCTCCTTTCGCCTTGGACGAGGAGCGGGACGTGTGATGGCCACGTGCAGCGTCTCCTCGGCCTGAGCCAGCAGGGCCGCCTGCGACATGTGACGCTGCTGTGTGTGTCCCTGGTGTACGAGGCTCAGTGTGACCCGCACTGTGACCTGTACACCACCCAGTGCCCGCACCTGCAGCCCCGCCTGTCGGACTTTCCCGGCCGGGTCCTGGACATCGGCTTCTTCGGACGCTGGTGGCTTCTTAGGGATAAGATGAAGGACTTTGACATCAATGAAGACGAGTTCAGGCACCTTCCTCCCAGCATGAGAACCATCGCGTATAATGATCTGCACTCGGAGGAAAACGAGAAACTCTATCAGCTCAAATTCCAGCCGGTTCTCATGTGTGAAGACCACCAGTGATGGGACCGGGGGCTGTATACTGTGCGGACTGCTGTGTATGTATAGGAGCAGATCGCGCGGCTCTGATCACACCGGCGTCCATTGTAACACAAGCTTATAAGGGGTCCGACAAGGGAATGGGACACATGCTCCGAAAGGGGTTGTCCACGAGTAGAAAACATGGCCGCTCTTTGTAGAAACAGGACCGTCCCGGTCAAAGAGCATCGTCTGTCCTTCATCCCAGTCCGCTGCGCCACTGTCTGCTCTAGCAATAAATATATACAGTATTTATATTATAATTCTATACCAGTTATTGCCACTAGAGGGCAGTCTGTGTGTAGCTTTTCAGGTCAATATAAAAGGTATTTTTATTTTTTAACTTTGAATGCATGTATATTTTTTTTCAAAGTTGGGTTTCATAAAAAATGTTTCCCATTTTGCTTTTATAGGCTGTTTGTTTGTTTTTTTGTTTTTTTTTGTTTTTTTTCGTAGATTAAACTCTGGATATAAATCGGCTAAAAAGAGCTCAGGAAAAGACAGATGGAAGAGTAAGGCTATGTTCACACTCAACTTTTTTTTTTTCCTACAGCCAAGACGGCTCTCTTGGCAGTGTGTGTGTGTGTGTGTGTATATGTGTATATGTGTGTATATATATATATATATATATATATATATATATATATACAGGTCCTTCTCAAAAAATTAGCATATAGTGCTAAATTTCATTATTTTCCATAATGTAATGATTAAAATTAAACTTTCATATATTTTAGATTCATTACACACCAACTGAAATTTT
>JARQOD010000004.1:543046399-543063742 GCA_033576555.1 Oophaga sylvatica | reverse complement strand
TTGAGTTGCATACGAAATGGCCACTACATGGTGTACGGAGCAGCGGCGTTTTGTCCCGGTGCGTCACATGCTGCCGAGAGTTGGACCTCCACCCCTGTCCTAAACTATCCTGACAGGTCCCCATTATCCCCTTTAATGGAACATTTATTTCTCATGGTGACCATTTAATAGCAGAGCCATTCTGAGCCCAAGACGGGACAGTTTCCAGGAGGCCAGAAGTGAAAGGACCCCTTTAATGGCCCAGTGGGGCAGGTAGATGGTACAAAATCTGCTGCTCGTTGGACGGCAATTATCTAGTTCAATCTTTTTAAAAAGTAGGACAAGAAAGGGAAAAAGTCCGACTCCAGGTTCCGACTACACTGAGTCTGCTCGTAGTCTGTTACCATGGAAACGTACAGGTTTCTATGGGAACTGTAAATCTTGTAGATGTAAGGAATGAGCGATCTGGTGACCTTTGTTGATTTTAGTGATATAATCCCTCTAGATCTGGGGTCTCAACCATGCCGCCCAGGGCCACATGTGGCCCCTGACGCTGTCACCTGTGGGGCATCTGAGCTCCCCGAGTCCACATTGGTGATCAAGCTGGAGCACAGTGTGTCAGTGGAGGAGCCTTTCCCTTCCGTTCTGGTGGTAGATGAATATGGAGATTAGGTTTTTGGTTTTTTTTAACCCCTTCTGACCAGGGCGGTTGAGTCAGTAAGCCAAACCTCCGGAGGACTCCTCCATTTCCATGACTCCGACTCCACCAAAATGGACTCCGACTCCACGACTCCCGCCATACATGTATAGCACTATGATGGCACCTGCTCAGCCACATCACAACTGACATCTTGCTGCAACGGCCACCAGCAGTATTGGCACCGATCACGGCCCTTTAACCCCCTTAGATTCCGCTGTCAGTAGTGACAGCAGTATATAAGGGGTTTATTTGAGGGGACGGTTTGCCTCTTTAAAGGGGTTGTCCACTACTCGGAGAACCCCTTCTCAATCTGAATGTTTGCCCCCTGTTAAAATAAAACGCCCATGCTGGCGCCATTCCGGTAGATGCCATGGCAACCCAAGGCTAAGTAATGGCTTTCAGATCGTCAGCCAGCTACGGTGGCCTGTAAGACCGTGCCGGGTCTAACAGGCGTAAAGCTGACCGATCTAATATGCTGCAGTACAGTACAGCAATTGGGCAAGAAAATGCTAAAGGACCATAGAAACACTTACTGTAGCTGAGAAAAAGGAAAATTGTAAAAATTAAAAATAAAAAAATCTAAATAAAGGGTAAAAAATACAAATATTTCACCACAATAATTTTTAATGCAAAAATTAAAGGAAACAAAGTATGTCTAGACTCGTCTGTAATGTCCCAAGATATAAAACTACTATGACCCCTACGATGCGTAAACTTAAAAAAAAAAAATGTCTTTTTCATTACACTGACAGCGAAAAATAGAACGAAAAGTGATCAAAAAGTGGTAAAAAAATGACTGAAAAAGTTATATCTCGTGTCACAAGGAAGGTAGCGTCAACTTGAAATTGTATTTCTCTGAGGCCTGTTGACCCCTCTGGGTTTGAGGCCCCTTGTCCAGGCTGTGTTTGGGTATGATTGAGGCCCCTCTGGGTTTGAGGCCCCTCGTCCACGCTATGTTTGGGGCGCCCTCTACTGGCCTCTCCTTTATCGGTTCCCCACAACTTCTGTTTTGTCTGTATCAGATTTGCTAAAAATCAGACAAAACCCGTAATGCCTGCTATGTATGCAGCCCCCTTGGCTGCCCGTCAGACGGAGGCGGCCGGCGGTGCCCTCCATTGATTTGCACGCCCGGGCTGAAGCTGCGGTCTACGTCCCTTGCACGAAGGTCAATTATTTCTGAATTGCACCAGGAATACTGACTGTGCAGATATTAAGGGCACCCTGGCTGCGGCTGCCGGAGAGCTCGTCTCTCGTACTACATCATCCTCTCTTTGTGGCATGGTCCTCCCAGCTCTCCGTAGTCCCAACACCCCTGATGTGCAGTATCGGGGGCTATAGGAAAAGTGGAGCTTAGACTTTTTAAGGTCATGGCAGACTGTATGCATCGCCTGGTCTTCCATGTTTATATGCCTATCGGGTCTGATTCTGCTTCCCTGCTTTATGGTAAATGCTGCAAATGATAAAGGACTAATGTCGTCCACTTCTGTCTCACAGATAAACATTGATCGAGCCTCTTCACCTGCGCGATGTCCACCCCAGATCCGCCTATGGGCGGCACCCCTAGGCCTGTCCAGTCCCCAGGGCCGGGCCCTTCTCCTGGTGCTATGATGGGTCCTAGCCCTGGGCCATCTCCTGGATCAGCGCACAGCATGATGGGACCGAGCCCTGGGCCACCAATTCCCCCGCAAGGCCCCAGTGGATATCCTCCTGAAAACATGCACCAGATGCATAAGGTTAGTCTTTTTTTGTGTGGGACTGGCTGGAAGACCACAACAAATCGACCCGTCACTGCTCTCCAAGACGGCGCTGCCGTGTATTTACACCATTACTCACTAATTTTTTAGTGGAGCGAAGCACAGCGAGCCTAAAGGTGCATCCCTGCCCCAAATCACCTCCAGGGAGTGGCTACTAATAATTGGGGTTGTCCATTTGAAGACAAGACAGATGGCAAAAATTAGATACTTTCCCTCCTCTCCCCAGTCCGTATGATGGTTCCCTGCTATCCTCGCGTGATATCTGCCCAATAATCCATTTCCCTTTCTTATTGCAGCCCATGGAGTCCATGCATGAGAAGCCCATGCCGGAAGACCCACGTTATACCCAGATGAAGGGACTGGCCATGCGGCCAGGTGGCCTTTCTGGAATGGGGCCACCACCAAGTCCGATGGACCAACACTCGCAAGGTATATATGGTACAGCTGGATCCACCTTACGATATACACCCAGACGGTGCTACCCCTATAAGTGACATCATCCATCTTCCCGATACCACTGATGTTGCATCGCGTTGCTCTTGGACTGGTGTAGCATGCTCTATTTTCCCCTTCCACAGGATACCCCTCTCCCCTGGGCAGCTCTGAGCATATACCAAGTCCTGTGCCCTCTAATGGCCCACCCTCCGGACCTCCAATGCCCTCGGGCTCAGTAGGGGTGAATATGGAGAATGCAGACCCTCAGCAGCAGCACCCGCCTTCTCAGCAGCCGCCTCCACAGCAGCAGACGAGCCGCAGCCCGACGCCTTTCAACCAGAATCAGCTACATCAGTTACGAGCGCAGATAATGGCTTATAAAATGCTGGCCAGAGGGCAACCAATACCCGATCAACTACAAATGGCTGTGCAAGGCAAGAGGCCCATGCCAGGGATGCAGCCACAGATGCAAACACTACCTCCACCTGCAGCTTCCGGGACTGGACCTGTGCCCACCGCAGGCCAGCACCACCCAGCTACAACAGACCTCATGGTGAGTCAGGCAGCGATTTCCCTCCCAGTATCGATGGGCGGACATTCAGTAGAAGCGCCTCGCTCCTATATACCATCTCATATATTACATGACTGATGTTTCCTTCCTATTGCAGGAATGGTAGGGCCAGCCATGCCACCTCCGGGACCTTCAGGTGCTCCTCCGGTTATGCCAGGGCATCCTCCAGGTGCTCCCCCCAAACCTTGGCCTGAAGGTAATGTTATAGTAGTATAATCTTGAGACCTGACTGTAAATTTGAGCCTTGGCTTCCCCTGGTTTATTCTGTCCTGTGGCTTCCATGGCACAGTACAATAAGCCCCTTGCCACCCTGGTGTGGTTATCCTTTCACCCTAATGGCCGGGACTCTCTAATCCTAGATGTCTATCCCTCTGATTGGGTTAAACACCCCATGTCCTGTACAGTTTCATCAGTATTTTTCATTCTTTCAGGTCCAATGGTTAATGCCGCAGCTCCTGCCATTGCCCCCCAGAAGTTAATTCCTCCACAGCCAACTGGCCGCCCTTCTCCCGCACCTCCTGCAGTGCCGCCTGCGGCATCTCCCGTCATGCCACCCCAGACGCAGTCCCCCGGTCAGCCGGCCCAGCCCCCGCCTATGGTCCATTACCATTCCAAAGCCAACCGTATCACTCCCATTCAGAAGCCCAGAGGCTTGGATCCAGTAGAGGTGCTACAAGAACGTGAATATCGGTATGTCACAAGAAGCCGCTCCTTCACCTGACCCCCGATATAAAGGACATGCCGTCATCTGACATCTCAATATATATATTTCAGCAGCAGATGAAGGAAGGGAGACACACTAGTCATTACTAGTGGGGGGGGGGTAGGCGGAGCCCACATAGGATAGAAACACCTCAGATTAAAAAAAAGTGTTGACCGGCCCCTCCAGCTTATAGGGCTCCTCCTACTCCAGCTCTCCAGTCTAAAATTTGAGGTCACAGAGGATAGTCGCTGCTGGAAGCAGCTCCTCAGAAATTTTTTTTATTTTAGTCGGACAGAGACTTGGACCGCCAGTGGTCTAGAGGTCTCAGGGGTCTCAGCGCTGCTGGACCCCCACCTCTCCCTTGGCGGATCTGTATTACCCTGTAAGGTGGTCCATGCAGAACCCTGCCGGCCCTGGGGGATGAGGATTGCTTCCCTGGCGGGGACGCAAACCGCGCTTCTGGGGTCACTGCGTTCCCCGCCCTGGGGGGAAGCTACGGGCACAGCGCCACAAATCTCTGAGGGGTCCCTGTGGCGCTCAGCTGGGTGAGTACTCCACATTTTAATGTGTTTTGAGTGCTTCAGCGGCAGCCGCTGCTACATGTATTCATGTGTGGTGATTGTGTACTTTTGTCCGCAGGTGGATACCTGCAGGACATAGGAGCGGAGTGAGTCGCGCGCTTTTTTTGAAACCGGCGGGGGGCGTGGCTTCCCTGCCTTTTTCTCTTCCGGCTTCTCTCCCTAGCGCGGCGGCCATTACTGAAGGCCTTCTCGGGCTCCTCACTCTCCGCTCCCCCCGACCGACCGAAAGGAAGACACTACACCGCGGCCAGCTGGGTGAGTCGCTTCTACCTGTCAGGGCAGAAGCTTGACCCCCTCACATCCACAGCGCAGGAGGTACTGTCACACGGAACGCTCCCGCTACGATCACAATAGCGTCGCTTAATTTTGCGATCGTTTTTTTTTTTTTTTTGTGATCGTTTTTTAATGTCGCTAGTAGCTGCCACAGTGGGCGATCTCATTGACGACGCATAAGTGGTTAGCGATCTCCTTAGCGACTTTGGCGGTCATTGCGATGTACAAATCAGCGCAATATGTTAGCGATCTTGTTGACGTTCTTGTTTAATGTGGCATACTTTTGAGGCACTGTCCTGCAGCTGCTACCTCATAAGAGGCACCTGGGGCTCGCACACCATTTTCATTACACAAGGGTTGTGGGGAGTCTGCGACATTAACCCCTTCTTTGGCGGTTAACCCTTTATTGGGAGACAGCTGGGGTAGCTCTCTCTTTAAGAGCTTAACCCTTCAGAGTACGTTTTGCCTTTGAAAACCACATTGTTCTAGTTGCTGACAGGTTTTTGACCTGCCATATACTGTGTGAGGGCATGTCGGATCAGGGTCCAGGAGGTGCGGACCGTCTCCCAGATCCGCTACAGGATCAGTCTCGCGTATCTGACACACAGACCTCGACGGCATCAAGCGCAGCGGTCGGAGGTGTCAGTGATGACAAAATGGAGGCCCTCACTCGTTCTATTAATGTCCTTTCTGACCTTCTAGGTTATTGGGTGTCAGCTAGATCCTCTCATGGTAGGAAGTGACACAGGCCGGTGCCTTCTTCCCCGCTTAGCGACTCGGAGATTTCGGGCATGGAGGGTTCCCCTTCAAGCTCGGATGGGGAGGTGTCCGATTCGGATAAGGAGGATCGGCAGGGACACTCTGCCTCTCTTTTGAGCCGTACAGAGGCTTTTATTGGAGCCATGAGGGAGGCGTTCGTTACCGGAGGAGGTAACTAGACGTCCTGGTAAGTCGGCCCGGATGTTTCAGGAGTCGCATAGGTCGCGATCAGCCTTACCATCTCTGGACGAGCTTAATGAGGCAGTGGAGAAGGAACGCCTGTGTCCAGATAAACGTTTTCAGGGGACACGGTTTTTTGAGACACTGTATCCGTGTACGACGGAGTTGATTGATAATTGGATTCCTTCTCCTGAAGTGGATGTCCCTTTATCCCAGCTTAGCAAATCCTCATTGCTTCCTGTTAAAGGGAAGGCGAGTCTGCAGGATCCGCTGGACAGAAAAACGGAGATGGCAGCGAAATCCATCTACGAGGCCGCGGGTCATGGATTCAGAGCAGTGCTAGGATCCATGTGTGCTTGTAAAGCTTCCCTGAGCTGGTTAGACCGTCTACGGACGGCGTGGCAAGATGGATCCCCACTATCCGAGGTAGAGGGGCTTTTCAAGTCATTGGAGGATGCAGCACGATATGGCAGTGATGCAGGTTTGGATACTGCCTCACTGCTGTCCAGGGCACAATCCTCGGCGATCACAGTCAGGAGAGCTCTGTGGCTTAGACAGTGGACCGGAGACGCGGTTTCCAAGCAAGGTTTACTTTCTTTAGCTTACAAGGGTGGTCAGCTATTTGGATCTGACCTCACGGAGCTGATTGCCAAGGCAAAAGAAACGGCTTTACCGCAGCGAAGAGCTGTGTCTTCTGCGGCTGGCAGACATAGTGCCGGTACTAGTCGGCGGTACTTTCGGTCCAGGGGACGGTTCGGTCAGCCCTCTTGGGGATCGGGGCGAAGAACGTTCAGAAATCCCGCACTTCCTGGAAACAGAGCTTCCGCCAAGACAAGCGGGAAGCTGACAAAAAGCCCGCTAAGGCGGACTGACGCCAGGGCCTCACTCGAGAGCTCTCGAGTGGGAGGTCGCCTGCTCCAATTCGAACCGATTTGGGCTTCCCGCGTGTCGGACGTCTGGGTGACGCGGGTTGTGTCGGCAGGCTATTTCATAGAGTTTCTTTATCGACCCCCAGACAGTTTTTGCCAATCCCGCATTCCGTCAGAGCCCGAGTTATATGCCGCTCTACTGCGGGAGGTCGATTCCCTTCTACAGAAGGGTGTGGTGGTACCAGTTCCACCGGAGGACCGGGAAGAGGGTTTTATTCCAACCTCTTTGTGGTCCCCAAAAAGGAGGACAAATTTCGCCCCGTTCTAGATCTCAAAAGATTGAATCAGCATGTCCGCTCCCGGAAATTCCGCATGGAGTCACTTCGCTCCGTTGTGGCGGCCTTGTCGCAGAACGATTTTTTGGTGTCAATCAACATTCGCGACGCTTATTTGCATGTCCCCATCGGAAGGGCCCACCAACGCTTCCTTCGTTTTGCCATAGGCCAGGACCATTACCAGTTTGTGGCTCTGCCATTCGGGTTGGCCTCAGCACCCAGAGTTTTTACAAAAATTCTGGCTCCTCTTATGGCGATTCTGCGAAGACAGGGGTTACAATTCTTCCCTATCTGGACGACCTTTTGATTGTGGCGTCTTCAAAGGAGGAGGCGGTGACGGCTCGCAATCTATCCCTTCAGCTCCTGGAGGACTTCGGGTGGCTGGTCAATTGGGAGAAGTCGTCTCTGGAACCGTCGCAGTCAATCCTGTTTTTGGGAATGCATTTCGACACAATACGAGTAGTGGTGTCTCTGCCTCCAGACAAGCAAGCGAGTCTTCTTCGTCATGTACAGGTTATGAAGTCTGCGACAGCAATGTCCCTTCGAAGGTGTATGCGCCTTCTGGGTTTGATGGTGGCGTCAATGGAAGCAATTCCGTTTGCCCAATTTCATTCCAGGGCTCTCCAAATGTTCATCTTGAACCGTTGGGATCGATCGCAGTTTTCACTGGATTGCAGTGTCATCATCTCCCACAGGGTGAGAGAGTCTCTAGAATGGTGGTTACGTCCGGAAGCGTTATCCCCGGGGAAGTCCTTCCTTCCTCAGAGGTGGTCGATCATAACCACCGATGCCAGCCTGACGGGCTGGGGGGGTGTCCGGAACGATCTCTGGATTCAGGGAGTATGGTCGTTGGAAGAGTCTGTCCTGCCGATCAACATCCTGGAATTGAGGGCTGTTTTCCTTTTCCTCCAACACTGGACGGTCCCTTTAAGCGGTCTACCAGTCCGAGTGCAGACAGACAACGCTACGGCGGTCGCGTATATCAACCATCAAGGTGGGACGAGGAGCTTCAGGCTCATGATGGAAGTGTCTCGAATTCTGGTATGGGCCGAGGCCAGAGTGCCAGCCATCTCTGCGATTCACCTTCCAGGAGTTCAGAATATCACAGCGGACTTCCTCAGTCGCGAAAAGATGGATCCCGGAGAATGGAGTCTTCATCCGGAAATTTTTGCACTGCTGTGCTCCCGTTGGGGAACTCCCCAAGTGGATTTGATGGCATCCAGGTTCAATGCCAAGTTACCGACGTTCATGTCCAGGTACAAGGACTCGAACGCTGTGGCAGTGGATGCTCTGGTGGCTCCTTGGGACCAATTCGAGCTAATCTATGTGTTCCCGCCGATATCCTTACTTCCTCTGGTGTTGCGTCGGATCAGACTGGAGAGAGTCCCGGCTATGTTGATAGCCCCAGATTGGCCGAGGAGGACGTGGTTCTCGACACTGGTGTCGCTTCTGGCAGCGCCTCCACTTCCACTCCCTCTTCGCCCGGACCTGTTAACCCAAAGGCCCGTTCGTCTCCCGGACCTGAAGTCTCTGCGTTTGACGGCGTGGCTCTTGAGACCGAAATCTTGACCCGTCAAGGTTTTTCAGCCGAAGTCATTGCCACTCTGTGAGCTGCCAGAGGTCCGGCTACTACTAGGATTTATCACAAGACTTGGGAAGCCTTCTTCTTGTGGTGTTCGGGTTCTTCTAGGAACCCGAGGATTTTTTCCATTCCCAATTTGTTGGCCTTTTTGCAGTACGGGCTGGACAAGGGTTTGGCAGTTAGCACTCTGAAAGGACAGGTTTCTGCTCTGTCCTTGCTGTTTCGGAAGACTATCGCCTCGCGTAGGGACGTACGTTCCTTTTTTCGCGGGGTAACCCGTCAATTTCCGCCGCGGAAGGCGCCCGCCAGTGTCTCCTTGGCGGCTCAATCTTGTCTTGGAGGCTCTTCAACATGGACCTTTTGAGCCTATGGACTCTGTTAATCTTTCCTTTCTCTCTTGGAAGGTTGCCTTCCTAGTGGCGGTCACTTCTTTGAGAAGGGTTTCTGAGTTGGCGGCTCTTTCTTGCTCGCCTCCTTTTCTGGAGTTTCTCCCAGATCGCGTAGTGCTTCGCACACGGGGCGACTTTCTACCTAAAGTGGTGTCACAGTTTCATGTTAACCAGGATATTGTGTTGCCCTCGCTCTGTCCGGAGCCAAGGAATGCGAAGGAATGGGCCTTGCACACATTGGATTTGGTGCGGGCTTTGAAGTTCTATTTGTCTATTACTCAAAGTTTTCGGAAGTCGGATTCTCTGTTTGTGATTCCAGCAGGTCGTCGACGTGGGCAACGAGCTTCCAAGGATTCTATAGCTCGTTGGATTCGGTCGGCCATTTTAGAGGCTTACCGACTTAAGGGCGAACCTTGCCCGATTAAGAGTCGAGCTCACTCCACAAGGGCTGTGGGTTCATCGTGGGCTTTCCATCAAGGAGCCTCGGCAGCTCAGCTCTGCCGGGCGGCGACCTGGCGCTCCGTCCACACATTTACAAAATTTTATAAGGTGGACTTCAGTGCTTCCGCTGATGCGGCCTTAGGACGTAGGGTCCTGCAGGCGGCTGTAGTTTAAAGTTCTTGTGAACTCTTAGCGTTAGTTGCGCATTTATTTAGGTTGTTGGGTGTCTGCCTCTTTTGGTTTTTCTTTGCCCACCCTTATTTTTGGACTGCTTTGGGACGTCCCACTAGTAATGACTAGTGTGTCTCCCTTCCTTCATCTGAGACACACATCCCTCCATGGCAGAAGTGTGTTGTTGTGTTTTCAGATGCGGCGTGACCCTTCTCTGATAGCGATTATCTGGGCTGAGGTCGGCGCGCTAAGGCTCTGTTCCAGCATTGCCAGCTCATTGCAGTGGTCAGGTTCAGTGAGTAGTACCTGAGACTGTGTGGTTTTTTCTGTTATATGCATAACCTGTCTCCTTGTGTTTCTCTCTGAAATCCTTCAGAAGGGGTTATGTTGCTCCGCTGGTGATATTTACTCTTCCTTAGCTTGGGTACGACTGGAGAGCTGGAGTAGGAGGAGCCCTATAAGCTGGAGGGGCCGGTCAACACTTTTTTTAATCTGAGGTGTTTCTATCCTATGTGGGCTCCGCCTACCCCCCCCCCCCACTAGTAATGACTAGTGTGTCTCCCTTCCTTCTTCGCTGAAAAGGATTTTACAGGTAAGTTCTTACCAAAATCCGTGTTTTTTGTGCATAGACTCCAGGCCCGCATAGCACACAGGATCCAGGAGCTGGAGAATCTCCCCGGGTCTTTAGCTGGTGACCTTAGGACCAAGGCGACCATAGAATTAAAAGCCCTGCGGCTCCTGAACTTCCAGAGACAGGTTTGTCCCGAGTCCTATGTGGTAGGGGAGAGCGTGGTCCTGCCCGGACCTCTCCAGACCATTCAGGGTTTTGTTACTCTGCTTTCCAGCTCCGACAAGAGGTTGTGGTCTGTATGAGGAGGGACACCGCTCTGGAAACGGCTCTGAATGCCAAGGCTTACAAGCGCAGTAAACGTCAATCGCTACGTGAGGCCAGAATCACGGAGAAACTGGAGAAGCAGCAGAAGATCGAGCAGGAACGCAAGAGACGGCAGAAGCACCAGGTCAGGACGGGTTAATAATAATCGGAAACTATTCTTAAAGGTAAAAGTGGCTGCAGCAGACTTATGGTTTGGTCTTCTCCGCAGGAATATCTGAATAGCATCCTCCAGCATGCCAAGGACTTCAAGGAGTTCCACCGCTCCGTCACCGGGAAGATCCAGAAGCTGACCAAGGCCGTGGCCACGTATCACGCCAACACGGAACGGGAGCAGAAGAAGGAAAATGAGAGGATCGAGAAGGAGAGAATGCGGCGTCTCATGGTAGGTCCTGATACAGCCATCTTTCCTCCAACGGGGTTCACCCCTACATAGGAGGTGATGATGCCTGCGCACTATGGCCAGGTATCATGCACCCGTCCTATTTATCGGCAGCGCGGCGGAGGTGAGCGACACCAGTGCACCCTTCTTAAACACTACCTGCCGCGATCTTCCAGGCAGAAGATGAAGAGGGCTACAGGAAGCTGATTGACCAGAAGAAGGACAAGCGCTTGGCCTACCTCCTGCAGCAGACGGACGAGTACGTGGCCAACCTGACGGAGCTGGTGAGGCAGCACAAAGCCGCCCAGGTACTAAAAGAGAAGAAAAGGAGGAAAAAGAAAAAGGTAAGATCATCGCATGTGTCGATGCGGGGAAATGGTGCTGCACCTGTGTCATGAACCATCTGATATACTGTGTCGTGTACATGCACAGATCCAGGAGAACGCGGCAGACGGAGGAGAGACGGCACTGGGACCAGATGGAGAGGTGAGGACGGGAGACGGAGATCAGTGAAGTACGTGTTAGCAGGTGTGGGGGGATTGCCTGGGATAACTACTTTTCCTTCATAGCCTCTGGATGAGACTAGTCAGATGAGTGACCTTCCTGTCAAAGTTATGCACGTGGAGAGCGGCAAGATCTTGACTGGAGTGGACGCTCCGAAGGCCGGACAGCTGGACACCTGGCTGGAGATGAACCCTGGGTATGTGAGGAGTGGTGACTAGTGATGAGTGACCGTGCTGGGATAAGGTGTTATCTGAGCATGCCCGGGTGCTAACCGAGTGATGGCGGCGTGCTGGAATAATATGTTCCAGTCCCCGCGGCTGCATGTCTCGTGGCTATTACACCGCTGCAACACATGTAGTGATTTCCTGTTTCTTAGGCAATCTCTGCATTTGTGGCAGCTGTCGAACAGCCACGAGATAAGCATGCGCGGGGACGCGAACGTCTTTTTCGAACACGCCAAAGTCACTTTGTTACCTGGGCATGCTCGGAGAATCTCCGCACATTCGCTCATCGCTAGTATTGCCGCTTCATAAATCTCTGTGCTGTGAGCGCCCCTAGTGGTGCTTGTGCGGCAAGTTCAGTTTTCTTTTGGCTTTTGTGAAGACCGTGAATTCATTCTTCTTATAGCTATGAAGTTGCCCCCAGATCGGACAGCGAGGAGAGTGGATCAGAGGAGGAGGATGAGGTGAGAGGTTCGCTTAGCGCGTCTTCCTCTATACCTTTACTTCAGTACGTCTCATGTGTCTTTTGATTTTACGTCTTAATTCCAGGAGGAGGAAGAGGAGCAGGCGGCGCCCCTGGTCACCAGTTTACCTGCAGTGGATGATAAGATTCGTGACCCAGATAGTGATGACGTTTCAGAAGTCTACGCTCGGGTGATTATCGAGTGAGTGTTTCTCTATTGCGGGGTAAGGCTGGATGGAGGCTTTACTGGACTCCATTAACGTCTAACATTAAGAGGGTCTCCATCCAAAGCCTGCATGTTGTATGCCGTGTACAGGTGGTCTTCCATGTGCCGTCAGTTTCCCTTCTGGTGAATAGTCTAGATGTAGCTGGACCCAAGCCTCCCAGATGCTGCCAGTCTCTTGAGTAGGCCAGGCTGCTACATCAGAGGCTGGGATTGGCCGCATCTGTAAGGGGAGGGGTTATAAGTGCACGACAGAGAAACGCCCAGTTGCACTGCAAGTGGAAATTTCACATGCTGAGCTCCAGAAGAAACAAATGTGAATATCTCCGCTATGGAACGACGCAGAGCAAAATGGATAAAAGCGTCAGAATCGGGGGAGTGCAGAGATTTTTACAGCTATTTCACTCAATTTTTGGGAGAATGTGTCATGTTCCTTTTACAGAGGTTGTCCACGGGGTATCCGTCCGATCACCGCTCCATTCAGTCTCTGTGGGGCTGCTGGAAAAAGCCGAGCGCAGCCTCTTGGAGAATGAATGGAGCGCATTGACGCATGCTCCCTGCAGATCTATTCTAACAAGGATATAATCGGTGCAGGTCCCAGTGGCCGGACCCCCACCGATCAACGCATTTTCACCTGATCCGTGGATAGGTGATGACTCATTTCACCCGAAAACCCCTGCCTTTCCCTCCACTTAGGAACGCTCGGCAAGATGTGGATGACGAGTACAGCATCTCGCAGGTGGAGGCCGGCCTGCAGTCGTACTACGCCATGGCCCACACTGTGACCGAGAAAGTGGAGAAGCAGTCTAGTCTGCTGGTGAACGGCATCCTGAAGCAGTACCAGGTAAGGGCTATGCGGTGGCTGGGCGAGGACAGCATGGCGCATGCGGCCCATGCTGATCTCGCCCCCACGTGGGTTGTTTTTCTCGATCGCTTCATTGGGGGACACAGGAACCACTAAGATAAAACTGATTAGCTGATGCCAGTCGGTGGGGTGTATACTGCAGAAGAGGAGCCAACCCTTTTTTCATATGCATAGTGTCGGCCTCCTAGTAGCAGCAGCATACACCCATGGTTCCTGTGTCCCCCAATGAGCGCTCCGAGAAACAGATTTTACGGTAAGCAACCAAAATCCTGTTTTCCAGATCAAGGGACTGGAGTGGCTCGTGTCTCTGTACAACAATAACCTGAACGGGATCCTGGCTGATGAGATGGGTCTGGGGAAGACGATCCAGACCATCGCCCTGATTACATACCTCATGGAACACAAGCGCATTAATGGCCCCTTCCTCATCATCGTGCCGCTGTCGTGAGTAGCTTCACTGTCTCTACTCTGTAACTTCTTACTGACAACTTTCTCTATCAGATTGGTGGAGTTTAGGGGTGTCAGACCTCCGCTAATCTGCTGTCACATCCATCTTGTTGTAAACTAGTCATAGTCTATTGTAAACCAGTTCAAATCGCCCCACTTTGGCACCATTGAAAATTAAACCTAAAAAAAAATTGCCAGAATTACATTTTTTTTTGCTGCTGCAACATTACAGTAAGAGGCGACGAAAACATCGTATCTGCCAAAAAATGGTATAAATAAAAATGTTCGTTCAGGGTGCAGGAAATAAGCCCCGCTCAGCCCCAGATCCCGAAACACGGAAACGCTACAGGTCTTGGAAAATGGCGATAATAAGCAAAATCTTTTTTTCATACAAATTTTGGAAATTGTTTATCGCCACTTAAATAAAAAACAAAAAGCTTTACATGTTTGGGGTCTGTGTCCTCGTACTGACCTGGGGAATCCTATTACCAGGTCCGTTTTACCGTACAGTGAACATGGAAAATAAAATTTAAAAAAAAATAAAATTTTGTGGAATTGCACTTTTATTTTTATTTTTTTGCAATTTCACCGCACTTGGAATTTATTGTTACTTGTTTTCCAATACACTATATGGTAAAATCAACGGTGTCATGTAAAAAGTACAGCTCGTCCCGCAAAAAAACGAGCCCTGATACGGCCATATTGACGGAAGAAGAGGAGTTGGGGGGAGAAACAGAAATGGAACATACCCAGGGGTGAAGGGGTTAAATGATTTTTTGGGGGGGGGGTCTCACATTTCCCAAAAAATGCAATAAAGATAGTGATCGAATCTTTGTACCCCAAAATAAGATCTGATGTTTTTAGCTATACTTAACGGAAAAAAAAAGGTTTTTTTATATTTTTTTTTCTTACAAATTTCATCATTTTTCTTTTTTTTTTTTTTTTCACCAAAATTGGAAATGGGGGTAAAAAAGAAGTTGGACAATTTCAATATCGCCGTAATACTAACCTAGAAAATAATTTTTCCAGGTCATTTTTACCAGGCAACGAATGTCATGGCGTAACTGAGGTGGGGTGGTTCACAGCGGCGAAGCCCCACTACCCCCACGTTTATCAATACCCCCAGCATTTATCAATATCCTCATACTACGGTATCGGCGGTAAAACAGTAGTTCTATCTGTTGGATGAAGCCACTCTGTGGGCGACGTTGGCGTAGTGCCGTGGCACCACTGATCTGATAACCGGGCGATTCGATCTCGCATGCGACAGTTTAGGCTTTTATTTCCCGTCCATGTGCGCAGAGGATCACTGCCTGATATGTGAAAGGGAATTGTCTTATTTTTTTTTTCTCTTTAAGGACGCTGTCTAACTGGGTTTATGAGTTTGACAAGTGGGGGCCGTCGGTGGTGAAGGTGTCCTACAAGGTAGCGTGGACCATCTTGTGGCCGGTGCATCCGAGGCTCGCCCGTTGTGTAACCTCCGCTCCTTCTTCCAGGGCTCCCCTGCTGCTCGCCGCGCTTTTGTCTCCACTTTACGTAGCGGGAAGTTTAACGTTCTCCTCACTACATACGAATACATCATTAAGGACAAGCACATCCTGGCCAAGGTATCATCAGCCGCGGCTCGTAGGAACATTTATAGTTTGGGACCTGAAGTCTTGGATTCTTCAATGTTTTTCTATCGTGGCTCTAGATCCGCTGGAAGTACATGATTGTGGATGAAGGTCACCGTATGAAGAACCATCACTGTAAGCTGACGCAGGTCCTGAACACCCATTATGTCGCTCCACGTCGCTTGCTGCTCACCGGGACGCCCCTGCAAAACAAGCTGCCAGAGCTATGGGCGCTCCTAAACTTCCTGCTTCCGACCATCTTTAAAAGCTGCAGCACCTTCGAGCAGTGGTTCAACGCTCCCTTCGCAATGACTGGAGAGAAGGTATGAGGCTGGAGGGGTGGGAGTTGACTCCAGCCCCCTTGCTTTACAATAACCGTAAACCGTATGACGCGTAGCCGTTGCAGTCTGTTTAGCTACTGTGCAGGCGGGAACTTTTCCACCTTCTACCTCTGTAGATTTTGGGGTGTGCTAATCTGTAGCAAGCCGAGGTCCCTATTGCAAGACCGC
Organism: Oophaga sylvatica; assembly: GCA_033576555.1. Lineage (NCBI taxonomy): Eukaryota > Metazoa > Chordata > Amphibia > Anura > Dendrobatidae > Oophaga > Oophaga sylvatica. The sequence goes on along the minus strand of JARQOD010000004.1, from coordinate 543,047,901 downwards.
ATCTAGGGTAGGTTTGGGCGCTGCAAGTATCCTCCAAACCCTATATATGCTATGCAATGCACAGTAATAACATTTACTTGCATAGTGTGGTGCCACCTGGTGTTCAAAATATAACCATGTAGGTTTGCCTGAAGAAATTAGTTTTCATGTTCCGTCTGAAGATTACTATTGTGGGGAACAGTCGGATGTGTCTGTTCCAGAAATAGGGAATGATGAAGAGACGCCTTGGAGACAGTTGTGGGAGCAGCGTACAAGGGTGGAGGAGAGGAGGTCTTCTGACGACTAAGGATTACTTGTGAGAAGCTATAGGGAGATGTGTGGAGGAGACATTGATCAGCCTTACAAGTAATTTTTTTTTTAGTTTTTCTAAACCTGATTCACTGGGGAATTGGAAGCTAATGAAGTGATTGGCAGAGGAGTAGCTAGGGGAGAGGAGGATTAATCGGGGAGTTGGGTTAAGAGTTGTCCAAGAATGTAGTAAAAGGGTCTCCGTCACATAATTCAAACTGCAGCCTTTCCTAGTCCCATGCCAGAATAGCCTGCGGTGTGAAAAAGACACAGCTCCTGAGACCTGTGTCTTAACTATGAGAGGAGCTATGTCATAAACGTACACACTGGGGCTTGTGGAGAAGGGCTGTGACAGGAGAAGAAATATACCTTCTCCGTGGCATAATGATCATGAAGGACTGAGGTTCTCCTGTCACAGCCATTCTCCTGGTGCTCTGGTATATGTGCTTTAGAGATAAGCAGATCGCTTCATACAACGCTGATCCATGGTCTAGGTCAGTGTTCTCTGGCCGCGGACAGGATCTGCACAAAATTCCTTACCCTCTGGGATCCCAAGCTATGATTCTGATTAGCTGGGTTGGCGACAAGCCTCCCGCACGCTGCACAGATGACGTCACGACAAGGAACATAGAAGCTCAGGAAATTTGTGCAGATCCTGTCCACTAGCAAATAGCACTGATCTGGGCTATGGATAAGGGTTGTGTGCAGTGATCCAGTGCTCAGGATACTCCTCCTCTGACAGTTGAGACACTGTTCTCGGGAGAAGAGTTTCTTCAGACCATTGGGACACGTGACTAGGACAATTAATACACTAGTCCTATTTTAAAGTTTGTGCATACCACTTCAAATACACGTATAAACACAGCCTGAGAACTTTGGGTCCCAGGTCCAAGAAGAGACATATGCTAGTAAATACTAAAACACCTGATATAATACATAAATCCGAAACATTTATACAGTGCCAAGTACAAACTTAGAACTATTCCTATACAGATTTGTATGTACAAGATCATAAAGACTTGCATTTTCATTCAGAGTCCTCATTGTCCGCTATTGATGTGTGGGAACCCCAATGACGCCGTTTCGCCGTTACTTTTTTCTAAGTTTGCACAAGGCACTTGACCTCTTTTTGTTGAATCATTGTAAACCTTACTTACCAGCAATGCTTAATGATATGCGATACATGTGTTTGCTCAGGCATGGACCTGGGATCC
>JARQOD010000004.1:542968693-543046299 GCA_033576555.1 Oophaga sylvatica | reverse complement strand
CTGACCCCCCAGCCATCCCTTTCATGCCCCCTCTATAGGCAGGACCTCTACCGAGCCTCTGGAAAGTTTGAGCTCCTTGATCGCATCCTTCCCAAGCTGCGCGCCACCAACCACAAAGTCCTGCTCTTCTGTCAGATGACCACGCTCATGACACTCATGGAGGACTACTTCGCCTATCGGGGCTTTAAATACCTCCGGTTAGATGGTGCGTAAGCCCCCAACCCGATCACGGTGACAAATGGACTGAGCCCGTAATGACTTCTACCCTGTGGCTCCTAGTCCTACCATGAAGTATGGGCGTGCACACTCCGTGTCCCCCCGATCAGGGCATCAGCCATTTCTCCTGCATTCTTTTACTATATACGGTTTTCCTTTTCTTGTAGTCTGCACTAATTGAGTCTTTATTTCCCTTCCTTCCACCTCCAGGAACCACGAAAGCCGATGACCGTGGTATGTTACTGAAGACTTTTAATGAGCCGGGGTCTGAGTACTTCGTCTTCCTGCTCAGTACCCGGGCCGGGGGTTTGGGTCTCAATCTGCAGTCGGCTGACACGGTTATCATATTTGACAGCGACTGGAATCCACATCAGGTATATATGTATATACTAACGTCGCACCATATATTTGTGTGTGGCGGAGGCTGGTACAAGGTGAAGTACCTGGGGCTGTGTTGCAGTACCAGACCGAACCACATTGCTGAGTGGCGCCTTTCTGATAACTTATCTTTTTTTGACTGTCCATCCACCGTAGTCCCAGACCACTGCTGTCTTGTTCGTACCGTATTTTGCAGATTATAAGACGCACTGGTTTATAAGGCGCACTCTAAATTTTCAGGGGGAAAAAAAATTGTAATGGTGCCGTGTGTATAATCAGCTTTTACGGTAACTTACTTGGTGGGCGGCGGTGATGGAGCGGGGTCTCGGGTGGCATGGTCGATGCTGCTGGCCCCAGGGTTGTGGGACAGGGTGTTTGGCAGCAGCAGGAATGGGGTGATTCCGCGGGCCCCAGGCTGGTAGGACGCGGGGTGTTCAGTGGTGCGGGGGGCCCTTTGACATTTTGCGGAAGCCTGGATTCCCGTATCTTCCATACTTTTTTAATGTGATCGACTCTGGAAAAATGGCCGCCGGAGACGAGACCATTTGAGACCTCTGGAGGCGAGATCTCTGTGCTGAGATCTCAATCTGCGCATGCGCCACCGTTGGCAGCCATTTTCCCAGAGATCACTGCATTGAAGAGTATGGAAAGTGCAGGGCTTTCACAAACTGTCAGCTGAGCCCCTGCACTGCCGAACACCCTGGCCTGGTGCCCGCGGTATCACCCTGCTGGTGCCAGAATATTCCTACAGCAGTGACCTTGGGACCCCGCTCCACCACAGCTACAATTTGGATTATAAGACGCCCCCCACACACACACAAATTTTGGGGGAAAAAAGTTCTCATAAAACAAAAAATACAGTAAATATGCAATTACTCAATATTCTAGCCCCGGCTACGGTTGCCCCTTCACCTTTTTTTTTTATGGAGACTAATCATTAATGATCTTGCAGGATTTGCAGGCCCAGGATCGCGCTCATCGTATCGGACAGCAGAACGAGGTGCGCGTGCTGCGTCTGTGCTCGGTGAACAGCGTGGAGGAGAAAATCCTGGCCGCGGCGAAATACAAACTGAACGTGGATCAGAAAGTCATCCAGGCTGGGATGTTCGATCAGAAATCCTCCAGCCACGAGAGGAAAGCCTTCCTGCAGGCCATCCTGGAACATGAGGAGCAAGATGAGGTGACGTACCGATCATAATGGGGGGTCAGCGGTATTCCACTGGCGTACTTCACAGTTTTAGGTCACTGAATACAATATTGGATAGTGATTGGACTGGTGGTCACACAGGCTCACTTACATGGGACTGTCTATATAGTAACTATGGAGCTATGTCTGCCATCAGGAGGAAGATGAGGTACCCGATGACGAAACGGTCAATCAGATGATTGCAAGACATGAGGAAGAATTCGACTTATTTATGGTAAGTCCCATACAAGGCTCGTTTCTGCACTACGGGGTTAATGTACCGTCTATTCTGGTGACTAGTGACTCCATTTTTGCACAGCAGCTCTGGGCCTCGCCTCCTGTTTTTGTCTTTTTAGTGTTTGCAGAACTTTCTCACGTTTTGCTCTTCTTTTTTTTTACCTTTTTCAGAGAATGGATTTAGATAGGCGGCGAGAGGAAGCCCGCAACCCCAAACGCAAACCCCGATTAATGGAGGAGGATGAGCTTCCATGCTGGATCATTAAGGACGACGCCGAGGTGGAGCGTCTGACGTGTGAAGAGGAGGAGGAGAAGATGTTTGGACGTGGATCCCGGAACCGGAAGGAAGTGGACTACAGCGACTCCCTCACGGAGAAGCAGTGGCTAAAGGTTGGTGCTATTATGTCTTTCTGAGGCCAGTTTCACATTTCTGTGTTTTTGAATGGCCGGTCGCTGGTCTCCTGACACAAATTCAGCCTCATGTTTGTCTGAGGCAGCTGAGTTCATGTCAGGAGACCAGTCCGTGCTCTGTTCGTGACTATCGGATGAGTAGTACCGCTTGTGAGGCAAAACTCCACCCATGTGGCAATCAGTCGCTGCTGCGGACGTAGTTCTATCCCGTCCATGGCGTCGGTGATATGGCCACCTGCACCATCGGTAGACATCTTGCATTTGTGCTCTTCTAATGATGCATGTGAGGTGTAACGTTTTCGGCACCATCTTTTGTGTTAACGTGAGCAGCCGGACAGCCATCTAGGAGGGGTAAACCTGAAGTTTTAAGTAACTGCTGCAACTAAGTACTTCTGCAGGCCATCGAGGAAGGGACATTAGAAGAAATCGAGGAAGAGGTTCGTCAGAAGAAGACCACCACCCGTAAGCGGAAACGAGATGTGGATTTCGGGACCCCAACTACCAGCACGCGACGGGAGAAGGAGGATGATGGCAGAAAGAAAAAACGAGGGCGACCCCCGGCAGAAAAGCTTTCCCCCAACCCTCCTAATCTCACCAGGAAAATGAAGAAGATCGTAGATGCTGTGATCAAATACAAGGACAGGTAACGGCTCCCGCCCTGTCACCAGCTAGTGGTATGCTAAGAAACACAATCCGCCTCACCGTCTTTTCCTGTTGCAGTGGCTCCGGGCGACAGCTCAGTGAAGTCTTCATCCAGCTTCCATCCCGCAAAGAGCTTCCGGAGTATTACGAGCTGATCCGGAAGCCGGTGGACTTCAGAAAGATCAAGGTTGGCATTGGATGGCCATGATCACCGCTCGATATTGGGTTTTCCTGTAAAACATGAATGAATCTGGAAGTGGTTTGTTTTTTCAGGAGAGGATCAGAAATCACAAGTATCGCAATCTGAATGATCTGGAGAAGGACGTCATGCTGCTGTGTCAGAACGCACAGACCTTCAACCTGGAGGGATCTCTGGTGAGTCAGTCCACAGTAGACTGCTCTCGACCACCGCGTCCACTAATCCAACGTCCATGGCAGTGGTTTCTGACTATCCAGGCTGGAGTAATGTCTATGCGGCACACAGGTGATGTCTCGCCATCTAATCCATAAGTTGAGAATTCAGATGCATAAGGACAGCAATACAGGGACCAGCCATGGATATCCTGGCCCCAAATGTGCCTGTATGGCTGACGAGCTCGGGTCTAGATCCATGGCTGGTCCATGCATTGTAGTCCCTACTCTGACGTCTGAATTCCACCTAAAAAAAGTAGTAAAACTTGCCAAAATAAAAGACATCCTCACGCAGCGGCGTCACGCAACAAGGGGTGAAGTGGTCTCCAGTTCTTGGATTTTGAAGGGGGGTCTTTTGTTTTGTTTGATGTTGTTCCATTGTAATGTGCAGATATATGAAGACTCCATCGTGCTTCAGTCCGTCTTCACCAGTGTTAGGCAGAAGATTGAGAAGGAAGAGGAGAGTGAGGGAGACGAGAGCGAAGAAGACGAGGAAGGCGAAGAGGAAGGATCAGAATCGGAGTGTGAGTGTGTCGTCTGAAGATGGCAACATGCTGCCGTCTTCCACCTCTCAGGCAATTAGGATTATATGTTGTGCCTTTTTCTTATGTCGTCCATGTCCTGTGTCTCAGCTCGGTCCGTCAAGGTGAAAATTAAGCTGGGTCGTAAGGAGAGGATGCAGGAGCGAATGAAGGGGCGCAGGCGCACCAGCCGAGGATGCAGGGCCAAGCCTGTGGTCAGTGATGACGACAGTGAAGAGGACCAAGAAGAGGTGAGTGACCTTCCTGCAGCCTGTGTGCTCATCTACTGTCACACTAAGGTTTGGAATCAACTCCTGACACTGTCCAATGGACGGGGAAAGCTCGATGGTGGGGATTAACGAATATGGCTCTGGCACAGCTCCAGTGATTGCTGGCATTAGTGAGAGTGTATGAGGAGAAGCTTGCAGAATTGTGAATGCAGCTCTGAAGTGTAAAGGTACAGTCACACGAGGCACATTTGTGGCAAAAAAACTTCTGCGACTCTCATATCTGAAAGTGGCTGGTCTGTAATGGCGGCAGAATGACTATTGGAGGCCCCAGGCTTGTCACCTCTACTTCAAAGATGGCCGGCTACAAGCAGAACTTAAGTTAGTCAGGTTGGCATGACAACCTGGGGTCTGCAGCAGACCATGTGGTTGTCGTAGTCGGATAGCTATGAGCGTCGCCCAGGTTTTAGTCTCCCATGGAGACTATTGATGCAAGTGTAAAGTGAGAAAAATGTGTTTTTAAAAAAAATATATATAAAAGTTCAAATCGCCCCCCCCATTTGCCCATTCACAATAAAACAATAAAAGATATACACTTCTCTATCGCTTCATTGGGGGACACAGGAAACCATGGTATCTTCCCCAGAAGCGGGAGGTGGGTCTTGCAGAGGAAAATGTGCCAGGTCTAGTCCTGGTGGATCTACCTTGCGTGTTACTGGGACACCAAGAGAGGGCTTGAAGGAAAACCTTTACCGATCTTGGCGATCCTGTGACTTCTTGGCGGGAGAAATCCTCTGTCGAAGAGAGAGGACTGAAACTTTGTGCTTGAAAGGAGGATGGCGAGGTTTGGCGTGAAGGAGAGAGCTCGTCCTGCCAGTGGCCTCCTTAATAATATGGTCCAATTTGGAGCCAAATAGATGGGCACCCAGGAAAGGCAAGTTGGTGGGGGATTTTTTAGAAGACAAGTCCGCCTGCCACGCATTAATACAAATACCATGGTTTCCTGTGTCCCCCAATGAAGGCTCCGAGAAACTGGTTTTACGGTGAGTAACCAAAAATCCTGTTTTGGTATTGCCGCGTTCAGAATCACCCGATCTATCCTTACATAAAAAAAGTTAATCCGATCGGTAAACGGCGTAGCGATAAAAAAAAATCGAAACGCCAGAATTGCGGGGTTTTTTTTTTTTGTCTTTGCAGCATTGCAGTAAAGTGCAATAACGGGCGATCAGAAGATCATATTTTTTTCAGTTTCCAGTACACGATATGGCAAAACCAATGGTGTCGTTCAAAAGTACAACTCGTCCCGCAGAAAACAAGCTATAACACGGCCACATTGACGGAAAAATAAAAAGTTATGGCTCTGGAAAGAAGGGGAGCAAAAAAACGGAAATTCAAAAACTGGAAAACCCCAGGTGGTGAAGGGGTTAATTATAAACAAAACACATGTTACATATTTTTTCACTTTTCTGTTACCATTATCTTTATAGATAGAACACTATTTCCCCACCCCCCAGACGAGTTCAGGGCTTGTGTTTTTTCAGTACTTGGGTAGGTTTATCAGCCCCAGTTACAGGGGAAATTCAGCCGCCTGGCTCTCGGCATCCAGCAGCTCCTGTTCACACTCTTTAGACCCAGTGAGGCAGAAGCGCCATCAGCGATCTCACGTGCTGTATACGCCAAGCTTGCTTAGTGCAGTCGGGAGGGCAGAGACGATAATAAACCATCTCTGCCTTCTCTATGGGGCTCTCGGCTGTGTATATACAATGGCGGACATCTGCTCTACTCTGCAGGCACATGTTCCACATGTGCCTGCAGAGGTTACAACAAAATTTAAACTTTTATTTTTGTTGTTTTGTTTTTTTGTAGGATAAGTTGTAGTTCTTATCACTGCTATTTTTATTTTTACTGTTTTGATTTTTTTTTTACTACCTTCTTTTGGATGGATGCTCAGTGTTTTGGGTTTTTTTTTTTTTAGTTTTTTTGTCTCCTTCCCACACCTATCTCCCTCTTTAGATGTTCATTGTAAGTGCCAAAATGGATATTCTATAGTTGGATTTATAAATTATTTTGCTAATTTGTTTTTTAGTATTGACAAAATGTAACTAGAAACACAAATTAAATATAACTCAAAACATTGCATTACCATGATCATGCACTAGATGGCAGAAACTCGCCAAACCCAACTTCAGCCCCTGAAGAAGTTGAGTCGAAACATGATATTCATCCCGTTCTTCTCCCTCTCCGTTCATGACCTCCTTTCTCCGGTTACTTTGCAGGACCGCTCCGGCAGCGGGACAGAAGAAGACTGACACTCACAGAACATTCCGACTGATGGTTCCATGTCTCATTCCATTGCGTGCCACCAGGACGCCTTCTCCGCCACCCTGCCCGCTCTTCGCCCTCTTCTCTTTCCGTAGGACGCTAACGGGTAGCCTGAAATGTAGTGAACTGTACAAAAAAAAAATGAAATTCTTCCATATTTATATAACTGAGGAGTGGTAGGGACGGTACCGCCTGTAGCATTAACTATCTGGCTGCACCGCGAGGCCTCTCAGGATAGGGCAAGAGGAATATGACTTTTTGATTATATATAAATCTATTTTTTTTTTGTTTTTTTTGTTTTATTACTGCAGTACTGTTGGAGTTACAGTATGGGATCACTGTAGTGTCAGTCGTGGATGCATGCAGGTAGCAATCCACTCATTAGTACTGTATTTTACAAGAAAAAAAAAAATAAACAGGTCAAGATGACGCCGCGTCCCCTTCCCCCTTCTCGCACTGCACAGGAGGGGCCCGGCAGTGGTAGCTGTATGTTTGTGTGTCAGTGTCACTGGATTATAAATTAAAGCCAGATGAAATACCTCGTCCACACTGACTGGTATCTTTCTGTATAGATTTGGGCTTTTTTTTTGTGGCTTTTTTATTTTATTTTTTTATTTAATGTCATGGGACAACAAAATAAAATGATGAAATGATGGTAAAGAGCGGAGCAGCGGGAGGCGTCTGTCTTCATTCTGGCAACTGTGGTTTTATTTCATACAAGGAGAGGAGTGAAAGATGATAATAGAGCATCGGACTGTGCGGATGTTCTAGATGGCGAAAAGTAATGGGCGTCTTAATGATTGTATTTCCATTACCCCTGGTGGGTAGCGTCCAGTCCCTGTCGTTCCTTCCTGGCAGTAGGGGGGGATAACGTCGTCCCTCCCTGGGGGGGGGTTAGCGTCTGGTCCCCGTCGTCCATCCCTGGGGGGGGTTAGCGTCCGGTCCCCGTCGTCCCTCCCTGGGGGGTAGCGTCCGATCCCTGTCGTCCCTTTTTGGTGGGTAGCGTCCGGTCCCCGTCGTCCTCCCATGGTGGGTAGCGTCCGGTCCCCGTCATCCCTCCATGGTGGGTAGTGTCCAGGCCCCATCGTCATCCCCCCCCTCCCCTGGTGGGTAGCGTCCAGGCCCCATCAACATCCCCCCCACTCCCCTGGTGGGTAGCGTCCTGTCCTTGTCATCCCTCCATGGTGGGTAGCGTCCAGGCCCCATCGTCATCCCCCCCCACTCCCCTGGTGGGTAGCGTCCGGTCCCCGTCATCCCTCCATGGTGGGTAGCGTCCGGTCCCCATCGTCAAAACCCCCCCCACCCACCCATGGTGGGTAGCGTCCGGTCCCAGTCATCCCTCCATGGTGGGTAGCGTCCAGTCCCCGTCGTCCCTATTGAGAACTCTGCCACCAAGTGGATACCCGGTCACGAGTGGGGGGCTGAGTAGCAGAGGGCAGAGAAGTCACAAACGCTCTGATGACCCCATAACTGCAGTGTCCAGTGGGTAGCGTCCGATCCCCGTTGTCCCTCCTTGGTGGGTAGCGTCCGATCCCCGTCGTCCCTCCTTGGTGGGTAGCATCCGGTCCCCGTCGTTCACCCCCACCCCCGGTGGGTAGCGCCCGGTCCCCGTCCTTCCATGGTGGGTAGCATTCGGTCCCCATCGTCGACCCCCACCCACCCACCCATGGTGGGTAGTGTCAGGTCCCCGTCATCCCTCCCCTGGTGGGTAGCGTCCGGTCCCAGTCATCCCTCCATGGTGGGTAGCGCCGGTCCCAGTCATCCCTCCATGGTGGGTAGCATTCGGTCCCCATCGTCGACATATGGTGGGTAGTGTCAGGTCCCTGTCATCCCTCCCCTGGTGGGTAGCGTCCGGTCCCCGTCATCCCTCCATGGTGGGTAGCGTCCGGTCCCAGTCATCCCTCCATGGTGGGTAGCGTCCGGTCCCAGTCATCCCTCCATGGTGGGTAGCGCCCGGTCCCAGTCATCCCTCCATGGTGGGTAGCGTCCGGTCCCCGTCATCCCCCCTCCCCTGGTGGGTAGCGCCCGGTCCCAGTCATCCCTCCATGGTGGGTAGCGTCCGGTTCCTGTCATCCCTCCATGGGGGGTAGTGTCTGGTCCCTGTCGTCCCTATTGAGAACTCTGCCACAAAGTGGATACCCTGTCACGTTACAGAGTGGGGGGGCTGAGGAGCAGAGGGAAGAGAAGTCACAAACGCTCTGATGACCTCATAACTGCAGAGTACACACCTCCTCTGCTATTAACATCACAAACACTGAGTGTCTGCTGAGAGCTTTCTGGCCGAGTACAACCTTACATCACCCAGCACAATGCCAAGTGTATGATGCAGTAGTGTAAAGCCGCCACCACTGGACTCTGGAGGAGACGTGTTCTGTGAAGTGACGGATCACACTTCTTTATCTGAAATCTGATGGAGGGGTCTGGGTTTGGTGACACCAGGAGGACATTACCCCCTGACTGCATTGTGCCGCTGTACAGATGGTGGAGAAGGATAATACTACTGGATTCATTCATCTGCTAGGAGAAGCACATTGATTTCTGAACTGTTGAAATTAATGTTTTTTTTTTTTCTGTAACAAATATGCCATGTGTGAAAATACAAAGTCCTTCCATGGCTTTAGTATGTTATGTATTGGAAAAAAAAATTCTCCTGTTGAGGAGATGCAGGAGAGTCTTCCTTCCCCTTTGTGTAATTTACCGAGAATTGTTTCCCCATAAAATTATGCGTATGGGGTCATTGTTGACTTTATTCACGTCTTTGCTGTAATGTGTTTTACATTTTAAAAATTACATAAAGGAAAATGGGATGATGCAAAAGTTTGGGCACCCTGCATGGTTAATACCTAGTAGCACCCCCTTTTGTAAGTATCACAGCTTTTAAACACATTTTGTAGCTAGACAAGAGTCTTTCAATTCTTGTTTGAGGGATTTTCATCCATTCTTCCAGTTCTGTGAGATTCCTGGGTCGTCTTGCTTCCTCTGCTATTTTGAGGTTTAGCCGCAGATTTTCAATGAAGTTCAGATCAGGGGACTGTGAGGGCCATTGTAAAACCTTCAGCTTGCGCCTATTGAAGTCATCTATTGTGGATTTTGACGTGTGTTTAGGGTCGTTATCCATTTGTAGAAGCCATCCTCTTTTCAATTTCATCTTTTTTTTTTTTTTTTTTCTTTTTTTACAGATGGTGTTATGTTTGCATCAATAATTTGTTGAAATTTCATTGAATCCATTCTTCCCTCTAGCTGTGAAATGTTCCCTGTGCCATTGGCTGCAATACAACCCCAAAGCATGATTGATCCATCCCCGTGCTTAATGGTTGGCAAGGTGTTCTTTCAGCAGCAGATGGAAGGAAGAGAGCCACACTAGTCATTACTAGTGGGTAGGCGGAGCCCAGATAGGATTGACACCTCAGATTAAAAAGAGTGTTGACCGGCCCCTCCAGCTCGGGCTCCTCCTACTCCAGCTTCTCCAGTCTAAAATTTGAGGTCCCAGAGGATGGTCGCTGCTGGAAGCAGCTCCTCAGAAGATTTTATTATTTTTATCGGACAAGAGACTTGGATCACCAGAAGTGGTCTAGAGGTCTCAGGGGTCTCAGCGCTGCTGGACCCCCACCTCTCCCTTGGCGGATCTGTAATTACCCTGATGGTGGTCCCTGCAGAATCATGCCGGCCCTGGGGGATGAGGATTGCTTCCCTGGCGGGGACGCAAACCGCACATAGGGGGTCACTGCGTTCCCCGCCCTGGGGGGAAGCGATGGGCATAGCGCCACAAACCCCTGGGGGTCCCTGTGGCGCTCGGCTGGTGAGTACTCCACATTTTTATTAATGTGTGTGAGTGATTCAGCGACTGCTGCGGCAGTCGCTGTTACAGTATACATGCCGGTGACTAGTGTTTTTTTGTCCGCAGGTTGATGCCTGCAGGACATAGAGAGAGAGAGGAATGCGCGCTTTTTTATTTGAATTTTCGCGCCGCTCTGAGCGCGCGCTTTACTGCAGTCTCCATTTCCGGCTTCTCTCATGGAGCACAGCGCGGCGGCCATTACAGAAGCAGGCTGAAGCTTCCTCGGGCTTTTCTCTCTCCTCCCATCCCGGCAAGATGTTACACCGTGACCAGCTGGGTGAGTCGCTTCTACCCGCCCGGGCAGAAGCTTAACCCCTTCACCCCCACAGCGCGGGCGCCTTCTGAGGCACAAATGAGTGGCAGACTGCGCTGTCCTGCGGCTGTTATCGCATAAGGGACTCGCACACTCTTTTCAAAAATATCAAAGAGGTTGTGGGGAGTCTGCGACATTAATGCCACTATACGTTCCAGCTAACGATTCCGATAACGACGCATACTAGGCGATCGTTTGTGTGATCATTTTTAATGTCGCTAGTAGCTGCCAATCTGGGCGATCTCATTAACATCGCATAAGCGGTTAGCGATCCCCTTAATGACTTTGGCGGTCATTGCGATTTACAAAACAGCGCAATTTTTTAGCGATCATGTTGAACGTTCTTGTTAGTGTGGCATAGCTGCCTGCAGCTGCTGTCTTATAAGAGGCACTTGGGGCTCGCACACCCTTTTCTTTATCAAGGTTGTGGGGAGTCTGCTACTTTAACCCCTTCTTAGGCGGTTAACTCTTAATGGAGGACAGCTAGGGTAGCTCTCTCTTTAAGAGCTTTAACCCTTCAGCGTTTGTTTTTTCTTTAAGAAACACACTTTTCTAGTTGCTGACAGTTTTAACCTGCCATATACTGTGCACAGGTCAGAGACCGTCTCCCAGATCCGCTACAGGATCAGTCTCGCTGACACGCAGACCTCGACGGCGTCATGCGCAGCGGTCGGAGGTTCCACTGGTGTCAAAATGGAACTATTCCTTCTAGATTATTGGGTGTCAGCTAGATCCTCTCAAGGAAGCGACACAAACCGGTGCCTTCCTTCCCGCGTAACGAGGATGTCCGATTCGGACAAGGAGGATCGGCAGGGACACTCTGCCTCTCTTTTGGGCCGTACAGAGACTTTTATTGGAGCGTTACAGTTACCGGAGGAGGTAACTAGACGTCCTGGTAAGTCGGCCCGGATGTACAGGAGTACCGTAAGTCGCGATCGACATTGCCAGCTCTGGATGAGCTTAATGGAGCAGTGGAGAACGCCTCTGAATAAAATTTTCAGGGGATGGTCTTTGGAGACACTGTATCCGTGTTCAACGGAGTTGATTGATAATTGGATCCCTTCTCCTGAAGTGGATGTCCCTTTATCCTAGCTTAAATCTCCCTGTTAAAGGGAAGGCGAGTCTGCAGGACCTGCTGGACAGAAAAACGGAGATGGCAGCAATATCCATCTGCGAGACCGCGGGTCATGGATTCAGTATTAAGGATCCCTGTGTGCTTGTAAAGTTTCCCTGAGCCGGTTGGACCGTCTACGGACGGCGTGGCAAGGTGGATCCCCTCTATCGAGGTAGATGGGCTTTTCAAGTTGTGGAGGATACTGTGTCACTGCTATCCAGGGCGCAATCCTCGACAGTCACAGTCAGAAGAGCACGGTGGCTTAGACAGTGGACTGGGGACGCGGTTTCCAAGCACGCATACCCTGGAGGGTTTGCTATCTTTAGCTTACAAGGTCAGCTATTTGGATCTGACCTCACGGAGCTGATTGCCAAGGCAAAAGCGAAAGAAACAGCTTTATCGCAGCGCAGAGCTGTGACTTCTGCGTCTGGCAGGACTAGTGCCGGTAGTGACGGCGGTCCTTTCGGTCCAGGGGATGATTCTGTCAGCCCTCTGGGGGTTCGGGTCTTCCCTCTCTTTTTTTAAAAAAAAAAAAAAAGAGGAATTCTTGGAAATTCCGCATACCCTGGAAACAGAACTTCCGTTAAGACAAACGGGAAACTGGCAAAAAGCCCGCTAAGGCGGACTGACGCATGGGTCTCACTTGAGAGCTCTCGAGTGGGGGGTCGTTTACTCCAATTCAAACCGACTTGGGCTTCCGCGTGTCGGACGCCTGGGTGACACAGGTTGTGTTGGCAGGCTACTTCATAGAGTTTCTTTCTCGACCCCCAGACAGTTATGTCAGAGCCCGAGCCTTTTGCAGCTCTACTGCGGGAGGTAGATTCCCTTCTGCAGAAAGGTGTGGTGGTGCTGGTTCCGCTGGAGGGCCGGGGAAGAGGGTTTTATTCTAACCTCTTTGTGGTCCCCAAAAAAGAGGAAAAATTTCGGCCCATTCTGGATCTCAAAAGATTGAATCGGCATGTCCACGCCAGAAAATTCACGTTTTGGCGGCCCTGTCGCAGAACGCTTTTTTGGTGTCAACCGACATTCGCGACGCTTATTTGCAAATCGGAAGGGCCCACCAACGCTTCCTTCATTTTGCCATAGGTCAGGACCATTACCAGGTTGGCCTCAGCGCCCAGAGTTTTTACAAAAATTCTGGCGCCTCTCATGGCAATTCTTCGAAGACAGGGGGTTTCGATTCTTCCCTATCTGGACGACCTTTTGATTGTGGCGTCCTCAAAGAAGGAGGCGGGGACTGCTCGCAATCTCTCCCTTCAGCTCCTGGAGGACTTCGGGTGACTGGTCAATTGGGAGAAGTCGTCTCTGGAACCGTCGCAGTCAATCCTGTTTTTTGGGGATGCATTTCGACACGGTATGGGCAGTGGTGTCCCTACCTCCAGACAAGCGGGCATGTCTCCTTTCGACATGTACAGATTATGAAGTTCGACAGCAATGTCCCTTCGGAAGTGTATGCGCCTTCTGGGTTTGACGTCCATGGAGGCACTTCCGTTTGCCCAGTTTCATTCCAGGGCCCTCCAAAGGCTCATTCTGAGTCGTTGGGATTGATCGCAGGCTTCACTGGATTGCAGTGTCATCATCTCTCGCAGGGTGCGGGAATCTCTAGGATGGTGGTTACATCCAGGAGCGTTAACCCTGGGGAAGTCTTTCCTCCCTCCGAGGTGGTCGGTCATAACCACCGATGCCAGCCTGACGGGCTGGGGGGGGGGTGTCTGGAACGATCTCTGGATTCAGGGAGTATGGTCATCGGAAGAGTCTGTTCTACCGATCAACATCCTGGAATTGAAGGCAATTTTCCTTTGCCTCCAACACTGGACGGTCCCTTTAAGCGGTCTACCAGTCCGAGTGCAGACAGACAACGCGACGGCGGTCGCGTATATCAACCACCAAGGCGGGACGAGGAGTTCCAGGCTCATGGTGGAGGTGTCTCGGATCCTGATTTGGGCCGAGACCAGAGTGCCAGTCATCTCTGCAATCCACATTCCAGGGGTTCAGAATATCACGGCGGACTTCCTCAGTCGCGAGAAGATGGATCCCGGAGAATAGAGTCTTCATCCGGAAATTTTTGCACTGCTGTGCTCCCGTTGGGGAACTCCCCAAGTGGATTTGATGGCATTCAGGTTCAATGCCAAGTTACCGACCTTCATGTCCAGGTACAAGGACCCGAAGGCTGTGGCGGTGGATGCTATGGTTGCTCCGTGGGACCAATTCGAGTTAATCTATGTGTTCCCGCCGATATCTTTACTTCCTCTGGTGCTGCGTCGGATCAGACTGGAGAGAATCCCGGCTATGTTGATAGCCCCGGATTGGCCAAGGAGGACGTGGTTCTCGACACTGGTGTCGCTTTTGGCGGCACCTCCATTCCCACTTCTTCGCCCGGACCTGTTAACCCAGGGACCGTTCGTCATCCGGACTTGAAGTCTCTGCGTTTGACGGCGTGGCTCTTGAGACCGAAATATTTACCCGTAGAGGTTTTTCAGCCAAAGTCATTGTCACTCTGCGAGCTGCCAGAGGTCCGGCTACTACTAAGATTTATCACAAGACTTGGGAAGCCTTCTTTTCGTGGTGTTCGGGTTCTTCAAGGAACCCGAGGATTTTTTTTTTCCATTCCCAATTTGCTGGCCTTTCTGCAGTACGGGCTGGACAAGGGTTTGGCAGTTAGCACTCTGAAGGGTCAGGTTTCTGCCCTGTCCTTGCTGTTTCGGAAGGCTATCGCCTCGCGTAGGGACGTGCGTTCCTTTTTTCGCGGAGTTACCCGTCAGTTTCCGCCGCGGAAGGCGCCTGTGTCTCCTTGGCGGCTCAACCTTGTCTTGGAGGCTCTTCAGCATGGGCCTTTTGAGCCTATGGACTCTGCTAGCCTTTCTTTACTTTCTTGGAAGGTTGCCTTCCTAGTGGCGGTCACCTCTTTGAGAAGGGTTTCTGAGTTGGCGGCTCTTTCCTGCTCGCCTCCCTTCCTGGAGTTTTGCCCGGATCGAGTAGTGCTTCGCACACGGGGTGACTTTCTACCTAAGGTGGTGTCGCAATTTCATGTTAACCAGGATATTGTGTTGCCCTTGCTTTGTCTGGGCCCGAGGAATGCAAAGGAACGGGCTTTGCACACATTGGATTTAGTGCGGGCCTTGAAGTTCTATTTGTCTGTTACCCAAGGTTTTCGGAAGTCAGACTCTCTGTTTGTGATTCCAGCAGGTCGTCGACGTGGTCAACGAGCTTCCAAGGACTCTATAGCTCGTTGGATTCGGTCGGCCATTTTGGAGGCTTACCGACTTAAAGGCGAACTTTGCCCAATTAAGATTCGAGCTCACTCCACGAGGGCTGTGGCTTCATCGTGGGCCTTTCACCAAGGGGCCTCGGCAGCTCAGCTCTACCGAGCGGCGACTTGGCACTCCGTCCACACGTTTACAAAGTTTTATAAGGTGGACGTCAGTGCTTCCGCTGATGCGGCCTTAGGACTTAGGGTCCTGCAGGCGGCTGTAGTTTAAAGTTCTAGTTAACTTGTTTTTGGCGCCTGTTGCGCATTTATCAAGGTTGTTGGGATTCTGCCTCTTTTGGTTTTTTCCCACCCTTAATTTTTGGACTGCTTTGGGACGTCCCACTAGTAATGACTAGTGTGGCTCTCTTCCTTCCATCTGCTGCTGAAAGACGGATTTTGGTAAGAACTTACCGGTAAAATCCTTTTCAGCGAAGGAAGGAAGAGAGACACAGCTCCCTCCCATGGCAGAAGTGTGTTGTTGTTTTCAGATGCGGCGTGACCCTTCTCTGATAGCGATTATCTGGGCTGAGGTCGGCGCGCTAAGGCTCTGTTCCAGCATCGCCAGCTCATCGCAGTGGTCAGGTCCAGTGAGTAGTACCTGGAACTGTGTGGTTTCTTTCTGTTGCATGCATAACCTGTATTCCTGTCTTTTCTCTGAAGTCCTTCAGAAGGGGTTATGTTGCTCCGCTGGTGATATTTGCTCTTCCTTAGCTTGGTACGACTGGAGAAGCTGGAGTAGGAGGAGCCCGAGCTGGAGGGGCCGGTCAACACTCTTTTTAATCTGAGGTGTCAATCCTATCTGGGCTCCGCCTACCCACTAGTAATGACTAGTGTGTCTCTCTTCCTTCCTTCGCTGAAAAGGATTTTACAGGTAAGTTCTTACCAAAATCCGTCTTTTCTTGAAATTGAGGACACAGAAGAGGTTTTCTTCTGATGACTCTTCCGTGAAGGACATATAATTGGAGGTGTCTCTGAACAGTAGAACAATGTACCACAACTCCAGAGTCTGCTAAATCTTTCTGAAGGCCTCTCTAGCAATCCTATGAGCAGCTCTCACTGAGAATTTGCTTTGTCTTCCAGACCTTATCTTGACCTCTACTGTTCCTGGTAACTGCCATTTCTTAGGCTAGGTTCACATTAGCGTTTGTGTGCGCAGCGTATCATCTACATGCGCAAACGCATGCTAATGCAGCATTTGTTATCCGCATCAGCTTACACATAACGCTAAAAATAAAAAACTCTGCATGTTTGCGTTGTTTGATATTTCCAGGTGCTGTAATCGGTTCCTGGACATACGCAGTCTGAAGTCCGCATGCGCTTCGAACACATCCATGCGCATGTCCTTGCGTACCAATGCGTTCCCATAGACTGTAATGCATTTTTTTTAATGCACTCATCCGCATGCGCATATTTGATGCTTAAAAAAATGTAACATGTTGGGTTGGCCGGACACCACGAAACGATGCATGCGTATGCAAACACAGGTCCCTGTGTACACCACGTTAAAATATGTATGCATGATGCATGTGGATCAAACGCTGCGCACAGATGCAAATGTGAAACCGGCTATAATTACATTTCAAACTGAAGAAAGGGAAACCTGAAAACACTTTGCCATCTTCTTATGTCCTCCTCCTGCTTCGTGGCCTCCACCATTCTCAGAGCGCTAGGCAGCTGCTTAGAAGAACCCATGGCTGCTGTTTTTGGCACAAGGTTAGAGGCCGGGTCTTATAAAGCTGGGACATTTGCATCACCTGGCCTTTCCCTAATAATGATGGTGAACAAGCCATAACCCTAACAGGCTAATTAAGGTCTGCAACTTGGTCAAAGTTATCTGAGCACACAGATCTCCGAAGGTGCCCAAACTTTTGCATCGGCCCATTTTCCTGTTTGTAACTTTTAAAATATAATAAATGAGGACTTTTCTTTGTATTTTAGGGAAAAAAAAATGTGTCTGTTTCTAACTTCAGCTGTTTTTAGGCATCATTTCGTCTTCAACTTGCTTAACTGTTCACAATAACTAATTTTGACCCTTTGGTGCCGCTGTAGCCGAGGACTGCGCACGATCACGGCTCAATTTAGGAAAAAAACAGGCACTTTAGAGCCCCCTTCTCGGGACCGGTGGGAGGGTCCCAGCGATTAGTAATTGATCTCATATCCTGTGGATAGGTGATAATGTGCGAAGTTGGGGACAACCCCTTTAAGATGAGAGCTCTGGCGGCACCCTATGTCCCTCTTCTTATTGAACACATGCACGCTCGTCAAAACTGAGGGTGCATGTGAAGAGAGGCTTGGGAGCAATGTTAATTGGCCAATGCATGTTTCCTGCTCCCAGTCCTGTTCACACCCCCCCTTACCGGGGTGACACTGATCAGACACTAGGGGGCGCTGGAGCTTTCCTTAAAGTAATTCAGTCTGAGCTGAGGTCTCGGTTTTATGTCATCGTCCCACGTTCACATTAGTTCCTTCCTCTCAGATGTCTTTGCGTATCAGCTACATTACTGTATGTTCACATGTAGTTTTTTTTTTTTTCCTGTATGAGAAACAGATGGTCACCAAAAGAAATCCACAGTGGAAAGTGCCATGTTTTTCAAGTGTTTTTTAATTATTTTTTTTTTAAACTGCAGTAGTCTTGTTTTTGGTGGCGGGTTCTGCCTGTTTTTCATTTGCACCTTTTGGGGGAAAAAAAAAAATCTGCTTCTGGTCCAGATCCTGACTGCTGGCCACCCATTCTTGTCTCATCAGTGCTTGGAGTTTATCACAATTTCTATGTTTTTCGTCGTCCTTCTGCTTATTGATTGACCACAGGTTCTCCGTAAGACTGAGATCTGGGGAGTTTCTTGTCCGTGAACCCAAGATGTCGTTGTTTTGCTCCCACTAGGTTTTCACGTGTGTCTTGTGATCTGGTCTCCATCATGTTGGCATTATTCACCACCACGTTGCTCCTGGATTGTTGGGGGAAGTTACTCTTGGAGATTTAGATCCCATTTGTTATTCGTGGCTGTTCTTAGGCAAAATTGTGAGTTACCCCCGACCCACCATGGATGGTTGAAAAGCCCCCACCATGGATGGTCTCGGAATACTGTCCTGTTGGCAGACGCAGGACTCATGGCCGCTCTTGCCTTTTCTTCTCCAGACAATCTTTATGCCAGATGTCCCAAATAGTCTGAAGGGGGCTTCATCAGGGAAAGTAACTTTACCCTTGCCCTCTGCAGTCCAATCCCCATTCTCCCTGTTCCATGGTCTCATGACCTGAACTAACAGATCATCCTGCGGTCGGGGACCTAGTGCGTTCTGAATAAGGCCCAATTATTATGTCTATTAACATTCTGATACTACACTAACATTTACACAGTTCATGAGGGAATAAAAGCCTTTAAAAAGAGGGGTCATGCACCCTCACGTGTGATCATACGCCTGAGCGGATATCATCTAGCGCTGCTTACATATTAGAGGTGGCCTTTATGGAAGATTGGGCAAAAAGAAGTCTTTACTTACACAAATTGTAAGGCTTGTTTTGAGTTTGCCAAAAGACAAGTGATAGACTTCCCAAATGTATGGAGGCAGGTGCTGTGGTCAGATGAGACCAAAATTTAACATTTTGTCCATCAAGGTAAACGCTATGTCTGGGGCCAAACCAACACAACTCATCACCCCAAGAACACCATCCCCACAATGAAACATGCTGGTGGCAGCATCACACTGTGGGCATGTTTTTTTGGCAGCAGGGACAGGGAAAATGTTTTGAGTCGAGGGGAAGATGGATGGTGTGAAATACAGGGATATTATTGAGCAAAACCTGTTTTGTGTCTCAGTGATTTGAGACTGGGATGGAGGTTCACCTCCCACAATGGATCGTACATGGCTTTCTCATTTTAACTACCTGTGAAGAACGGTGGTGTTGATGTTGCTAGGACTTGATGTTGCCAGGACAAAAAAAAAAGCGCCAGCTGAAGAGCACGGTAGGTCCACACGAGGGAAGTATGGAGTAGAAGGGTTAAAACTCCACTTCATAGGGGGAAGAAGATTCCTATTCTCGCTTCCTTCCAGGTCAGCCTCTCCTATTCTGTTCATTGATTGCTTTTAAGGCCGGGTCAGACATGCGAGAAACTCACACAAGTCTCGCATGTCAATACCTGGCACGGCCGCCGGCACTCGGGATCGCAGCGTGTGGCTGCATAGAATTACATTCAGCCGCACACTCCTGTCCGAGTGCCAGCGGCCGTGCCGGGTATTGACGTGCAAATTTCTCGCATGTCTGACCCCAGCCTAAAACCGCTGCCTGCATGCCCTTCTTACTGTCTGTAAGGTAGCCTGTAATTACTCACTGCTAATGAGACACACATGCTGTTCTGCACAATCTGCTGCCCAGCACGTGAGACAATATCTCTCATGACCGGTATAAAAGGGGTGAGAATAAAATAGATTTATACCCCACCCTATCTTGCCTTTTATGAATCTTCAAAAAGGGGTTGTCCACTACTCGTATAACTCCATGTTAAATACTGTTTTCCCAACTGTAAAATAGAAGATACTGGTGCAATACTGGCAATGTTGGTGACAGGTCGTCCGGCGCCCTGGAGAAAGCACTGCAGCCAATCAGTGGCCATTAATGGGCTATACTCATGTGCTATAATGATGTCATGCAAGTGTAGTAGATCCAACACTTACATACTAGCGGCGCCAGTGTGGGAGGAATAGAACTAAGGAACAGCACATGAGAAAAAGACTTGGGTATACTAATAGATCACAGACTGCACATGAGTCAACAGTGTGATGCAGCAGCAAAAAAGGCAAACACAGTTATGGGATTATTAAGAGAAGCATACAGTCTAGATCACGTGAAGTTATTATCCCCCTCTACTCCTCATATGTCAGGCTTCATCTGGAATACTGTGTCCACTTCTGGGCACCACATCTTAAAAAAGACACTGAAAAACTAGAGCAAGTTCAGAGAAGAGTGACCAGGATGGTGAGCGGACTGCAAAGTATGTCCTGCGAGGAAAAAAGAGGAGACTTAATAGCTGTCTACAAATATCTGAAGGGCTGTCACAGTATAGAGGGATCATCTTTCTCATTTGCACATGGAAACACGAGAAGCAATGGGATGGAACTGAAAGCGAGAAGATACAGATTAGATAATAGAAAAAAAATGTTGACAGTGAGGGCGATCAATGAGTGGAACAGGCTGCCACGAGAGGTGGTGAGTTCTTCAATGGAAGTCTTCACACAGAGGCTGGACAGACATCTGTCTGAGACGGTTTAGTGAGTCCTGCATTGAGCAGGGGGTTGGACACGATGACCCAGGAGGTCCCTTCCAACTCCAACATTCTAGGATCTGTTATTTTTATTTTACACTGTGGAATACAATATTCAAGAAAAGATTGTCCAATCAGTGGACAACCTATTTAGGGTCCCACAGTCCTGTGTACGTAGGGACTGCTGAATGTATCACTAATATATAGCAATTAAAGGTAATCTCTTTTAAGGTTTTTGCCACCTAATCTGAGAGCAGCATGATATGGTGGAAGAGATGCTGATTCCAGCAATGTGTCACTTATTGGGCTCCTTAGGCCTGGGTCTCACATAGCGATACACCAGCGATCCCGACAACGATATGCACTTGTCAGGATCGCTGGTGTATCGCTACATGATCGCTGCTGAGCTGCCAAACAGGCAGCTCAGGGCAGCGATCAGCACAGCGACACTGCGGGTAACATCGCTTAGTTACCCGCTGTGTACCTTTGATACCAGCGCCCTGATGCAGGGAGCTGGTAACCAAGGTACACGTCGGGTTTCCAGGCGCTGCGCCTGGAAACCCGCTGTATACCTTGGTTACCAGCGGATCGCTGGTCTCCCGCCTGTCACACGCAGCGATGCGTGCCTGTCAGCGGGAGACCAGCGATCAAAAAAAATGTCCAGGACATTCAGCGACAATCAGCGATACCCAGCAGGGGGGCTGATCGTCGCTGAATGTCACACACAGCGATATCGCTGGGGAAATCGCTGCTGCGTCACAAAACTAGTGACTCAGCAGCGATCTCGCTAGCGAGATCGCTGTGTGAGACAGGGGCTTTAGTGTAGTTTTGATTATCTCCTGCTGATAAAACAGTGATTTTATCACCTGCAGTCATGTAGTCCTAAATATTCATAGACTTAGTATAATCCCGCTCCACCACTGCTTGGCAGATTTCTGTGTACTCTGTGCATAGGCAGAAAGCAGCCAATCAGTGCTGTGGTCGGGGTTATACAGAGCTCAGCATTCAGAAAACTGGTAAATCTGCAGCAGATAAAACTTTGTATAAAAAAACTGCAGCCCAGTAAGTGACGAATCAGTAGATTCAGTGTCTCTGCTCCTACATCATCCTGCTCAACGATTCCCTTTTAATCCTTTCATAGAAACTAGCGACTGTAAAAGAAGGCGTCCAACGTCACGCTGCACAGTACACAATGACACGGCTTAATGACAGGAAGAAGTTGGCAACGCGCCCACATCCTGCTGCTGTCGCCTGCTGTGATCTGTACGGAGGGACTGTACATCCGCACAAGAGCACTTACTGTACATAAGAAGGGGACGGCTGCTGTGCTATTAATACCAAGTATTTCTACATCTGTACTTGGCCGACAGAAGAAAGCGAGGCATATAGTAAAAACTAACGAAACCTTTCACGTGCAATACCTGACACAGCCTATGGACATGAGTGGCGCTATTTTTTTTTTTTTTTTTAGAAACCATGTTTTTCTAACTTTTGCAAAACGTACAAGTTTCTTAAGTTTAAGCACCCCCACTCAGTACCTGTACCCATCAGTCAGTAGAGGATTTTGGGCACATCAATGGGCTTCCTGCTTGCCCAGTGCTGTGCTTGAAGGCCAAAGATTTGCTTTTGATATACAGTGAGGTCCCAGCTCCCACTCGTATATTTCCTTCCTGTCTCTTTCTGCTGCCGGAAGGGGGCCGAGCTGCGGAGTGGTGTGATCTTTCCACGGGCGTGTTTCCCCTCGCCTCCTGGTAACCGCCTGTTTGAGTACATGGGGAGAGGGAAGTTCGCGCTGCGGGGAACAAAGCACAAAGCAGACGCTAAGGAGACGCTGTTTGTCAACAGTGATATAATAGTGATCCCATAACTAAGGTGTGGGGGGGATTTATTATAAGACAACGGGCTGGAGACTTTCATTCATAGCTCCTACATAGAGCGGCTCCCAAAATAATCAGCCACCAAAACAACCCTAAGCGTGGCATTCATCACAGTCACGGTACCCCATTGCTGGCACGTTGCTCATTACCACCACAGTGACCCCATATTAATCCAAAAAAAATAACAATACTTACAGCCAGCGTGCCCCATTGTAGCCACGGGGCGCCCATAAAACTCAAACTGATCCAATTATGCCATTATCTCATGACATTATAGACCCAGTGCCCCAATTTTAGCCACAGATCTCCAAAAATAGTCACTTTGTCTGATTTAGGGTCCCTAGTATCGCCAAAATAACCACATTTTCCCCCACATGGACCCCGTTACAGACACAGTGCCCACAAGCAGGGCCATTATCACAGCCACATTACCCCTCTAAGGTCCCATTATCGCCACAAATCCCTCATTTTGCTGCTTTCCCGTTCCACGTTAACTAAGAGACCTTGGTTTCTTGTCTTCAGGTTCTGCAGCCCTGGTTTACAGGTTTGATGGCTGCACAGGGACAGGAGACCCATGGGTGTGGGGAATCAGGTTCACGGTCAGCTCTGGTCGTGCGCCAACACTAGGATGGCTACATGACTAACACAAAGGGAAAGGTGGGAAGGCGCCCTGAGCAAACGTGTAGGGAGCTGCCTTGGATAAATCTTGGTTCATGGTGAGAACATAACATAGTCCGGACTAGGAAGTGTCACACCAGGTGGGACAGCAGTTTTGGCTGCAGCAGCTCGGATGGACGGAGTCTATGCTGGAAGCTTCTGATTATCCCACAAGAAGCCTCTTCAATATTTATCACCTAATCTCTAATACACTGATGCCAAGTACTAGACACAGCTGATTTACAGGAGTGTACTCCAGAGCTGCATGCACAATTCTGCAGCGTTTGAGACTTAAATATTTCAGTTTTTTCTCACCATCTCAGACTGTTGGCAAAATAGTGAGTGCAGCTCTGGAGTACAATACAGAATGTAACTCAGGATCAGTAATGTAATGTATGTACACAGTGACTGCACCAGCAGAATAGTGAGTGCAGCTCTGGAGTATAATACAGGATGTAACTCAGGATCAGTAATGTAATGTATGTACACAGTGCCTCCACCAGCAAAATAGTGAGTGCAGCTCTGGAGTACAATACAGAATGTAACTCAGCATCAGTAATGTAATGTATGTACACAGTGACTGCACCAGCAGAATAGTGAGTGCAGCTCTGGAGTACAATACAGAATGTAACTCAGGATCACTAACGTAATGTATGTACACAGTGACTGCACCAGCAGAATAGTGAGTGCAGCTCTGGAGTATAATACAGGATGTAACTCAGGATCAGTAATGTAATGTATGTACACAGTGACTGCACCAGCAGAATAGTGAGTGCAGCTCTGGAGTATAATACAGGATGTAACTCAGGATCAGTAATGTAATGTATGTACACAGTGACTGCACCAGCAGAATAGTGAGTGCAGCTCTGGAGTATAATACAGGATGTAACTCAGGATCAGTAATGTAATGTATGTACACAGTGCCTCCACCAGCAAAATAGTGAGTGCAGCTCTGGAGTATAATACAGGATGTAACTCGGGATCAGTAATGTAATGTATGTACACAGTGACTCCAAAAGCAAAATAGTGAGTGCAGCTCTGGAGTACAATACAGAATGTAACTCAGCATCAGTAATGTAATGTATGTACACAGTGACTGCACCAGCAGAATAGTGAGTGCAGCTCTGGAGTACAATACAGAATGTAACTCAGGATCACTAACGTAATGTATGTACACAGTGACTGCACCAGCAGAATAGTGAGTGCAGCTCTGGAGTATAATACAGGATGTAACTCAGGATCAGTAATGTAATGTATGTACACAGTGACTGCACCAGCAGAATAGTGAGTGCAGCTCTGGAGTATAATACAGGATGTAACTCAGGATCAGTAATGTAATGTATGTACACAGTGACTGCACCAGCAGAATAGTGAGTGCAGCTCTGGAGTATAATACAGGATGTAACTCAGGATCAGTAATGTATGTACACAGTGACTGCACCAGCAGAATTGTGAGTGCAGCTCTAGAGTGTAATACAGGATGTACAGTCATGGTCGAAAGGTCGCTTCCTATAACAATCAGCAAGCTTCTGACACCTCTCCGCTGGAATTTTGGAGCCCTCTTCTTTTTCAAACTTCTTCAGGTCTCTCATATTAGGAGGGCCCTTCTCCAACTGCAATGTTAAGATCTCTCCACAGGTGTTCAATGGGATTTAGATCCAGACTCATTGCTGGCAATTTCAGAACTCTCCAGTGCTTTGTTTCCATCCATTTCTGGTTGCTTGTTGAAGTATGTTGGGGTCATTGTCCTTCTGGAAGACCCATGACCTAGGATGCAAATCCAGCTTTCTGACACTGAGCACTACATTGCTACCCAAGATCCTATAGTAATCTTCAGATTTCATCATTTCTTGCACACAGTCTAGGCACCCATTGCCAGAGGCAGCAGCAACCCAAAAACTTCTTTGATCCTCCACCATATTTGACTGTAGGTACTGTGTTCTTTTCTTTGCAGGCGTCATTCCGCTTTCAATAAACAATAGAATGATGTGCTTTACCAAAAAGCTATATCTTGGTTTCATCTGTCCACAAGATGCTTTCCCAGAAGAATAATGGCTGTTGTACATTTTGCCAAACTGCAGTCTAGCTTTTTTATGTCTGTGTCAGCAGTGGGGTCCTCCTGGGTCTCCTGCCATAACTTGTCATTTCATTCAAATATCGACGGATAGTTTGCATTGACACCGATGCATCTAGAACCTGCAGGACAGCTTGAATTTCTTTGGAACTTGATTGGGGCTGCTTATCCACCAACCGGACTATCCTGCGTTGCAACCTTTCATCAATTTTTCTCTGCCGTTCACATCCAGGGAGATCAGCTACAGTGCCATGAGTTGTAAACTTCTTGACTGTCTTGCATATTGTGGCAAATGAACATCAAGATCTCTGGAGATGACTTGCAACCTTGAGATTGTTGATATTGTTCAACAATTTTGGTTGTCAAGTCCTCAGACAGTTCTCTTCTCCTCTTTCTGTTCTCCATGCTTAGTGTGGCACACACAGACATACAATGCAAAGACTGAGTCAACTTCTCCCCTTTTTATCTGGTTTCAGGTGTGATTTTCATATCTCCCACAACTGTTACTTGCCACAGGCGAGTTTGAAGGAACATCACATGCCAGAAACAAAGGTTTACCCACAAGTTTGGAAAGTTGCCAACAATTTTGCCCCATTTTTGGGGTTTTGTATGAAAATATGTCCAACTTGCCTTTTTTTCTCTTTTTTTTGTGTAGTTCCAATACACTATGGAAATAAACATGTGTATAACAAAACGTGTAATTGCAATAATTTTATGGAAGAAACTTTATTTTCTGGAAAAATTTCAAGGGTGCCAACATTTTCGGCCATTACTAACTTGCGATCAGTACAGTAAAAGTAATGTATGTACACAGTGACTGCACCAGCAGAATAGTGAGTGCAGCTCTAGAGTATAATACAGGATGTAACTCAGGATCAGTAATGTAATGTATTTACACAGTGACTGCACCAGCAGAATAGTGAGTGCAGCTCTGGAGTATAATGCAGGATGTAACTCAGGATCAATAATGTAATGTATGTACACAGTGACTCCACCAGCAGAATAGTGAGTGCAGCTCTGCAGTATAATACAGGATGTAACTCAGGATCAGTAATGTAATGTATGTACACAGTGACTGCACCAGCAGAATAGTGAGTGCAGCTCTGGATGTAAGGTTCTTTGTACATGTTCTTGAAACTCAGTTTTCCGTCAGCCATTTTGCTTTCTGTCTTGCTGCAGCTATCTTGCCCTCAGTCAATATGGAGTTTTCAGCTTTCATGTTCCCGCCCTGATTCTCTCCCTCTTGCTTCTTAAGCAGCCTCAGCTGAGCAATCAGTGCTTCAGAATCTAGCCTGCAGTGAACCTGTGACCTGCCTCCTGGAAGCCTTGGACTATGTACTCCAGCTATTCCTACTGAGGAACTCTGAACACTTGTGGACTCTGGAACCCTGCTCTTTGAAAGATCCACGTTTGCATGGACTTACGGTAACAGAGAAGAAGATCCTGAACCTGTTGTGGAGAGTGATTGCTGAGCTTAAGTTACTCTGGCCTGCTGTGTCTCCTGCTTCTGTATCTGCAAACTGTGTGACTATTTTTGCCGCTTGTATGAAGTAATACAAGACCTTCTATATCAAACCTGTGTCTCATGTATTTTCATCGCACCCAAGCACAAGACGCTATATGAACTGTACTACATACATTACAAGATTCTGAAGCCAAAACGTTAGTGTCTGCTGGTTCTGGGAAGGCTGTGTCTGCTGTAACTGTGGATATCAGACGTCCAGTTGTACTTTCTGTGATGACAGTGGTTGTGACTTCTCACAACCATTCCAGGTGAGCAATTCCCTTAAGTTTTTTTTTCTGCAGTGTTACCACAGGTAAACACTATTGTTTTTTTTTTCTCTCTCTTCCCTCTTTTGTGTCTGCTGTAACTGTGGATATCAGATGTCCGGTTGAACTTTCTGTGATGATAGTGGTTGTGACTTCTCACAACCATTCCAGGTGAGCAGTTCCCTTAATTTTTTTTTCTCTCTGCAGTGTTACCACAGGTAAACACTATTGTTTTTTTTCTTTTTTTCCTCTCCTTCCAGTACTCCTGTCTTAAAATATCTGGAAAATGGAGGCCTGCATAAAGGAACTTTGCGGAGTGACTGATAATATCCTTGCAGATTTACAGACTATAAAAACCCGTTTTACAAACCTACAGGACCTCACTAATCACAATTTGCAAGTGTTTGGACAGACTGCCCAGGATTTGCGAGCCAGGATTGAGGTTCTAGAGGAGCGAGTCCAGGCTCCTGCCGTAGCCCCAAGTTCTGGGATTCCCAAGTTGCCCCCTTTTCGTTTTGGCGGTGAACGTGAAAAATTCAGGGGATTTATTAACCAATGCAATCTGTTTTTTTCTGCACATGCTTCACAATTTCCCACTGAACGATCTAAAGTGCTTACTATAATTATGTTACTTACCAACAAGGCTTTGATGTGGGCAAACCCTCTGATTGAGACTGAGGATGAATGTTTGGATCATCTTGATGCTTTCATTTCAGCCATGGGGCAGGTGTTTGATGACCCCAATCGAGGTGCAACAGCTGAAGCAGCCATGTTAACTTTGTGCCAAGGTAAGCACTCGGTAGCCGAATATGCCTTGGATTTCAGGAGATGGGCCCTTGATACCACCTGGGACAGTTCCGCCAAAAAATCTATTTTTCGAAAGGGGTTGTCTCCACTAATTAAGGATGAACTTGCTCGTGCCGACCCTCCCACTGCGTTAGGTGACTTTATTAACTACTGCATCCGTATTGATGCTCGCCTGACTGAACGCAGGCAAGAGAGATGGTTCGAAAGCAATCGCACTAACCTTTTCCTACCTTCCTCCCCAGCTAAGGAACCTTTGAGTAGGATCACACGGGAACCTGAACCTGAACCCATGCAGGTAGACTCTTTACAAAGACGGGTTAGTGATGCACGCAAGGAACATCGTTTTAAGGAAAATCTATGTTTCTATTGTGGTAAGTCAGGGCACTTCATTATAAACTGCCCCAGCCGTTCTCGTAAGACTACTGCAGCACTCATTCACTGTGAGTGTTGCGAGAGGAGATCTGTCAGGTCCGAGCCTCAGGCTCCAGAGAGATCTGCAGCAACAGATCTTGATTTCTCAGACTTAAACTCCGTTACTTCTGAGGACAATGACTGTGTAAACGCTGCAATTTTTCAAGTTTCCTCAGCGGTGTCCCAGCTGAGTTGTAGGAAAAACAATTCTCATTGCTTCCTTTCCATCAAACTCTGGGTTAACTCAGTCTGGGTGTCTAGCTCTGCTATGATCGACTCAGGGGCAAGTGGAATTTTATGGATGTCTCCTTTGCTCTGAAACAGGGGATACGTTCAGTGAAGAAGGCTACTCCAGTACAGATGGAAACTGTGGATGGCTCCCTGCTGACCTCTGGACCAGTGGATCAGGAAACGGAGCCTTTGAGGGTCCTTATGGGTAAAGATCATCAAGAGAAACTGTCCTTTATGCTTATCTCTTCTCCCCACTTTCCCATTATTCTAGGGCTACCATGGCTGCAGGCTCAGAACCCTACCATTAACTGGGAGACCAAGGAATTACACTTTCCAGAGAAACAGATGAGTCCAGAAGTTTCAGCTTGCTCTGTTCCTAAAGAAACCATGTCAGTCCCTGAACTACCAGCTGTATACCAGGACTATGTGGATTTATGTGACAAGAAGAACGCTGACCAGCTTCCCCCTCACCGTCCATATGATTGTCCAATTGAATTATTGCCTGGAGCAGAGATACCTTTTGGTAAGATCTACCCCCTGGCGGGGCCTGAGCTAAAGGCTTTAAAGGATTACATAGACGAAAATCTAGCCAAGGGCTTCATACCCCCTCTTCATCTCCTGCAGGTGCACCCATCTTCTTTGTGAAGAAGAAAGATGGATCTCTGAGACCCTGCGTAGACTATACGGAACTCAATAAGGTTACTATTAGAAACCGTTATCCATTGCCTTTAATCCCTGAGTTATTGGAGAGAGTGCGGCATGCCAAAATTTTCTCTAAATTGGATCTCCGTGGGGCCTATAAATTGGTCCGTATTAGACCTGGGGATGAATGGAAGACTGCATTCAGGTCACGCTATGGACACTTTGAATATCTAGTTATGCCTTTTGGTCTGAGTACCGCCCCAGCCACTTTCCAACACTTGGTGAATGACATCTTCAGGGATCTCCTAGATACATTCGTGGTGATTTATTTGGATGATATTCTAATTTTTTCTAACTCCACAGAGGAACATCATGGACATGTGAGAATGGTCTTGGAACGTCTAAGACAAAACCATCTTTACATCAAACTTGAAAAGTGTGAATTCCATAGGACCGAAATTCAATTTCTGGGGTATGTACTGTCTACACAAGGAATTAGTATGGATGGAAGTAAGACCCAAGCCATCAAGGATTGGCCAAGTCCTATAAATGTGAAGGAGGTGCAGCGCTTCATCGGGTTTGCCAATTTCTATAGACGTTTCATTAGGAATTTCTCTGAGGTAGTGTCACCTATCACCCAACTTACCCGGAAAGAGTCTAGGTTCTCCTGTACTCCCCAAGCCCAGGAAGCATTTTCTCGTCTAAAAGATAAATTTACCACCGCACCTATCTTGGTACATCCCAACCCCGAACTTGCCTTCATAATAGAGGTGGATGCTTCAGATTGTGCCGTTGGAGCTATACTCTCTCAGAGAACAGGTGAGAAGAATGTCTTGCATCCCTGTGCCTTCTTTTCCCAGCAGTTGTCTTCGGCTGAGAGGAACTACGATGTGGGCAATAGAGAGTTGTTGGCCATTATTGCCGCCTTCAAAGAATGGAGACACCTTCTTCAGGGAGCTGCACAGCAAATAGTCGTCCTGACAGACCATCGTAACCTTGAATTTATCAGGTCGGCTAAGTGCCTGACTCCTCGCCAGGCTCGCTGGAATCTTTTCTTAAACCAATTTAATTTTGTCATTTCTTATAGACCAGGATCGCGCAATGGAAAGGCTGATGCACTCTCTAGGATTCATTCAGCAGAGACCCGTCCACTTGCTCCTCCTAAGACTATTCTTCCTGACTCTAGATTCCTGGGAGTGATTCATAATCAAGACCTACTTAAGGACATCAAGGAAGCATACCATGCGGATTCCTTGTTGGCACAACCCCCAAGGGACGTAAGTCTTGTCTTTAAGAATGGTGTGTGGATTCTGGGACAACGTCTGTATATTCCTGAAACAGTCAGATTGAGAGTATTGCAACTCATTCACGATTCCAAGATAGCTGGGCATAGAGGAATTCTAAAGACACAGGAATTTCTTTCTCGTTTCTTTTGGTGGCCCACTTGCAGGAAGGATGTTTTAAACTATGTCACTTCATGTGAAGTCTGTGCAAGATGCAAAACACCTCGCTCCTCACCAACTGGTCTGTTACAACCTCTTCCCACCCCGTCCCGCCCGTGGGGATCCATTTCTATGGACTTCATTGTGGAGTTACCAACCTCTCAAGGGAAAAACACCATTCTAGTGGTGGTTGATCGTTTAACAAAGGCAGCTCATTTTATTCCTTGTGTCGGCTTACCCACTGCAAAACAGACATCAGATTTGATGATTAAAGATGTGTTTCGTTTACATGGAGTACCGGATGAGGTTATTTCGGATCGAGGGGTGCAATTCACTTCAAGGTTTTGGCAAAATTTCTGTGCAGCATTGGACATTAAAGTAAACCTTTCTTCTGCTTTTCATCCCCAGACTAATGGACAGACCGAACGAACCAATCAAACTCTGGAGCAGTATCTCCGCTGCTTTATCTGCCACCTACAGGATGATTGGGTGGATCTACTTCCATTGGCTGAGTTCTCTTATAACAACTCTCAGAGCGCCTCCACTAAGCAGTCTCCTTTTTACTCCAATCTAGGTTATCATCCTAACATTCTTCCACGATTTCCCATAGAAACGCCTTTACCAGCAGTGGCCGAAAGAATCACGTCTTTACAGAAGAATA
This sequence comes from Oophaga sylvatica, assembly GCA_033576555.1. NCBI lineage: Eukaryota > Metazoa > Chordata > Amphibia > Anura > Dendrobatidae > Oophaga > Oophaga sylvatica. The sequence goes on along the minus strand of JARQOD010000004.1, from coordinate 543,015,403 downwards.
TGGATCTTCTAAAGGAGAATCTGGAATTGGCTCAGGAAAGGTACAAGAAAGCAGCAGATAAATTTCGTAAACCTGCACCAGCTTTCAAGGTAGGAGACCTGGTCTGGCTGTCAACCAGAAATCTTAAGTTAAGGATTCCATCGTCTAAGTTGGGACATAAGTACATTGGACCCTATAAAATCAGTAAAATTATAAGTGCCGTTGCTTGTCGTCTTCAACTGCCTAGAACTATGAGAATCCACCCTGTCTTTCATGTATCCCTACTAAAGGCTGCAACACCCAATACGTTTCCGGGACGTTCTTCTCCTTGCCCTGACCCAGTGCTAGTCGATGGTCAGGAAGAATTTGTGGTGGAAAGAATTCTAGATTCCAGGTTATACAGAAATCAGTTACAATATTTGATTAAATGGCAGGGCTACCCAGTGGAGGACAACTCATGGGAACCAGTCAATAACGTTAATGCTCCTCGTTTGCTCCGCCAGTTTCATCAGAGGTACCCAGACAAGCCTGGTCTGAGGCCATCTGGAGGTTGTCCCTAAGGGGGGAGTAATGTAAGGTTCTTTGTACATGTTCTTGAAACTCAGTTTTCCGTCAGCCATTTTGCTTTCTGTCTTGCTGCAGCTATCTTGCCCTCAGTCAATATGGAGTTTTCAGCTTTCATGTTCCCGCCCTGATTCTCTCCCTCTTGCTTCTTAAGCAGCCTTAGCTGAGCAATCAGTGCTTCAGAATCTAGCCTGCAGTGAACCTGTGACCTGCCTCCTGGAAGCCTTGGACTATGTACTCCAGCTATTCCTACTGAGGAACTCTGAACACTTGTGGACTCTGGAACCCTGCTCTTTGAAAGATCCACGTTTGCATGGACTTACGGTAACAGAGAAGAAGATCCTGAACCTGTTGTGGAGAGTGATTGCTGAGCTTAAGTTACTCTGGCCTGCTGTGTCTCCTGCTTCTGTATCTGCAAACTGTGTGACTATTTTTGCCGCTTGTATGAAGTAATACAAGACCTTCTATATCAAACCTGTGTCTCATGTATTTTCATCGCACCCAAGCACAAGACGCTATATGAACTGTACTACATACATTACACTGGAGTATAATGCAGGATGTAACTCAGGATCAATAATGTAATGTATGTACACAGTGACTCCACCAGCAGAATAGTGAGTACAGCTCTGGAGTATAATACAGGATGTAACTCAGGATCGGTAATGTATGTACACAGTGACTGCACCAGCAGAATAGTGAGTGCAGCTCTGGAGTATAATACAGGATGTAACTCAGGATCAGTAATGTAATGTATGTACTTAGTGACTGCACCAGCAGAATAGTGAGTGCAGCTCTGGAGTATAATACAGGATGTAACTCAGGATCAGTAATGTAATGTATGTACACAGTGACTGCACCAGCAGAATAGTGAGTGCAGCTCTGGAGTATAATACAGGGTGTAACTCAGGATCTGTAATGTAATGTATGTACACAGTGACTGCACCAGCAGAATAGTGAGTGCAGCTCTGGAGTATAATACAGGATGTAACTCAGGATCAGTAATGTAATGTATGTACACAGTGACTGCACCAGCAGAATAGTGAGTGCAGCTCTGGAGTATAATACAGGGTGTAACTCAGGATCTGTAATGTAATGTATGTACACAGTGACTGCACCAGCAGAATAGTGAGTGCAGCTCTGGAGTATAATACAGGGTGTAACTCAGGATCAGTAATGTAATGTATGTACACAGTGACTGCACCAGCAGAATAGTGAGTGCAGCTCTGGAGTATAATACAGGGTGTAACTCAGGATCAGTAATGTAATGTATGTACACAGTGACTGCGCCAGCAGAATAGTGAGTGCAGCTCTGGAGTATAATGCAGGATGTAACTCAGGATCTGTAATGTAATGTATGTACACAGTGACTGCACCAGCAGAATAGTGAGTGCAGCTCTGGGGTATAATACAGGATGTAACTCAGGATCCGTAATGTAATGTATGTACACAGTGACTGCACCAGCAGAATAGTGAGTGCAGCTCTGGAGTATAATACAGGGTGTAACTCAGGATCAGTAATGTATGTACACAGTGACTGCACCAGTAGAATAGTGAGTGCAGCTCTGGGGTATAATACAGGATCAGTAATGTAATGTATATATGTGTAGCCCTGGTGTGTGAAGGCACACGCAGTACCCTGGAGGATGTGTGGAGAGATAGCAGTTTAATGCTAAATGAACATTCATTCCAACATGCACTTAGACACGCCCACAGGTTTATAAGCTTGTGACATCAGCAGGGAGTGGTCAGTCAGAGAGTGTCCTGTCTTCAGTCAGTTCAGTTTGTCTGAGGAGACAGTCAGTCAGCGAGAAGTCTGTGCAGGAGAGAGGAGTGAGCTGCAGATAATTCAGACGCCTGTCTAGAGGACGGTAGAGGTTCAGAGACGTGCTCCTGCCTAAAAGTATTACTGGTATTCTGCTAGCAAGCTCTGGAAGGAACTAAGAAGGAACCGACTGATATATATATCTGTGAAGTGAGGGATGCTTATGCTACCAGCACGGGCAAGGCGAAAGGCACAGTGGTAGATATTGTGAGTGCTTTAGGATTGGAAGTCCTGCACTGTTAACCGGTTACTGGGACCGAAGCATCACCATAGCTTCATGCATGGTGGTAGAAGAACCAGATTTATTGGAGGGAACTACGCTTCATGCTAGTTGGACTCGTCATATTGGAAGTAAAGGAGGCCCCTAACTTGCCCAGCTGCTATCTCGAAATACATCCTCCTTGGATCAGCCTCCCTGGGACCTGCTTGAACATCTTACAAGTAAAGGTATGGAAAGACGCTGACCGTGTGAGACTGTGTTCTTTATCCGCACTCGACTTCACAAATCCCATAGACTTTGAGGGACCAGTCCCACCTGTAGGGGACCCGACATCTAGCTGCCTCACCATCCCCTCAGAGATCTACAGCAGCGCTGGTACTAATTACCAGAATACTACAGGTGGCGTCACGAACTGTATATAAATCTATCCCCTGTAAATACATCCCCAACATACGCCAGACCGCCAGGGCCACAGACCGAGCCACAGCTACCTGTGACAATCCCCATAGACTTCTACGGGCTCGGCTCTGAGTACCCCATTGCCCTGGTAACCCACAATTGTGGTGGCGGGTCGACACAACTTGGCGTCACGAACAGGATGCGAAACTCGCAAAATTGCGAGCCCTGTGTGCCTAAGGACTTGTTTTTGTGAAAAGGACTGTTTGCACTTTTGGCGCTAAAATCCGCCATTTTGCCGCCATATTCGCGCCCTCAGGCGCTGGAGAAGAAGGTGGGCGTACCTGTAAAAGCGCGCTGTTGCCTGGCTCCGCCCCCGGCTCTGACTCATCGGCAGGTCCTGCGACAGGAAGTGAACGCTCTGACATCAGAGCGCCTGCGACGAAGGTCCTGTCTCCACCGAAAAGGAATGAAGGAGATAGAGAGACGCTGGCGTGCCCTGAAACAGCGGCTGCTGAGGGACGCAGTGTTCTCTCCTACAAGCATAATGCCGTCTCCTGAATTCCCAAGTTCCCTGCTGAGGAAGGCTGAAGAGAAACCGGAGGCTGCCCCAAAAGTACCGATCCTGATCCCACCGATGGAGCGGTGGAGGCAAAGGAGGTTGAGGAGGTACCGCCAGTTCCGGAACGCCCGCCCGGCCAGGAGGCCGCAGCAGATGATCAATCCCTGGTAGGGACACCGGCGGGGACCCAGCCGTCAATGATGGAGAGCGACTGGGAAGAGATGGAGCAGCGACAGCAGCAGGTTAGTGCGTCCTCAATTGAGCCATTGCGCACACCTGCTTCCTGCTCTGCATCACACCAGCATTGTGCGTCCTATTCCGCATCGCCCCCTGCGTACACCTCTGCATCGCAATCGGCGACCCAATCTACATCGCAAACTGCGGTTACAGCTGAATCGCCCCCTGCAACGCAAATTGAGACGCAGTCGGCGTCTCACGAGAAAGAGATACCCGTTGCGCCCCTGATGGTTCATACAAAGACTGTTGCGACCCAGACTCTGATCGCAGCACATGATCTGTTCGTCATGAGATCTAGGGATCATCGCATTGTTCCAGCCCCCGGGATGGAAAGTGTAACAGAAATTAATAAAGAGATGTGAAGAACGGTAGGACCCAGACAGGGTTTACCGCAGCTGAGAAGATGTATATAAGTTTTTATAAAAGTGAAAGTAGTTGTACCGTTAATATGAAAAATGTCTATTTGATACTTTGTGTATTTTTCTATGTTTAATGCAACGTTCAAGATATTCGTACCTCCCGGATGGGAAGAAGTTAATGTTTGTTGTTATGCATAAACAAAATTTTCTGTCTTCTTGTATTTCACAGCCCGGGAGTGCTGTCTTTTACCATGGGGGAATGTGTAGCCCTGGTGTGTGAAGGCACACGCAGTACCCTGGAGGATGTGTGGAGAGATAGCAGTTTAATGCTAAATGAACATTCATTCCAACATGCACTTAGACACGCCCACAGGTTTATAAGCTTGTGACATCAGCAGGGAGTGGTCAGTCAGAGAGTGTCCTGTCTTCAGTCAGTTCAGTTTGTCTGAGGAGACAGTCAGTCAGCGAGAAGTCTGTGCAGGAGAGAGGAGTGAGCTGCAGATAATTCAGACGCCTGTCTAGAGGACGGTAGAGGTTCAGAGACGTGCTCCTGCCTAAAAGTATTACTGGTATTCTGCTAGCAAGCTCTGGAAGGAACTAAGAAGGAACCGACTGATATATATATCTGTGAAGTGAGGGATGCTTATGCTACCAGCACGGGCAAGGCGAAAGGCACAGTGGTAGATATTGTGAGTGCTTTAGGATTGGAAGTCCTGCACTGTTAACCGGTTACTGGGACCGAAGCATCACCATAGCTTCATGCATGGTGGTAGAAGAACCAGATTTATTGGAGGGAACTACGCTTCATGCTAGTTGGACTCGTCATATTGGAAGTAAAGGAGGCCCCTAACTTGCCCAGCTGCTATCTCGAAATACATCCTCCTTGGATCAGCCTCCCTGGGACCTGCTTGAACATCTTACAAGTAAAGGTATGGAAAGACGCTGACCGTGTGAGACTGTGTTCTTTATCCGCACTCGACTTCACAAATCCCATAGACTTTGAGGGACCAGTCCCACCTGTAGGGGACCCGACATCTAGCTGCCTCACCATCCCCTCAGAGATCTACAGCAGCGCTGGTACTAATTACCAGAATACTACAGGTGGCGTCACGAACTGTATATAAATCTATCCCCTGTAAATACATCCCCAACATACGCCAGACCGCCAGGGCCACAGACCGAGCCACAGCTACCTGTGACAATCCCCATAGACTTCTACGGGCTCGGCTCTGAGTACCCCATTGCCCTGGTAACCCACAATTGTGGTGGCGGGTCGACACATATACACAGTGACTGCACCAGCAGAATAGTGAGTGCAGCTCTGAGGTATAATACAGGATGTAACTCAGGATGAGGATCAGTACAGGATCAGTAATGTAATGTATATACACAGTGACTGCACCAGCAGAATAGTGAGTGCAGCTCTGGGGTATAATACAGGATGTAACCAAGGATCAGTAATGTAATGTATGTACACAGTGTACAAAGAAAAACTGCAAAGAGTTTGGTATCTTGTCAGGGGCCTGTAAATTTATGATAAAATGTAAATGGAATCAGTCAGCATTTTCCTTGCAGCTGCCTCTTTTATCAGTGTCCAAGGTTTTGTTTACTTACAATGATTGATTTAGCACCATTAGCTTATCATTGCTGTGACTAGCTGGTCTGTGAGCCTTGGTACAACACAACCCATCCTGTGATAGGCAGCTTACTGTCTATACGCATTGTATGTACAGAGTCTGGTGTGGGTGGGGTTAGCTTCCTCAGCTCTGCTGCATTGCTGAATCTAAATCTCTGTGTGAGAATGGCAGCACTCAGTAATGTAAGTGATACATCACTGGGTTCAGCTTCTCTTTGCCTACATCATTCTGCTCTCAGATGATGTAGCAAAAACCTGCTGACAGACTCCCTTTATGCGCTCAGGTGGTAGGGTTACCCACATTCCATCATCTGCCTCCCTGGGTAGTGGTTGTATCCTGGTCTTCTACCAGGGGCAACCAAAGCTCTGTCACAGGTGCGGCGACACCATGCACTTCAGTGCAAACTGCACTGTGCAGAAATGTGCATTGTGCAGGGATGTCGGCCATCGTGCTGCGTCTTGTGTGGTGAGTTAGGTCACCCATTCAGCCGTTGTCCTCGCTCCTTCACTTATGTGATCAGTACAACATAATATATTCACAGAGGTCCGTACTCCATTACTTATATTGACTTGTCCACTTCAAAAGTGAACGTACAGTGCATGAATTGCTCTTTTAAACCTCTTAAATGTAATATTGGCCACTTCTCTCAACACAGTCGATAAACAACTACTTGTTTTTAAGATACATTGCACATGTTCAGGATTTTCACTGGAAAACTCTGCTGCAAATACTGATGTGTTGGCAGAGAAAAAAAACTCTGGAAAACGCTGAAAGAATTGACAGACTGTAGATATGAAACTGCCTCAAATCTGCAAGAAAAAATATGTAGCGTGTGCAAGAGATATCAGAAATCTCGTTCACTTTGCTGGTGCTATAAAATGCTAACGTTCTTTGTCCGCTACAAAAATGCCATTAAAAAAAAAATGAAGCAAAAATGCAACATGTGCATGTACATACCCTTAGATGTCCCGCTCTTCCTTCTGAGCTTTTTTCCTGCCAGTAGAACGAGAAATGAACATGTCAGGAGATCGCTTAGTTTATCTTTGGCTGTGTAGGCAAAAAAAAAGAGCTTCCCCTTTAAATAATTAATGAGTACAACAGTATGATGTTATAGCATTAGGAGCGGCGTCCGATGAACGTAACGTCGTGAGGAAACTGCAATGATCGGAGTTTAGCTGAAAGGCTCTGCTTCTGTTAGTGCTCCGGAAATGGCGCTAGGAGTGACTGACTGCATTTACTTATGTAGGAATCCTGGCTGGAGCTGCGTCTGCGTTACTCACTCTTGTTACCAAGTCATTCAGAGAAACTCTATAATACACACTCCTCTGTCAGGGACAAGTTTCTCCCTAATCAGTTATGTGACCTTACAATATGACCTGAGCAGTGAGTAGGTGTGAATTACAGGCAGCCGATAATGCACAGCGCAGCCTCCTGGAGGAGACTCCAGTCCTCCACAATCGCTTCATTATGATGATGGTCAGTGGGAACAGCTCAGCACCCTAAACTAACATTTCCTTTCACCTACACTTGTTGCCTATGTTTGGAACCACACAGCCAGGACAGCGCGGCACTGTGCACTACGTGGCGGCTGATCTGAGGTACTGCGGATCAGTTCCTTTACAATCTGGTTTCCGCTCCTTAGGCTACTTTCACACTTGGGTTTTTTTGCGCTGCGTTTCGAGCGCACATGAAGCGCATTAAAAAAACGCGTGCAAACGCTTGTAAACGCTGCGATATTTAGTCGCATCAGCATGCGCATTTCAACAAAAAAACGCAGCGTTTGTCTGCGATTTCATGCGGTTTTGCATGTGTTTGCGTTTTTTTGGCGCATGCGTTGTCTATGTGTCACATTTCTATCATCTGTCTCCATCATCTATCATCTGTCTCCATCATCTCTGTCTCCATCATCTCTGTCTCCATCATCTCTGTCTCCATCATATCTGGCTCCATCATCTCTGGCTCCATCATCTCTGTCTCCATCATCTCTGTCTCCATCATCTGGCTCCATCATCTCTGTCTCCATCATCTCTGTCTCCATCATCTCTGTCTCCATCATCTGGCTCCATCATCTCTGTCTCCATCATCTCTGTCTCCATCATCTGGCTCCATCATCTCTGGCTCCATCATCTCTGGCTCCATCATCTCTGGCTCCATCATCTCTGTCTCCATCATCTGGCTCCATCATCTCTGTCTCCATCATCTCTGTCTCCATCATCTCTGTCTCCATCATCTGGCTCCATCATCTCTGTCTCCATCATCTCTGGCTCCATTATTTACAGAAAAAATCGTGTGCGTGCAAAAGCGCTGACGAGCGCAAAGCCATGCGCATGCCAGCACCCCCATAGACTGCAATGTTATTTTTTGCTCATAGCATGCGCACACGTGCGCACGCGTTTTTTTAAAGCGGTTGGCCGAAAAAAAAAATGCAACATGTAGCGTCCAGCGCGTATGGGCGCACACCGGGAAAATGCGCAGCGCACGCCAAACGCACATGAACGCGTGCAAGCGCTAGACCCTGCGCCCACCATGTTAAAGATAGGGGAACATTGCGCATGCGTCCGATAGCGCAAGATGCGCTGCGCCAAAAAACGCAAGTGTAAAAGTAGCCTTACACTCTACTGACACTGCCCTCACTAAAGTCTCCAATGATCTACTAACAGCTAAATCTAATGGTCACTACTCCTTGCTGATTCTCTTGGATCTCTCCACAGCATTCGACACTGTGGACCATCAGCTCCTCCTCACTATGCTCCACTCTATCAGGCTCAAGGACACTGCTCTCTCCTGGTTCTCTTCCTATCTCCCTGACCGTTCCTTCACTGTATTTTTTGCTGGTTCATCCTCATCTTCCCCTTACTGTTGGGGTTCCTCAAGGCTCAGCCCCAGGCCCCCTCCTCTTCTCTTTGTATACTGCCCCTATTGGACAAACAATCAGTAGATTCGGAATTCGGGACCATCTCTATGCTGATGACACCAATTATACACATCGTCTCCTGACATCACGCCTGCGTTATTACAAAATACCAGTGATTGTCTTACCACTATCTCTAACATCATGTCCTCCCTCTATCTGACACTGATCTTCTTGTGTTTCCTCCCTCCACTAACCTACCTATGACCGACATTGCCATTTCCATGTGTGGTTCCACCACTGCTCCTCAGTAACATGCTCGCTGTATTGATGTTAGATTTGATTCAGATCTTTCCTTCACTCCCCACATCCGATCACTCATTCGCTCATGTCATTTACACCTCAAAAACCTCTCTAGAATTTGACCTTTTCTCACCCTTGACTCTGGAAAAACTATTACTTTAGATCTTATTCATTCTCGTCTGGACTATTGTAACTCTCTACTGATCGGTCTCCTTCTTACTAAATCCTCCCCTCTCCAATCCATCCTGAATGCTGCAGCCAAGATTATATTCCTCGCCAGCCGTTACACTGATGCCTCTACTCTGTGCCAGTTGTTGCACTGGTTGCCCATCCGATACAGAGTCCAATATAAACTTCTCTCTCACCCACAAAGTGCTTCATGGTTCAGCACCGCCCTACATCTCCTTCCTCGTCTCAGCCTACCACCCTACCCGTGCCCTCTGTTCTGCTAATGAGGTAAAGCTAAAATCCTCAATAATCCAAACCTCCCACTCCCATCTCCAAGACTTCTCGCGTGCTGCACCAATTGTTTGGAGTGCATAGCCAAAACAATTCAATTAATTCCAATACCCACACTTTCAAGCGTGGCCTAAAAACACATTTTTTTAGACTGAAATCATAGTGCCCAATGTCGGTGTCTGCCTCATTCACATCAAATGCAAAGGGAGAATGATGGAGAGGGAGTGTGCCACTCTCCGATTCATTATTGCTTTCAGCTGCCGATACAGTTGAACTTACAATGATGGGCTGGGGCCCAATGCTGCTCAAGGGCCCCATAGCGGCCGAGTGGCAGTGCAGAGAGATCGAGTCTCCATGCACTGCTGTAGAGTGTAACTGTAGGGGCGCGTTGTGCACACTGATATAGCTACAGTAGCGTAGGTCCGGGTGGACCCCTGAGCGTGGGGCCCGGGGCAAACGACACCTCTCCCCACCCCTCACCCCCGGTAGCTACATTATGGGATACACTGCTTACTTCCGACTCCACTGCTGATTGGTGAGTATGACGTATATCTGATATTGATGAGCTAACATAGGTCATGAATACCTTTGTTCTGGAAACCCCTTTATAGAATATGTTTCTTTAAAAAAAAAACTAAAATAAAGGATGATTCTTTCTAAAAAAAAATATATATACATAGTAGTTTAGATTATATACTTATCTCTAGGGAGCAGTATTATAGTAGTTATATTCTTGTACATAGGGGGCAGTATTATAGTAGTTATATTCTTGTACATAGGGGACAGTATTATAGTAGTTATATTCTTGTACATAGGAGGCAGTATTATAGTAGCTATATTATTGTATATAGGAGCAGTATTATAGTAGTTATATTCTTGTATATAGGAGCAGTATTATAGTAGTTATATTTTTGTACATAGGAGCAGTATTATAGTAGTTATATTCTTGTACATAGGGGCAGTATTATAGTAGTTATATTCTTGAACATAGGGGCAGTATTATAGTAGTTATATTCTTGTACATAGGGGGCAGTATTATAGTAGTTATATTCTTGTACATAGGGGCAGTATTATAGTAGTTATATTCTTGAACATAGGGGCAGTATTATAGTAGTTATATTCTTGTACATAGGGGGCAGTATTATAGTAGTTATATTCTTGTACATAGGGGGCAGTATTATAGTAGTTATATTCTTGTACATAGGGGACAGTATTATAGTAGTTATATTCTTGTACATAGGGGCAGTATTATAGTAGTTATATTCTTGTACATAGGGGCAGAATTTTGGTAGTTATTGTCTTGTACATAGGGGGCAGTATTATAGTAGTTATATCTTGTACATAGGGGCAGAATTATAGTAGTTATTGTCTTGTACATAGGAGCAGTATTATAGTAGTTATATTCTTGTACATAGGGGCAGTATTATAGTAGCTATTGTCTTGTACATAGGAGCAGTATTATAGTAGTTATTGTAAGGTTCTTTGTATATGTTCTTGAAACTCAGTTTTTCCGTCAGCCATTTTGCTTTCTGTCTTGCTGCAGCTATCTTGCCCTCAGTCAATATGGAGTTTTCAGCTTTCATGTTCCCGCCCTGATTCTCTCCCTCTTGCTTCTTAAGCAGCCACAGCTGAGCAATCAGTGCTTCTGAATCTAGCCTGCAGTGAACCTGTGACCTGACTCCTGGAAGCCTTGGACTATGTACTCCAGCTATTCCTACTGAGGAACTCTGAACACTTGTGGACTCTGGAACCCTGCTCTTTGAAAGATCCACGTTTGCATGGACTTACGGTAACAGAGAAGAAGATCCTGAACCTGTTGTGGAGAGTGATTGCTGAGCTTAAGTTACTCTGGCCTGCTGTGTCTCCTGCTTCTGTATCTGCAAACTGTGTGACTATTTTTGCCACTTGTATGAAGTAATACAAGACCTTCTATATCAAACCTGTGTCTCATGTATTTTCATCGCACCCAAGCACAAGACACTATATGAACTGTACTACATACATTACAAGATTCAGAAGCCAAAACGTTAGTGTCTGCTGGGTCTGGAAAGGCTGTGTCTGCTGTAACTGTGGATATCAGACGTCCAGTTGTACTTTCTGTGATGACAGTGGTTGTGACTTCTCACAACCATTCCAGGTGAGCAATTCCCTTAAGTTTTTTTTTCTGCAGTGTTACCACGGGTAAACACTATTGTTTTTTTTTTTTTTCTCTTCCCTCTTTTGTGTCTGCTGTAACTGTGGATATCAGATGTCCGGTTGAACTTTCTGTGATGATAGTGGTTGTGACTTCTCACAACCATTCCAGGTGAGCAGTTCCCTTAATTTTTTTTCTCTTTGCAGTGTTACCACAGGTAAACACTATTGTTTTTTTTTTCTTTTCTCCTCTCCTTCCAGTACTCCTGTCTTAAAAGATCTGGAAAATGGAGGCCCGCATAAAGGAACTTTGCGGAGTGACTGATAATATCCTTGCAGATTTACAGACTATAAAAACCCGTTTTACAAACCTACAGGACCTCACTAATCACAATTTGCAAGTGTTTGGACAGACTGCCCAGGATTTGCGAGCCAGGATTGAGGTTCTAGAGGAGCGAGTCCAGGCTCCTGCCGTAGCCCCAAGTTCTGGGATTCCCAAGTTGCCCCCTTTTCGTTTTGGCGGTGAACGTGAAAAATTCAGGGGATTTATTAACCAATGCAATCTGTTTTTTTCTGCACATGCTTCACAATTTCCCACTGAACGATCTAAAGTGCTTACTATAATTATGTTACTTACCAACAAGGCTTTGATGTGGGCAAACCCTCTGATTGAGACTGAGGATGAATGTTTGGATCATCTTGATGCTTTCATTTCAGCCATGGGGCAGGTGTTTGATGACCCCAATCGAGGTGCAACAGCTGAAGCAGCCATGTTAACTTTGCGCCAAGGTAAGCACTCGGTAGCCGAATATGCCTTGGATTTCAGGAGATGGGCCCTTGATACCACCTGGGACAGTTCCGCCAAAAAATCTATTTTTCGAAAGGGGTTGTCTCCACTAATTAAGGATGAACTTGCTCGTGCCGACCCTCCCACTGCGTTAGGTGACTTTATTAACTACTGCATCCGTATTGATGCTCGCCTGACTGAACGCAGGCAAGACAGATGGTTCGAAAGCAATCGCACTAACCTTTTCCTACCTTCCTCCCCAGCTAAGGAACCTTTGAGTAGGATCACACGGGAACCTGAACCTGAACCCATGCAGGTAGACTCTTTACAAAGACGGGTTAGTGATGCACGCAAGGAACATCGTTTTAAGGAAAATCTATGTTTCTATTGTGGTAAGTCAGGGCACTTCATTATAAACTGCCCCAGCCGTTCTCGTAAGACTACTGCAGCACTCATTCACTGTGAGTGTTGCGAGAGGAGATCTGTCAGGTCCGAGCCTCAGGCTCCAGAGAGATCTGCAGCAACAGATCTTGATTTCTCAGACTTAAACTCCGTTACTTCTGAGGACGATGACTGTGTAAACGCTGCAATTTTTCAAGTTTCCTCAGCGGTGTCCCAGCTGAGTTGTAGGAAAAACAATTCTCATTGCTTCCTTTCCATCAAACTCTGGGTTAACTCAGTCTGGGTGTCTAGCTCTGCTATGATCGACTCAGGGGCAAGTGGGAATTTTATGGATGTCTCCTTTGCTCTGAAACAGGGATACGTTCAGTGAAGAAGGCTACTCCATTACAGATGGAAACTGTGGATGGCTCCCTGCTGACCTCTGGACCAGTGGATCAGGAAACGGAGCCTTTAAGGGTCCTTATGGGTAAAGATCATCAAGAGAAACTGTCCTTTATGCTTATCTCTTCTCCCCACTTTCCCATTATTCTAGGGCTACCATGGCTGCAGGCTCAGAACCCTACCATTAACTGGGAGACCAAGGAATTACACTTTCCAGAGAAACAGATGAGTCCAGAAGTTTCAGCTTGCTCTGTTCCTAAAGGAACCATGTCAGTCCCTGAACTACCAGCTGTATACCAGGACTATGTGGATTTATGTGACAAGAAGAACGCTGACCAGCTTCCCCCTCACCGTCCATATGATTGTCCAATTGAATTATTGCCTGGAGCAGAGATACCTTTTGGTAAGATCTACCCCCTGGCGGGGCCTGAGCTAAAGGCTTTAAAGGATTACATAGACGAAAATCTAGCCAAGGGCTTCATACGCCCCTCTTCATCTCCTGCAGGTGCACCCATCTTCTTTGTGAAGAAGAAAGATGGATCTCTGAGACCCTGCGTAGACTATAGGGAACTCAATAAGGTTACTATTAGAAACCGTTATCCATTGCCTTTAATCCCTGAGTTATTGGAGAGAGTGCGGCATGCCAAAATTTTCTCTAAATTGGATCTCCGTGGGGCCTATAACTTGGTCCGTATTAGACCTGGGGATGAGTGGAAGACTGCATTCAGGTCACGCTATGGACACTTTGAATATCTAGTTATGCCTTTTGGTCTGAGTACCGCCCCAGCCACTTTCCAACACTTGGTGAATGACATCTTCAGGGATCTCCTAGATACATTCGTGGTGATTTATTTGGATGATATTCTAATTTTTTCTAATTCCACAGAGGAACATCATGGACATGTGAGAATGGTCTTGGAACGTCTAAGACAAAACCATCTTTACATCAAACTTGAAAAGTGTGAATTCCATAGGACCGAAATTCAATTTCTGGGTATGTACTGTCTACACAAGGAATTAGTATGGATGGAAGCAAGACCCAAGCCATCAAGGATTGGCCAAGTCCTAGAAATGTGAAGGAGGTGCAGCGCTTTATCGGGTTTGCCAACTTCTATAGACGTTTCATTAGGAATTTCTCTGAGGTAGTGTCACCTATCACCCAACTTACCCGGAAAGAGTCTAGGTTCTCCTGGACTCCCCAAGCCCAGGAAGCATTTTCCCGTCTGAAAGATAAATTTACCACTGCACCTATCTTGGTACATCCCAACCCCGAACTTGCCTTCATAATAGAGGTGGATGCTTCAGATTGTGCCGTTGGAGCTATACTCTCTCAAAGAACAGGTGAGAAGAATGTCTTGCATCCCTGTGCCTTCTTTTCCCAGCAGTTGTCTTCGGCTGAGAGGAACTACGATGTGGGCAATAGAGAGTTGTTGGCCATTATTGCCGCCTTCAAAGAATGGAGACACCTTCTTCAGGAGCTGCACAACAAATAGTCGTCCTGACAGACCATCGCAACCTTGAATTTATCAGGTCGGCTAAATGCCTGACTCCTCGCCAGGCTCGCTGGAATCTTTTCTTAAACCAATTTAATTTTGTTATTTCTTATAGACCAGGATCACGCAATGGAAAGGCTGATGCACTCTCTAGGATTCATTCAGCAGAGATCCGTCCACTTGCTCCTCCTAAGACTATTCTTCCTGACTCTAGATTCCTGGGAGTGATTCATAATCAAGACCTACTTAAGGACATCAAGGAAGCATACCATGTGGATTCCTTGTTGGCACAACCCCCAAGGGACGTAAGTCTTGTCTTTAAGAATGGTGTGTGGATTCTGGGACAACGTCTGTATATTCCTGAAACAGTCAGATTGAGAGTATTGCAACTTATTCACGATTCCAAGATAGCTGGGCATAGAGGAATTCTAAAAACACAGGAATTTCTTTCTCGTTTCTTTTGGTGGCCCACTTGCAGGAAGGATGTTTTAAACTATGTCACTTCATGTGAAGTCTGTGCAAGATGCAAAACACCTCGCTCCTCACCAACTGGTCTGTTGCAACCTGTTCCCACCCCGTCCCGCCCGTGGGGATCCATTTCTATGGACTTCATTGTGGAGTTACCAACCTCTCAAGGGAAGAACACCATTCTAGTGGTGGTTGACCGTCTAACAAAAGCAGCTCATTTTATCCCTTGTGTCGGCTTACCCACTGCAAAACAGACATCAGATTTGATGATTAAAGATGTGTTTCGCTTACATGGAGTACCGGATGAGGTTATTTCGGATCGAGGGGTGCAATTCACTTCTAGATTTTGGCAAAATTTCTGTGCAGCATTGGACATTAAAGTAAACCTTTCTTCTGCTTTTCATCCCCAGACTAATGGACAGACCGAACGAACCAATCAAACCCTGGAGCAGTATCTTCGCTGCTTTATCTGCCACCTACAGGATGATTGGGTGGATCTACTTCCATTAGCTGAGTTCTCTTATAACAACTCTCAGAGTGCCTCCACTAAGCAGTCTCCTTTTTACTCCAATCTAGGTTATCATCCTAACATTCTACCACGATTTCCCATAGAAACGCCTTTACCAGCAGTGGCGGAAAGAATCACGTCTTTACAGAAGAATATGGATCTTCTAAAAGAGAATCTGGAATCGGCTCAGGAAAGGTACAAGAAAGCAGCAGATAAATTTCGTAAACCTGCACCAGCTTTCAAGGTAGGAGACCTGGTCTGGCTGTCAACCAGAAATCTTAAGTTAAGGATTCCATCATCTAAGTTGGGACATAAGTACATTGGACCCTATAAAATCAGTAAGATTATAAGTGCCGTTGCTTGTCGTCTTCAACTGCCCAGAACTATGAGAATCCACCCTGTCTTTCACGTATCCCTACTAAAGGCTGCAACACCCAATACGTTTCCTGGACGTTCTTCTCCTTGCCCTGACCCAGTGCTGGTCGATGGTCAGGAAGAATTTGTGGTGGAAAGGATTCTGGATTCCATGTTATATAGAAATCAGTTACAATATTTGATTAAATGGCAAGGCTACCCAGTGGAGGACAACTCATGGGAACCAGTTAATAACGTTAATGCTCCTCGTTTGCTCCGCCAGTTTCATCAGAGGTACCCAGACAAGCCTGGTCTGAGGCCATCCGGAGGTTGTCCCTAAGGGGGGAGTAATGTAAGGTTCTTTGTATATGTTCTTGAAACTCAGTTTTTCCGTCAGCCATTTTGCTTTCTGTCTTGCTGCAGCTATCTTGCCCTCAGTCAATATGGAGTTTTCAGCTTTCATGTTCCCGCCCTGATTCTCTCCCTCTTGCTTCTTAAGCAGCCACAGCTGAGCAATCAGTGCTTCTGAATCTAGCCTGCAGTGAACCTGTGACCTGACTCCTGGAAGCCTTGGACTATGTACTCCAGCTATTCCTACTGAGGAACTCTGAACACTTGTGGACTCTGGAACCCTGCTCTTTGAAAGATCCACGTTTGCATGGACTTACGGTAACAGAGAAGAAGATCCTGAACCTGTTGTGGAGAGTGATTGCTGAGCTTAAGTTACTCTGGCCTGCTGTGTCTCCTGCTTCTGTATCTGCAAACTGTGTGACTATTTTTGCCACTTGTATGAAGTAATACAAGACCTTCTATATCAAACCTGTGTCTCATGTATTTTCATCGCACCCAAGCACAAGACGCTATATGAACTGTACTACATACATTACAGTTATATTCTTGTACATAAGAGTAGTATTATAGTAGTTATATTCTTGTACATAGGGGCAGAATTATAGTAGTGATTGTCTTTTACATAGGAGCAGAATTATAGTAGTTATTGTCTTTTACATAGGAGCAGTATTATAGTAGTTATATTCTTGTACATAGGAGCAGTATTATAGTAGTTATATTCTTGTACATAGGAGCAGTATTATAGTAGTTATATTCTTGTACATAGGAGCAGTATTATAGTAGTTATATTCTTGTACATAGAGTAGTATTATAGCAGTTATATTCTTGTACATAGGAGCAGTATTATAGTAGTTATATTCTTGTACATAGAGGCAGTATTATAGTAGTTATATTCTTGTACATAGGGGCAGTATTATAGTAGTTATATTCTTGTATATAGGGGCAGTATTATAGTAGTTATATTCTTGTACATAGGGGCAGTATTATAGTAGTTATATTCTTGAACATAGGGCAGTATTATAGTAGTTATATTCTTGTACATAGGGGCAGTATTATTATAGTAGTTTATATTCTTGTACATAGGGGGCAGTATTATAGTAGTTATATTCTTGTACATAGGGGACAGTATTATAGTAGTTATATTCTTGTACATAGTGAGCAGTATTATAGTAGTTATATTCTTGTACATAGGGGCAGAATTATGGTAGTTATTGTCTTGTACATAGGGCAGTATTATAGTAGTTATATTCTTGTACATAGGGGCAGAATTATAGTAGTTATTGTCTTTACATAGGAGCAGTATTATAGTAGTTATATTCTTGTACATAGGGGCAGTATTATAGTAGCTATTGTCTTGTACATAGGAGCAGTATTAAGTAGTTATATTCTTGTACATAGGAGCAGTATTATAGTAGTTATATTCTTGTACATAGGGGCAGAATTATAGTAGTTATTGTCTTGTACATAGGAGCAGTATTATAGTAGTTATATTCTTGTACATAGGGGCAGTATTATAGTAGCTATTGTCTTGTACATAGGAGCAGTATTATAGTAGTTATATTCTTGTACATAGGAGTAGTATTATAGTAGTTATATTCTTGTACATAGGGGCAGAATTATAGTAGTTATTGTCTTGTACATAGGAGCAGTATTATAGTAGTTATATTCTTGTACATAGGGGCAGTATTATAGTAGCTATTGTCTTGTACATAGGAGCAGTATTATAGTAGTTATATTCTTGTACATAGGGTAGTATTATAGCAGTTATATTCTTGTACATAGGAGCAGTATTATAGTAGTTATATTCTTGTACATAGAGGCAGTATTATAGTAGTTATATTCTTGTACATAGGAGCAGTATTATAGTAGTTATATTCTTGTACATAGAGGCAGTATTATAGTAGTTATATTCTTGTACATAGGGGGCAGTATTATAGTAGTTATATTCTTGTATATAGGGGGCAGTATTATAGTAGTTATATTCTTGTACATAGGGGCAGTATTATAGTAGTTATATTCTTGAACATAGGGGCAGTATTATAGTAGTTATATTCTTGTACATAGGGACAGTATTATAGTAGTTATATTCTTGTACATAGTGAGCAGTATTATAGTAGTTATATTCTTGTACATAGAGGCAGTATTATAGTAGTTATATTCTTGTACATAGGGGCAGTATTATAGTAGTTATATTCTTGTATATAGGGGGCAGTATTATAGTAGTTATATTCTTGTACATAGGGGCAGTATTATAGTAGCTATTGTCTTGTACATAGGAGCAGTATTATAGTAGTTATATTCTTGTACATAGGGCAGTATTATAGTAGCTATTGTCTTGTACATAGGAGCAGTATTATAGTAGTTATATTCTTGTACATAGGGGCAGTATTATAGTAGCTATTGTCTTGTACATAGGAGCAGTATTATAGTAGTTATATTCTTGTACATAGGAGTAGTATTATAGCAGTTATATTCTTGTACATAGGAGCAGTATTATAGTAGTTATATTCTTGTACATAGAGGCAGTATTATAGTAGTTATATTCTTGTACATAGGGGGCAGTATTATAGTAGTTATATTCTTGTATATAGGGGGCAGTATTATAGTAGTTATATTCTTGTACATAGGGGCAGTATTATAGTAGTTATATTCTTGAACATAGGGGCAGTATTATAGTAGTTATATTCTTGTACATAGGGGCAGTATTATTATAGTAGTTATATTCTTGTACATAGGGGGCAGTATTATAGTAGTTATATTCTTGTACATAGGGGACAGTATTATAGTAGTTATATTCTTGTACATAGTGAGCAGTATTATAGTAGTTATATTCTTGTACATAGGGGCAGAATTATGGTAGTTATTGTCTTGTACATAGGGGCAGTATTATAGTAGTTATATTCTTGTACATAGGGGCAGAATTATAGTAGTTATTGTCTTTTACATAGGAGCAGTATTATAGTAGTTATATTCTTGTACATAGGGGCAGTATTATAGTAGCTATTGTCTTGTACATAGGAGCAGTATTATAGTAGTTATATTCTTGTACATAGGAGCAGTATTATAGTAGTTATATTCTTGTACATAGGGGCAGAATTATAGTAGTTATTGTCTTGTACATAGGAGCAGTATTATAGTAGTTATATTCTTGTACATAGGGGCAGTATTATAGTAGCTATTGTCTTGTACATAGGAGCAGTATTATAGTAGTTATATTCTTGTACATAGGAGTAGTATTATAGTAGTTATATTCTTGTACATAGGGGCAGAATTATAGTAGTTATTTTCTTGTACATAGGAGCAGTATTATAGTAGTTATATTCTTGTACATAGGGGCAGTATTATAGTAGCTATTGTCTTGTACATAGGAGCAGTATTATAGTAGTTATATTCTTGTACATAGGAGCAGTATTATAGTAGTTATATCTTGTACATAGGGGCAGAATTATAGTAGTTATTGTCTTGTACATAGGAGCAGTATTATAGTAGTTATATTCTTGTACATAGGGGCAGTATTATAGTAGCTATTGTCTTGTACATAGGAGCAGTATTATAGTAGTTATATTCTTGTACATAGGAGCAGTATTATAGTAGTTATATTCTTGTACATAGGGGCAGTATTATAGTAGCTATTGTCTTGTACATAGGAGCAGTATTATAGTAGTTATATTCTTGTACATAGGGGCAGTATTATAGTAGCTATTGTCTTGTACATAGGAGCAGTATTATAGTAGTTATATTCTTGTACATAGGAGTAGTATTATAGCAGTTATATTCTTGTACATAGGAGCAGTATTATAGTAGTTATATTCTTGTACATAGAGGCAGTATTATAGTAGTTATATTCTTGTACATAGGGGGCAGTATTATAGTAGTTATATTCTTGTATATAGGGGGCAGTATTATAGTAGTTATATTCTTGTACATAGGGGCAGTATTATAGTAGTTATATTCTTGAACATAGGGGCAGTATTATAGTAGTTATATTCTTGTACATAGGGGCAGTATTATTATAGTAGTTATATTCTTGTACATAGGGGGCAGTATTATAGTAGTTATATTCTTGTACATAGGGGACAGTATTATAGTAGTTATATTCTTGTACATAGTGAGCAGTATTATAGTAGTTATATTCTTGTACATAGGGGCAGAATTATGGTAGTTATTGTCTTGTACATAGGGGCAGTATTATAGTAGTTATATTCTTGTACATAGGGGCAGAATTATAGTAGTTATTGTCTTTTACATAGGAGCAGTATTATAGTAGTTATATTCTTGTACATAGGGCAGTATTATAGTAGCTATTGTCTTGTACATAGGAGCAGTATTATAGTAGTTATATTCTTGTACATAGGAGCAGTATTATAGTAGTTATATTCTTGTACATAGGGGCAGAATTATAGTAGTTATTGTCTTGTACATAGGAGCAGTATTATAGTAGTTATATTCTTGTACATAGGGGCAGTATTATAGTAGCTATTGTCTTGTACATAGGAGCAGTATTATAGTAGTTATATTCTTGTACATAGGAGTAGTATTATAGTAGTTATATTCTTGTACATAGGGGCAGAATTATAGTAGTTATTTTCTTGTACATAGGAGCAGTATTATAGTAGTTATATTCTTGTACATAGGGGCAGTATTATAGTAGCTATTGTCTTGTACATAGGAGCAGTATTATAGTAGTTATATTCTTGTACATAGGAGCAGTATTATAGTAGTTATATCTTGTACATAGGGGCAGAATTATAGTAGTTATTGTCTTGTACATAGGAGCAGTATTATAGTAGTTATATTCTTGTACATAGGGGCAGTATTATAGTAGCTATTGTCTTGTACATAGGAGCAGTATTATAGTAGTTATATTCTTGTACATAGGAGTAGTATTATAGTAGTTATATTCTTGTACATAGGGGCAGAATTATAGTAATTATTGTCTTTTACATAGGAGCAGTATTATAGTAGTTATATTCTTGTACATAGGGGCAGTATTATAGTAGCTATTGTCTTGTACATAGGAGCAGTATTATAGTAGTTATATTCTTGTACATAGGAGCAGTATTATAGTAGTTATATTCTTGTACATAGGGGCAGAATTATAGTAGTTATATTCTTGTACATAGGAGCAGTATTATAGTAGTTATATTCTTGTACATAGGAGTAGTATTATAGCAGTTATATTCTTGTACATAGGAGCAGTATTATAGTAGTTATATTCTTGTACATAGAGGCAGTATTACAGTAGTAATATTCTTGTACATAGGGGCAGTATTATAGTAGTTATATTCTTGTACATAGGGGTAGTATTATAGTAGTTATATTCTTGTACATAGGGGCAGAATTATAGTAGTTATTGTCTTGTACATAGGAGCAGTATTATAGTAGTTATATTCTTGCACATAGGGGCAGTATTATAGTAGTTATATTCTTGTACATAGGGGCAGTATTATAGTAGTTATATTCTTGTACATAGAGGCAGTATTATAGTAGTTATATTCTTGTACATAGGAGCAGTATTATAGTAGTAATATTCTTGTACATAGGGACAGTATTATAGTAGTTATATTCTTGCACATAAGGACAGTATTATAGTAGTTATATTCTTGTACATAGGGCAGTAGTATAGTAGTTATATTCTTGTACATAGGAGCAGTATTATAGCAGTTATATTCTTGTACATAGGGGCAGTATTATCTACTATATAATCGTCTAATTCTGTCTGTCTGTAACGGAAATCCCGCGTCGCTGATTGGTTCCGCCCGGCCGGATGCGACCAATCAGCGACAGGCGCAGTCCGGCCGCGAATTGGCGCAGGATTTGAACCACGCATGCCACCGCCACCCCGGTAGCCGCGGGTCATCTCCTGCCGCATGGAGGTCAGTGGCGAAGTAGCCGGTCATCTCCCGGCTGCTCGCAGCGGAAGTACCCCGACCGGCGGCCTCCACGTAAACCCCAGCAGCAGCCTCCACATATACCCCAGCAGCAGCAGCCTCCACATATACCCCAGCAACAGCAGCCTCCACATATACCCCAGCAGCAGCCTCCACATATACCCCAGCAGCAGCAGCCTCCACATATACCCCAGCAACAGCAGCCTCCACATATACCCCAGCAGCAGCCTCCACATATACCCCAGCAGCAGCAGCCTCCACATATACCCCAGCAGCAGCCTCCACATATACCCAGCAGCAGCAGCCTCCACATATACTCCAGCAGCAGCCTCCACATATACCCAAACAGCAGCCTCCACATATACCCAAGCAGCAGCCTCCTCGTACACCCCAGCAGCAGCCTCTATATACACCCCATCAGCCTCTATATACACCCCAGCAGCAGCAGCCTCTATATACACCCCAGAAGCCTCTATATACACCCCAGCAGCCTCTATATACACCCCAGAAGCCTCTATATACACCCTAGCAGCCTCTATATACACCCCAGCAGGTCAAACTCTACAGCGTGTTGGCATATATCTGCCGGAGCCCGTTTTTGGTCATGGACAACTCTACGTTGCATTTTCAAGAGTTAAAATGAGATCCAACGTCAAGGTGCAAGTTTTTGATACCCCCTTTACAAGGAAAGTTGCTTATAGATAGTCAAAAGGTATTCACAAGAAATGTGGTGTACAAAAATATTTTGGGTTGATATTGTTAACAAATATATTATAGTGTCAATGTACTTCTTTCGTCCGATGATTTATTTAAATACAGTTAGATATTCATGTAATAGTTTATATATTTTGATGATCTGTTTAATAATTTCGTTTAGTTGCATTAAGTTCTATGATCAATAACATTTAATGATAATGTGTATATTTTACCCGGAAAATCCTGTGTATTCATTGCATTATTCTTAAATCTTCATAAATAAACTACATACATATTCTAGAATACCCGATGCGTTAGAATCGGGCCACCATCTAGTAGTAGTTATATTCTTCTACATAGGGGCAGTATTATAGTAGTTATATTCTTGTACATAGAGGGCAGTATTATAGTAGTTATATTCTTCTACATAGGGGCAGTATTATAGTAGTTATATTCTTGTACATAGGGGCAGTATTATAGTAGTTATATTCGTGTACATAGGGGCAGTAGGATAGCAGTTTTGATAGCAGTGATGACAGTATTATGTCATCATATTAGATATCGGTATTATAATACAGCACTGTGTTTATGACAAAATGACAGTCTTAATGAATCAGGACACTAGTCTTTACAATGTAGTTTAGCATTATTAACTACATCACAGACTGGTTAATGGGTCGTGAGTAGATATAGTTTCCTACAATCATGGCATCGAAGCACTTGATTACTTACTGAGATGGTTATTACTAGCTGTGATGTAATTCTATATAGTACAAAGCAAAAACATGAGTAACTCTGATAAGGGACCAATGGTTGAGTTCAAATTGTGTTGACACAAAAATAATATTATTGTATCCTGATTCATAATTATCCTTTATTGCTGCTTTTATCATTTCTTTTGATGGCTACACCTGCCTTCTAACTGTCTTAAAAAAGGAAGTTGTGTTGCTATGATCAGGGCTGTAAATAAGGGATATGTTATCAATGCTTCTGATAACACCACCAACATGCAACATGATATTATTGCCGTATACTGATAATTTCCCAGCTAGTTGAAATATCTGTATTAAGTAACTAAAAGCCTAGACAGATGTAAACAAGAAAATCGTAACAACTTTCTTGATTTCCTGTCTATCTCAGATGATAAAAATGTCTACCTGTTGTGGGACATGTGTCTTGCCCCACGGTGTCGGGATATGCTCACAGTTTTGGAGGGAAGACATTTCTATTGTCCCATAATTGGCCATTGTCTGCACACTGTCAATCGCCCAACAAATAGACAAAAATGGTAAAATGATAGGTTATAAAATCAGTTGTGGCATCATTAAATTTATGGGAACAAGTCCATTAACAGAACATGCAGTGCTGTAACAGTGCCCATGTTCAAGCAAGGAGGCAGCAGCAAATGTAACCTCCACTTTTATCTTTCTCTATTTCCATGTAATGACATATCAGGGAATTGCTTGAAATAGAAAGTTCTTAAAGGGCTTATCCAGGACTTTGTAGTTGCTAACAAAGGCAACTACCTGCCTGTTCTACCTGGCGCTGGCTCAGAGCGGTCACCGGCCGCTCCTGCCGGCGATTCAGCTGCTCCATGTCAATAGAGCAGATTTTCTTCTTCTGGGCTGATCTGTCGACGAGTCCTGACTGCGAACGTCATGCGGATTGACAGTCGGTTCCTAGCGGAGAGCTGGCTGTCAATCAGCATGACATCGGCAGTCACGCCCCGTCAAGAGAGCAGAGAAGTCACTGCCCTGTCGACGTGACATCTGCAGAAGCCGCTGGGATCGGTCTGTAGACGCTCTGTACCGAGAGAGATCGGCGCCGAGCACAACAGTCAAGTAGTTAGCAACTACCTGCCACTTAGTGCTTTGGCACATTGTAAAAAAAATTAAAGAGTCCTAGATAACCCTTTAATGCATTGATGAAATATCTGTATCCAGCTCATTCTTGAGGAGACCGTTTTCCGATCTGTACACCCTTATAGTCACGGAGAATCCAGTTATCTAGGCATCTGTAGATGCAGAACACCACCGCCCCATTATGTTAGTGGGTTATGTGGGCAGCCCTAAACCGATCATAAACTGGTACCGATATAGATCAGATCGATACCAGTACAGATCAGTATGAGGACACGCTCTCTTAGTGGCCAAGGAAAGGTTCTCTGCACCCCCAGAACCTTCAGTATTAGCAAATGCTTGCACACAGGTGACAAGGAAACCAGGCATTTCCCATTAGCCTCTATTCCAGGGTGTGAGTTGGAAACGTCACAGTGTCATCATGGAAAAAGTAAATTTATAGGTAAAGCATGTGAGTCTTTGTGTGATCACATGTACGGGCTAGATCCTGGCCATTACTACTGGTCTATATATATATATGCTCATCTACTGGTCTATTCATAGGACAGGACAAATGCTGCATAGAGCAATCTCCAAATTGTAGAATATAATTGTAATACTGTGAATATCGATTGTAGGAAAGGGAATAAAAAAAAATTCTGACTACATTTTATGAAATAAAACATATTATTTTATTTTTCAACTTATTTAATGGGTACGTGCAGAACACTGTTTTTCTTTCTCTTTACTACCTACCAAATAAAAGGAAACTTTCTAACATTAAGGTGGGTTTACACTGCATGAACGAGCAACGCTCATAATCCGATATAAACAGGCTGCCAATCACCCGAAGAATGGGCAAAATGATTTTTAAGCCAAAACATCATCATTTTGGGTAGCACATGGTCTTGTGTAAACAGAACAATGGCATCCTATGCGCACAGGTCGGCTACGGGGGGATAATAAATAACTGTCGTATGGCAAATAGGTAGCTGAACAATGGTCATATCTTGCTGCAGGTCGTGTAGCCTTAATGCATCCTTACAGGTTTCTTTCTGCTGGCCACTGGTGCGTTCCCAGTAGTCACTGTACCTGTCAGGAACGTTATCATTCCAGGATCACCTGAGAACTTTGTGATAGGCGTATTGTCCTGCTGGAGACTAGATAGGCAGGATGACACCATTGACCACTACAATAGAAAATTATTTGAGGTCTTGTACTGTATTTTAGCCTCTAACTAACTGAAATAGTAAACCTAACCCTCTGTCGTGCAGGTGGGCTAGGTTCCTTCACATGAGGCAACATGACCAGACACAGCTCAGGCTGGAACTTCTTATATGCTCCTATGTTTCCCTCACTAAAACCTGGCAAAGCACAACTTTATAGTGAAGGCTACTCACCCCTACTTCTAGCTAGCTATAGTACAGGCATTTTTCTGTGTGCACTATTTCTCCTACCCTGCCAGTCTGAGATACTGTATATGCATGTGTCTGGCCTTTAGGGTGCATTCACAGTCCCATAATTTGTGGTCTGCATTACAGCTGCAACGTCCGGCCACACTGCGAGTCTCCTGACCTGAACTGACAGTCTGTTACATCAGTTCAGGAAGCCGACGGTGGAATCTGGCAATCAAACAAAATATGGATGTGCGATTGCACCCTAACTGATGGGAAATTCCTGACTTTAAGCCCACTTGATGCTACACAAGCATATACTGTAGGTGCATGCTAAAGTGGGCACCAGGTTGCCTTCTGACCCAACCATATCACCAGAAACTCAGTGGACATATAAGGACACCGTGCAAAATCCTTGATTCTACTAGCGATATGTCAAACTACTGTACTAGCTCTACCAGTAACATCCAAGGTACTTTGTGACCCGGACCACATCTCCTATTTACAGTAATCACTCGGTCTGAACTCGTTATTATTATTATTATTATTAATATTTATTTCTATAGCACCATTGATTCCATGGTGCTGTACATGAGAAGGGGTTACATACAAATTACAGGTATCACTTACAGTAAACAAACTAACAATGACAGACTGATACAGAGGGGAGAGGACCCTGCCCTTTCGGGCTTACATTCTACAGGATTGTGAGGCAGGAGACAGTAGGTCGGGGGGTTGCAGCAGTTCCGGTGTTGGTTGAGGCAATAACTCCGGTAGTGGTGAGGAGGCAGCAGGGTCATTGCAGGCTGTAGGCTTTCCTGAAGAGATGGGTTTTCAGGTTCCGTCTGAAGGATCTGAATGAGTTTGATAGTCGGATGTGTTGGGGCAAAGAATTCCAGAGGATGGGGGATATTCGGGAGAAGTCTTGGAGGCGGTTGGGTGAGGAGCGAATAAGTGTGGAGGAGAGAAGGATGTCTTGGGAGGATCGGAGATTACGTGAGGGAAGATATCGGGAGATTAGTTCAGAGATATATGGAGGAGACAGATTATAGATGGCCTTGTAGGTCAGTATTAGTAATTTGAACTGGATACGCTGAGGGAATGGGAGCCAGTGAAGAGATTTGCAGAGGGGAGAAGCGGAGGAGTAGCGAGGAGAGAGGTGAATTAGTCGTGCAGCAGAGTTAAGGATGGACTGGAGAGGTGCGAGGGTGTTAGCAGGGAGGCCAGAGAAAAGGGTGTTGCAGTAGTCGAGGCGGGAGATGATGAGGGCGTGCACAATCATTTTAGTAGATTGAGGGTTGAGGAAAGGACGGATTCTTGAAATATTTTTGAGCTGAAGGCGACAGGAGGTAGAAAGAGCTTGGATGTGCGGTTTGAAGGACAGGGCAGAGTCAAGGGTTACTCCGAGGCAGCGGACTTCTGGTACGGGGGAAAGCGTGATGTCGTTAATTGTGGTAGATAGGTCAGGTAAGGAAGATCTGTGGGATGGGGGAAAGATTATGAGTTCAGATTTGTCCACATTGAGTTTGAGGAAGCGGGAGGAGGAGGATATGGCTGATAGACACTCCGGGATTCTGGATAGCAGAGAAGTGATGTCTGGGCCAGAGAGGTAGATCTGAGTGTCATCAGCGTAAAGGTGGTACTGGAATCCGTGGGACTTTATGAGTTGCCCCAGGCCAAGTGTATAGATTGAGAAGAGTAGGGGTCCTAGAACAGAGCCTTGGGGAACTCCAACAGAGAGAGGGTGGGACGAGGAGGTAGTGTGGGAGTGGGAGACGCTGAATGTGCGGTTGGAAAGGTATGAGGAGATCCAAGATAGGGCGAGGTCTTTGACGCCAAAGGAGGAAAGAATCTGTAGTAGAAGGCAGTGGTCAACTGTGTCAAAAGCAGAGGACAGGTCAAGAAGCAGGAGTATAGAGTATTGTCCGTTTGCTTTGGCTGTAAGTAGGTCATTAGTAATTTTGGTCAGGGCTGTCTCAGTGGAGTGATGGGGGCGGAAACCAGATTGTAGAGTGTCAAAGAGCAAGTTAGAGAGAAGTGGTAGGAAAGCTCAGCGTGGACATGCAGCTCCAGGAGTTTGGAAGCGAATGGGAGCAGCGATATTGGGCGATAGCTGGACATAGCGGTTGGGTCGAGGGTTGGCTTTTTAAGGATAGGCGTGATTGTGGCATGCTTGAAAGCAGAAGGGAAGGTACCGGAAGTTAGTGATAGGTTGAAGAGGTGGGTTAGGGATGGAATAATAGTGGTGGTGAGGTTGGGGAGGAGGTGGGTTGGGATGGGGTCAAGTGCACAGGTTGTGAGGTGCGATTTGGAGAGAAGACAATTAAGCTCCCCTTCAGTTATATTGGAGAGGGAGGTTATGGGGTTAGGGCATTGGTCTGGTATACAAAGTGGTTGAGGTGGTTGAACAATGAAGACTTGCCTTGTTTGGTCGATCTTATTTTTGAAGTGTGTGGCAAAGTCCTCAGCAGAGATGAGGGAGGTAGGAGGGGGCAGTGGTGGGCGGAGGAGGGAGTTAAAAGTTTTGAATAACTGTTTGGGGTTGTAGGATAGGGAAGATACGAGGGTTGTGAAGTAGGCCTGTTTAGCAGAGGTGAGGGCAGATTTGAAAGAGAGTGTTGCTTGTTTGAATGCAGTGAAGTCGTCTTGCGAATTTGTTTTTTTCCAGCGCCGCTCTGTAATCCTGGACACTTGCCGGAGCTTTTTAGTGGTGTTATTGTGCCAGGGTTGTCTGTTGGTACGTCGCACTCTGCCATGAATGAGAGGGGCGACCGTGTCAATAGCCAATGTGAGAGTGGCATTGTAGAAAGCAGTGGCACTGTCTGTATCGTGGAGTGAGGATATTGATGCCAGTGAAAGAATAGAGTCAGAGAGTGTGTGGATGTCTAGGTGTGCAAGGTGTCTGCGGGGGTGCACGTGTTGCTGGACATGGGTGACAGGAGAGGAGGACAGGGATGAGAAAGTGAGTAGATGGTGGTCGGATAGAGGGAGAGGGGAGGTGGTGAAGTTAGATAGAGAGCAGAGGCGGGTGAAGACCAAGTCTAATGTATGACCATCCGTGTGGGTGGCTGAGGAGGACCACTGAGTAAGTCCAAAGGATGAAGTAAGGGACAGAAGTTTGGAGGCTGCTGACTGAAGGGTATCAGTGGGGATGTTGAAGTCACCCATGATGATGGTGGGGATGTCAGTGGAGAGAAAGTGAAGAAGCCAGGTAGTGAATTGGTCGATGAAGGCAGTGGTCGGGCCTGGAGGTCGGTATATGACGGCCACTTGGAGGTTGGAGGGAGAGTAGATGCGGACAGAGTGGACTTCAAAGGAAGGGAGGATTAGGGAGGGAAGAGGTGGGATTGTGTTAAAGTTGCAGTTAGAGGAAAGGAGAACACCCACTCCTCCACCATGTCTGTTTCCAGGGCGAGGAGTGTGGGTGAATTGGAGGCCACCGTAACACAGCGCAGCAGGGGAGGCGTGTCAGAGGGTGTCAGCCATGTTTCTGTGAGGGCGAGGAAAGCAAGATTGCGAGAGAGAAAGAGGTCATGAATCACATGAAGCTTATTGCAGATGGAGCGGGCATTCCAGAGTGCTCCAGAGAGAGGGAGCAGGGGGGTGGGTGTCAATGGCACAGGTTTTACGTTGGAAAGATTGCGGTAGTTCCTATTAGATAGGGAGCGGTAGGAAGGAGTACTAATGGTGGGTATGAACTGTGGAGGTCCAGGATTGGGAGATATGTCACCAGCAGTGAGGAGGAGCAGAGAAAGGGAGAGCAGGTGGGAGAAGGAGAGAGGGAAGCTTGTTTTGTGTTTTATTAGGACAGATTTGAGGTTGAGGAGCAGGTCAGCAGAGGAGGATAGGTGGGGAGGAAGGAGGTAAGGGGAGATGATTATTTGATTAGAGGGTGCTGGGGTTTGGGGATAGCGAAGGAGAGAGAGGATTAAAGGAGCAAACACTGTGAAGGCATATGTAAACATGGTGAAAGAGTAAGATGGGTAATTAGAAAAGCCAGGTACAAGTAATTAGAAGTGCTTACTCAGCAGACATACCCAAAAGAGACATAGTGTGGGGTCCTGACTCCTGCCGTGACTAACTGCCGTTGAAATAACTGCAGCTTCTCTGTACTTTTGCTGCAGTGGTACTTCTGCTGCAGTTGCGTGCCTGACCCCACACGCGTGCCCCCTTAGACTGCTACTGAATATATAGGACTGAGTAGAGGATCAGGTGGGAGGAGTTATGGTAGCTGCTTTGGGATAAATTAGCAGCTGCCCAGCACACCAGGGGAGGATAGACAATCAAAGGCACAGGCCTGGCTGCATCCATATGCTGGTAACACCTTGCACCTGATAGCATCTCTACTGGCCCCAGCATGGCTATACAGCAGTAAGTATTGAATACAATGCAACAAATTAATTTAGCAAACATTCAGCAGCCACTGTTATATACCATTTAAAGGAAAAGTTGAACAGTAGTAAGTCAGATCCCAGCAAGCAGAGATTGTAGAGATTGTACCATTTAAAGGAAAAGTTGAATAGTAGTCAGATCCCAGCAAGCAGAGGTTGTAGAGATTGTACCATTTAAAGGAAAAGTTGAATAGTAGTCAGATCCCAGCAAGCAGAGGTTGTAGAGATTGTACCATTTAAAGGAAAAGTTGAATAGTAGTCAGATCCCAGCAAGCAGAGGTTGTAGAGATTGTACCATTTAAAGGAAAAGTTGAACAGTAGTAAGTCAGATCCCAGCAAGCAGAGGTTGTAGAGATTGTACCATTTAAAGGAAAAGTTGAACAGTAGTAAGTCAGATCCCAGCAAGCAGAGGTTGTAGAGATTGTACCATTTAAAGGAAAAGTTGAATAGTAGTCAGATCCCAGCAAGCAGAGGTTGTAGAGATTGTACCATTTAAAGGAAAAGTTGAATAGTAGTCAGATCCCAGCAAGCAGAGGTTGTAGAGATTGTACCATTTAAAGGAAAAGTTGAATAGTAGTCAGATCCCAGCAAGCAGAGGTTGTAGAGATTGTACCATTTAAAGGAAAAGTTGAATAGTAGTCAGATCCCAGCAAGCAGAGGTTGTAGAGATTGTACCATTTAAAGGAAAAGTTGAACAGTAGTAAGTCAGATCCCAGCAAGCAGAGGTTGTAGAGATTGTACCATTTAAAGGAAAAGTTGAACAGTAGTAAGTCAGATCCCAGCAAGCAGAGGTTGTAGAGATTGTACCATTTAAAGGAAAAGTTGAATAGTAGTCAGATCCCAGCAAGCAGAGGTTGTAGAGATTGTACCATTTAAAGGAAAAGTTGAACAGTAGTAAGTCAGATCCCAGCAAGCAGAGGTTGTAGAGATTGTACCATTTAAAGGAAAAGTTGAACAGTAGTAAGTCAGATCCCAGCAAGCAGAGGTTGTAGAGATTGTACCATTTAAAGGAAAAGTTGAATAGTAGTCAGATCCCAGCAAGCAGAGGTTGTAGAGATTGTACCATTTAAAGGAAAAGTTGAATAGTAGTCAGATCCCAGCAAGCAGAGGTTGTAGAGATTGTACCATTTAAAGGAAAAGTTGAACAGTAGTAAGTCAGATCCCAGCAAGCAGAGGTTGTAGAGATTGTACCTGTGTGAGGAGAGGAGATGGATGTTAATTGTCAGCCGTTGAAATAACTGCAGCTTCTCTGTACTTTTGCTCTGTACTTTTTTCGTTACTCACTTCTCTATACATAATAGCACATGCATGTCACACATATGTCACAATTCTGTCACGTCACACGTGTAATTAAAGTAAACATTAATATGGCGTGCTGAACATATCTAAATAAAAAGGCAAAATATTAACTAGAAAAAAAACATTTGCTGGGGGTACTCTGCACATTTAACATTTTTCACATGACTGCCCGCTCCCAGCATTGGATAATCCTCACAGCGTACTGCGAGGACTCACAAGTCTGCAGTCATAGAGAGTGTCTGCAGACTTGAGCCTGAACAATCCCTTTAAGGCTTCAACTTTCGGACTACTCCTAGAGAATATACATGATGCACGCTTCTGATTAATTTGGTTTTCTATGTCTGCTCAAGGGGAAAATGTGAATGTACTAAACTTTTGGAGAAAAGTTGCTAATATTGCTGATGCTCTAACCAGCGTCCTTGTGCAATGACGCCAGACAAGGTCACATGTCAAGGACTGGGCTGTCTGATCTCCTATCTGTGTGCTCTACAGAGAAATTTTAATGCACTTTGCTCGGTAAATAGTCAGTTCATGATGTGTTGAGGATCATAAGGGACTGACACTTACAATGTATGTATACAGTAGATCTGCTGACCCTCCCTCTATGGTTCTCGGAAAGTTATGGAACCACAAGTTCAGTTTTTTTAAAACTCAATAAGATGGCTCAAAAGCACCAAACTGCCTCCTGAAGGGACATCAATGACCCCAATGGGCATTAATGGACTTGTATACCATTATACCATTGTATACAATAACAGGGGTGCTGGCTGTTCACTTTAAATGCGTCCTAACAGAAGAAAGTATCCGTTCCTTTTAGTGTAAGATTAAAGAAAACTGTTCTGAAACAAACCATATGGAGTAAAGTGTCAGGACACATGTTTTAATCATTGAATTTGTATTTTTCATTTGTTCCCATTGTCACATGTGTATAAAATCCAGCAATGTCATTTACTTTTACTAACACTTGATAGAACGGCTGGTGGTTTAGACTTCACTAACACCAACATGGTCCTATATAACGGGGTAACAAGTCCATTCATGACAATCCTTTCTCCTATATTTCCCCATCACCCGTCAGTGATATTGTTGAGAAGTGGAAGGAACCGCAGCATCTCAGCCACAAACTGGAGACCTTGTAACGTTACAGAGCGGGGTCACAGAGTGCTGAGGAGCAGAGGGTAGAAAAGTCACCACCGCTCTGCTGACTCCATAACTGTAGAGTCCAAACCTCCTCTACAAAAAAATTCCCTGCCTGGACCTTCATGGTAGATCAGCTGCATACAGCCTTACATCACCAAGCACAATGCAGAGCGTCGGATGCAGTGGTGTAAAGCCGCCGCCACTGGACTATGGAGCAGAGAAAACATGTTCTGTGCAGTGACAGATCAAACTTTATGAACCTAGGTCTTTTTCTCAACTTATGTAACTTCTCTATCTGGCATCTGATGGAGGAGTCTGGGTTTGGTGAATGCCAGGAGAATGTTACCCGCCTGAGTACAGTTTGTTGGAGGAGGATAATGCTGTGGGCTTGTTTTTTTAGGTGTCAGCCTAGACCTCTTAGTTTCAGTGGAAGGAAATCTTAATGTTGGAATAATGCATATTGATTTGTATGTATTGCAACAACTACTACTGTACTGTTTGATATGTTGTGCATATTGTGAGGTTGTTAACAAAGTTTTGTGAAAAAAAAAAACCCCACTCACAGACAGGATGCCTCCTCCTTCTCTTCCTGTGTTGTTGTAATGTTTTTCATGCTGCAGCCATAGCAGATATCAGGCTGATCACATTTCATGCTGTGTTGTAAGCTGTCTATACTGGATGTGAATAAATCTACATTCTCTGTTGCTGACTCCGGATGTTATGCTGGTTAATCCGCTGCTAACAGGTTATGGGCCCAGAGTTCCCAGAGTGCCAGAGTCCTAGAGTCCCAGAGATCCCCAGAACACAGAGAAAAGAAAAGAAAGAAAGACAGCAAAGATGGCCACCAGCAGCAGCAACTCCATGAAGTTTACAGAACCAAGTCTCACTAACCAGAACTATCAATCCTGGAAATTCAAAGTGAAGATGCTGCTGATAAGGGAAGGTACGTGGAAATATACACAGGAGCCTAAACCTGACCCAGTACCACAGGAGTGGATAGAGATGGATCAGAAAGCACAGAGTACCATAGCACTCAGCATAGATGATGATCAGATTGTTCATGTGTGTAAATGTGATACTGCAAGAGAAATGTGGGAGCAGCTGCAAAAGGTACATGAGAGGATTAATTTAAGCAATAAACTGTATCTTATGAGAAAACTGTACCAGTCTAAGCTACAGAAAGGCCAGGATATGCAGGAGTATATCAGGAGTATTCTAGAGCTTGTAGAACGCTTGAGAGGCATTAGGGAAGATCTGAAGGACTTTCATGTAGCCGCATTACTGCTTAGTGGTCTTCCAGAGAGCTATGACACGCTTGTGACCGCACTAGATGCGCGCCCAGATGACGAGCTTACTCTGGAGTATGTAAGAGGGAAGCTTATAGATGAATATAAACGGAAGGCAGAATGTATAAGCACAAAGACAGAGTCTGCTTTACAAACACAGAGTCTATATGATAACAGAAAGCACCTAAAAAAAACACGTGAATGTTTTGTTTGCAAGAAATCAGGACATTTGAAAGCCGACTGCAGAGTTTGGAAAGCTAGAATGAATCAGCTAAAAAATCAAAACAGTCAGCAAAGGGTTAAGAGTGCTGTGTCTGGAGAAAATGATTCTGTGAATACTGAAATTGCATTTACTGTCAGTGCAAATACATCAAAGCATGCATGGTGTATAGACTCTGGAGCAACTAGTCACATGACTAATAACAGAGACTTCTTTTCTAAGCTTAATCAAAATAAGTCAGAGAAAGTGATTATGGCTAATGGTCAGTACATGAGTTCAGAAGGCATAGGAGATGGTTATATTGATTGTCAAATCTCACCAACACAAAGCAGGAAGATCCCAGTAAAAGATGTGCTCTATGTGCCTAGTCTTGAGAGTAATTTACTATCTGTGAAGAAACTCACAAAACAAGGAAATGAAGTTACATTTAAGCATGATAGCTGCATCATCTCAAAAGAGGGTCACACACTAGCAGAGGGAAAAATCACAGATGAACTTTATCAGCTGAAATGTAAAGAGTGTGTGTATACTGCTCAACAAGAAGAGCACAATAACTGTATTCATGTATGGCATAGGCGTCTGGCACACAGAGACCCAGAAGCAATAAGAAAGTTAGTTCAGAAGCAACTAGCTGATGATATCACAATTGATCTATGTAACCAGACAATGAAGTGTACTAGCTGCATCAAAGGGAAAATGTCTAGAAAAGCTTTTCCTAAGAGAAGTACTACAAGAACAGAACAGCCACTAGATTTAATACACACAGATGTCTGTGGTCCAATGAGCACTCAGACTCCTGGGAAGAAGAGATATTTTCTCACATTTATTGATGATCATTCCAGATATACAGTTGTCCATCTGCTTCACAGCAAGATAAAAGTTCCAGAGAAACTTGAAATATATCTAGCTGAGGTATATAATAAATTTGGAAGAATGCCAAAGATTCTACGTGCAGATAAAGGGACTGAATATACAAGCAATGAGACACAGAGCATTCTAAAGAAAAATGGAATCCTATTTCAGACCACTGTACCATACAACCCTGAGCAAAATGGTATTGCGGAAAGAAGGAACCGAACACTCTGTGAAAGTGCAAGAAGTATGTTATTTGATGCAAATCTGCCTACAACATATTGGGGTGAGGCAATCATGACAGCTTGCTATCTTCAGAACAGACTACCAGATAAAGCTACAGAGAAAACTCCATTTGAGCAATGGAACAGCAGAAAGCCAAAACTGCACCACATAAGAATATTCGGAAGTAAAGCATTTGTACATATTCCCAAAGAAAAGCGAACTAAGTGGGAATCTCACGCTAAAGAAGGTATCCTGGTAGGTTACAGTGAAACCCAGAAAGGTTATAGGATTCTACACCCAGAAACAAACAAGGTCACAATAAGCAGAGATGTAGTGATTGATGAGAACTTTGTATCACCCAAGTTTTGTGACATCACGCCAGTAGTCCAGCTAAAGTCACAATTACAAGACAACAACGAGGATGTAGAAGTCTGGCTGGATTCTTCAACCACTGAAGGAACAACAGAAAAATCAGAAGAATCTGAAATCAGAAGATCGTCAAGATCAAACAAAGGTATACCAGCTAAACGTCTATCCTACATTGTAAAGACACTACCTGAGTCAGAGCCGCAGTCATGGGATGAAATGCAAGGACTACCTATCCATGAAAGAACAAAGTGGATTGATGCCGCTAATGAGGAAATCAAGTCGCTTCATCAACTCCAAACTTGGAAACTCACCAAGCTACCACAGGGCAAAAAGGCAATCAAGTGCAAGTGGGTCTTTAAAACCAAATATGACTCTGAAGGTAAAGTCCACAGATTTAAAGCAAGGTTGGTCGCAAAAGGATATTCTCAAAAGTATGGCGAAGATTACGATGCTACATTTGCTCCAGTCACTAAACAGACTACGTTCAGAGCTTTGTTAGCTGTAGCTGCTGTACAAAAGATGTATGTCAGACATTTGGATATAAAAACTGCTTTCTTAAATGGTGACATTGAGGAGGACTTATACATGACTCAACCTGAAGGTTATGTAAAAAGAGGTGAAGAGAATCTTGTTTGCAAAGTACAAAAATCTCTCTATGGTCTTAAGCAATCAGCAAGAGCATGGAACACCAAGATGAATAAAGTCTTGTTGGAAGAAGGATTTAAAAGAGGTCAAGCAGATCCATGCTTATACACAAAATATACAGATGGAAAGTGGATGTATATTCTCTTATATGTGGACGATGTGATTGTAGTTCATCAAGAAGACGCAGAAATTGGAAAAATGACTGAAATTCTGAATCAGCATTTTGAAACAAAAGACCTTGGAAGTGTGACATATTATCTAGGAATCCAAATCCAGAGAGAGGAAGATAGAAGTTTTCTTCTAAACCAAAGTGCAAAAATTAATTCGATTCTGAATCAATTTGGAATGTCAGAGGCCAAAGGTATATCAAACCCAATGAAACCATCCTACCTGAAGCTGGAAGAAGAAGATGACCTGTTGCCTAACAATGAGAAATATCGTCAGGCGGTGGGGCACTTCTGTACATATCAACTATGACTCGACCGGATATCACAACAACAGTTGGAATCCTTTGCAGATATGTGGAAAAACCTCGCCAAAGAGACTGGAATGCTGTTAAAAGACTTCTGCGATATTTGAAAGAAACGCAAGAAACTATCTGCAGCGGGAGATCTAGAACTTACCGGCTATGTAGATGCGGATTGGGCTGGTGATTCGCGTGATCGTAAATCCACAAGCGGATACTTGTTTAAAGTTGGAGAAAGTTCAATCTCCTGGTCTAGTAGGAAACAAGTGTCTGTTGCCTTGTCATCCACAGAAGCGGAGTATGTGTCCGCAGCCTATGCAAGCCAGGAGGTCGTTTGGCTAAGACAATTGATGGACGATCTTGGCAAACCGTCAACTCAGCCGACGGTGATTTATGAGGACAACCAAGGATGCATTAAACTTGCATGCAGTGAAAAGATCAGTGCTAGAACCAAGCACATTGACGTCAGACACCATCATCTACGTGATTTGATAGATCGTGGCATAATTCAGTTTGTCTATTGTGAAACTGATAAGATGCTAGCTGACATTATGACAAAGCCATTGCCACGAGTCAGGTTCCAAGAATTGAGAACCACAATGGGAATAAGAGGATAAGTAGTTGTTGAGTGGGGGTGTTGGAATAATGCATATTGATTTGTATGTATTACAACAACTACTACTGTACTGTTTGATATGTTGTGCATATTGTTAGGTTGTTAACAAAGTTTTGTAAAAAAAAAAAAAAAAACTCACTCACAGACAGGATGCCTCCTCCTTCTCTTCCTGTGTTGTTGTAATGTTTTTCATGCTGCAGCCATAGCAGATATCAGGCTGATCACATTTCATGCTGTGTTGTAAGCTGTCTATACTGGATGTGAATAAATCTACATTCTCTGTTGCTGACTCCGGATGTTACGCTGGTTAATCCGCTGCTAACACTTAATCTTCAGCGCAAGACATTGTGGACAATTGTAGCTTCTAGCTTTGTCGGAACAGTTTGGGGAAAGCCCTTTTCTGTTCCCCATGACTGTGCCCAGTACACGAGGTCCATACAGACATGGTTGGGGGATTTTGGTGGAAGAATATGGTAGGCCAAACAGAGCTGTAACATGGCGAGAGGGGCAGTAGATGTGGGTGAGGTACTCATCTCTTATGCACTGGAAAATTACATGAAGGTGGTAGTCCTCATTGGGTTGGCCAGGCCAGATGTTTGACAGTTCAATGAGGGAGACCACCAGTCAAAAATAAACTTTTTACAAAGTGATAACTGGGTAGGGATTATATACAATAGATAGCGGGTATACAGCTTCATGAACGTTTCCTTAACAATAAGGAGCATTCTGCACATAGAATTCTCCACATAGTTCCAATTACGTCCTCTTTACTCGCTTGTCCTATATATTCACCATTCTACTTCACCATAAACCAGCTCAGTACTACAGTCCAGTTAGCAAGAGTCCTATATCAACCCGTGGTTCCACATCTTCTTTCCCCTCAAAGAAACTTTATTGCCAGTATGGTCGGTACTTATCTTCTTTGTCCCTGATGCTCTGGAACTCCCATTCGGGGCACTCTCTTCGTCTCAAGTACTCTGTCCCATTTAGGCCAGTTTGGGTATATGTCCCTGATCCTGGGCCCATCCTGATATATATATCAACCATCCTGGTATATGTCCCTTATTCTGGACCCCATCCTGATATATAAATACAGTGGGTGTTGAAAGTATTCAGACCCCTTTACATTTTTCACTCTTTGTTTCATTGCAGCCATTTGGTAAATTCAAAAAAGTTCATTTTTTCTCATTAATGTACACTCTGCACCCCATATTGATGGAAAAAAAAATAGAAATGTAGAAATTTTTGCAAATTTATTAAAAAATAAAAACTGAAATATCACATGGTCATAAGTATTCAGACCCTTTGCTCAGTATTGAGTAGAAGCACCTTTTGAGCTAGTACAGCCATGAGTCTTCTTGGGAATGATGCAACAAGTTTTTCACACCTGGATTTGGGGATCCTCTGCCATTCTTCCTTGCAGATCCTCTCCATGTCCGTCAGGTTGGATGGTGAACGTTGGTGGACAGCCATTTTCAGGTCTCTCCAGAGATGCTCAATTGGGTTTAGGTCAGGGCTCTGGCTGGGCCAGTCAAAAATGGTCACAGAGTTGTTCTGAAGCCACTCCTTTGTTATTTTAGCTGTGTGCTTAGGGTCATTGTCTTGTTGGAAGATGAACCTTCTGCCAAGTCTGAGGTCCAGAGCACTCTGGAAGAGGTTTTCATCCAGGATATCTCTGTACTTGGCCACATTCATGTTTACTTCAGTTGAAACCAGTCATCCTGTCCCTGAAGCTGAAAAACACCCCCATAGCATGACGCTGCCTCCACCATGTTTCACTGTTGGGATTGTATTGGTCAGGTGATGAGCAGTGCCTGGTTTTCGCCACACATACCGCTTAGAATTATCACCAAAATGTTCTATCTTTATCTCATCAGGCCAGAGAATCTTATTTCTCATAGTTTGGGAGTCCTTCATGTGTTTTTTTAGCAAACGCTATGCGGGCTTTCATATGTCTGGCACTGAGAAGAGGCTTCCGTTGGGCCACTCGGCCATAAAGGACTGACTGCTGGAGGACTGCAGTGATAGTTGACTTTGTGGAACTTTCTCCCATCTCCCTACTGCATCTGCATTTAAGGATTATGGAGGCCACTGTGCTCTTAGGAAACTTGAGTACTGCAGAAATTCTTGGCCAGATCTGTGCCTTGCCACAATTCTGTCTCTGAGCTCCTTGGCTAGTTCCTTTTACCTCATGATTCTCATTTGATCTGATATGCACTGTGATCTGTGAGGTCTTATATAGACAGGTATGTGCCTTTACAAATCAAGTCCTATCAGTTTAATTAAACACAGCTGGACTCCAATGAAGGAGTAGAACCATCTCAAGGAGGATCACAAGGAAATGGACAGCATGTGACGTAAATATGAGTGTCTGAGCAAAGGGTCTGAATACTTATGACCATGTGATATTTCAGTTTTTCTTTTTTAATAAATTTGCAAAAATTTCTACATTTCTGTTTTTTTTTAAGTCATGATGGGGTGCAGAGTGTACATTAATGAGAAAAAAATGAACTTTTTTGAATTTACCAAATGGCTGCAATGAAACAAAGAGTAAAAATTTAAAGGGGTCTGAATACTGTCCGTACCCACTGTATATATATCTCAACCATCTTGGTATATGTCCCTTATTCTGGACCCCATCCTGATATATATCCCCCATCCGGATATAAGTCCCTTATCATGTTCCCTACCTCGGTATATATCCCCTATCCTGAAATATGTCACTTATCCTGGGCCCCATCCTGGTATATGTCTCCCGTTCTGCCACTTTTCTTTAACGAATAGAAAGAAATAAACAATTATACTCACCTCCCATCCGCTCCCCATGACATACTCTTCTGAAGCCAGCAGCTGAATTCACCATGCAAGCGACGAGAGTGCATTATGTCACTGCCACGCACCCCATGTCATGTGCACGCTGACGTCAGCTGATGGCTTCTGATTGGCCGACAGCGTATATTGCCGCTCACAGACCAGACAGATCCCTGCACCGCAATACACTTCAGCTGAATGTGCGTCAAAGGACGTACAATCAGTTAAAGATTGTGCTGGCGTCGGCGGTTCCCTCACTCTCGCAGCAGTGGAGACCTCAGTGACCCAATATTCACAATTGTCACCAGCACTAACTTTGTAAGAACTGTTATGCATATTGAATCACAAAAGGCCCTGGACCTTGTGTACCTGGACTTTTTGGGGACATTCACGGATAAATTGGTGGTACTTAAACATCTAATTTTTGTAAGAAAACAATTTCAACATTGAGGACGGGGCCACAGTTCCAACAAAATGGCCTTGTCAGCGACTAAATGGTGATTTGCAGATTCTCACATCCTTTTCTTGACCAGAAAGAAAAGAAGAAAAATGATCTCCTGTGTCATAACAGTAGGCACCTTGGGCTGCGGCCAAAATTGTCCCAATGTGCATCTTTATAAGTGTGTCTCTCCTGGAGGCCGTTATCATGGCACTACCAACCAACAAGGATCCTCCCCACCTTCTACCTCTTTTGGCTCACTAACTATTCATTTTTTCATCTACCGTACAATTATATTGAATTCTATGTGGTTACTTTTTTTGTTTTATGGTTTTGCTTTGTAGAGGCCTAACAAATGTTTTATCATAAACATGGTAACGTCAGGGCTATCTTTGAGCCACCATTTATCTGCTCACATGAAATATATCCTATTCTAAGTTTCTTATCTCGTGAAAAGTTCTGCTTTTATATTGAATATCTCAGGTATACATTGTGTCACTGAAGTACCCACCATGTGCTTCCACTATGGACACTGTGTGTCTGTTCGAAACGCGTTAGGGATATTTTATTGGTCAGTTTGTTTTGGATTTTAAGGCTGTTCGAAAAAATAAGTCCTGAAAGATTTGTATCCACTAAAAGTGCTGGACATTGCCTGGTTTCTCTAGCACATACTGTAGGCCCAATTCATCAAGAAGGGTGTTGTTCATGATGAGATGTCAGACGTTTCTGATTCATAAAGGAGTGTCGGACGAGTGGCGTACACCTCTGTGTGAAATCCTAACTGATAGGGTACGAACGTTGCCGCTTGTCAAATTCATGACGCCACTCTCCTCTGTGCCGCCACAGCTTTGCCCACTGAGCAAAAATGGTGTGAGAACGCTAAAAGTCACATAAATTTGGCTCAGTGACCAGTTGTACCAAAATTATGTGACTTTTCAAAACTTTTTACATCAAATTACTGGCATAAAAGCTTAGACGAACTGGGCCCAATTTGATGTTAACCCAAAAGAAGGCTCAAAAAGAATCAGAAGACAATATTTCCTATCCTGAGAAAAAAATATACGGCAATCAAATAAATCCCTGAATCAGGGACCAACCTCCAGATATCTAGTAATCATGACTTGTAATATTTTGTTATACTCAATACTGATATCCAGACCCTTTTTTGACAATGATGCAACAGAAGATAAGTTAAAGGGGTCATTTGGCGAGTGAAACTTTTTTCCAAAATGCTCAGAATAATGAAATAAACAAAAGTCAATGATCCCCCAAAAGCTCGATGACCAATGCTTCCCAACTGGATATGTGACTGCTGAAAATCGGTAGCCGCAGCACTGACTGTTTCCAGTGGATAGTGGGACGTCATTACTGCAGTGTTGGGGGACCTGGCAGCATAAAATAAGGAGCAGGGGGGATCGGTAATAAGAATATTGCTTTCAAAAGCAAATTACTCAACAGAGAATCCCTTTAAGGTAAAAATTTTCTTGTAAAATACATTTTAGTTTCCCTTTTTTTTCCATTGAGGGATATAACCAACGTTCTCGTCTTTTCTCCGTCGTGTACGCAGTTAGTTACATAATTCCTTGGCACAGTTGGGTCTGTACGCCCTTGGGTTTGCCTCAAGGACTCTGATGATTAAGTAACAGAAAAAGTCAAGGTTTAATTCGTTGCTGTTCACGATAATTAACGGAACAATAGGGGAAATGGTTGGACATTGCTGACTTGCGAGAAGAAGTAAACGTATAACTTCATGAGTGTTTAGCTAAAGTTACATCTCACAATATAAATGGAGGATGGACAAATAGTAAATGTGAAAAAACCTCATACAAATTTAATTTTTTATTTTGCTCCAAAACTTAAAAATATCCTAAACATTGTATACCTTAACTACTGGCTTCTCTTACAATATGAAAGTGGCATTTTCAAAGATTTTATGCCTGTGACTTTGCTTTGTACAGTAATTTCCAAACCACGAGCAAGTTCTAGTTGTGAGCTGGACTCTTAAAAGTCAATCAGCGGCCGACGTTTCCCACAGCAATATACATTACAGAGCTAAAACTGGCATCTCCGGCTTAGAGAACACACCAGAGGATTACCGCTAATTACAAAAGCCAAGCTGAGTGCTTGGCCGTGGTCCACAGTACTATGGCCTCTGAATCACAGGGAATGTGTGAGGATGTGCCTCCAGCGTCGTTAAGTATCGGAAATAGCCTAATATCTGAGGGGATCCAGTAACATCACAGGGAGGACACAACGCAACCAAAAGAGTTGACGACCACAATCCCACAAACTGGACGAGGGGACACCACAGGGGTATCAACAGACCACCAAGGTTTAATAAACACAATGCCTAAAAAAGCTTCCGCAACCTGTGATTTTTCTAACCATGGTGGAATTACATTTTCAGTTTTAGGAGTTGCTAGGAAAACAGAGCCAGAGATCCCAATCTTCCAAGATCTAGCGCAATAATCTGGGTTGCCCCCCTTTCAACAGTTGTATAATTTGGGAGCATTATCAGACTTATGGAAGACTCCAATGTATGCCACTGTATGGCTGTAAAACAAAACAAATGCAGTATAGTATACTTTTTTTCGGAGATGCCATCACATAGAAAACTGTAGTCAACTATGGTTTCCCAGGCAGTAAGAAAGGTATTATATGAATGTTTCCTACTCCACTGAAAGTCAAAAGCATATTCTTGGCTGAGTTAAATGCTGCGCTATGAAAATATTTGGGGTACACGGTGGGAGCTTTCTCATCATATTTGGCGATTGAACGGCTCGAAAGCTATGTGAGCAGAGAGTAAGACATGTGACTTGAGTATTAACACAGAGGCCGGAAACTAAGAGATGATCATTCTCACTTTGCCCCAAAAGGTAGATGTCATAAAATTTTAGGTGCTTGTGGCAAAAGAAGACAGGCTTTACTATACCTAAGAGAATAAAGTTATGTGATGGGCAGCAACGAAAGGCCCCCATACCC
Source organism: Oophaga sylvatica (assembly GCA_033576555.1). Lineage (NCBI taxonomy): Eukaryota > Metazoa > Chordata > Amphibia > Anura > Dendrobatidae > Oophaga > Oophaga sylvatica. Next base: position 542,971,574 of record JARQOD010000004.1, on the reverse strand, counting down.
TTAAAAAGTGGTTGGCCAAATGCTATCTTTTCTGACTTCCCCATTCACATGCGCATTCGTCTGTCATGGGAGAGGCCAAAGAGAACCGACGACCCGGAAGTAAAGCCGGAGCATGGGCATCACAGGATTTTGCTCTGTCCTCAGCAAGTCAGAGCGAAGTACGCCTGGAGTGAGATTGGGGACACTGTGCGGATGACGTTGGATGCATAATCCAAATGGACCAGGGCAGGAGGACAATGATTGTGAGAAGGGAGGAGGTAAGAACAGTGACGCCCACTGGACCAGGTAGCGTGGTATGGGGGATTATAAAAGGTATTTTGGGGGATTTGGGACTTATATACAGCTTGCTAGAAGGTGGTGGTCGTAGTTTACGTATTAGAAAACCTGGGTACGGGTTCCCTTTAAGGTCCCAATAAGGAGCATAATGAACTTGGCCGCAGAGGTCATGACTGCGACAGGGTCGATGTCAGTGACGTCATGTGCTCCCATCATTTGCATGATGAAGTGAGCTTCCGGCTTCAGAAGAGCATGCCTTGTGGTGGGGGAGCCAAGGGGAGGTGACTATAATTGTTTATTTTTTTCTATGCATTAAACAACATCTGAACCCAATCGAGATGGTTTGGGGTGAGCTGGACCGCAGAGTGAAGGCAAAAGGGCCAAGAAGTGCTAAGCATCTCTGGGAACTCCTTCAAGACTGTTGGAAGACCATTTCCGGTGACTACCTCTTGAAGTTCATCAAGAGAATGCCAAGAGTGTGCAAAGCAGTAATCAAAGCAAAAGGTGGCTACTTTGAAGAACCTAGAATATAAGACATATTTTCAGTTGTTTCACACTTTTTTGTTAAGTATATAATTCCACATGTGTTAATTCATAGTTTTGATGCCTTCAGTGTGAATGTACAATTTTCATAGTCATGAAAATACAGAAAAATCTTTGAATGAGAAGGTGTGTCCAAACTTTTGGTCTGTACTGTATATATACTGGGATGGGGTCCAGATCTTGCATCGAAGCCCATCGGACTCTAGTTACACCACTGGCCCTAATACATATTAGACTAAAGTTGTCAAAACCCACTGAAATTTGCGGGTACGGATGACAATCTAATGTATATATTATATTCCCATTTTGGCTGACAGATTATGTTGTGGGGAAAAGAAGGGACTGCGTGTTGGATTTCCTATGGCAGAACTTTTTATTCTCTCTGGAAATTAGAAACTGCCAAAAGAGTCAGGCAGCAGCTTTCTCACACAGAACATGGCAAAGCCAAGCATTCCTGACTATGGGAGAGATAACTGTCACCCGAAAGAATGTTTGTCCAACAGCTATCTAATATGTAAGGGGAAGGGGGGTAAAGAGGATCTGTTACTTGCCATAAATATGTAATTTTTCACCTGGTGTAAGTGTAAATGCCACTGTTTTCCTGAATCTTGTGTAATTTTTTTTGTTCCTGTGACTTTCCATTTCTGAGATGTTACCCCTTCTTCTTTATACCGCATATAAATCTAGTCTTATTAGCCAAATGGACATGGTAAAAATTACTCTTTGAGGACTCAACTACTAATGGTACCATCAGGACATTGACTTTCCTCCTGAGGAAGGGAGAGTCAAGTGGTAGATTGAGATCTGATGGTGTCTGGGGTGCAATTGACTGTCCGATGATTAGGAAGAGACAAGTAAAAACAGCCTCCCAAACACTGAAGAATGAGCAAAATGCTTGTTCGTTAGGTGAGATAATTTCTAAGCTTGCTTAAAAGTCTGCATTCTCGGCAGCACATCATCCTGTGTAATCAAGAACTGTGCTGCCAAGAACAATGATACTCTTTGTTTATTAACGCATAAAAATGTGGTCTGCGTGTTTCAACAGGGTAATAAATGACCAGTGTAAATACAGGTTTATAGACAACTGTTGATCCTTAGCTGGTTGATCATTTGAGCTTTTTACATGACATGATATCATCAATGATGCTGTCACTAATGCCAGCCCAGGACACTTAGTCCATCCCTAAGTACTGCACAATATAACATTAGGTCTCTCAGGATGACTACAAGAGATACAGTACCTCCCAAGTGATCCCCGGCATTGATTAGTTAAACCTGTATCAGCGTATTCTCCATATTGCTCTCACCAGTCAGTCAATGACCTGCAGAGCAAGGCTGGAGCATCATACCAAAGGTTGATTCACATGTGAATTCCGGCCAAGCCTCCGCTGGAAGCTTCTAAATATAGGAGATCGATTGTTACAGAACCCCCCAGCACCCCGAATATGATAATATGCATGTATGATTGGTGCAATGTGAGATGCATGTCCCTAATGCATCAGCCGACCGGCTGCGACCCCTGGGCAGAGGTAAACGAGATATCCCACTTCTGACCTCCCCCACCTTTGTAAATCCCACGGTAAATGATTGGGGGCCGCCGGCCACCTGCAGCTATTGTGATGTACGTCTGGCGTCTTAATTGGAGCCTGTTATCTACTGGCCCGCCACATATTGATTGTCCTGTCCTCTGTATGTATATATATTCTGAGACCTGTGAGTAAAAGGTTGTCACACTGGAAATACGTGGAGAAGCAGTGATCTTTTATATGTTCCCATGTAACAAAGCCTTTCAAGCCAGCGTCTTTCATTCAGAAGTCAAGAAAAGCAGAGTGGACCTTCTGAAACACGGGGTGGTAATGAAAGAGGTATTACAGCACAGTAGACCCCGTTACATCGATCATTGTGGACATCACGTGAGAACAAAAATAAATATTTAGAGGGTAATGTATACTTCAACTATGTTGTACATGCTTAAGAAAATCTATCTTTGGTTGCAATAACAAAAAGAAGCAACTGATACCTCCCTCAAAATATTCATGGGTCTGCTATCAAATAATCAGAA
>JARQOD010000004.1:542895510-542968593 GCA_033576555.1 Oophaga sylvatica | reverse complement strand
AGAACCTAGATAACTTGGAGAAGATCTGCATGGAGGAGTGGGCCAAGATAACTCCACAGACCTGTGCCGGCCTGATCAGGTCTTATAAAAGACGATTATTAGCTGTATTTGCAAACAAGGGTTATTCCATGAAATATTAAACATAGGGGTTGTATAATAATTGACCCACACTTTTATGTTTAAAATGTATTAAAATTCAACTGAGCAACATAACTTTTTGGTTTGTAAGATTTATGCTTCTGTTAATAAATCCTACTCTCGTTTGCAGTTTGAAGGCTCTAACTTATTTGCATCTTATCAAACCAGCTAAATCTGCAGGGGGTTGAATACTACTTGTAGGCACTGTATATGGAACACTGAATTTGCATATTATTCTCAAACCTGGCAAAATAATAAAATAAATAGACTACAAAATGATGACTGAACAGACACTTAATTAGCTCAAATCCGGCAAGAAATCTCCACTGGTGTTTTACAAAGGTTGTAATTTAATTTTTACCACAAAAATATGAACAAGGTGAAGCAAATGTCACGCTGTCTAATGATATGACTACAATGTCAGTAAACTATTTATACAGGAACCACACTCTATACAACATATAGTTTAGCAACCTAAGAATGTAAGTATAAAATAGATTTACCTGACACAATATCAGCAGAACTCAGGGTTAATCTTGAGGACTTGATGAGCTGTAACAGGAAAGAGGAGGACCGGGGTCTAACCTGACCCTACACTGGGGTCCTAACTAATCCCTTACCTTGGAGGTACTGATAATGGTTCAGAGGTCCAAGTCTCCAGTCTAACCCTGTCTCCTATCAGACCCTGAACCCTGTAATCAGTCCTAAGAAGGATCCTGATTACCACCAAAGGGATATGGGCTGATCTCAGCTAAATACACAGATTAGACATATAAGACAGACAGGATAGCACTCTCTTGCATACACACTCAAACACCGAAGGAACATAAATGGTCTGGGAAATAAACTCTAAGCAAGTTAAGCTTAAAACAACTAAGGAGCTTTCAACTAGAGTCTATACAGATTCATTCCTATCTGTGGTCTGCATGAAGTGTTTCACTGGCAACTCCCAAAGCAGACAACCAGAAACTTAACACCTTACTGCCATCGGACGTACTATCCCGTCCATGGTACCTGGGCCCGTATGACCGGGGACGGGATAGTACGTCATAGGCGATCAGCTGCGCTCCTGAGGGGAGCGCAGCTAATCGCCGCCGGGTGTCAGCTGATTATCACAGCTGACACCCATGACTGTGTGTCAGGAGCGGTCACGGACCGCTCCCGGCACATTAACCCCTTGCACACCGCGATCAAACATGATCGCGGTGTACTGGGGGCACAGGGGAGGATCGCGCAGGGTGGGGGCTCCCTGCGCGCCCCCCTGAGACCCTCAGAGCAGCGCGATGTGATCGCGCTGTTCTGAGGGCTTCCTCCCTCCCAGGACCCGGATCCAAGATGGCGCCGGGGTCCTGGAGGGAGGCGGCTACCTCAGTGCCTGCCGAGAGCAGGCACTGAGAAGCCTGCATCTATGCCTGTGCGATCGCTGGTGTGACAGAGTGCTGTGCACACTGTCACACCAGCGATCTGATAAAATACAGTGATGTCCCACCCTGGGACAAAGTAAAAAAGTTAAAAAAGTAAAAATAAACATGTGTAAAAAAAAATCCAAAATAAATAAAAAAAAAAAAAAATATTCCCCAATAAATTCACTTCTTCCTGTAAATAAAAAAAACAAACAATAAAAGTACACATATTTGGTATCGCCGCGTCCGTAACGACCCCCCCTATAAAATTGTCCCACTAGTTAACCCCTTTAGTGAACCCCTTAAAAAAAAAAAAAAAAAGAAGCAAAAAATCAATGCTTTATCATCATACCGCCGAACAAAAAGTGGAATAACACGCGATCAAAAAGACCGATATAAAAAAATCATGGTACCGCTAAAAACGTCATCTTGTCCCGCAAAAAACGAGCCGTCATAAAGCATCATCAGCAAAAAAATAAAAAAGTTATAGCTCGCAGAATAAAGCGATGCAAAAATAATTTTTTTTTATATAAAATTGTTTTTATTCTATAAAAGCGCCAAAACATGAAAAAATGATATAAATGAGGTATCGCCATAATCGTACTGACCCGAAGAATAAAACTGCTTTATCAATTTTACCACACGCGGAACGGTATAAACGCCTCCCCAAAAGAAATTCATGAATTGCTGATTTTTGTTCATTCTAACCTCCCAAAAATCGAAATAAAAAGCGATCAAAAAACGTCACGTGCTCAAAAATGGTACCAATAAAAACGTCAACTCGTCCCGCAAAAAATAAGACCTCACATGACTCTGTGGGCCAAAATATGCAAAAATTATAGCTCTCAAAATGTGATGATGCAAAAACTATTTTTGCAATAAAAAGCGTCTTTTAGCGTGACAGCTGCCAATCATAAAAACCCGCTATAAATAGTAAATCAAACCCCCCTTTATCACCCCCTTAGTAAGGGAAAAATAATAAAATTAAAAAAAAGTATTTATTTCCATTTTCCCATTAGGGTTAGGGTTAGGGTTGCGGCTAAAGTTAGGGTTAGGGTTGGCGCTAAAGTTAGGATTAGGGTTAGGGCTGGGATTAGGGGTGTGTTAGGGTTAGGTTTGTGGTTAGGGTTGGGACTAGGGTTAGGGGTGTGTTGGGGTTAGGGTTGGAGTTAGAATTGGGGGGTTTCAGCTGTTTAGGCACATCAGGGGCTCTCCAAATGTGACATGGCGTCTGATCTCAATTCCAGCCAATTCTGCGTTGAAAAAGTCAAACGGTGCTCCTTCACTTCTCAGCTCTGCCATGCGTCCAAACAGTAGTTTATCCCCACATATGGGGTATCAGCGTACTCTGGACCCCAAGAGTTATTGTGCAATTTGTCCTATTTCTTCTGCTACCCTTGGGAAAATAAAAAACTGGGGGCGAAAATATCATTTTTGTACAAAAAAAAATATTTTTTTGTTTTTACGGCTGTACATTATAAACTTCTGTGAAGCACTTGGGGCTTCATAGCGCTCACCACACATCTAGATAAGTTCCTTGTGGGGTCTATTTTCCAAAATGGTGTCACTTGTTGGGGATTTCCACTGTTTAGGCGCATCAGGGGCTCTCCAAATGCGACATGACGCCCCCAGACCATTCCATCAAAGTCTGCAATCCAAAACGTCCTACTTCCCTTCCGAGCCCCGACGTGTACCCATACAGTAGTTTTCTCCCACATATTGGATATCAGCGTACTCAGGACAAATTGGACAACAACTTTTGGGGTCCAATTTCTCCTGTTACCCTTGTAAAAATAAAATATTGGGGCAAAAAAATCATTTTTGCAAAAAAAAAAAGGATTTTTTATTTTTACGGCTGTGCGTTATAAACTTCTGTGAAGCACTTCGGGGTTCAAAGTGCTCACCACACATCTAGACAAGTTCCTTGTGGGGTCTATTTTCCAAAATGGGGTCACTTGTGGGGGGTTTCCACTGTTTAGGCGCATCAGGGGCTCTCCAAATGCGACATGACGCCCCCAGACCATTCCATCAAAGTCTGCAATCCAAAACGTCACTACTTCCCTTCCGAGCCCTGACGTGCGCCCATACAGTAGTTTTCTCCCACATATTGGGTATCAGCGTACTCAGGACAAATTGGACAACAACTTTTGGGTTCCAATTTCTTCTGTTACCCTTGTGAAAATAAAATATTGGGGGCGAAAAAATCATTTTTGTAAAAAAAAAAAAGATTTTTTATTTTTACGGCTGTACGTTATAAACTTCTGTGAAGCACTTCGGGGTTCAAAGTGCTCACCACACATCTAGATAAGTTCCTTGTGGGGTCTATTTGCCAAAATGGGGTCACTTGTGGGGGGTTTCCACTGTATAGGTGCATCAGGGGCTCTCCAAATGTGACATGACGCCCCCAGACCATTCCATCAAAGTCTGCAATCCAAAACGTCACTACTTCCCTTCCGAGCCCTGACGTGCGCCCATACAGTAGTTTTCTCCCACATATTGGGTATCAGCGTACTCAGGACAAATTGGACAACAACTTTTGGGTTCCAATTTCTTCTGTTACCCTTGTGAAAATAAAATATTGGGGACGAAAAAATCATTTTTGTAAAAAAAAAAAAGATTTTTTATTTTACGGCTGTACGTTATAAACTTTAGTGAAACACCTGGGGGTTAAAAGTTCTCACCACACATCTAGATAAGTTCCTTGAGGGGTCTAGTTTCCAAAATGGCGTCATTTATGGGGGTTTCCACTGTTTAGGCAGATCAGGAGCTCTCCAAACAAGACATGGCGTCCAGCCAATTCTGCGTTGAAAAAGTCAGACGGCGCTCCTTCCCTTCCAAACTCTGCCATGCACCCAAACAGTGGTTTACCCCCACATATGGGGTATCAGCGCACTCAGGACAAATTGCACAATAACTTTTGGAGTCTTGTTACCCTTGGAAAAATAAAAATTGGGGTGAAAAGATCATTTTTGTGGAAAAAATATGATTTTTAAATTTTACGGCTCTACGTTATAAACTTGTGTGAAGCACTTGGGGGTTCAAATTGCTCACCAAAGATCTAGAAAAGTTCCTTAGGGGGTCTCGTTTCCAAAATGGGGTCATTTGTGGGGGGTTTCCACTGTTTAGGCACATCAGGGGCTCTCCAAATGCAACATGGCATCCAATCTCAATTCCAGCCAATTTTGGTTGGAAAAAGTCAAATGGTGCTCCTTCCATTCCGAGCTCTGCCGTGCGCCCAAACAGTGGTTCCCACCCACATATGGGGTATCAGCGTACTCAGGACAAATTGGACAACAACTTATGTGGTCCAATTTCTCCTGTTACCCTTGAGAAAATAAAAAATTAGTGACTAAAATATAATTTTTGTGGGAAAAAAATAGGATTTTTTATTTTCATGCCCGGGCATTATAAACTTGTGTGAAGCACTTGGGGGTTCAAAGTGCTCACCAAAGATCTAGATAAGTTCCTTAGGGGGTATAGTTTCCAAAATGGGGTCACTTGTGGGGGGTTTCCACTGTTTAGGCTCATCTGGGGCACTGCAAACGGAACATGACCCCCATCAACGTCTGCATTCCAAAACGTTACTACTTCCTTTCCAAGCCCTGCCGTGCACCCAAACAGTTCCCCCCCCCCACATATGGGGTATCAGCGTACTCAGGACAAATTGGACAACAACTTTTGGGGTCCAATTTCCTTGAGAAAATTCAAAAATTTGGGACTAAAAAATCATTTTTGTGGAAAATTGTTTTTTTTTTTTTTTTTCACACCCAGGCATTATAAGCTTTTGTGAAACACTTGGGAGTTCAAAGTGCTCACAACAGATCTAGATAAGTACCTTAGGGGTCTAGTTTCCAAAATGGTGTCACTTGTGGGGGTTTCCACTGTTTAGGCGCATTAGGGGCTCTCCAAACACGACATGGCGTCCAATCTCAATTCCAGCCAATTTTAGTTTGAAAAAGTCAAACGGCGCTCCTTCCCTTACGAGCTCTGCCGTGTGCCCAAACAGTGGTTTTCCCCCACATATTGGGTATTGGCGTACTCAGGAGAAATTGCATAACAACCTTATCTGTCCATTTTCTCCTTTTACCCTTGTGAAAATAAAAAAAAAGTTTGTAAAAGATCATTTTTGTGGCTAAAAAGTTAAATATTCATTTTTTCCTTCCACGTTGCTTTAGTTCCTGTGAAGCACCTGAAGGGTTAATAATCTTCTTGAATGTGGTTTTGAGTACCTTGAGGGGTGCAGTTTTTAGAATGGTGTCACTTTTGGGTATTTTCTGCCATATAGACCCCTCAAAGTGACTTCAAATGAGAGGTGGTCCCTAAAAAAAATGGCTTTGTAAATTTTGTTGTAAAAATGAGAAATCGCTGGTCAACTTTTAACCCTTATAACTTCCTAACAAAAAAAAATTTTGGTTCCAAAATTGTGCTGATGTAAAGTAGACATGTGGGAAATGTTATTTCTTAACTATTTTATGTGACATATTTCTCTGTTTTAAGGGAATAAAAATTCAAAGTTTGAAAATTGCAAAATTTTAAAAATTTTCGCCATATTTGCGTTTTTTTCAAAAATAAACGCAAGTTATATCGAATAAATTTTACTTCTAACGTGAAGTACAATATGTCACGAGAAAACAGTCTCAGAATCGCGAAGATCCGTTGAAGCGTTCCAGAGTAATAACCTCATAAAGAGACAGTGGTCAGAATTGTAAAAATTGGCCCGGTCATTAACGTGCAAACCACCCTTGGAGGTGAAGGGGTTAAAGGAAACCAATCAACAAATAATCAATTGCAGCCGGGAGAAACTGCACCCAGTCCCAGCACCGAGCACAGACAGAATTAACTCCCTAGCTGCCAAACACAAAGAAACAGCAACTCAGCTGTGAGAAGTCAAAATGTGCAACCGCGACGATCTTCGTGGCAATGCACACATGACAGCATCATGTCATGAGGACTTGCCCAAAGATCATGAGGTGCAATGTTGCTTACTTCCCCAGTATTTTATGTCTGTATAACTAGCCCTTTGTGAAATTACTGAATGATATATGCCATATGTTAGCAAACAAGAATAGTGAAAAGTTGGAGATCATGATGTTCCAGGAGACTGCAGTTTCACCTGACATTTTCACCTTTCACCTTGGGCACAAATTAAAACATCCACAGAGGACATAGAGAAACAAATGTGTTTATAGTAATGCTTTTGGTACAAATTAGGAGATTAACCCCTTTTCTATACTAGGACGTAAAAATACGTCCTGGGAAGGTGTCCTAGGAGCTTAGCTCCCTCAACATGCAGCAGATGTCGGCTATATTACATCTTGGACCTCTTTTTGATGCGATTTTGGGGTGCCAATCGGTTACCAAGGTAACTGGGGGCATGCTGTAGGGCCTCTTGGATGCGGCTCAGAGGATTCTCTGACGATGTCTTTAGGCTGCTTTGGATTAATTATTACCCTGTATTCACTGCCCACTTGGTACAGAGCATAAGGTTACAGTATGTTCATAAGTTGCATTTTTGTAGCTTTTTTTATGCAAATTTTTAGCTGCATTTTCTAGTACCAGCAAAGTCTATGAGATTTCAGAAATCTCATTGTTATCTATACCCTGACTTATTGGGAATACTGCTGTGTTTTTGCAAACTGCAGCATGTCACTTTTTTCAGCGTTTTTTTCAGTGTATTTGCAGCTCTTTTTCACCCATACGAAACAATGGGTAAGTGCAAAAATGCAGCAAAAAATGCAGGTATCAGTTTTTGCTGTTTTTTTTCGTGCAAAGCCCTAAGGAAGTTAAATCATGCCTTTTTTTGGCCACTAAAATTTGTCAACATGCACAAGAGACAACAAAAAATGTAGCAATAAAAATGCAGGAAAAATGCAGCAAAAACTCAACAAAATCTTTTTTTTGCCAAGAGAGCAGATTTTGCCTGCAGAAAAAAATGCAGCAAAAACGCAAGGTGTGAACATAGCATTAAAGAGCTTGTACACTACTAGGAAAACCCCTTCTTAAACTAAATGTTTGGCCCCGATAAAATAAATAAGTGTGGTGTCGGCACTTGCAGTCTTGGGGCTGTGACGTGGTGGAATGACACGTGATGCCCGACACCAGGAGGTGAGGATAGATTTTATTATTTTATCGGGGAGAAGGGGTTGTTCTAGTAGTGGACAACCCCTTTAATATTAGCACTAAATAAAATGGCCGATATCTCTGGATCCAGAAAAATAAAAAAATACTCACGGAAGCAGCGGAAATAAAAATAAGAGCAAAAAATGGCCACTTTTGATCTGCTGATATGTCCCATTTAAAGGGTTAAGCAAAATGATGAAGACTATAAGTAGGGTGCAAAATGTGAAGTGGAAAAGTTGGAAGCGACCATGAAACAAAAGGCATATGAACAGATTTTTTGTGCCAAGCTTATTTTTTTGACGCTTTGATATTTTACAACTGCTTTTACATAGAGTTGATGTGGCACATTTTAGCATTGTTGTACTGGTTGCAATGTCGGGGCCATCTGGGGTTCTACTCAATTGGACATAGATGGTCACGGGATGTGATGGTGATCTTAAAGACCCTGATACAGATTAATGTCAGTGCAGATAATGGCCAAGTTGGATCATGGAAGTAAAGCTGCTGCCACACAAGACTGGCAGCGTCTTTCTCCACATTGAAAACACATGAACACTCAGTCGAGTCAAACATTTATGTGTTGGGGAGTCAGGAGGGCATTCGGTCAACAGGTATCGCATGTATGGAGAGACGAATTGTAGTTTATTAGAACCACAGTTGCTATGCTATAAGGTTGGACATGACTCTTATACTTGACTGTCTTATGGATGAATATCCAAAGATGTGCATGGGCCCTTATGGTGCCTCCAGTTTCATTACAAGACAGATATGAAGATCTATTTTTATCAAATACCAGGCAGATCTGAAAAAAAAAATCACTGTATACACAAGCCATATTATAGAAAAATATTCTTGTAATGTGATGCCACATAGAGGCAACATACTGTACACAGCCATATGGAGGCTCTCTGGTGCTGAAGGCCTCCATGTGGCACATCATGCCCAAGTGCGTGATTTTTTAGACAAATTTTAGTTTATTATTTTGATTGAAGAGATCAAAAATCAAACCACTGAAGCACAAGCTTGACCTGGACATGCACTTTAAGGCCGGGGTCACACTTGCGAGTGTGATGCGAGAAACTCACATCAATACCCGGCACTCGGGACCAGACTGTGCGGCTGCATTTATTTCAATGCAGCTGCACACTGCCGGCGGCAGTGCCGGGTATTGATGCGAGAAACTCGTGCAAGAGTTTCTCACATCACACTTGCAAGTGTGACCCCGGCCTAAGGCTCGATCTCATATGCGTATAAATCAGACTAGTGCAATCCAATAAAACATTGCACTGCACTCTGACACTCTGACTAATGTTATTCAATGATTCAGTGCTCATCTGTGAGTGTTTTCTCAGCTTGAATTGGACTGAGAAAAAAATTGCAGCATGCTGCGAGTGGCTGCGTATATTGGACAAGACTCACCAATGCTCCTCCTGATGAGGTGGTCTTGCTCTTCATATTATAAAGTTTTTTGCACATTGTTATTTTCTGCCTTAATTATCATGACCAGGGCATGTCAATGGCTGTGAGAAAAAATTGTACGGCACACGTGCGTGTACTGATTTTTATACACACATCTCAAAGATAACCCGACCTTTTATCAGTCAAGTACAGTAAATTCACAGCCAGAATCATCAAAATAGAATGTTTTTCTAGACTCCAAGACTTCTCCCGCGCTGCACCAATCCTCTGGAATGCTCTACCCCAAGAAATTAGGACTATCCACAATTTGCATGGTTTAAGATGCTCCCTCAAAAGACATTTGTTCAGAGCGGCCTATCACATTCACTAATCAAAGTCATTCTATGTGTAAGTGTGTATGTGTAGCCCATTCACTATCTCCATCCATCCCTCACTCCCTCAAGATGACTGGACCATCATTGTAAATGCACCATTGTATATACCGTACACACCGGTACTTTGTATCTCCCCACCTCATTGTAGATTGTAAGCTCTCACGAGCAGAGGCGGCTTATTTTGCTTTAATTATTGTATTGTTAACGTTGTTACTTATGACTTGTGTTTTGAAACTGTTAAACTGTAAAGCGCTGCGGAATATGTTGGCGCTATATAAATAAATATTATTATTAGTAGTAGTAGTAGTATAGATATACATAGACAGAAAGAGTCAGTGATATATTTAATCAGTGCTTTGTGTGTGTAGTTTTTTTTACTTGTTTTTAGCTAATAAATAAAAGAAACAAATAGCGTGAGGTCCCCCTTATTTTTAATAACCAGCTAAGGGAAAGCAGACAGCTGTGAGATGGTCTTGTTACTCTGGGAAGGGGCCAAAAAACATGGAGCTTCCCTGCCTATTAATATCAGCTCACAACTGTCTGCTTAGACTTTACTGGTTATTAAAAAGGGGATCCTTTTTAATAACTATTAAAGGTTAAGCAAATAGCTGCGGACTGATATTAATAGGCTGGGAATGGCAATGGGTAAATATATCACTGCCATCTATCTATCAATCTATCTATCATATCTATCTATCTATCTATCTATCTATCTATCTATCTATCTATCTATCTATCTATCTATCTATCTATCTATCTATCTATCTATAAGGTTGCTTTATTAGTTTGAAAACTAGCTTTAAATTACATAGAGAATTCCAGTATGAAAAAGACAATGTTAAAAACGCATTACATATGGTTGCATACACATGTCATACGGGTGCTAGTTGACAAAAATCGCATTGTATTCACACAACATTCGCCCTACTTTTCTGGATCAACATTGGAGCGTCAAGGTGCTTTCATACAATGTTTTTGCTCACGTTCGTTGGTTCATAAGGGCTCATGTCTGAACCCCCTCTGTAAAATAGGATTCAGCCTTATGCGCCGATGGTGCCATAGACTACAATGGTACCAACACAGTCAATGTGTGCTCTGTCATGAATCCTTGGCGGGCGTATATACCAATGGGAGGTGAACACTCGGATGCCCAAATCCTCTTTGGCGGAGGGGGTTCGTACGTTAGCCCAGACAGGACCAGCGAACATGGGCAAAACGCTATGTCAAATGGCTGACAGACATCTCTGCCCTCTCAAGAATCAAGACAAAAGGATTGGGTGTTTAAATTCCAACGGTCAGATTCTTCTCTCTACCAACCACCAGACTTGAGACCACCTTGACGATGGTTGGTGGGCAAATAATATTTGGCCAAATGTTATACTAAGCGTCTCAAATTTTTCCTTATACTCCAAAGCTGTATTGCTGTTCCAACCTGAACGCTCCTCTAGGCTGCCAGCAGAGGTAGATTTTCCTCTGCAGCACGGGACGCAGGGCTGTGGAGTCGGAGTCGGAATGGTAAAGTCGGAGTCGGAGCCCATTTAGATGGAGTCGGAGTTGGTGTCATGGAAATTGAGGAGTCGCAGTCAGAGTTTGAGGCGGAGGTTTGGCTTACCGGTCCACAGCCCTGCGTGACGGGAGAAGCACAGGGATACTGAAGCTCCGTCTCCAGCCAACTTACAAGCACCGCGAGTAGTCTCTAAAACAAGGAGAATGCAAGCAGGTGTGAGCTCCTTGCCTAGGTTCCCAAGCCACCTTGTAGCCTCAGAGTAGCCGTGGACCAAGGAAATGAACTGTACGCTATAAAATTAACAATTCTTGAGAACGAAAAGGATTTTTTTTAATAAGAAATAAATTGCAAATTTGTTTGTTTTTACTTGACTATTATTTGAGAGGACCACTTTAATACAGTAAACTTACCTAGTCTTCTGGAAAACACTGTTAAGAGGTCACGATCCGTAATAAAACGTGTTTATTGACAGTCAACTAAGCTCTCCTTCTCCAAACTCGGCACTGCTGCATGTGCAGATGCCTGCAAACATGAAGACATATTGTATAGAATAAAAACATCTGGATGCGCTGTTCTGCATTTGCAAGATGACTGTTTTCAATTTTGGGAGTGTTTGTGGTCAAATCGGTTAACAGTGCTGGATTCCCATACATGTGCAAGGGAAGGGAGGGGGCTATGGCTGAAATTCAAGCTGCAGTCATATTTCCTCTTGTGCTAGCTTTGCAGAGAGATACACAGACCCTACAGCCACCGGCACACACCATTCTAAATGCATTATTTGGGTTTCATGTGATATACCCAATGTGTACGAAGGTATTTGAGGTATGCAAGTAGGAGTGCCCAGGGTACCTATAGGACATGAGTCAGCCCCCGGGGTGTGCTCAGCATAGGGAAGCACTTGTCTATGTCACATCATGTGTTATAAGCCCCACCTCAATGGGAAGTACTCCCTAATCTTTTAAAAATCACACCACTTTTAGTCCCTGCCCACTAGTAATGTGTATTGGTGGAGGAAAAAAAAAAGCAAATTAATTGAAATTCACCCAGGGTTGTCCTGGACACTCTGCAATTTGCACTAGAAGGGTTTGCATCCTGGGCACAAGGCAGGGAGACCTGGGCGCTGCAATATACCTATATATACATATATATAAAGGGGGGCTTGTGTCCAGTAGTAGAGGATCTGATTTCCAGTATTACTAATATGGGACCTTCCAGGATCTCGGAGATTTTCGTTCTGCTTTTATTACTACATCTTGCATCTGCCATCTCAGGTAAGTGCCATCGCCGACACACACACACATATATATATATATATATATATATATATACTATTATGTCGCACGTATACTATGGTTTCATATATATATTAGTTACCTATAGTACTGTGCATATGTATATACAGTATATATATATATATATATATATATATATATATATATATATATATATATATATATAAAATGTGTGTATATATAGCTCCATAGTATTATGTCGCACATATTTTCAGGTCATACAATGGCATATACTGTAGGTTTATTATACATATTAGAAGGTTATAATACATATGTGTATTTAATAAACCAGGGGCTGACATATCATTGGTCAGGGGGCCACTTGTACCCCCAAAGCAGGTGGAGTTGTGCATTGTGATGGGCTACTAGACTGCAAATATATATATATAGCATATAGTGTGTGTATATATATATATATATATATATATATATATATGAGTATGCTATATATACATCTTGCACTTGATGCAGACCCCTCCTTGTAATGGTGGGTCACTAGGTGATGTGTATATATACTAGGATACTTCTTGTAGTGGGACTACAAGTCTCAGCAGGTCAGACTGGCTTTAGGGTGAGCTGTTTTGCGTTTTTTGCAGCATTAATCTTCTCACATGGGGCTTGTCAGGCATTACTGGGGTATCCAGGTGAGAGGGGGAGCAGCTTTACCTCAGACAACCACTGAATGATACGGTGAGAGGTGGGTCTGAGGTAAAGGTTGCCAATTACAGCTCAGCAGCCAATATGGCTGTTGTTATAAGTGTAGTTTATCGTTTGTCCTATCGTGATATATCATATTATCGTGACATAAGCCGACCACTAGGAGCTCTGACATCTACAACCGGCTTCTACTTCTGTCACACACGACGCACCCGCTCTACTCCTAGCCACGCCTACTACATGAATGGGCTGCCGCTGTTACGTCACCTGATTGGGCAACGTGAAATCTGCCGATCGTGAGCCTCCGCCCCCGCAGCCAATAGGAACGCGAGAGGGGAGGGGTTAAAATGGGCGGTTAAAATCGACAGTCATCTCCTTCTATGTAGAGTCTTACATTCCCGCCCATTTCATGCGGAGGGGAGGATGAGTGCGTCACTCGTGTCTCCTCCTCAGAAGTGTGAGAGGAATCGGATGAGGCAAGGGTGTGGTGGCCCCCTGCCCCATGCTTCTTGCCGATAAGAGCGTTTACCTCACGAACATGGATGCTTTCCATGCTTGTGTGTGTTATATATGCCCCACATGTTTCCATAGTAAGAGCTGAGGTAAATGCCTCAAGATCTATGAGGTAAAATGGAGGCCTCCTCCTCCTGCTTGTAATAAAGTTTGCCAGACTCTTTGAACAGTGTTAATATTTTACTTTAAGACGAAGCTGAAATACTAAAATATTGAAAAGAATATGCCAGAATCCAGACAATTTTCTCCGAAGAAAAGAGTTAAACCCTCCACGACCCGATAAATCACTATCAGATTGTGAGAGTTTGCACTTTACGCTTCTCACTTTTTGCCCCACGGTGAATTGCGTAAGTCCTGACCTTCATCTTACCGTCTCGCCTGAATTGGTCGAATATTTAAGGAGGAAGTCGATCAAATTGACGTTATTACACGGATACGTCCGGGTTGGATATACGGCTCGTGTCGCTTCCCCCACTTTCTTCCATAAGGGTCCTAACTGGCCATAAAGTCTCTTCTCCGAACAGAGTCCATTAGTTTATCCCTACTTCTCGTTTTTTGAAGATTAGTTACTTGTTAAGTGAAAAATCCCTAAATTTAAAAAATTTCCTATGACTCAGTAAGAGTACAAAAAGGACTTTTTTTTATACTGTGATAGAGTCATAGCCTTTGTGTAGCTTCTGACCGTCTATAATCTGAAGAAAAATCAAATTTATTCACATTCGTTCACTTTCGGCAACTTCTTCCACCATTGGTAATCTCTTTGCTACATCCTTATGCCTGTCAAATAAAAGGAGGACCTGAGCAGGCGACATCTTCTTTTGTCCCACTATTGCCCCTTTTTCCCTGTCTTTACAGGTGGGCATATTTGCTTCTTTCGTAAAACATTGATCCATTATAATCAGCTGAGCTTCTTCAGTTCTTTTTTTTAATACTTGGTCTTTTCGCAGCCGTCCACGTTGCAACACCCTTTCTTTACGCCGAGCTGTCAGCACTAACGTCTCGGGGTGATAGAGCCACACCCTATGTTGCTCAAGCTTCTGACCAAGCCTGTATCTTATCTACGTCTGACGTAAAGTACGCACAATGTCTGTTTTCGACAGGTCAGACCGAGAAGGCAGAAAACCACACGTTTTCCCAACTCAAAATCACTAGAACTGTTTAAAAGATGCTTTGAAGACTTTACTTACGATATCGGAAAGTTCTTACGTCGTTGACAAAAGATTTACATGGAGTATTATATTTATAGATTATTTTAGGGACAGGCAAGGCCTATATTTCCTTGGTGTTATGTTGAAGAAGGACAAAAATTGTATTGTGTAAATGAGATTTTAGGAATCTTATTCATTTTGTTGGTAATGTGAAGATCTATGTTGTTGTTTTGTTCGTCACATATGTAAAAATATCAAAATTGCTACTCGTGAACAAGACCTTACAGGGATTGTTGAACTAAGACAACCCAACCCCTTTACGATTTCTCATATAGTTGTCTTCAGTGAACGCTTCTCGAGCTTGTTTTATCCATAAGAATGGACCTCCAGTTTGTTCTCGAAAAGCAGTGTGGCAAAAGAGGTCTACTTTTTTTCTATCCATCCCCTTTAAGTGTATATCTTGTATGTTAGTTCAGACATTTCTAATCATTCCCACCAGGAACACCTACAAGACAAAAAATAACCTTACTTCCTACCCTAATTTCCTAGAGGTCCAACCCTAGATTTTTAGTAAATCTTTCATGCTAACTCCACCGCGTGAGTCACGTTACATGATGCAGAGTTTCCACACTAGATAAGCCAGTACGAGTAAAAGCAATAGATCGCAATTATGACGACGCACGTGCCTATTTAATACACAACCTTATCGTAGTCAGAAGAGGACATAGTCCTTGTAAGACACTCTAAAAGGATCCTGAGAAGGTGAAAGATTTCTTAAAGGGACACATACTACATGCTACCTGTTATTAACCATTTCAGACTGGAGAGAGGTTGGCTATAATTCTTGAATGGGTGGTCTGAAACTAACACTTATTTTAATCCTAAATGTCTATTTAATGTCATAATTAATCTTTTTCTAATATACTTTAATTAAAAAGTCCATATCATTCCCTCACTATGCTATGTAACGGCTTTCTTATAATTTTTTTTTTACATTTTTCCTGTTTGACGCCTCGTTTGAGGACCCGTAGTGCATGCTGGGATACTCAGAAGAATAGTCACTGCCGCAGACTCTGCTCCCACCCTGAAAGAAGCGTCATCAATAATGCCCATTTCAGAGGCTGGGCTAGTCCCTGCTCTACTGAGCATGCGTCTGTTGTCAATTCTGATGTATGCTCAGTAGGTTCTTGTCGCTGTGCAGCATGCATAGTAACAGTGCACTCCATCGTTGACTCTGATGAGAAGTGGCTAGCCGACGAGTGCACTGTCAATGTACATTGTATGTAGAAAACCCAGCGTGCAACAAGAACAGCGCCGCCCCCGTTAGTGACATGAGTGCACTCTCTTTCCAGCTCATCACTTCCTATCAGAGTTGGCGAGGGAGCGCATTGTCACTGTTGACAGAGAAAAACTGCACAGTGACAAGATCTTACTGCTAATTATGCAAATTGTCTCTTCAGAGAGGAAGAGAGCTAGAACTCTAGTGCCACCTATTGGAAGGTAGCAATCCTACAAGGCAATGTTGACCCTTTAACGAGCCTTGTCACATGACCTAGCATAATAGCCAAACTACAATCTCAATTTGCAGACACTGTGTTTCGGGTACTGCCCCTCGTCAGTGCTATTATCCTAGGTATGTTGATCTCCGCAAGGAGAAATGATACTTCTTGGATAAAGATCTTACTGAGCATACATTGGAATTTGACTCTTCTTTTCAGACACGTGTTACTGGGGGTTCTCAAACGAAGTGTCATCAAACGGAAGAAGGTAAAATAAAGCACTGAGGTAGCATAATGAGAGAACAATAGGGACTTTTTAATTAAAATATATTAGAAAAGAGATTAGATTATGATATATAATCTATATATCTATAATCTATATATATATAAATAGACAAACATTTCTAAAACAATGTTTTTTTGACCAGCCCTTTAAGTAAGATGATTAACAGGAAGTGCAGGAATATTTTTGGTTTTGGTATTTTTCATAAGTTCATTTACGTTGGTCACCCCCATTACGTAGACATATCACACAATGTCTTGGAATTTACCTTTTTCGTGTCTGGAGGAAGTAATATGTGATGTAAAACACTGTTCTTTACCGTAAATGCTGTATGCATTACATACATGAAAGACGACGGGGATGTTGTGTACAGTACAGACCAAAAGTTTGGACACACCTTCTCATTTAAAGATTTTTCTGTATTTTCATGACTATGAAAATTGTACATTCACACTGAAGGCATGAAAACTATGAATTAACACATCTGTAATTATATACTTAACAAAAAAGTGTGAAACAACTGAAAATATGTCTTATATTCTAGGTTCTTCAAAGTAGTCACCTTTTGCTTTGATGACTGCTTTGCACACTCTTGGCATTCTCTTGATGATCTTCAAGAGGTAGTCACCGGGAATGGTCTTCCAACAATCTTGAAGGAGTTCCCAGAGATGCTTAGCACTTGTTGGCCCTTTTGCCTTCACTCTGCGGTCCAGCTCACCCCAAACCATCTCGATTGGGTTCAGGTCTGGTGACTGTGGAGGCCAGGTCATCTGGCGTAGCACCACATCACTCTCCTTCTTGGTCAAATAGCCCTTACACAGCCTGGAGGTGTGTTTGGGGTCATTGTCCTGTTGAAAAATAAATGATGGTCCAACTAAACGCAAACCGGATGGAATAGCATGCTGCTGCAAGATGCTGTGGTAGCCATGCTGGTTCAGTATGCCTTCAATTTTGAATAAATCCCCAACAGTGTCACCAGCAAAGCACCCCCACACCATCACACCTCCTCCTCCATGCTTCACGGTGGGAACCAGGCATGTAGAGTCCATCCGTTTACCTTTTCTGACACGGTGGTTGGAACCAAAGATCTCAAATTTGGACTCATCAGACCAAAGCACAGATTTCCACTGGTTTAATGTCCATTCCTTGTGTTCTTTAGCCCAAACAAGTCTCTTCTGCTTGTTGCCTGTTCTTAGCAGTGGTTTCCTAGCAGCTATTTTACCATGAAGGCCTGCTGCACAAAGTCTCCTCTTAACAGCTGTCGTAGAGATGTGTCTGCTGCTAGAACTCTGTGTGGCATTGACCCGGTCTATAATCTGAGCTGCTGTAAACCTGCGATTTCTGAGGCTGGTGACTCGGATAACCTTATCCTCAGAAGCAGAGGTGACTCTTGGTCTTCCTTTCCTGGGGCGGTCCTCACGTGAGACAGTTTCTTTGTAGCGCTTGATGGTTTTTGCAACTGCACTTGGGGACACTTTCAAAGTTCTCCCAATTTTTCGGACTGACTGACCTTCATTTCTTAAAGTAATGATGGCCACTCGTTTTTCTTTACTTAGCTGCTTTTTTCTTGCCATAATACAAATTCTAACAGTCTATTCAGTAGGACTATCAGCTGTGTATCCACCAGACTTCTGCACAACACAACTGATGGTCCCAACCCCATTTATAAGGACAGAAATCACACTTATTAAACCTGACAGGGCACAGCTGTGAAGTGAAAACAATTCCCGGTGACTACCTCTTGAAGCTCATCAAGAGAATGCCAAGAGTGTGCAAAGCAGTCATCAAAGCAAAAGGTGGCTACTTTGAAGAACCTAGAACATAAGACATAATTTCAGTTGTTACACACTTTTTTGTTAAGTATATAATTCCACATGTGTTAATTCATAGTTTTGATGCCTTCAGTGTGAATTTACAATTTTCATAGTAATGAAAATACAGAACAATCTTTAAATGAGAAGGTGTGCCCTAACTTTTGGTCCGTACTGTATGTCTAAATGTACATGAACTTGGTCAATTATTGAGGAGGCGGGAGGCTGCCGACTGTTGACCCTTGTTTTTACTTATGGTTTCCAGATTTGCGCCGGGCTCTTAATTCTTAATATCTTCCTGGATAAGTGATATAAAAAAGGAATAAAGTTCACGTATGGGCGTTTACGCTGTTAATATTTAAGCCAAATTTTCTTCGAGTCGCACCTGGTTACTATTGTAGGTGGTGAAATATTACCCAGCGCTCTTTAGTGGAAGAGCCCAGAATAAAATAACATGTGTTGTTGGGTCAATTGCTATAAGTTCATTTGAAGATACACAGCGGTGGCATTAAGAATGAATCCTGCCTTGGGTGATAGTTTTTTTATTTTTGTGGCTACATTTTTTAGACATCTTTGCTTTTCGGAAGGCTTTCATTAGAAGCTTCAAAGTTCTGGTAGCCCTCTTTAAGATTTTCTTAATTGTCCTTTCCTATCGGTATCACGAACCGCGAGATAAGCCATGTAATATTAGAAAAATTGGGATACCGTCATACCCCATCCTTATGTCTGACGAAGGAACTTTGGTAAAGAGAACTAAGAACACAACAAAGGTGATATTCTGATTTATTTTTTTCTTTGCTAGGCCCACCTTCTCTTTATATAACCCACCTCACCATATCCTTTCAAAATTGGGTGTATGGCCTTGTATATACTGAAAATAAAGAAAACTACCGCATCTTGACGTGAAGCCGCTCCCGATCTTGTATAATATACAAAACAAGGCCGATCCGCAATGTTCTAACTTGTCTTAAAGTGTAATATGGGTGTAAATAAGAAACGAGAGCTCTCTTCTCTATCTACTTTGGTAAATTTCTCTTCTCAGTCTAGAAAAACTTGGCACACATCCTGTATCTTATATTTCTCCCTCATGAAAAATGCCTTCATTCCTCGGAGAGACTGGAATAGACTGGGCTGACTATATGCTGGTGGTATGCGAAAGCTTAGCCACTCCTATGTGAAATTAATGCGTCCTCCTCTCTCTGCCTGGAATTCTTCACTATATATATGGCCGGCTTATGTCGTGGCTTCTTCAAAGTGGAGCTCCATTTCAGTTCTTTTTTTAAATATGGCAGAGAGAAAGTGTTTTATGAGCAATTTTCTATTCTAATGTTCTCATTGTGACTCAACTATTCTGATAATTGGCCTAAAGACCCGTGGGTCCATCAGATTTCCCTCTGGAGAGAGAATGATGGATCTGTCGTTAACTGTACACCTGTCTCTGGAGACATAACTTCCAGCTCCTGAGGCAGTTTCCATGTTCATTACCTATGATCTTAGCCTCGTCTTGCCTTTTACCTCTTGAATCTCTGTAAGGTGCATTCCCTTATCTCACATCAAGACTTCATACTGATACAAACTGCGGATATTAGTAATGTATTCACTGCAGAAGCCCGAGGCTGCTTGTCTGTACGTAGTGAATCAACTATATTGTGCCAGCTACTACTGTGCTCACTCTCCTGCACAGCGGCCCACCAGGGAATTGTGGTGGTCCTTCATCCACACATCGATTGACCTAGCTGTGTGGCATGGCGCATTGTCCTGCTGGAAAAAGCAGTCCTCAGAGTTGGGGAAAATTGCCTGAGCAGAAGGAATCAACTGTTTTTCCCGGATAACCTTGTATGCGGCTTGATTCATACGTCCTTCTCAAAGAATAACATGCACAATTCCAGCCTTGCTGAAGCATCCCCAGATCATCACCAATCCTCCACCAAATTTCACAGTGGGTGCAAGACACTGTGGCTTGTACGCCTTTCCGGGTCTCTGTCTAACCATTAGACGACCAGGTGTTCGGCAAAACTGAAAATTAGACTCATCAGAGAAGATTACCTTACTCCAGTCTTCTATGATCCAATCCTTATGGTATTTGGCAGACTTCAGCCTGACTCTCCTTTGCTTCTCATTGATAAAAGGCTTTTTTCTAGTTTTACATGACTTGAACCCTGCCTCCAGGAGCCTGTTACAAACTGTTCTTGCCGTGCACTTCACCCCAGCTCCCATTTACCATTATTTTTGTAGGTCACTTGATGTCAATCTGCAGTTGCTAAGTGACATTCGAATAAGATGACGGTCATCCCGGTCATTGGAGAGTCGTTTTTGCCCTCTGCCGGTCTGTAGCTTTGTTGTCCCCAATGTCTGCTGCTTGACCTTGTTGTAATGGACTGCCATCTTAGAAATTTTTAGGATGGAGGCAGCATGATGCTCACTGTATCCCTCTGCTAGTAAAGCCAGAATTGAGCCCTTCTTTTCCTCACTCAAGACTTTTCTTTTCATTGTTAAAAGTTATTTTTTCATTCCTATTACTTTTGGGATATTACTAGCACTTGTTTTGCCATCCAGATTGTCCTATTGCAAGAGGATTATGAACACCACAGCAGTGATTTTTATACGTTCCTTCGTTAAATAAGATTTGGTTCAGGTGATCACCTAATCAGAAGCACATTAAGTAGAATGAGGTGAACTCTGGTTGGAATTCAGCTGACACTGGAATGGAATGGCTGTCAGACATGGAGAGAAGCGGATTTCTATAAAACTGTACTTTGGTCCCTTAATTTTTGCCAGAGCTGTACATTGGGAAGGCTTCCAGTTGACTTGGAGAGATGGGTGGGTCCAGTCACCTACATAGCCCACCCCAGGGGGGTTTGGCTACAGCCTACATAATTTTTGCCAGATCTGTACATATATATATATATGTATATATATATATATATATATATTAGTATTCTAATGTACTTCTATCTATTAGTACTGTAATATATATTTATTAACAGTATTTCTATTAGTATATTTTATTAACTCTTAACAATATAAAAATTATATTTCATGTATATTATATATTTTTTTTGCTGTCTTAGGGATCACCAAGTGTGACAGAAACGAGTTTCAATGTGACGACGGGAAGTGTATCCCATATAAGTGGGTCTGTGACGGCAGCGAGGAGTGTAGGGATGGTTCTGACGAGTTTCAAGAAATTTGCCGTAAGAACCATTTCTAGGCATCCAATAAACCCTGAATATTTTGTGCAATTCAGTGTATAATACATTCCCGTCTTTCCCACCAGATGAAAAAACATGCAGCTCGGACCAATTCAGCTGTGGCGGACGGTCCAACCGGTGTATCCCCAAGTCATGGCAGTGTGATGACCAAGAAGACTGTGAAAATGGTTCTGATGAGAAGGACTGCAGTAGGTGTCATGTCTGGACTTTCTGTGTGGGCATCACAGAACATAGGCTGTTTGTACATGAGCTTAGGACTGATTTGGACTCCTCATTTCATTACAGCTCATAAACCATGCGCCTCCGATGATCAGTTCCAGTGCAACAGCGGAATGTGCATCTCTGTTGCGTACGTATGCGACGGCGACCACGACTGTGATGACAGCAGCGATGAGGACTCCTGCCCTGCACCCACCTGCAACCCAAACTTTTTTCAATGCAAAAACTCTACCCTCTGCATCCCTAAACTATGGACATGCGATGGGGATCCCGACTGTGAAGATGGCTCTGACGAAGCGAGCTGTGAAGGAAAGGAGCCGATCAAGACGGACAAACCCTGCTCTCCTCTAGAGTTCCACTGTGGCAGCGGCGAGTGTATACACATGAGCTGGAAATGTGACGGCGGTGTCGACTGCAAGGACAAATCTGACGAGAAAGACTGTGGTACGTACCATGAGCAGTGTCTGCTACTCGCTCACAGAATTGGGGAGCCAAAATATTCTCTGTTTCCAAAAACAACCAACAGAATGTTGAAATCTGAAGGATCTGTCGATCACAAGGTCCGATACTCGCAGGAACATTGCTGCGCCTTCTAGTCATTATATGTATCTCTTTGTAGACTTTGCAAGAGTTGACATAACTTGAATTTTATTTTTTTCCTAATTTCAGAAAAACCAACCTGCAGTCCCGACCAGTTCCAGTGCACCAATGGGAAATGTATTCACGGAAGCCGGCAGTGCAACCAACAATACGACTGTGAAGACGGAAGTGATGAACTGGGCTGTGCAAATGGTAAGTGTCGTACCTGCTGACGAATGACCGGATTCGGCGCCCAGCATAGGACACGTCTTAGTAATGGAAAATGTAAATATTTTTGATTTTTTCAATTCAGAGACAAAATGCGACGGCCCTGAAAAGTTCAGATGTTCTAGCGGAGAATGTATCAGTATGGACCAAGTGTGTAACGAGGTCGTAGACTGCAGAGACTGGTCAGATGAACCACTGAAAGAGTGTGGTGAGTATAATCCAACCTCATCACTCCAGCATCATCCTCCTATCATCCCCGTGGTTTATGTATATATATATTTACACGTTGTACTATCTCCAGGTGACAATGAATGCATGAAAAGAAATGGCGGCTGCTCTCATATTTGCAAAGACCTCAAGATCGGACACGAGTGTTTATGCCCAGAGGGATATCGTCTGGAGAACGGGAGGAAATGTGAAGGTAAATCCTTGTCTAAAATCACCATTTGGATTAAATTTATCTCCATGCGCTCAGGATTTATTTAGGTCTCAATCTTTGTCCATTTAGATATTAATGAATGTGAACGACCTGACATCTGCAGCCAAATCTGCACCAACTTGGAAGGAAGCTACAAATGTGAATGCTACGAGGGTTACCAGATCGATCCCATGACCGGGTCCTGCAAAAGCATGGGTAAGTACAATAGAAAAAAAAAAGGCTAAAGAGGATTTTTGCAAAGGTTCCAGCTACAAAAAACCTGATCATACTGCCTGGAAATCTTCAACTTTCCCCACTTTTTACCTGCTTCGGTCGCAGCATTGCAGAAAAGTATCATTACCCTGTGACCTGTCATTTGTACGGATGAGCTGGAAGCCATGATCTGTTTCTTGCATAGAAAACCCACCTATAGTGTCCATATTTCAAAGCATTTATCTTGTTGCCTGCACATGGGATTGACCAGTTATTAAAGTGTTTATTTTTATTATTTTTGCTCTTCAGGTACAGTGGCTTCCCTCTTCTTCACCAACCGGCACGAGGTGAGGAAGATGACGCTGGACAGGAGAGAGTACACAAGTTTCATCCCAAGTCTTAAGAATGTAGTGGCACTCGACATGGAGATTGCAAGCAATAAAATCTACTGGTCTGACTTAACCCAGAAGAAAATCTACAGGTAACGAGAGTGTCCTCCGTTCTCATCCCATCTGTCTATGTTTGTACCTTTTCCTCATTGCTCTTGATATGGCAAGACTAACTTTCCCATTCTTTCCACCGTACAGTGCTTTAATGGACAAGGCTCATAACTTTTCCCACCACGAGACTGTCATCGGTAATGAAATCTTAGCTCCAGACGGTATTGCCGTAGATTGGGTCCACGCCAACCTGTACTGGACAGACTCGGCCATCAGCAGCATCTCTGTGGCCAATACTGCCGGCTCGAAGCGAAAAACACTCTTCAAAGAAGGTCTGGCCAAGCCGCGTGACATTGTGGTGGATCCCACAAAAGGGTAAAGAATTGTTGATTTTATTTCTTTATTTTTAGGCAGAGATTTCCTGCCACCAGATCAGCTGCTGCAATATTACAAGTCCCGGCATGCAATGATAGCCTAGGAGTTATAGCCTTGCAATAGCTGAAAAGGCTGGAAATTATCGGTTTATACATTTGCGATGTCCATATTAAATATTAATATTATTAAATATTAAATTATCCATGCTTTACTTTTCAGGTTTATGTACTGGACCGACTGGGGCTCACCTGCCAAAATCGAGAAGGGTGGCTTGAACGGAGCGGTCCGACAGACTCTGGTTAATAATAATATTGAATGGCCCAATGGGATCACTTTGGGTGAGTGTTACCCGCTCTTCATGGGGGGAACATGGTGCGGAAACATGGGGATGGTGCAAAATATCAGATAAAACCTATACAGGACATTACTAATCGTCCATGTTGTATTCCCCTTCAGATCTGGCCCATCAGAGACTGTACTGGGTGGACTCCAAATTGCACACTCTGTCCAGCATTGACGTTACTGGCGGAAACAGACGGATAGTCCTTGCCGATGAACATTACTTATCTCACCCATTCGGCCTCACCATTTTTGAGGTAAGTTATTCTACTCGTTTCTCCTAATTCCAGACATAAAAGTTTGATGCAAGTTGTACCACTGCCAAATATTTCTCCAAGTGTGTTGTCTCGTACCTATAAGTGCACTCGCATCACTTCTTAAACCTGCTTGACTATGAATATTTGCCAGCACTGTTCCTCACTTTTAACGCTCTTCAACATTTGTTTTACTTTGTTAAGGACCTGGTCTTCTGGACTGATATTTACAATGAAGCCATATTCAGCGCTAACAGGCTGACTGGAGAGCAAATCAAGAAGGTGGCAGAAAATCTCGTATCACCAGAAGACATCGTCTTATATCACAACAGGGGACAGCCTGAAGGTAAGACGTTGATGAGAAATGGCATCATGATCTCATAATGTGGTATTTGGGATATTTTGCCAGTGAATTGTGTCCAAGTGACACTTCGGAAGTATCGATTGGATAAGGGTCCGGATGCTGGGGCTCCCATTGCTCATGCACTTTCGCCAGTGATTGGGTTTTCTCAGCTGATCCTCAAAGTCGAGGTCATAAATAGTGTGCATCGCTATGCTTGCATCTCCGAGAATAGCCATGCCAAGCTGATCACAGCTGGAGGGGCACTGAGCTCAGCAGGATATGCACCGAGCTCAGCCGAATGGGCACCTAGCTCAGCCGGATTTGCACCGAGCTCAGCCGGATGGGCACCGAGTTCAGCCGGATGGGCACCGAGCTCAGTTGGAGCATCGAGTTCACCCAGAGGGGACCCGAGCTTAGCCGGAGGAGCCCCGGAGCTCATCTAAGTCATCCACAGGCAGGGGTCCTGGCATCCAGATTCTCACTGATCAAAATTTCTGGGTAGTCACTAAAACTACAGCTACACTTTCTAAATACTAGATTTATTTAGCTATACTATAGGATTTTTTTTATTATATAAACATGACAAATTTTTGCTTTTGTGTTTTAGCTCAAAACTGGTGCCATTTGCATCATGAAAATGGAGGATGTGAATACTTGTGCTTGCCAGCTCCACAAATCAATGCACATTCCCCCAAGTATACTTGTGCCTGTCCTGACGGAGAGTACCTGAGTCTTGACATGAGGAGCTGCGGAAAAGGTATGGTCTCTCCTTAGACTTATTAGTCGCTACCTACATAAACGGTCTCCTAACCCTTCTGCCTTAGGCCTCGTGCACGTGACTGATATTTTCGGACGGGAGCTATCCATGGTTTTGACGGATATCACTCATATCTATGATAATTTATGTGGCTGTGTGCACATGTTCGATTTTGTTCCTCGGACAGGGTGATCTGCAGAAAAAAATCGGAAACCTCTCCGATTTTGATCCGAGTGTCTGGTCAAAATCAGTAATGCAAATCTATGGGTCCGAGCAAAAAAATCGGACCGCACTCAGATGAAATTTGATTGTGGTCCAATGTTCTCGGATTGATGGAAGGGAGAAGATGGAGAAACTTTTTTTTTCTTCTCTTTCCACATTCAGAATAACTGGACCGTTTCTCTTGAATGTGGAGAAAATGGTTGGGTCACCCTACCCTTACTCTTCACCTAGTTTCAGGCTCCATATCTCTAAACGTCTTATGTTATATTCTTCATGCCAGATTCTTTATTGTATTTGCTCATAGTTTTTTTCCTGTCTAGTTTTTGGTGTTTTATGCCTGTTTTTGATTTGCACCCAGTTCTTTTCTTTTAATTTGCGCCTTTCATGAAGTCTGTTTCATCTGTTTCCTTTCCTCTGTTCGCCATCTGTTTTTTTTGCAGATGTTTGCGGTCGATTCAACCATTGCGACTTTATTTTTTATTTTTTCAAAGAGTGTATTTCAATTCATCCTTTTACAAGAGTCTATTTTTCTTTTTTCATTAATGCAGCTGAATTTTTTTGCGCAAATCATATGAGTGTAAATTTTTGACTTTCGAAAGGAAAGAACATTTTTGATTTTGCACAAAATTTGGAAGAATGTGGCAACAAATACCACAAAATAAAAAAATAAGAGGAAATGATGAATCGTGGCCTTTGTGTTTTATATGCGAAAATCTATTAATAATACGCAGGAGTATCTAATAAATGTAATACTTGTCTCTACAGAACCAATATCGACCAATGTCACCTCGCCTCCTGTCGTAACTCCAAGGAGTACGACTCTGGCCAAACTCATCACCACCCCAACCAGGGCGCCTTCTACTACTAAACCCAAACAGCCTACAACACGGCCGCCATCTACTACAACCACCATCCCACCTACCACTAGAACCACCATCCAACCAACCACTAGAAAAATGACCACACAAAGCGCAAAGAAAAATCTCGATCTGTCGACACCAGCGATCCGCAGCCCCACAGAGTCACATCCAGGTACAACTATCTCCTCATGTGATAGGAAGATTTCTAAGTTTAGTCTAATATATCAAGCTTTTTACTAAACGATATGGTGGCTTTGTTTACAGCTGGGAATAACGGTGATGTGAAAATGGAGACGGCAGAATCTCATGCTCGTTCCAACGCCATCTACATTGTCATCCCTGTTGGTGAGTTTCGTCTACTGCAGAATTTGCTGTTTTATTTTTTTTACAAATTGATAGATCCGATTATGGACTTTAGAGTAAGGAGCTCCAAACACCATATCTGAGTCAATGCTCAGATGATTCCATAAAACATAGGTCTATGTCTGGTTATATATGGAAACACTAACAAATGCCGCCCTCTGTTTTTTTTTCTCTCCTTCAGTAATTCTGTGCTTGGTTGCATTCGGAGGCTTCCTCTTATGGAGGAACTGGAGATTGAAAAACACCAATACCATTCACTTCGACAATCCCGTATACCAAAAAACAACAGAGGAGGATGAGATTCACATATGTCGGAGTCAGGAAGGATACTCTTATCCTTCGGTAAGTAAATTTGTCATTGTTATTTTGGAAAACTGTAAAAGTGATGATTCAACAACTCACTGACGCCTCTGTGGAAATTAGGTGACATGCAGTATTACATCCCCACTACAGGGGACATGCAGTATTACATCTGACCATTAAAGGGAATCTGTCAGCAGGTTTTGCTATGTAATCTCAGAGCTGCATAATATATGGCAAGAGAGCCTGATTCCAGTGATGTATCACTTACTGGGCGGCTTGTTGTAGTTTTGATAGAATCGCTGTTTTATCTGTTGTAAATGTGGCAGTGCTCAGAATGCTGAGCTGTGTAGAACCCCGCCCACAGTCTTGATTGGTAGCTTCCTGTATACATTGTCAGCAAGCTGCCAATCAGTAGTGGGGGGCGGGGTTACACAGATTTGCTTAGCTGCCTTGCTGGTGACACCTAGTCCTGCAGTGATAATCTCCTGCTAATAAAACACTGATTGTATTGAAACTACAACATACAGCCCAGTAAGTGACACATCGCTGGAATCAGAATCTCTTGTCCTATATTATGCTGCTCTCAGTTTAAATAGTTAAAACGTGCTGGCAGATTCCCTTTAAAATGAATAGCACACCATCTAATGCTTTGCCTGACCTGGTCGGTCAGTGTGAGGTCCACTGCTTGGTAGTTGGATTCTGCTCTTATTCAGGATGGAAGAAACCCCCTTTTAAGGCATCGCTATGACCTAAAGAGGATCTATGCATTATATTGCAATTCAGGGGCCAAACAGCTTCGCAAAAGACTTGATCTGGCACTTAGGAAATATATGAATTATCTCTAAATTCTGATTACCTTTTCTTCTCTCTTCACAGAGGCAGATGGTGAGCTTGGAAGACGACGTGGCTTGAAACCTTCACCAGACGTGCCTATTACCAAACTCTGCTGCTCAAATATATCAGGGGCAATGACTGCTAAACCCAAAAAAATGTACCCGTCCATACAGCGATACCCTCCAGGGTATTCTGGAGTTCTTGAGATTTATTTTAACTTTTTAATTGTTCATGTGTTTTTTTTGTTCACTCTACCAACCAAGCCACTGAGCACATTGTCCAGAGAGACTGCAGTTACTCTATTTTTTGTGAGAATTATTTATGAAGATACCCGTGTGTCGTTGAAGCTGCGCTATTTTCTCCTCCCTGCACCTTTCGTAAAATGAAGGACTACACTGATGAAGTGTGCGGTCTAGGAAGAAGGATGGGAAATAACCAGAAATTTTCGCACTAGGATGTGGAGGACGACTATGAAGGACTAAATGTGATGATCCTGCTGGGGTTTATTTTATGTTTTGCTTTAAAAGCACAAAAAAAAAAACTGTTCTGAAACACTAAAACCTAGAACTGGAGAAAAATGAGGAGCAACATGGAGAGAAGCTTATAAGAAAATGTGGATGTATCCTCAGGGCGTCAGACATGTTTACTGCCTTGAGGTTAAACTTGGGAATTGGGAGAGCAGCCGTTACCTTCTTTTTTCGTAGGTGCTCTGCCCTCCCGAGCCATAAAAAGGCCTTGAATCACCCATAAGTGCCTAATTGACTACCAACATCTGCTTCCGATTCTCCATTTCGCTGAAATCCCATCCTTCTGTTGCACTTTCTTTATCTCAAGTGTTTTGTATATTATTTTTTTTTTCTCTTTCTTAAACTTTTGTTTATCTTCACTTTTTTTTTTATTTGCACAACATTGAAATATATATTATATATATATATATATATATATATATATATATATATATATATATAATGGTTTGTTTTTTTTCGCCTGCCTGTATCCGACAGGGTATGATGGTAGTGAAAAAAAAAGTTTTGACGTATGGAATCTGGGAAGTTTGGCTGTTTCTTAAGCTTTAATTCTTCGTACATCGATAAAAGCTGATTGAAGTGGTGCTACCTATAGTTAGTTCGTTACCGCGCTGCCTTAATTTGCAATTACTACTTGAACTATCAACTTCGAGGGAATGAGAGTTAAGCTGTACATAGACCTTTAATAAATGTTGACCAAAAATGGCGATTAGAACAGTTAGTCAACTCCTCCCCACCATTCGTTCTATGAAGGGCACGTCTGGCGTCACTTTTCTAATCATTACGAATTAATCCAAATGGGACACCTATGTATTTCATCCCCCAACGTTAAATATATATACATATTTAAAGAATCCTTAGATTAATATACATTGTTAATCGATAGAACAGTGTTTATATTGCCATAGACAATTATTGAAGATCTCCTGCCCGCATCCTCCACCAACTGTAAAAAGGCCTTATTTTCATCCTCGCCTCTTTCTTTCTTTTTTCTTTTTTTTTTTTTTTATTAAACCAGGTAGAAATTAGCCAATCTTTTAATGCAGTATTGAAATCAAAACTCCCTACCTGAACCTGTGAAGAGATTTTAATTTAGCTTTTTTTTTCAGCTTCATTTTATTTTTATTGTGAAGGATGTAAATAATTTTTTTTTTTGTACAGTTGTTTTGCACATATTGACTGTAAATATCCGAACGTCATTGTATGAGGGGTGAAAAAAAAAGTTTAATATATAATTTATTTATTTTTTAAAATGTCTTTTGTGTTATTATTCTGAAGTTCTAATGTAAGAACGTTGCGATCGTGGAAGAATTACGTAGGATAAAAGCAATCTCTTCCTACCGATTTCGCTCAGATGTAAAGGAAAACTGTCCGAAATAAAAAAAAAAAGGGTACAACAAAGTTACAAGCAAAGTAAATTTTCATAGTTACATAGAAAGTAAAGAAGGACTGTAGATTTGGAAAATTCTTTTAATCCAAAGCGACCAATTAGAGCTTTGCATGGTGAGCAATAATCTGATTGGTGGCTGATCTCTGTTCATATACGCCTATAAAAATCATGGATTTATTTTTCGACAGAGTTAATTAAAGGAACACTCCTGGCAAAACCATTGAGGCCTACGGCAAGGCCCGAGGGGGCGGAGCTAGCAGGGATTTAAAGCACACCAATGAGAGAGTGTGTGTCATGCTCCGCCCACTGTGTAATCCAGTGTTCTCGTATTTCCTTAAAGACAACATCTGCTGTCATACCTCTTCCTTGAAACCTGATATATGCAATCATATATTATATTATGGTTATAATTTTACAAAACGGTCTCTGTCACAAATTAGTCTTATATTAAAGAAAAAAAAAGTTATTATAAAAACAAGTTCTAATAAAAAAATCTTTCTAAATATTCTCTTGTGTAAGTTCAAATTCCATTCCTTGTACAACACAATCACAATATTTTCTTGTTAATATCAGAGGAGGGGAATTTCACTTTTTATGGAGAATGACATACCGGCTCTGGCATGCCAAGGTGAGGAGGCTTATTCCTTATCTTGGCATGCCAGAGCCGGTATGTCACTCTCCACAAGGAGAATTGTTATCCCTTAGACACCCTCAGTCCAGAGCTTCTCACCGAGCCAAATCAGTTCTCATACTTTGCACTGATGAGGGGGCAATACCCCAAAACGCTGTGTGTCAAATTTCAAGAGTCAACAGTGGACTTGTAGGATCGAATAGAATAGTCAAGTTAATGTTCTCTACCTTGATTGTAAAAAATTGTTATCTGTCTTTATGGCATCCAGATTTGTAGATGCATCCAAACTCGGAGCAGGGTGTGAGAGAGCAACAGCTTGAAGTTTTTATTCACATGTGAGGCTGCAGCTTTTGGGGGTGTGTTTTGCACTCCGAAACTGGCGGCTTCTTTCTGACATTTATGGCATAGATGGGTGCTACATCTTAAATGTTCTGGTTGGGGCTACCCCTTTAAGTAATTGATCAGCTGTTGTGACAGGCTGTGTTTTTCCTTCAGGGAGTATCCAACCGCTCGGTAGCCAGAAGGGAAGTAAAATATTTGCACTTGCTATTACATTTAGGCAAAGTGTGTTATTAAAGAGGTTGTTTAGTTTAGAAAACCTTTTGAAGCGTGATTTCAGCAGCAGGTGGAAGGAAAGGAGACACACTAGTTCATAACTAGTGGGTAGGCGGAGCCCAGATGGGATAGACACCTCAGATTAAAAAGAGTGTTGACCGGCCCCTCCAGCTCGGGCTCCTCCTACTCAGCTCTTCAGTTTACAATTTGAGGTCCAGAGGATGGTCGCTGCTGGAAGCAGCTCCTCAGAAGATTTTATTATTTTTTATCGGACAAGAGACTTGGATCACCAGAAGTGGTCTAGAGGTCTCAGGGTCTCAGCGCTGCTGGACCCCCACCTCTCCCTTGGCGGATCTGTATTACCCTGATGGTGGTCCCTGCAGAACCCTGCCGGCCCTGGGGGATGAGGATGGCTTCCCTGGCGGGGACGCAAACCGCGCACAGGGTCACTGCGTTCCCCGCCCTGGGGGGAAGCATGGGCATAGCGCCAGAAACCCCTGGGGGTCCCTGTGGCGCTTCGGCTGGTGAGTACCTCACATTTTTATTAATGTGTGTGTGAGTGTTTAAGCGACTGCTACGGCAGCCGCTGTACATTACATGTCGGTGACTGTGTTTTTTGTCCGCAGGTGGATGCCTGCAGGACATAGGAGAGGAGTGCGCGCCTTTTTATTTGAATTTTCGCGCCGCTCTGAGCGCGCGCTTTACTGCTGTCTCCATTTCCGGCTTCCCTCATGGAGCACACGGAGGCACAGCGCGGCGGCCATTAAAGAAGCAGGCTGAAAGCTTCTTCTGACTCTTCTCCCTCCTCCCCTCCCGGCAAGATGTTACACTGTCACCAGCTGGGTGAGTGCTTCTAGCTCGCAGGCAGAAGCTTAACCCCTTCACCCCCACAGCGCGGGCGCCTTCTGGGGCACTAATGAGTGACAGACTGCGCTGTCCTGCGGCTGTTATCGCATAAGGGGCTCGCACACTCTTTTCAATAATAATAAAGAGGTTGTGGGGAGTCTGCGATTTTAATACTGCCACTATACGTTCCCACTAACGATCCTGATAACGACGCATACTAATGCGATCGTTTGTGTGATCATTTTTCAGCTGCAGAATGGAAGGGAGGGAGACACAGGAATTCATTACTGATGGGGTAGGCGGAGCCGCAGATCAGGATGTCACCTCAGATCAAAAGCGTGCTGACTGGCTGGCCCCTCCAGCTCGGGCTCCTCCTACTCAGCTCCAGTCTAAGATTTGAGGTCCCAGAGGATGGTCGCTGCTAATGCAGCTCCTCAGAAGATTTTATTATTTTATATTCGGACAGGAGACTTGGATCACTAGTTGGTCTAGAGGTCTCAGGGGTACCAGCGCTGCTGTACCCCAACCTCTCTCTTGGCGGATCTGTATTTACTCAAAGTCCCTGCAGAATCCTTGCCGGCCCTGGGGGATGAGGAGAGCTTCCCTGGCGGGACACAAACCACACGTGCGGTCACTGCGTTCCTCGCCCTGGGGGGAAGCATGGGCACAGCGCCAGAAACCCCTGAGGGTCCCTGTGGCGCTTTGGCTGGTGAGTACTCCACACAAATTTTTTATTATTATTATGTGTGAGTGCTTTAGCGTCTGAGTGAGCAGCGCTATTACTTGTATGTCAGTATGCTTCAGCGCTGCTGTGACAGCGCTACTACATGTATGTCAGTATGCTTCAGCGCTGCTGTGACAGCGCTACTACATGTAATGTCAGTATGCTTCAGCGCTGCTGTGACAGCGCTACTACATGTAATGTCAGTATGCTTCAGCGCTGCGGTGACAGCGCTACTACATGTAATGTCAGTATGCTTCAGCGCTGCTGTGACAGCGCTGTTACAAGTAGATGTGGTGATTTTTTGTCCGCAGGCAGATACCTGCAGGACAGAGAGGGAGCAGGAGCGGGGAGAGTTCGCGTCATTATTTGAGCTAGCAGGGGGCGTGGCCTAACTATTCCCGGTCTTCTGAGCAGGAAGACGCGCGCTCTGGCGTTTCTCCTGCGACTCCCCCACTGTGGCGGCCATTACACAGGCTCCTGGGCTCCTCAGACCGCTCCTCTCCTCATAAGACACCACGGCCAGCTGGGTGAGTGCTGATTCCTCACCCCGCAGCGCAGTGATCGCTATCCTGCAGCTGCAGTCTCATTAGAGACATAAAATTGGCTGGGGCTCACACTTCATATATATATTGTGGTGAGTTTGCAATATTAACCCCTCTGAGGGTTATTTCTACCAGCTAAATTTTTTGACTGAATACCGCTGGGGTAACCCTGCCTGGTGAAGCGTTAACCCTTCAGCGTTTAAAAAAAAAAAAAAAAAAAAACGCATAGTTTTTGCTGGTATTACCGCTTTGACCTGCTCATACAGGTGAGACATGTCTGAACAGAGTTCAGATGCCGCGGACCACGTCCCAGTGCCATTACGGCAATCAGATACGCAGACCTCCACAGCGTCTAGCGCTGCGGTCGACAGCGGTGAAAAATTGGACGATATCGCTCGATCGATCAACAACTTGTCTGACCTTTTAGGTCAATATGTGTCTGCTAATTCCTCTCAGAGGAAGCGACGCAGGCCATTACCGGCCTCTACACGGAGCGAGTCAGATGTATCTGATATTGGGCAGAGTTCCCCTTTAAATTCGGATGGAGAAATATCCGATTCAGATGCGGACGAGCCGCAGGGGCGTTCCTCTATGGCGAAGCGTACGGAGGCATTAATTGAAGCCATGAGAGATATATTACAGTTACCGGAGGAGGTAACTAGTCGTCCTGGTAAATCAGCACGCATGTTCCAGGAGTCCCGTGCTTTGCGTACAACATTGCCAGCTCTGGATGAGCTTAATAGTGTAATAGAGGAGGAACGTCTGTGTCCAGATAAGCGTTTTCATGGAACGCATTTCTTTGATACACTTTATCCTTGCTCTGCGGAGTTAAAGGCTAATTGGACTTCTGCTCCTGAAGTGGATGTGTCTTTATCTCAGCTTAGTAAATCCTCACTACTCCCTATTAAGGGGAAAGCGAGTTTACAGGAGCCTTTGGATAGAAAAACGGAATTGGCGGCAAAAGCAAGCTATGAGGCTGTGGGTCATGGATTCCGAGCGGTGCTAGGATCCATGTGTGCTGCTAGAGCTTCTCTAGGCTGGTTGGCACGTCTGAAGACGGAGTTGCAAAATGAATCTCCGTTATCTGAGATACGGGAAACTTGTGAATGGTTAGAAACGGCAGCCTGTTATATCTTTGATGCCGGTCTGGATACGGCATCTCTGCTGGCCAAAGCGCAAGCTTCAGCGGTCACAGTCAGAAGAGCTTTATGGCTCAGACAGTGGGCCGGGGACGCAGTTTCCAAACAAGGGTTGTTGGCCTTACCTTACAAGGGTGGCCATCTTTTTGGATCCGACCTCACAGAGCTGATTTCCAAGGCTAAGGCGAAGGAATCAGCATTACCACAGCGTAGGGCCATGGCCTCGGTGTCCAGTAAGCCTGGTGTCTATAGTGGTCGGCGGTCCTTTCGGGGCCGAGGACGATCTAGTCACTCCTCGTGGGGATCGGGTCGTCCTTCCTTCTCAGGAAAGAAATCCTCTCAGAAAACTCGTACTCCCTGGAAGCAGAGTTTCCGCCAGGACAAGCGGGAACTTGACAAGAAGCCCGCAAAGTCGGATTGACGCCAGGGGTCCACTCGAGGATTCTCGAGTGGGGGGTCGCCTG
This sequence comes from Oophaga sylvatica, assembly GCA_033576555.1. NCBI lineage: Eukaryota > Metazoa > Chordata > Amphibia > Anura > Dendrobatidae > Oophaga > Oophaga sylvatica. The sequence goes on along the minus strand of JARQOD010000004.1, from coordinate 542,933,652 downwards.
CTTCTTTTCAAGGCGACTTGGATGGCTCGCGTTCCAGATTCCTGGGTAACGGGGATAGTGTCGGCAGGCTATTTCATAGAGTTTGCTTCTCGACCCCCAAATGTTTTTTGTCAATCTCGCGTTCCGTCGGAACCCGAGTTTGTTGTCGCTCTACAGCGAGAGGTCGAATCTCTGCTACAAAAGGGTGTAGTGATACCGGTTCCGTCAGAGGACCGAGGGAAAGGTTTTTATTCCAACCTTTTTGTAGTTCCCAAAAAGGAGAACAAATTTCGCCCGATTCTGGATCTCAAGCGATTAAACCGGCATGTCCATGCCCGGAAATTTCGCATGGAGTCGCTTCGCTCCGTTGTGGCAGCTCTGTCACAGAACGATTTTCTGGTGTCAATCGACATTCGCGACGCCTATTTGCATATTCCCATCGGAAAGGCTCATCAGCGCTTTCTTCGATTTGCCATAGGTCAGAATCATTACCAGTTCGTGGCTCTGCCGTTCGGCTTAGCCTCAGCGCCAAGGGTCTTTACAAAAATTCTGGCGCCCCTCATGGCAATCCTTCGAAGACAGGGGATTACGATTCTCCCTTATCTGGACGATCTTTTGATCGTGGCTTCCTCGGAGGAGGAGGCGTTGACGGCTCGGGATTTGTCTCTTCAGTTTCTGAAGGACTTCGGTTGGCTAGTCAATTGGGAGAAGTCGTCCCTGGAACCATCGAGGACAATCCTCTTTTTGGGAATGCATCTCGACACGTTTCGGTCGGTAGTTTCCCTACCACCAGACAAACAGTCATGTCTTCTTCGACATGTACAGATTATGAAATCCTCAACGGCAATGTCCCTACGGAAGTGTATGCGTCTTCTGGGACTGATGGTGGCGTCCATGGAGGCAATTCCTTTTGCCCAGTTCCATTCCAGGACTCTCCAAAGGTTCATCTTGAGTCGATGGAACCGGTCGCAATCGCTGGATTGCAGTGTCACTATTTCTCGCGCGGTGCGGGATTCTCTAGAATGGTGGTTACGTCCAGGGGCATTCTCCCTGGGGAAGTCTTTCCTCCCTCCGAAGTGATCAGTCATAACCACCGATGCCAGCCTGACGGGCTGGGGGGGGTGTTTGGAACAATCTCTGGATTCAGGGGGTATGGTCATCGGAAGAGTCTGTTCTTCCGATCAACATCCTGGAATTGAGGGCGATTTTCCTTTGCCTCCAACATTGGATGGTCCCTTTGAGCGGTCTGCCAGTCCGAGTGCAGACAGACAATGCGACGGCTGTCGCGTATATCAATCACCAAGGTGGGACAAGGAGTTCCAGACTCATGGTAGAGGTGTCCCGAATTCTGATTTGGGCAGAGGCCAGTGTACCAGCCATTTCGGCGATTCATATTCCAGGGGTTCAGAATATTACAGCGGACTTTCTCAGTCGCAGAAGGATGGATCCCGGGGAATGGAGCCTCCACCCGGAAGTTTTTGCACTACTGTGCTCTCGCTGGGGAACCCCCCAAGTGGATTTGATGGCATCCAGGTCCAATGCCAAGTTACCGACGTTCATGTCCAGGTACAAGGACCCGAAGGCTGTGGCGGTGGATGCTCTAGTGGCTCAGTGGGATCAGTTCAAGCTGATCTATGTATTCCCGCCGATATCCTTACTTCCTCTAGTACTGCGTCGGATCAGACTAGAGAGAATTCCAGCTATTTTGATAGCTCCAGACTGGCCAAGAAGGGTGTGGTTCTCGACAATAATGTCGCTGTTGGCGGCACCTCCTTTTCCACTCCCTCTTCAACCGGACTTGTTGACTCAGGGGCCCGTTTGTCATCCGGACTTGATGTCCCTGCGTTTGACGGCGTGGCTCTTGAGACCGAAATCTTGACCCGTAGAGGTTTCTCAGCCGAGGTCATTGCTACCCTTCGTGCTGCAAGAAGTCCGGCTACTACTAGGATTTACCACAAAATTTGGGAAACCTTCTTTTCGTGGTGTTTGGGGTCCTCTCGGAACCCGAGAAAATTTTCCATTCCCAACCTGTTGGCTTTTCTGCAGCATGGGCTAGACAAGGGTTTGGCAGTCAGCACCCTGAAAGGTCAGATTTCTGCTCTGTCCTTATTGTTCCGGAGAACCATTGCTTCGAATAGAGACGTGCTCTCCTTTTTCCGAGGTATATCTCGTAAGTTTCCGCCGCGGAAGGCACCCGTGTCTCCTTGGCGACTCAACCTTGTTTTGGAGGCTCTTCAGCATAAACCTTTTGAGCCTATGGTTTCTGCTAGCCTTTCTTTACTTTCTTGGAAGGTGGCTTTCCTTGTTGCAGTCACTTCCTTGAGGAGAGTTTCTGAGTTGGCAGCTCTTTCTTGTTCGCCTCCTTTTCTGGAGTTTTTTCCGGATCGTGTAGTGCTTCGCACTCGGGGTGATTTTTTGCCTAAAGTGGTGTCACAATTTCATGTCAACCAGGATATTGTGTTGTCTTCATTCTGCCCGGATCCGAAGAATGTGAAAGAGCGAGCTTTACACACATTGGATTTAGTGCGGGCCTTGAAGTTTTATCTATCTATTACTCAAGGTTTTCGTAAGACGGACTCCCTATTTGTGGTTCCAGTCGGTCGTCGGCGTGGTCAACGAGCTTCCAAGGATTCTATAGCTCGTTGGATCCAGTCAGCTATATTGGAAGCTTACCGTCTTCAGGGTGAATCTTGCCCGATTAAGATTCAAGCCCATTCCACGAGGGCTGTGGCTTCATCGTGGGCTTTTCACCAAGGTGCTTCGGCAGTGCAGCTCTGCCGGGCGGCAACTTGGCGCTCTGTCCACACGTTTACGAAGTTTTATAAAGTGGACGTCAGTGCTTCCGCTGATGCAGCCCTCGGACGTAGGGTCCTGCAGGCAGCTGTAGTTTAAAGTTCTGGATGAACTTGTGTTTAGCGCTGGTTGCGCTTTGTTGTTAAGGTTGTTGGGTTTCTGCCTCTTGTTGGTTTTTTCCCACCCTTATTTTTGAACTGCTTTGGGACGTCCCATTAGTAATGAATTCCTGTGTCTCCCTCCCTTCCATTCTGCAGCTGAAACACGGATTTTGGTAAGAACTTACCGGTAAAATCCTTTTCAGCGAAGGAAGGGAGGGAGACACAGCACCCTCCCAAGGCAGAAGTGTGTTGATGTTTACAGATGCAGCGCGACCCTTATCTGATAGCGATTATCTGGGCTGAGGTCAGCGCGCTAAGGCTCTGTTCCAGCATCGCCAGCTCATCGCAGTAGTCAGGTTCCGTGAGTAGTACCTGGAACTCTGTGGTTTTTGGCTTTCTTTGCATGCATAACCTGTATCCTTGTGTTTTTTCTCTGAAGTTTCTTCAGAAGGGGTTATGTTGCTCCGCTGGTGATCTTGGCTCTTTTCCTAAAAGCTTTGGTACGACTGGAGCTGAGTAGGAGGAGCCCGAGCTGGAGGGGCCAGCCAGTCAGCACTCTTTTGATCTGAGGTGACATCCTGATCTGGGGCTCCGCCTACCCATCAGTAATGAATTCCTGTGTCTCCCTCCCTTCCTTCGCTGAAAAGGATTTTACCGGTAAGTTCTTACCAAAATCCGTGTTTTAATGTCACTAGTAGCTGCCAATCTGGGCGATCTCATTAACATCGCATAAGCGGTTAGCGATCTCCTTAACAACTTTGGCGGTCATTGCGATATACAAAACAGCGCAATTTTTAGCGATCTTGTGGAACGTTTTTCTGTTAGTGTGGCATAAAAAGCTGTCCTGCAGCTGCTGCCTTATAAGAGGCACTTGGGGCTCGCACAACTTTTTCATTATCAAGGTTGTGGGGAGTCTGCTACTTTAACCCCTTCTTAGGCGGTTAACTCTTAATGCTGGGGTAGCTCTCTCTTTAAGAGCTTTAACCCTTCAGCGATTGTTTTTCTTTAAGAAACACACTGTTCTAGTTACTGACAGGTTTAACCTGCCATATACTGTGCAAGGACATGTCAGATGCGGACTATCTGACACGCAGACCCCGACAGCGTCATGCGCAGCGGTCGGAGGTTCCAGTGGTGTCAAAATGGAGGTCCTCGCTAGTTTCTATTGATGGCCTGTCTGACCTTCTAGGTTATGGAGTGTCAGCTAGATCCTCTCAAGGAAGCGACACAAATCGGTGCCTTCCTTCTCGCATAGCGAAGATGTCCGTTTCGGACAAGGAGGATCGGCAGGGACATTCTGCCTCTCTCATGGACCGTACTATTGGAGCCATGAGGGCGTTACAGTTACCAGAGAGAGGTAACTAGACGTCCTGGTAAGTCGGCCCGGATGTTTCAGGAGTCGCATAGGTCGCGACGGCTTTACAAACTGTATCCGTTTTCTACGGAGTTGATTGTTAATTGGATCTCCTGAAGTGAATGTCCCTTTATCCCAGCTTAGCAAATCTTCCTGGTAAAGGAAGGCGAGTCTGCAGGACCTGCTGGACAGAAAAATGGAGATGGCAACAATATCCATCTGCGAGGCCGCGGGTCATGGATTCAGTATTAAGGATCTATGTGTACTTGTAAAGTTTCCCTGAGCCGTTTTGACCGTCTACAGACGGCGTGACAAGATGGATCCCCTCTATCGAGATAGATGGGCTTTTCAAGTTGAAGGATTCTGCGTCACTGCTATCCAGGGCGCAATCCTCGGCAGTCACAGTCAGAAGAGCACTGTGGTTTAGACAGTGGAACGCGGTTTCCAAGCAGGGTTTGCTATCTTTAGCTTACAAGGTGGTCAGCTATTTGAATCTGACCTCACAGAGCTGATTTCTGAGGCAAAAGAAACAGCTTTACCGAAGCGCAGAGCTGTGACTTCTGCGTCTGGCAGGACTAGTGCCGGTAGTTGTCGGCAGTCCTTTCGGTCCAGGGGATGATCCGGTCAACCCTCTGGGGGTTTGGGTCGTTCCTCTCTTTTTTAAAAAAAAAAAAAAAAAAAAAAAAAAGGGGGAATTCTCAGAAATTCCGCATACCCTGGAAACAGAACTTCCATTAAGACAGAAGCTGGCAAAAAACCCGCTAAAGCGGTCTGACATCTGGGTCTCACTCGAGCGCTCTCGAGTGGAGGGTCGTTTATTCCAATTCAAACCGACTTGGGTTTCCCGTGTGTCGGACGCCTGGGTAACACAGGTTGTGTTGGCAGGCTACTTCATAGAGTTTCTTTCTCGACCCCCGGACAGTTTTTTTTTGCCAATCTCGCATTCCGTCAGAGTCGAGCTATTTGCCGCTCTGCTACGAGAGGTCGATTCCCTTCTGCAGAAGGGTGTGGTGATACCGGTTCCGCAGAGGACCAGGGAAGAGGATTCTTATTCCAACCTCTTTGTGGTCCCCAAAAAGGAGGACAAATTTCGCCCTATTTTGGATTTCAAAGATTGAATCGGCATGTTTACATCCCGAAAATTCCGCATGGAGTCGCTTCGCTCCGTTGTGGCAGCCCTGTCGCAGAACGTCTTTTTGGTCAATCGACATTCGCGACGCTTATTTGCATGTTCCCGTCGGAAGGACTCACCGGCGTTTCCTTCGTTTTGCCATAGGTCAGGACCATTACCAGTTTGTGGCTCTGCCATTCGGCTTGGCCTCGGCGCCCAGAGCTTTTACAAAAATTCTAGCGCCCCTCATGGCAATTCTTCGAAGACAGGGGGTTACGATTTCCCTACCTGGACGACCTTCTGATTGTGGCGTCCTCAAAGGAGGAGGCGGGGACGGCTCGCAATCTATCCCTTCAGCTCCTGGAGGATTTCGGGTGGCTGGTCAATTGGGAGAAGTCGTCTCTGGAACCATCGCAGTCAATCCTGTTTTTGGGGATGCATTTCGACACGGTACGGACGGTGGTGTCCCTTCCTCCAGACAAGCGGGCATGTCTCTTTCGACATGTACAGATTATGAGGTCTGCGACAGCAATGTTCCTTCGGAAGTGTATGCGCCTTCTGGGTTTGACGTCCATGGAGGCACTTCCGTTTGACCAATTCATCCCAGGGCCCTCCAAAGGCTCATTCTGAGTCGTTGGGATCGATCGTAAGCTTCTCTGGATTGCAGCGTCATCATCTCTCACAGGGTGCGAGAATCCCTAGGATGGTGGTTATGTCCAGGAGCGTTATCCCTGGGGAAATCTTTCCTCCCTCCGAGGTGGTCGGTCATAACCACCAATGCCAGCCTGACGGGCTGGGGGGGGGTGTCTGGAACGATCTTTGGATCCAGGGAGTATGGTCATCGGAAGAGTCTGTTCTACCGATCAACATCCTGGAATTAAGGGCAATTTTTTCTTTTGCCTCCAACACTGGACGCTCCCTTTGAGCGGTCTGCCAGTCCGAGTGCAGACAGACAACGCGACGGCGGTCGCGTATATCAACCACCAAGGCGGGACAAGGAGCTCCAGGCTCATGATGGAGGTGTCTCGGATTCTGCTATGGGCCGAGACCAGGGTTCCAGCCATCTCTGCGATTCACATTCCAGGAGTCCAGAATACCACGGCGGACTTCCTCAGTCGCGAGAAGATGGATCCTGGAGAATGGAGTCTTCATCCGGAAATTTTTGCACTGCTGTGCTCCCGTTGGGGAACTCCCCAAGTGGATTTGATGGCATCCAGGTTCAATGCCAAACTACCGACCTTCATGTCCAGGTACAAGGACCCGAAAGGCTGTGGCGGTGGTTGCTCTGGTGGCTCCGTGGGACCATTTCGAGCTAGTCTATGTGTTTCCGCCGATATCTTTACTTCCTCTGGTGCTGCGTCGGATCAGCCTGGAGAGAATTCCGGCTATCCCAAGGGCCCGTTCGTCACCCGGACCTGAAGTCTTTGCGTTTGACGGCGTGGCTCTTGAGACCGAAATATTGACCCGTAGAGGTTTTTCAGTCGAAGTCATTGCCACTCTGCGAGCTGCCAGAGGTCCGGCTACTACTCAGATTTATCACAAGACTTGGGAAGCCTTCTTTTCGTGGTGTTCGGGTTTTTCAAGGAACCCGAGGATTTTTTCCATTCCCAATTTGTTGGCCTTTCTGCAGGACAAGGGTTTGGCAGTTAGCACTCTGAGGGGTCAGGTTTCTGCTCTATTCTTGCTGTTTCGGAAGGATATCGCTCGCGTAGGGACGTGCGTTCCTTTTTTTCGCGGAGTAACCCGTCAGTTTCCGCCGCGGAAGACGTCTGTGTTCCCTTGGCGGCTTAACCTTGTCTTGGAGGCTCTTCAGCATGTGCCTTTTGAGCCTATGGGCTCTGCTAGTTTTTTCCTTACTTTCTTGAAAGGTTGCCTTCCTAGTGGCGGTCACCTCTTTGAGAAGGGTTTCCGAGTTGGCGGTTCTTTCCTGCTTGCCTCCCTTCCTGGATTTTTACCCGGATCGAGTAGTGCTTCGCACACGGGGCGACTTTCTACCTAAGGTGGTGTCGCAATTTCATGTTAACCAGGATATTGTGTTGCCCTCGCTTTGCCCGGGCCCACGGAATGCAAAGGGACGGGCCTTGCACACATTGGATTTAGTGCGGGCCTTGAAGTTCTATTTGTCTGTTACTCAAAGTTTTCGGTAGTCAGACTCTCTGTTTGTGATTCCAGCAGGTCGTCAGCGTGGTCAACAAGCTTCCAAGGACTCTTATAGCTCGTTGGATTCGGTCGGCCATTTTGGAGGCTTACCAACTTAAAAGCGAACCTTGCCCAATTAAGATTCGAGCTCTCTCCACGAGGGCAGAGGCTTCATCGTGGGCCTTTTATCAAGGAGCCTCGGCAGCTCAGCTCTGCCGAGCGGTGACCTGGCGTTTTCGTTCACACGTTTATAAAGTTTTTATAAGGTGGACTTCAGTGATTTCACTGATGCGGCCTTAGGACGTAGGGTCCTACAGGCGGCTGTAGTTTCAAGTTCTAGTTAACTTGTATTTGGCGCCTATTGCGCATTTATCAAGGTTGTTGGGATTCTGCCTCGTTTTGGTTTTTTCCCACCCTTAATTTTGGACTGCTTTGGGACGTCCCACTAGTTATGAACTAGTGTGTCTCCTTTCCTTCCACCTGCTGCTGAAAGACGGATTTTGGTAAGAACTTACCTATAAAATCCTTTTCAGCGAAGGAAGGAAAGGAGACACAGCTCCCTCCCATGGCAGAAGCGTGTTGTTGTATTTGCAGATGCGGCGTGACCCTTCTCTGATAGCGATTATCTGGGCTGAGGTCGACGCGCTACGGCTCTGTTCCAGCATTGCCAGCTCATCGCAGTGGTCAGGTCCAGTGAGTAGTACCTGGAATTGTGTGTTTTTTTACAAAATGCATGCATAACCTGTACTCTTATGTTTTTTCTCTGAAGTCCTTCAGAAGGGGTTATGTTGCTCCGCTGGTGATATTGCTCTTCCGTAAGCTTGGGTACGACTGGAGAAAGCTGGAGTAGGAGGAGCCCGTGCTGGAGGGGCCGGTCAACACCCTTTTTAATCTGAGGTGTCAATCCTATCTGGGCTCCGCCTACCCACTAGTTATGAACTAGTGTGTCTTCTTTCCTTCCTTCGCTGAAAAGGATTTTACAGGTAAGTTCTTACCAAAATCCGTCTTTTAAAGGGGTCGTCCACTACTAGGACAACCCTTTCTCAATCTCAATGTTCGGCCCTGATAAAATAATAAAGCTTATACTCACCTCCCAAGCCGGCGCCGTTCCAGCACTCGCGGTCCTGGGACTCTCGTCTGGTTGCATGACACGTGGTGCCTTCATACGAATTGTCAGAGATCAACTGCAGCCCTAGCTTCCTCTTCATGTCCAATTCAACATAAGGCAGGAACTGTGACGCCAGAGCTGATTGGGCGCCAGGCACCACATGTCATGGAGCCACATGAGAGCCCCCGAACCGTGAGTGGTGACACCGCTGGAACGGCGCCGGCACAGGAGGTGAGAATAAGCTTTTTAATTTTATAGGGGCAAAACATTTAGGTCGAGAAGGGTTTGTCCCAGCAGTGGACAACCCTTTTAATGGCCCGATTCATCATTTAGGGCTTTTTATTTTTCCCTTCTTCCTTTTTTTTTGTCTTTGTCACAGAGGAGGAAGAAAAAGACCGGGTTTTCCAATGTATCCGCGCTGACCACACATGGACAGAAATATTCTTGAAACCTTTATTGTGCCTACGCGTTTCGTTTTGTCTTATGATATGTGTTGATGTTTTTGCACCAAATTTATTCAATATGGCATACATGGGTACGCAAAATCAAAAATGCTTTTCATTTCTGTCTTTCACCCTTTTTTGCACCTTTTTAGAGCAAAAGATTTCGCTATGATGTTTATAATGTGACTTTTTAAAAAGTCACAATTGATGAATCGGACGAAAAAAAATGGATACCCTAAACCCTGACAAAAATGGCAAACAAAAATAAACAGGCAAATACATATAAAAGAGACTTTAACAGAAAGGCGCAAATAAAAGAAGAATAAAGCGCAAAACCACCAATAGGTTATAATATTAGTATGCCCATGCGTGAAGACTTGACAGACATGTGGGAGTGAGGCTAAGTGCACACGTTCAGGAATGTTTGCAGAATATTCCTGAGCAAAACCGGACTTTTTTCGCGGCAAAAACGCGCGTTTTTGGTGCGTTTTTGTGCGGATTTGACGCATTTTTACCGCGATTTTTCCCTGAACTTTCTATGTCAATAATATAGCTGGAAAAAACGCTAGAATTCCGCAAAATTAATGGACATGTTGCTAGATTTTCCGCGATGTGTTTTTTTCGTGGAAAAAACGCACCATGTGCACAAAAATTGCGGAATTCATTCTAAATAATAGGATGCTTAATTTATGCGTTTTTGACGCGTTTTTTTCCCGCGAAAAAACGCAAATAATCCTGAATGTGTGCACTTAGACTGAAGGTGGGCCTCCATGGTTGCTGAACCCCAAAGCAACGCCTGCGCCCACTACCCTAGTGGTGCCTTTTAGCCAAATAAAGTTTCGTTACTACCCATTGGTTCCTACTAGGGAATATGATATGATAAATACAACATCTTCCCATTTTTTTCCACAAACCCTCTCAATGCCCTCAAAATAGATGCGGTCACAATGCCGCCATGACTCAAGAATGGCTGAAGTGAAGAGGCTGTAAAAGCTGCCCCGGTCGATTTGGACTCTACAGAATTGTCAGATTTGGTAAAATGTTTGAGAGCATTACCAGTGTTGGACTGGAGTTCCAAAGGCCCTCCAGTAGCCAACCTTAGGGCCCCACTTTTCATCTACATGCAAATGTGACATTCTCAATCATAAAATTATAAAACGATGAACTGGGTAGAATATCATTCTGTACGTAGTGATTCAAGAGTATTATGCCAAATACTGCTCATATAACAAAGTGGTGGCTCACTCTTGCACAGGGGCCCACCGGAGGATTCTCCTCTTTTCCTGTTTGCCAGTCCAAGCCTGAGCATGACCCTTAGATATGGCCAGAAGTATGTGGACGCCTGACTGTTGCATTCTTTATGAGCTTGTCGGACATAGGTGTTAAAAACGAGTTGGGCCTTCCATGACTTTTTCCAACTTTTCAGGAAACATTTTGGAGCTTCTTTGTCTGAATTTTTCTCCGTTCAGACAAAAGATAGTTTAGTGAGGTCAGGCCTAAAGCTAGATCCAATTCATCACAAAGTTTTTGGATAGGGTTGAGATCAGGGTTCTGTCCACCCCATTTCTCATCAGACTGTTCACCTCCATCTCTTTATGGTTCTTGCTTGGGACACCGTCATATTGGAAAAAGACAGGACCTTATCTAACTGTTACCAAAAACCTGGAAGTGACAATTGTGTAAAATGTCTGTGTATGCTTCAAGACTAACATCACCTGAAAAACCATAAAAAGCAGCCCCAAACCATCGCCTCCTCCTTCACCACATTTTTAATTAGACATTATATATTCTGTTTGGTAATGTTCTCCAGGCATCCACTGAACTAAGATCTCTCCTTCAGACTGCCAGATATTGAAATAAGATTATCACCCCAGAGAACATCTTTGCGGTGTTCCATAGTCCATAGACGACGTGCTTTACACCACTAGAGCTGACACTTGGCATTGAGCTTGGGGATTTTAAGTTTGTGAGCAGCAACTCCACAATGGAAACTCAATTTCTGAACCTCCTGGTGTGGCATCAGCACAATACTTGTATGTAGTAATCAAGGAAACAGAGGATAGACGATCTAGCAGATCAGAAAGTTCACAAACTGACTTGCAATGATGGTAGCATCTAATGACAGTACCACCCAAAAAGTCACTGAGCACGTCAGCACCATATATACTACTATCAGTAATTATAACAGTAGAGTATATGGCTGTGTGCTGGATTTTATGTGACTGTTTGCAATGGATGTGGCTGAAACACCCAAACTCATTAATTCGGAAGAGGTAGTACTTACTTTTGGCCATATACTGTATTCAAAGTTCCTGTTAGACCAGTGTTGCCTTCAAACATATCTGCTGGGAAGTTTTAAATACCTGGGCAAGGAAATACTTCTAGGCTGTTTAGTATAAGCATCGGGGTAAAGGAGGTCAGAAACGTAGCTACATAGGGTGCAGAAGTGTAAGGGGATTGAATAATGTTACTATTTCCGGTACTTTATGTGTTAGTATAATGAGTATTCATTATTAGAAAATGGTACTGCTACACTTAAATGTGTATTACCATTGTCCTCCACTGGTATTGCTACACTTAAATGTGTATTGCCATGTTGTAAACTGTATATAACATATTCTTATTCTTGTAGATATGTGTAATATGACATGTTCCTCACCACTGTAAAGTATATCTAATGTAATGTATTTGTGCTTAGACATAGGGTAAGTGTAGTAGTTAGTTTTGGCCACTAGATGGGGCATTAGAGAATATAATATGGTTAGATAGAATATAGGATAGGAAATAGTTAAACATAGGAGGGGCTGCTGTGTGGTAAGTCAGGAACGTTTCCGTATGTAGTCAGTTAGGGATTAGTGCCCGAGCCCTCCAGACGGGCCAAAGGCCCTGGACACATTAGCAGCCACGTAATGTTTATTAAGAAGAAAGTACAGCCATTCAGAGTCCCCTAGGGACAGAAGGACAGTGTACAGCAGCAGAGTTGCAACAGCTAGAGAGTGGAAGTGAGGAAGCGTTCTAGAAAGTACAGGCGCAGACTGTTCGATGTGGCAGATCATTGCATGGGCAGACGCACTCAGATCCGGGGCGAAACGGATTAGGGAGTCCCCAGAAGTAATGAGTCTAGACAAGGAGAACGCTGCAGTACCGCCTAAGGCGCTATTACCCCGAAATGTACTGAAGGACGTGGAAGGAAGCGCATGGAAAGTGCAGGATATGAACTGTGTGGAACCTAATGCTGTTGCTGTATCTGACAAGAATGTGCTGCAAAGTGTGCCTAGTAAAGTTCTTCGTTTTGCATTGGAACTGGACTGTGTCTCAATTATTCCGGAACCGGCTACTGAAGGTCTCCAGCACCACCGAGGAGTCCCTGATGGTGCAGTAAGAGAAGACACAGGTACGCTTAAGGGTGCATACTATTTTCCTGTAAGAGGAGGTCAGGACCCAGATGTAACTGAGGGCTCGGTCATGACTACACCCCTGGCCGAATCTTATAAAAGTACAAGTCAGACGCTGACCCAGGTCTAAGTGTGGACTCAAAGGCCCCTTTGCTACATAAGAGACACAAAAACTATTAATGGATCATAGTAGGTTGAGGGGCCTGTTCCAGATTTTATGTGGGACCTAGAGCTTCAAATAATGGAGTATTCACATATTCGGACCTGGATATGTGGGCTGTCCGTGGGAGTCCTCACCAGAAACTTGACAGCATCATATATGTCTATCAGGCTGTCAAACTTGGGTCAGGAGACCCGTGGACATTTACAGTGGGGCCTAAGGCTCTAGATGAAAAATGAATCATAAGAGAAGATTTCTCATGTCCTGCGGTTTAGTGGTGCAGGATGTCCCAGAGGTCACAGAACGATGTGCCGTTGCCAGCTGGCGCTGGTTCAGATCATCCACGCCTGCTTTATACAGGGAGTCACCGAGCTAACAGGTAGAGGACAGGGGGAAGGATTTAGATCACACCACCGAGGACAGAGGAGGAGAAAAAAAAATAGAAGAGACGCCTACTGCCCTGTATGTGTAGCCGGAAAAGGTGTGCCAGGAACCCGGATAAGTCACCTGCAACATCACCTGAGGCATGTTCTCTGTTTAGTATGAGACTAGTTACAGGGCTATAAATATACTATACATGTAATCATTTATATATACACCGAAAATAATATATAATAATTTTATTTACATTAGTGTTCAAAATAATAGCAATCTGATATGACTTAGTGAGGTCAATCATTCTGTGAAGACACAGGTGAGAGTCAGGTGGCCCTTATTTAAAGGGAGTCTGCCACCCCATTTGTGCCCTATAAGCTGCGGCCACCGCCATCAGGGGCTTATCTACAGCACTCTGGAATGCGACGCCCATCGGACCGGACCGGACGGCGGACCGCCCCTGGGTGAGTATAACTTGTTTTTCTTCTCTTTCAGGTGACATCGTGGGCTTATCTACAGAATTCCATAATGCTGTAGATAAGCCCCTGATGGCGGTGGCCGTATCTCATAGTTGACATGTTGTACATGCATTTCTCCTTGAAAGCCTGAGAAATATGGGTCGTTCTAGACCAGTGGTGGCGAACCTATGGCACGCGTGCCAGGGGGGGCACGCAGAGCCCTCCCGCTGGGCACGCGCGCCATCTCCCCAAAACTAGCGCCGCCACCACTCTCCTCAGCCTGCTTGTAATCTCCTGGACCCTCTTCACTAGAGCCGGCGCAGCGGCCACTCTCTTCTGGCTTCTGCACTCTCCCATCGGGCCGCACGCCATTCCATCAGTCTGCGCATGTGCTGAGGACGGGGTTATCGCGTGTGCTCAGGACAGGGATGGCGCGTGGGCTGAGGACAGTGGCGGTTCTATTGTCGAGATGGCACGCATGCCCACAGATAGGATTGATAGATGAAGAGACAAGATCAGCGTTGGAACGGGCAGAGGTGATTTTTTTTTATGCAAGGCCATTATTCAGTATGGAGCATCATGTGGGCCATTACACTGTATGCAGCATCATGTGGGGCCATTATACTGTATGCAGTATCATGTGGGGCCATTACACTGTATGCAGCATCATGTGGGGCCATTATACTGTATGCATCATCATGTGGGGCCATTATACTATATGCATCATCATGTGGGGCCATTATACTGTATGCAGCATCATGTGGGGCCATTATACTGTATGCAGCATCATATGGGACCATTATACTGTATGCATCATCATGTGGGGCCATTATACTATATGCATCATCATGTGGGGCCATTACACTATATGCATCATCATGTGGGGCCATTATACTATATGCATCATCATGTGGGGCCATTATACTGTATGCAGCATCATGTGGGACCATTATACTGTATGCAGCATCATGTGAGGCCATTATACTGTATGCATCATCATGTGGGGCCATTATACAGTATGCATCATCATGTGGGGCCATTATACTGTATGCATCATCATGTGGAGCTATTATACTGTATGCATCATGTGGGGCCATTATACTGCATGCAGCATCATGTGTGGCTATTATACAGTATGAAGCATCATGTGAGGCCATTATACTGTATGCATCATCATGTGGGGCCATTATACACTATGCATCATCATGTGGGGCCATTATACAGTATGCATCATCATGTGGGGCTATTATACTGTATGCATCATCATGTGGGGCTATTATACTGCATGCAGCATCATGTGTGGCCATTATACAGTATGAAGCATCACGTGTGGCCATTATATAGTATGCAGCATCATGTGGACCCATTATACTGTGTGGAGAATCACGTGTGGCCTTTATACAGTATGGAGCATCACGTGTGGCCATTATACAGTGTGGAGCATCACGTGTGGCCATTATTCAGTATGGAGCATAATACGTGACCATTATACAGTATGGAGCATTATGTGTGGCCTTTATACAGTATGGAGCATCACGTGTGGCCATTATATAGTATGCAGCATCATGTGGGCCCATTATACTGTATGGAGCATCACGTGTGGCCTTTATACAGTATGGAGCATCACGTGTGGCCATTATACAGTATGGAGCATCACGTGTTGCCATTTTACAGTATGGAGCATCATGTGGGGCCTTTATACAGTATGGAGCATCACGTGTGGCCATTATACAGTATGGAGCATCACGTGTGGCCTTTATACAGTATGGAGCATTATGTGGGGCCATTATACAGTATGGAGCATCACGTGTGGCCATTATACAGTATGGAGCATCACGTGTGGCCTTTATACAGTATGGAGCATCACGTGTGGCCATTATTCAGTATGGAGAATAATATGTGACCATTATACAGTATGGAGCATCATGTGTGGCCATTATTCAGTATGGAGCATAATATGTGACCATTATACAGTATGGAGCATCACGTGTGGCCATTATTCAGTATGGAGCATAATATGTGACCATTATACAGTATGGAGCATCACGTGTGACCATTATACAGTATGGAGCATCATGTGGGGCCATTATACAGTATGGAGCATCACATGTGGCCATTATACAGTATGGAGCATCACGTGTGGCCTTTATACAGTATGGAGCATTATATGGGGCCATTATACAGTATGGAGCATCACGTGTGGCCATTATACAGTATGGAGCATCATGTGGGGCCATTATACAGTATGGAGCATCACGTGTGGCCTTTATACAGTATGGAGCATTATGTGGGCCATTATACAGTATGGAGCATCACGTGTGGCCTTTATACAGTATGGAGCATCACGTGTGGCCATTATACAGTATGGAGCATCATGTGTGGCCTTTATACAGTATGGAGCATCACGTGTGGCCATTATACAGTATGGAGCATCACGTGTGGCCATTATACAGTATGGAGCATCA
Source organism: Oophaga sylvatica (assembly GCA_033576555.1). NCBI lineage: Eukaryota > Metazoa > Chordata > Amphibia > Anura > Dendrobatidae > Oophaga > Oophaga sylvatica. The sequence continues at coordinate 542,917,771 of JARQOD010000004.1, read as the reverse complement.
TGTGTGGCCATTATACAGTATGGAGCATCACGTGTGGCCTTTATACAGTATGGAGCATCACGTGTGGCCATTATACAGTATGGAGCATCACGTGTGGCCTTTATACAGTATGGAGCATTATGTGGGGCCTTTATACAGTATGGAGCATCACGTGTGGCCATTATACAGTATGGAGCATCACGTGTGGCCATTATACAGTATGGAGCATCACGTTTGGCCTTTATACAGTATGGAGCATTATGTGGGGCCTTTATACAGTATGGAGCATCATGTGTGGCCTTTATACAGTATGGAGCATCACGTGTGGCCTTTATACAGTATGGAGCATCACGTGTGGCCTTTATACAGTATGGAGCATTATGTGGGGCCTTTATACAGTATGGAGCATCATGTGTGGCCTTTATACAGTATGGAGCATCACGTGTGGCCTTTATACAGTATGGAGTTGTTTTTCTAATCTAAAACCTCAGTATTCAGGTTAAATTGCTGTGTTGGCACTTTGCGATAAATAAGTGGGTTTTAGATTGCAGTTTGGGCACTCGGTCTCTAAAAGGTTCACCATCACTGTTCTAGACATTGTTCAGAAGAACAGTGTACTTTGATTAAGAAGTTGATTGGAGAGGGTAAAACTTATAAGAAGCACAGACATTAATAGGCTGTTCAGCTAAAATGATCTCCAATGCGTTACAATGGGAGGCCAAACCAGAGAGATGTGGAAGAAAACGGAAGCCGACCATTCCGATGGATGGAAGAAAAGCCAGAATGGCAAAGGCTCAGCCGATGATCAGCTCCAGGATGATCACAGACATCTCAAGTTATCTGTGAGGACTGTAACAGAAGACGCCTGTGTGAGGCAAATCTCTTACCAAGAAGTCCCCGCAAAGTCCCACTGTTAAAGAAACGACATGTACTAAAGAGGATACAATTTGCCAAAGAACACATCACCCGGCCTAAATAAAAATGGAGAAACATTTTGTGGACTGATTAAAGTAAAATTGTTCTTTTTAAGTCCAAGGGCCACAGACAGTTCATCAGACGACCCCAAACTCTGCATTCAGGCCACAGTACTCTCTGGAGACAGTGGAGCATGGTGGTGCCAGTGTGTAGCCCTGGTGTGTAAGGCACACATAAAACCCTGGAGGATGTGCGGAGAGGTAACAGTTTAATGCTTGATATCCATTCACTCCATCACACACTTGGACACACCCATATGGGTATATAAGGTAGTGACATGTCAGCAGAGCTCAGTCAGTTTCCTGTCGTCGGACAGGTCAGTCTAGTCTGGACTTGGAGGGAGGAAGGAGTTCAGTCTAGCTCGGGTGGCTCCGGAGTGAGTCATCCCACCAGTGTGCAGAGGAGATCAGATTGCATTTTCCTGTCAGAGCTCTGTGTGAGCTAAAGTCAGACAGACGGAGACAGCTTTGGAGAAAGGGAAGTTTGCAGCAGAAACTTCAGTCGCCTGTCCCAAGGACAGTGAAGTTCAGTTGATGTGTTCCTGAACTAGGAGAATACTGAGAATCTGTCAGCGAGCTCCAAGGAAGAAGTAAGAAAGGATTGACTTGTACCATCCTAGGAAGTGTGGAGTGCTTATGTTAAGAGCGCGAGCAGGGCGAAGGGCGCAGTGGAAGAAGTTAGAGCAGTGCCTTAGGTATAGGATTATCTGCACAATTTACCCGGTCACTGGGGACCGAAGTGTTGCTATCGCTTCACGCATAGTAACGGAACAACCAGAGTCTTACTGGACCTTAGGTCGCAGAAAGCAGCCCTTGAAGTGTCGGTACGTAACCGGAGTCAGGTGGAATAGGGACTTTGAGCTAGGCCAAGCATAGAAGAACCTAGTTTCATCACTGGAAGGCTCCACCACAATGCTGACCGGGCAGTACAGCTATGGAGTTAGCTGGAGTATTCGGAGTTAACTTAGCTCTATGCTAGTTGGACTCATCATATTGGAAGTAAAGGAGGCCTCTAACCTGTTCAGCTGTTATCTTGAAGCACATTCTCCACCCCGACCAGCTCCCCGGGACCTGCCTAACATCTGACAAGTAAAAGGTATGGAAAGACGCTGGATGGTGTGAGACTGATTCATTTATCTGCACCCTACATCATTATAACCATAGACTTTGAGGGACCAGTCCCACCTGTGGGGGACCCGTCATCTAGCTGCCACAACATCCCCTCAGAGATCTACAGCAGCGCTGGTCTTAGTGACTAGAAAACTACAGGTGGCGTCACGAACTGTTATCTACCAAATCCCCTGTAAATAAACCCTTTAACGCCTGACCGCCAGGGACACGGACCGAGCCACGCTACCAGTGACATTCCCTATAGAAATCGACAGGCTCGGCTCCGAGTACCCCATAGCCCTGGAAACCCACAATTGTGGTGCGTGGTCGAGACAAAAACTTGGCGTCACGAACAGGATCCGAAACTTGCAGCATTGCGAGCCCTGTGTGCCTGTGGAGTGTTTTGGTGAAAAAGACTGTTTGCACTTTTGGCGCCAAATACCGCCATATTTGCTGCCATATTCGCGCCCTGAGGCGCTGGAGAAGAAGGTGGGCGTACCTTCGTGGGCGTGTACCCCCCTGAAGCGCGAAAAGTTATGGCCGCCCTCTCCAAGGCCTATTACAATGTGAGATCCAGCCCCACTGCTAAAGAAATACGCCTCCTCTTCATCCTCTATGCGAAGAGGAGGAGACGCAAATCCCGCCTCCACGGAGAGGACCAGAATGTTCCTGTTGGATACCACAGACATACCTGGACTGAGATGGCGGAAGGACAGGAGAATCAGTGGCCAATACCGGAGGACTGTCTGCCTGTGCCGGAGCTGTCCCCAGATCGGGACACCGACCCCGCCATGATGGAGCTGCGGAAGGAGAACGCAGAGCTGAAAAAGAAGCTGCAGAATCGTGCAATTCGACAAGAGACGGAGAGACGCTGGCGCACCCAAACACAGCGGCTGCTGTGGGACGCCATGTTCTCTCCCGCAAGTGAAATACCGTCTCTTGATACCCCTCTACCACTGGATTATCCTAAGGCCCTGATGAAAAAGGCTGCGGAGCGATTGGAGGCGGACATCAGTTATGCTGTACCTGATCCCACCGATGGAGCGGTGGAGGCGAAGGAGGCTGAGGAGGTCCTGCCCGTCCTGAATGCCAGCCAGGTCAAAAGGCCGCAGCGGATTACCGTTCCCCGGCAGGGACACCGGAGGGGTCCTGCCCATCGTTGCCAGACGTCGACTGGGATGCAATGGAGCGGATTGATGACGTCACGTACGCTGTCCAGTGGGAAAGAGAGATGCCGTGTCGCAAAGAGGAGCAGCGACGCAGGCAGGAGGAAGAGCGGGAGGTGCAGCAGAACCGGCAGCGACAGCATGCAGAGCTCATCGCAGACAAGGAAACCGTTCGCCGTGATAAAGGTACCCGGAGGGAACCACGGCGTCAGGGGTGCGTAGTGGAGTTTCAGCTTCGCAAGGGCTGGGGATTCATCCGCGAGCCAGGACTTTATCAAGGGGTCTTCGTGAGCCGTCGCGATGTAGAGTCCCACCTACCACAAGGTCATCCGGGAAGGGACCTGATTAATGGGGACATTGTCACTTATACACGTCACTGGGGCCTGAAGGGATGGTATGCCCTTAATGTGGAAATCATCTGTGACCCCGTCCCCGACGCAGGTAACGTCACCACTACCGCAGCGTCCCCGTCTCGAGCTCAAATAGCACCAGGCCGTACTTCAGCATCGCCCCCTGCACGCCCATCGCAATCTACGACGCGATCGGCATCGCTACCTGCTCGCACCTCTACACCCAAGTCTTCCTTTGTATCGCAACCTGCGGTTAAATTTGAATCGCTACCAGCAACGCAAACTGCGACGCAATCGGCGTCTCACAAGGAGAGAGCACCCGGCGTGCCCCAAGCGGTTCGCACAAGAACTGTGGCGACCCAAACCCTGATAGCAGGTCACGACCTGTTTGTCATGTGCTCTAAGGAGCATCGTATTGTTCCAGCCCCCGGGGTGGAAAATGTAATTGAAGTCAGCAAGAAAATGTGAAGACCGGTAGGACCCAGACAGGGTTTACCGCAACAAAGAAGATGTAAAAAGTTTTGATAAAAGAAATAATTGCTGCTTTGCACTTTATTGCTATGTATGGTGTTTACATAGTTTTATATATATTGAGTAAAATACCCGGCTGGGTAAAAGGAATTTTGAAAAGTTGAAGAATTTTGAGAAATTAAAAAGTAATATGTTGATTGCATAGTTTTACATATATAGAATACCCTGATTGGGTAAATACCGTGAGAAGTATAATGTGAGTTTCAGAAGTTACCAATATGTGTCTTTTATTATGCCATGGACTGGGAGGCTGAGGACTGTGCCAGCCCAGAACTTATCTTTGTACATGGTTGCGCTTCGGTGCATTATATTGGTTTTACACGAAGCCACTATTATACAACTACCTCAGAAGAAAAACCCATGTGGTGGGACCAGAAAGAGGTCTGCAATAAAGTCTTGCAGCCCACCCAGGACCTACGTGGGAGGTTTTTGGTGCGGGTCCTCCAAAAAGAATAAAGTCAAGTATTAATGTGAATATTTATTGAGTGTCTTGATGTTCTGATACTTTTGTATTTTCTTACTGTACATATTGTAACGTTTAAGATTTCGTACCTCCCGGATGGGATGAGTTTCATGTTATTGTTAAATGCAAAAAAAAAAAAAATGTCTTTCTTTTTGTATTTTACAGCCCGGGAGTGCTGTGTTTTACCAAGGGGGGATGTGTAGCCCTGGTGTGTAAGGCACACATAAAACCCTGGAGGATGTGCGGAGAGGTAACAGTTTAATGCTTGATATCCATTCACTCCATCACACACTTGGACACACCCATATGGGTATATAAGGTAGTGACATGTCAGCAGAGCTCAGTCAGTTTCCTGTCGTCGGACAGGTCAGTCTAGTCTGGACTTGGAGGGAGGAAGGAGTTCAGTCTAGCTCGGGTGGCTCCGGAGTGAGTCATCCCACCAGTGTGCAGAGGAGATCAGATTGCATTTTCCTGTCAGAGCTCTGTGTGAGCTAAAGTCAGACAGACGGAGACAGCTTTGGAGAAAGGGAAGTTTGCAGCAGAAACTTCAGTCGCCTGTCCCAAGGACAGTGAAGTTCAGTTGATGTGTTCCTGAACTAGGAGAATACTGAGAATCTGTCAGCGAGCTCCAAGGAAGAAGTAAGAAAGGATTGACTTGTACCATCCTAGGAAGTGTGGAGTGCTTATGTTAAGAGCGCGAGCAGGGCGAAGGGCGCAGTGGAAGAAGTTAGAGCAGTGCCTTAGGTATAGGATTATCTGCACAATTTACCCGGTCACTGGGGACCGAAGTGTTGCTATCGCTTCACGCATAGTAACGGAACAACCAGAGTCTTACTGGACCTTAGGTCGCAGAAAGCAGCCCTTGAAGTGTCGGTACGTAACCGGAGTCAGGTGGAATAGGGACTTTGAGCTAGGCCAAGCATAGAAGAACCTAGTTTCATCACTGGAAGGCTCCACCACAATGCTGACCGGGCAGTACAGCTATGGAGTTAGCTGGAGTATTCGGAGTTAACTTAGCTCTATGCTAGTTGGACTCATCATATTGGAAGTAAAGGAGGCCTCTAACCTGTTCAGCTGTTTTCTTGAAGCACATTCTCCACCCCGACCAGCTCCCCGGGACCTGCCTAACATCTGACAAGTAAAAGGTATGGAAAGACGCTGGATGGTGTGAGACTGATTCATTTATCTGCACCCTACATCATTATAACCATAGACTTTGAGGGACCAGTCCCACCTGTGGGGGACCCGTCATCTAGCTGCCACAACATCCCCTCAGAGATCTACAGCAGCGCTGGTCTTAGTGACTAGAAAACTACAGGTGGCGTCACGAACTGTTATCTACCAAATCCCCTGTAAATAAACCCTTTAACGCATGACCGCCAGGGACACGGAACGAGCCACGCTACCAGTGACATTCCCTATAGAAATCGACAGGCTCGGCTCCGAGTACCCCATAGCCCTGGAAACCCACAATTGTGGTGCGTGGTCGAGACACCAGCATCATGATATGGGCATGTTTCTCTTACTATGGGTCCTATGCGGACCTATTTACCGCATACCAGGGATCATGGACCAGTTTGCATATATTAAAAGACTTGAAGAGGTCCTGTTGCCTTACGCTGAAGAGGATATGCCCTTGAAATGGGTGTTTCAACAAGACAATGACCCTAAACACACCAGTAAACGAGCAAAATCTTGGTTCCAGTCCAACAAAATTGAGGTTATGGAATGGCCAGAATACACTGCTATTATTTTTTGAACACTACTATATATAGCGCCAACATATTCCGCAGCACTTTACAATTAAGTGGGGACAATAAAAAGTAACAGAGTTCAACAGGTACAGGAGGAGCGAGGGTCTCGCTCACAAGCTTACAATCTATAATGAAATAGGGGACGCAATAGGTGGAACGTGTTTGTTATGTACGGTTCAGCCATAATTATAATAAATAGGGGTTATAATATAAAGCTGCATGATCCGGTCATCAGCCAGGATATGTCTGAGTGCAGTTACTGTGTGCTCTTGGGGCATGAAGGATGTAGAGACAGATGAAAAGGAGGGAGCAGGGGAGAGTTTGGTTAGTGAGCTGAAATGATAGGCTTGTCTAAAGAGATTTGTTTTTAAAGCATGCTTAAAAACATGGGGTCTAGGTATTAGTCTAATTGTTTGGGGTAGTGCATTCCAGAACACTAGTGCAGCATGTGAGAAGTCTTGGAGACGGAGGTGCGAGGTTCGGATTATGGAGGATGTTAGTCTTAGGTCAGTTGCAGAATAGAGGGCATGGGTAGGTTGATAGACAGAAATTATGGATGAGATATTGGGAGCTGCAGAACTGTGAAGAGCTTGTGGGTGATATAGATAAGTTTGCATTATATTCTGTAGCAAATGGGTAACCAGTGTAATGACTGGCACAGGGCAGAGGCATCAGTGAAGCGGCTGGACCGAAATACGACCTTGGCTGCCGCATTCAGGATGGATTGGAGTAGAGAATGTTTGGCTAGAGGGAGACCAATCAGTAGAAATTTGCAGTAGTCCAAAATGAATAAGAGCAACATTAAAGGGAATCTGTCACCCCCCAGGATGTACAGTGGGTACGGAAAGTATTCAGACAACAGACAAAAAACAGAAATGTAGAAATTTTTACAAATTTATTAAAAAAGAAAAACTGAAATATCACATGGTCATAAGTCTAGGGTTGAGCATTCCGATACCGAAACCCGGTTCCGATACCTGAAATCCAATGTAAGTCTATGGGAACAAAATATCGGAAGTAAAAATATTCCGATATTTTGTTCCCATAGACTTACATTGGATTTCAGGTATCGGAACCGGGTTTCGGTATCGGAATGCTCAACCCTAATTAAGACCCTTTGCTCAGACACTCATATTTAAGTCACACACTGTCCATTTCCTTGTGATTCTCCTTGAGATGGTTCTACTCCTTCACTGGAGTCCAGCTGTGTTTAGTTAAACTGATAGGACTTGATTTGTAAAGGCGCACACCTGTCTATAAAAGACCTCACAGCTCACAGAGCATGTCAGACCAAATGAGACTCATGAGGTCAAAGGAACTGGCCAAGGAGCTCAGACACAGAATTGTGGCAAGGCACAGATCTGGCCAAGGTTACAAAAGAATTTCTGCAGTACTCAAGTTTCCTAAGAGCACAGTGGCCTCCAAAATCCTTAAATGGAAGAAGTTTGGGACCACCAGAAGTCTTCCTAGACCTGGCCTTCCAGCCAAACTGAGCAATCATGGGAGAAGAGCCTTGGTGAGAGAGGTAAAGAAGAACCCCAAGATCACTGTGGCTGAGCTCCACAGATCCAGTAGGAGATGGGAGAAAGTTCCACAAAGTCAACTATCACTGCAGCCCTCCACCAGTCGGGCCTTTATGGCAGAGTGGCCTGACGGAAGCCTCTCCTCAGTGCCAGACATATGAAACCCCGCATAGAGTTTGCTAAAAAACACATGAAGGTCTCCCAGACTATGAGAAATAAGATTCTCTGGTCTGATGAGACGAAGATAGAACTTTTTGGTGATAATTCTAAGCTGTATGTGCGGAGTAAACCAGGCACTGTTCATCACCTGCCCAATACAATCCCAACAGTAAAACATGGTGGTGGCAGCATCATGCTATGGGGGTGTTTTTCAGCTGCAGGGACAGGACGACTGGTTGCAATTGAAGGAAACATGAATGCGGCCAAGTACAGAGATATCCTGGATGAAAACCTCTTCCAGAGTGCTCTGGACCTCAGACTTGGCCGAAGGTTCACCTTCCAACAAGACAATGACCCTAAGCACACAGCTAAAATAACAAAGGAGTGGCTTCAGAACAACTCTGTGACCATTCTTTACTGGCCCAGCCACAGCCCTGAAGTGGAGCCCAGCTGTGACTGGAGCCATATCTTCCAGAAGGATGCACTAAAGATCCCACTAGAGGTCACTATACACACACACATCTCAGCTTACCTAAAAGACCAGTAGAGGGAGCTGTGTTAGGCATATAAAAACCAGTTTAGTTTCAGTTTGCCTCAGAAGAAGAAGATCTCAGATAAGATACAGACAGCCTCAAACAGAGACAGATCTCAGATCTCCTCAGGACACCAGAGGAGAGGAGTTTAGCTCAGAGAGCTAGTGCAGAGCTGTTCAGTCAGTTCAACTTGAGCTTAAGTGGAGGCTAGTACGAGTGAAAAGGGAAATCACTCTAGCCTAGTCAGAGCTGATTCCGAAGTGTAGCTCATGAGGAAGCGTGCCGACGCTTAGAGAGCGGCGAAGAGGCAGCACACCAACTGCCAGCGTGTGTGATCTTAATAGGACCCAGGTAGGCCGAAGGCAAGTGGAAGTGGAGGAATCCGTGAGCATTAATAGCTCCCCTCAGCAAGAAATACCGGACGCCGGGTCCCGAGCCTATAAGGATCTCTACGACTTATTAGGAGAACACCGGAGTTCCTGGAGGACTACAAGTCCCAGGAGTACCACAGAGTTGACACGTAGCAGGATCAGGATAACGGAGTCGGCCTGATCAGCCATAAAAGACCCTGTTCTGCCAGATAGAAGGTCCACCACCAAGTCAGCCAGGTACAGAACGGAGACCAAGTTAGACCTAGCTACAAGCAGGTCAGGACTTTATGATATAACGACAGAGGACAGGAGGCCATACACCTACCAGTGGAGGAATCTGGATGTGCATCCTTCGCCCTGCCGTGCTCCGGGGAGTACCTGCCATTTCTACAGTAAAGGTACCAAACTGACTTTTGTGTGTGTCTCCCTTATTGTCTCTGACGGAGGGACCCCCATCTGTCCTGCATCCTCATATTTATATCTGCCCTGGAAGGACACCGTCTTGCCTGTAGAAGACCTACCATCTAGCTGCCCAACACCATCCCTTCCAGAGTATTTGTATAGCAGCGCTGGTCACCCTGACCAGATACTACAGGTGGCGTCACGACAAACTATACGAACACCCCATCATCCCCTGTAAATATCCCACATTACGGTGAGCGCCCAGGGCACGGACCGAGCTGTGCTACCCGTGACATCCCCCATAGACATCAACGGGCTCGGTGCCGAGTACCCCAAAGCCCTGGTACGTGCGCATCACTGACCTAAACCCAATTGAGCATCTCTGGAGAGACATGAAAATGGCTGTCCCCCAACGTTCACCATCCAACCTGATGGAACTGGAGAGGATCTGCAAGGAAGAATGGCAGAGGATCCCCAAATCCAGGTGTGAAAAACTTGTTCCATCATTCCCAAGAAGACACATGGCTATATTAGCTCAAAAGGTGCTTCTACTCAATACTGAGCAAAGGGTCTGAATACTTATGACCATGTGATATTTCAGTTTTTCTTTTTTCATAAATTTGCAAAAATTTCTACATTTCTGTTTTTTTCAGTCAAGATGGGGTGCAGAGTGTACATTAATGAGAAAAAAAATGAACGTTTTTTAATTTATCACATGGCTGCAATGAAACAAAGAGTGAAAAAATTTATAGGGGTCTGAATACTTTCCATACCCACTGTACATATATCGTGCAGTGCATGGCTGGGCTTTATTGGCTTCCTCATGTCACAGTTATGTTCTGCCATCTGTTGGTGTTTTTCTGTAAATGCATCATTATCAAAAAACAAACTTGGTGCCTTTTTATTTATACTTAACTTTATAAGGTTTTTTTAACCCCTTCCTAGCATTTTACAAACGTCACATGTCGGTTTTGGGTTTTTGATGCGAGCTGTGTATGGATTTTGCTCCAAAACATCGCAGGTACTGGCTGTGTTATACAGATGGATCCTGCTTTCAGCTGCTGCCGTCGATTTTACGGTTACGTCTTGACAGTTTTTCTTTTCCAAAAATTTTAAAAATACCAAATCTGAAGTTTTTTTTACATTGTTTGATTTTATTGAAACGTGAATATATTGTTCATGTTCCAAACCTAAGACTCGGCTAACTTTATTCTTTTGTTTTTATTTCTATGTCATATTATTGTTTTGGGTTTTATTCTACTTGAAAACAGAAACAAATATAAAAATGAAATGGAAAATTAAGATTAAAAAAAGTTAATTTTCTTTTAAACAGCAGTAACAGTGGTCGAATTGTGTTTTTTTTTTTCACCTCTTTACCCCACGTAGAATTTTTCCCCAATTTTCAATCCATTATATGGTAACAGAAATGATGTCATTGAAATACCCAACTCTTTTTGCAAAAAAACAAGCCCTCATATGGCTATGTCAGCAGGAAAATAGGAAAAAAGTCACAACTGTTGGAAGAAGGGGCGGAAAAGCAAAAACAAAGTGTAAAAAAATTTGTAGTATTTTACCTCTCTTTTACCTGGGTACATTTATGATTAGTCAGTTGTAGTCGCTATCAGAGACCCAGGCTGCTGCTTTGTCTTCTTCTTCCTCCATGTTAAACACACTGCGGCTCTGCTTACAGCCCAGCACAACCTCAGGAGAGAATAGTTATAAATCACAAGGAGCTAAACCACATATGTATGAGAAAATGACGCCTGTATATATCCTATGGCGCTGCCTACTGTCCAAGTAGTGCTGCCTTGCTGTCCCGCCTGGTAATTGGCACTGTTAATGTCATTTTTGAGAAGCACTGTTGCTCCAATAACATGGAGCATATGTGACCCAGAGGATAGGGCCTGACCCAGAGGATAGAGTGTGACCCAGAGGATAGAGCCTGACCCAGATGATAGGGCCTGACCCAGAGGATAGAGTGTGACACAGATGATAGGGCCTGACCCAGATGATAGGGCCTGACCCAGAGGATAGAGTGTGACCCAGAGGATAGAGCCTGACCCAGATGATAGGGCCTGACCCAGAGGATAGAGTGTGACACAGATGATAGGGCCTGACCCAGAGGATAGAGTGTGACCCAGAGGATAGGGCCTGACCCAGAGGATAGAGTGTGACCCAGAGGATAGAGCCTGACCCAGATGATAGGGCCTGACCCAGGGGATAGAGTGTGACCCAGATGATAGGGCCTGACCCAGAGGATAGGGCCTGATCCAGAGGATAGCGTGTGACCCAGAGGATACGGCCTGACCCAGAGGATAGAGCCTGATCCAGAGGATAGAGCCTGACCCAGAGGATAGAGCCTTACCCAGAGGATAGGGCCTGACCCAGAGGATAGAGCCTGACCCAGATGATAGAGCCTGACCCAGAGGTTAGAGCCTGACCCAGAGGATAGGGCCTGATCCAGAGGATAGATCCTGACCCAGAGGATAGAGCCTGACCCAGAGAATAGAGCCTCACCCAGAGAATAGAGCCTCACCCAGAGAATAGAGTCTGACCCAGAGCATAGAGTGTGATCCAGAGGATAGGGCCTGACCCAGAGGATAGGGCCTGACCCAGAGGATTGGGCTTGACCCAGAGGATAGAGCCTGACCCAGAGGATAGAGCCTGACCCAGAGGATAGGGCCTGATCCAGAGAATAGAGCCTCACCCAGAGAATAGAGTCTGACCCAGAGCATAGAGTGTGATCCAGAGGATAGGGCCTGACCCAGAGGATAGGACCTGATCCAGAGGATAGAGCCTGACCCAGAGGATAGGGCCTGATCCAGAGGATAGAGTCTGACCTAGAGGATAGAGCCTAACCCAGAGGATAGAGCCTGACCCAGAGGATAGAGACTAACCCAGAGGATAGAGCTTTACTCAGAGGATAGAGCCTGATCCAGAGGTTAGAGCCTCACCCAGAGAATAGAGTCTGACCCAGAGCATAGAGTGTGATCCAGAGGATAGGGCCTGACCCAGAGGATAGGGCCTGATCCAGAGGATAGAGCCTGACCCAGAGGATAGGGCCTGATCCAGAGGATAGAGTCTGACCTAGAGGATAGAGCCTAACCCAGAGGATAGAGCCTGACCCAGAGGATAGAGACTAACCCAGAGGATAGAGCTTTACTCAGAGGATAGAGCCTGATCCAGAGGTTAGAGCCTGATCAAGAGAACAGAGCTTGACCCAGAGGATAGCTCATAATCCAGAGGATAAAGCGTGACCCATAGGATAGAGCGTGATCCAGAGAATAGAGCCTGACCCAGAGGATAGAGCCTGACCCAGAGGACAGAGCCTGACCCAGAGGATAGGGCCTGATCCAGAGAATAGAGCCTCACCCAGAGAATAGAGTCTGACCCAGAGCATAGAGTGTGATCCAGAGGATAGGGCCTGACCCAGAGGATAGGGCCTGACCCAGAGGATAGAGCCTGACCCAGAGGATAGGGCCTGATCCAGATGATAGAGTCTGACCTAGAGGATAGAGCCTAACCCAGAGGATAGAGCCTGACCCAGAGGATAGAGCCTGACCCAGAGGATAGGGCCTGATCCAGAGGATAGAGACTAACCCAGAGGATAGAGCTTGACTCAGAGGATAGAGCCTGATCCAGAGGTTAGAGCCTGATCCAGAGAACAGAGCTTGACCCAGAGGATAGCTCATAATCCAGAGGATAGAGCGTGATCCAGAGGATAGAGTTTGACTCAGAGAATAAAGCTTGATTCAGAGGATAGAGCGTGACCCAGAGGATAGAGTGTGATACAGAGAATAGAGCCTGACCCAGAAAAAAGAGCCTAAACCAGAGGCTAGAGCCTGACCCAGAGGAAAGAGCATGAAACAGAGAATAGAGTGTGATCCAGAGAAAAGAGCCTGACCCAATGGATAGAGTGTGACCCAGAGGATAGAGTGTGACCCAGAGGATAGAGCCTGACCTAGAGGATAGAGCCTGACCCAGAGGATAGATAATATAGCCTGATCCAATGGATAGAGTGTGACCCAGAGGATAGAGTGTGACCCATAGGATAGAGTGTGAACTTGAGTATAGGGCATGACCCTGAGTATAGAGTGTGACAAAGAGGATAGAGCCGTACACAGCATGACACATTGTATACAGCGTGACAGAGTATAGAGTGTGCCTATTCCATTACATCGGAGGAGACACAAGTCGGATTTATAACCATTTATTTATATACATATATTTATATAGTGATAACCTTCATACAATACAGGTAGTCAACTGTCTCACATATAAGTATGGATAACAAAAATATATATATATATATATATATATATATATAGCAGTGCCTCTAGTACAACCAATATCAAAAAAGTTATTGCTGAAAAATATGGAAGGAGCAAAGATGAACCAGAGCACCTGAGAAAGGGTCCCCAAACCTAACTGGCCTCATCATGGACGAAAAATGGTGCAAAGCCTGCCGCCAGCCACCAATCAGACCACTGCTTACAGTCCGCAGTGTCTTCAGCTGATGTGATTGCTCGCTGCGGTCGTCCAGTCCCCTTTTTTCTGCACTCGGTACGGTACATGAAGTCCATTCTCTTCAGTAACAGTCCTGCGATTTTGCTGAACGTACACAAACCCTTCTACATATCACCTCTCACGTATCCACTGTATGTCCCATCACCTATTGTCTCTCCGGCTCAACTTTTAGAGGGGGTAGCGGTCTTTCCCTTCCTCAACTCAAAGTATTAAAGGAAAGCTCATTTTTTTTGCATCCATAATTGCCTCCTGATATTCAACAACCATTGATCTCTACTCTATGGATTCCCACGGCATGTGGAGGTGTTCTCCATTAAGTCACGTTGATATTGGGGAGAATCTCTTTTACCTTGAAAGACGATCCAAAATTTACCATAAGTGTATTGACCCGGTGTAAACGCCGCCGTTCTCCTGAATCCGACGTTGTTTTTCTTGTGTTCCTGCGCCTCTGCGTTCCTGAGATACAGCCCTTTTTTTCGTGTATATAAATCTAGTTTTATTATGCAAGTGGGCGTAGTCTTAAACTGAGGACTACGCCCACTTGGATAATAAGACCAGATATGTAGACAGGATAAAGAGGGCTGTATCTCAGGAACGGAGAGGAGCAGTAACACAAGAAAAACAACGTCGGATTCAGGAGAACGGCGGCGTTTACACCAGGTAAAATAAATACATATTTATGGAAAGATATATAATATATGAGATCATTAGGGAGAACTCTCCTTTACATTTCCAAAGCTTTCTCATGTATTTTGTTCTTCAGTTTCTCTGATTGTTGTCAGGAAATTAACACATTCTTGTCTACAACGCGAGGTTTAAAAACCCATCCTGAAGGAATACCAAGAAGAGCTGAGATTTTGCTCCATTGTATCCTGTCTATAGAATGCTCTGTGGGCTATGAGGTCAACTCACCACTATTCTCCTTTTCCATTTACATTTTACCAACGCCGACACATTGTCAACGGTTCGTTTTAAACTGCACATGTGTCAATGCAGCAAACCCTCAGCTGTGAGAAGTATGATAAGAATATTTTCTTAAACAGCAAGCAGAGATCTTCCAAATATGTCAGTCGGCGAGGCAATGGTTAGTGGGCTCGTCCTTTCCGTCTTGGGCGCTTTTCTTCCTCAGACATCCTTATTAACTCTTTCTGATCCTCTACATTAACCTCTGTCCTCCCAGCACTCGCAGGCGACCCGTGCACCCACCCGCCCCTCAGGCCTCCAGCGGTCCTCTCTCCATGGTGCTGAAGCGGGATGAATAGTGGTCTTGCAGTGTTTCAGGGGAAGCCATGTGGCTCTGGACGGCATGCAGAGGCAACGATCCGCTCGAGTCCTTCTTGTGAAGAGGGTGGAGAATCGGGACCCAAAATCCTCCTTCTATTGGGATTCATCACTTGGGTTGGCACTCTGGGTTTTAAGATTTTTCTCCAAACCCTAAAGAAGAAATACAGAAATGTTAAGAATTACACAGCTGCCACATTACACCTGTCACCCAGGGGTGGGAGAAGCGGACTCCATGTGACATAGCTCCTCCCTCGTGGCTGTGTCTCCCTGTAGTGGGAGGGGCATAACACTAGTAACATAGCTCCTCCCTCTTGCCTGTGTCTCCTTGTAGTGGAAGGAGCATAATACTAGTAACATAGCTCCTCCCTCTTGTCTGTGTCTCCCTGCAGTGAGAGGGGCATAATACTAGTAACATAGCTCCTCCCTCTTGGCTGTGTCTCACTGTAGTGGGAGTGGCATAACACTAGTAACATAGCTCCTCCCTCTTGCCTGTGCATCCCTGTAGTGGGAGGGGCATAATACTAGTAACATATCTCCTCCCTCTTGTCTATGTATCACTGTAGTGGGAGGGGCATAATACTAGTGACACTGCTCCTCCCTCTTGGCTATGTCTTCCTGTAGTGTAAGGGGCATAATAATTCTAACATAGCTCCTCCCTCTTGTCTGTGTCTCACTGTAGTGGGAGGGGCATAATACTAGTAACATAGCCCCTCCCTCTTGGCTGTGTTTCCCTGTAGTGGAAGGGGCATAACACTAGTAACATAGCTCCTCCTTCTTGGATGTCTCCCCCTGTAGTGGGAGGGGCATAACCTAGTAACATAACTCCTCCCTCTTGTCTGTGTCTTCCTGTAGTGAGAGGGGCATAATACTAGTAACATAGCTACTCCCTCTTGTCTGTGTCTCCCTGTAGTTGGAGGGACATAACACTAGTAACATAGCTCCTCCCTCTTGGCTGTGTCTCCCTGTAGTGGAGGGGCATAACACTAGTAACATAGCTCCTCCCTCTTGGCTGTATCTCCCTGTAGTGGGAGGGGCATAACACTAGTAACATAGCTCCTCCCTCTTGTATCTCCCTGTAGTGGGAGGGCATAATACTAGTAACATAGCTCCTCCCTCTTGGGTGTGTCTCCCTGTAGTGGGAGAGGCATAACACTAGTAACATAGCTCCTCCCTCTTGTCTGTGTCTCCCTGTAGTGGGAGGGGCATAATACTAGTAACATAGCCCCCCCCTCTTGGCTGTGTCTCCCTGTAGTGGAAGGGGCATAACACTAGTAACATAGCTCCTCCCTCTTGGCTGTGTCACCCTGTAGTGGGAGGGGCATTTTACTCGTAACATAGCTACTCCCTCTTGTCTGTGTCTCCCTGTAGTGGGAGGGGCATAACCTAGTAACATAACTCCTCCCTCTTGGCTGTGTCTCCCTGTAGTGGGAGGGGCATAACACTATTAACATAGCTCCTCCCTCTTGGCTGTGTCTCCCTGTAGTGGGAGGGGCATAACACTAGTAACATAGCTCCTCTTTCTTGTCTGTGTCTCCCTGTAGTGGGAGGGGCATAACACTAGTAACATAGCTCCTCCCTCGTGGCTGTGTCTCCCTGTAGTGGGAGGGGCATAACACTAGTAACATAGCTCCTCCCTCTTGCCTGTGTCTCCCTGTAGTGGGAAGGGCATAATACTAGTAACATAGCTCCTCCCTCTTGGCTGTGTCTCCCTGTAGTGGGAGGGGCATAATACTAGTAACATAGCTCCTCCCTCTTGGCTGTGTCTCCCTGTAGTGGGAGGGGCATAATACTAGTAACATAGCTCCTCCTTCTTGGCTGTGTCTCCCTGTAGTGGGAGGGGCATAATACTAGTAACATAGCTCCTCCCTCTTGGCTGTGTCTCCCTGTATGGGAGGGGCATAATACTAGTAACATAGCTCCTCCCTCTTGCTGTGTCTCCCTGTAGTAGGGGCATAATACTAGTAACATAGCTCCTCCCTCTTGGCTGTGTCTCCCTGTAGTGGGAGGGCATAATACTAGTAACATAGCTCCTCCCTCTTGCTGTGTCTCCCTGTAGTGGAGGGCATAATACTAGTAACATAGCTCCTCCCTCTTGGCTGTGTCTCCTGTAGTGGAGGGGCATAATACTAGTAACATAGCTCCTCCCTCTTGCTGTGTCTCCCTGTAGTGGAGGGGCATAATACTGGTAACATAGCTCCTCCCTCTTGGCTGTGTCTCCCTGTAGTGGGAGGGGCATAATACTAGTAACATAGCTCCTCCCTCTTGGCTGTGTCTCCCTGTAGTGAGGGCATAATACTAGTAACATAGCTCCTCCCTCTTGGCTGTGTCTCCCTGTAGTGGGAAGGGGCATAATACTAGTAACATAGCTCCTCCTCTTGCTGTGTCCCCTGTAGTGGGAGGGGCATAATCAAGTAACATAGCTCCTCCCTCTTAGCTGTGTCTCCGTATGGGAAGGGCATATCTGTATAAGTTTGCTGGTCCCCGAGTGGGCAGGGCATAACAAGTAGCCCTATTGTGCAGTGAGCAGCGCGTGCAGTGGAGCTGGCCTTCTGATAGATGCTGGCCCCATGTGCATAGATCAGGCTCACAGTAGGCCTGAGTGAGAGTATGCGGCACGTGCAGTAGGATGCAGGCGCGTGCAGTAGGATGCAGGCGTGCAGTAGGATGCAGGCAGTGCAGTAGATGCGGCACGTGCAGTAGGATGCTGGCGCTGCATGATAGGTGCATGGATCGGCATGCAGTAGGATGCTGGCACGTGCAGTAGGATGCTGGCACGTGCAGTAGATGCAGGCCTGCAGTAGGATGCTGGCCGCGTGTGCAGTAGGATGCAGGCACATGCAGTAGGATGCTGGCGCTGCAGTAGGATGCGGCGCGTGATGCAGGCTGGAGGATGCAGGCGCGTGCAGTAGGATGCAGGCGCGTGGCAGTAGGATGCTGGCGCGTGCAGTAGGATGCAGGCGCGTGCAGTAAGATGCAGGCGCGTGCAGTAGGATGCTGGCGCGTGCAGTAGGATGCAGGCGCGTGCAGTAGGATGCAGGCGCGTGCAGTAGGATGCTGGCGCGTGCAGTAGGATGCAGGCGCGTGCAGTAGGATGCAGGCGCGTGCAGTAGAATGCAGGCGCGTGCAGTAGGATGCAGGCGCGTGCAGTAGGATGCAGGCGCGTGCAGTAGGATGCAGGCGCGTGCAGTAGGATGCTGGCATGTGCAGTAGGATGCAGGCGTGTGCAGTAGGATGCAGGCGTGTGCAGTAGGATGCAGGCGCGTGCAGTAGGATGCAGGCGCATGTAGTAGGATGCAGGCGCGTGCAGTAGGATGCTGGCGCGTGCAGTAGGATGCAGGCACGTGCAGTAGGATGCTGGTGCGTGCAGTAGGATGCTGGCGCGTGCAGTAGGATGCAGGCGCGAGCAGTAGGATGCTGGCGCGTGCAGTAGGATGCAGGCGCGTGCAGTAGGATGCAGGCGTGTGCAGTAGGATGTAGGCGCGTGCAGTGGGATGCTAGGGCGCGGCTCCCGTCGGACGGGACTCACCTCTGCGGAGCACTTGGCGCTGTGAGCGTAGAGGAGCATCGCGATGTCGTTCTGCCCGGCTTCCAGCGCGATAGACAGAGCTGTGCTCCCATCCTAACACAGAGACAGGCAGCCATTACACTCAGCGCATGGGACAACTGGGGAGGGGAAAGATGCTGTGCCCTAGCTGCTGCAGAACCTCTTCACAAACAGAAGAGGGACAACTAGCACATGTAATATACAGCAGATGCTGCAGAACATCTTTGAAAAGAGAAGGGGGAATTTCCTAACAATTGCGGGAGCATGTATATGGGTGCATGTTATTGGGGGTCCCACCTGGAGGTCCCACCTCCTCGATGCCTGACTTACATTATCTGTGAGCGCCACGTCGCAGGTAGGAGCGGCCAGTAGGAGGCTGACGATATCCACGTGTCCGTGTTCACACGCGCACATGAGCGCTGTGGAGCCGTCGTGATCCTGCACGTTTACATCCGCCCCACACTGCAGAAGAGCGCGCACCACGTCCAGACGCCCGTGACTGACCGCCAGCATCAGAGCCGTTTGTCCTGCCTGAAATAAGCAAATATATCTGTACATTACTGTGAAAAACCACGCTAGGACGAGACTAGGGTCCCTAGGGGGCGATACTCAGCATTCTAGGGGTAATATCCCTCATTCTTCCCTTTGAGCTCCCATTGAACTCAATAATAAATCCACCTTCAGTGAGCTCCCCTAGTGGTGGCGAGAGGAAGTCAGAATTTTATCATTTAACTCAATCAAGTTAATTTTGAAAATGAAAGCTGAAATGACAGGTGACTTTTCAGAATGAGTTCTTGTGTGTACATGAAAAATAGCACTATTTCTGGACATTTTATGACTTGTATCCTTCATCTTTCACCCATTGTCCCATTTTCACACTTCATTTCTAATTTTCAATTGTCTCTGAGCCAGTTGGAGGAAACCGACACACATAAGGTATTTCTGCTCTCCGGTCTCTATGTAGTAAATGTTTAGAAGCAGCACTAAGTGGTGTATCTGTGAATCCAGCTTTGAGGTGAGATAAACCCTTACTAGAAATCTATTTGTGTCTGTTGCTATCTCCATATTTCTTCCTCTCTAAAGACTTGATCCCTCACGGAAGTGGCTCATAAGTGGAGAAAGAAGAATATTTGTCTAATAAGATATATTACAATATCTCTTTCTGGGAATTCTGGGTGATACTTAATATGTCTGCCTTTACAATGTACATAGGGGCTGTCACCCATCTTGCCCGAATTCCTGAATGGCCTTGTCTATAAGTACATACCTGGCTGGCTCTGCAGTTAACGTCTCCAAGACGCAACATCTGTGTGACCGTCTCTATGTCTTCATTGGAGCGGAAAGCTGCCAGAGCTGTGAGCATGAGCGGAGTGAATCCGGCCTTATTCTGTCTGTTCACATCACACAGGCCTGGAGGGAAAATTTGAAGTAGAGGAGGGGTAAGAGATGGCAGCACGGAGGGTTTGACATTTACAATAAGATTCGGAAAGGATGGGAAGTATTTGAACAGATGGCTTGCAGGGTGATATTCAATTAGGTGATGTATGAGGATAATTAAAGGAAACAAACACCGATCTTATGAGAAATACTTAAAACACTTAAAATAAATGTCCATTTTATTATAAAAGTCCTGTAAAAGAAAGCCAATCCCATGGTTTTATTGCTGGTTATGTTCATTATACAGCAGTACCAAGTAGTGTAGCTGTAAATTCAGCTCTGGGGTGAGTTTAATGCTAGTAAGTGTTCATTATACAGCAGTACTAAGTAGTGTAGCTGTGAATGTACAGTAGTATTGAGTAATGTAGCTGTTATTCCAGCTCTGGGGTGAGTTTCCTGCTAGTAAGTGTTCATTACACATCAGTACAGAGTAGTGTAGCTGTGAATACAGTTCTGGAGTTAGTCTCCTGCTAGTTAATTTTCATTATACAGCAGTACTGAGTAGTGTAGCTGTGAATAGAGCTCTGAGTTGAGTTTAATGCTAGTAAGTGTTCATTATACAGCAGTACCGAGTAGCGTAGCTGTGAATACAGTTCTGGAGTTAGTCTGCTGCTAGTTAATTTTCATTATACAGCAGTACTGAGTAGTGTAGCTGTGAATAGAGCTCTGAGTTGAGTTTAATGCTAGTAAGTGTTCATTATACAGCAGTACTGAGTAGCGTAGCTGTGAATACAGTTCTGGAGTTAGTCTGCTGCTAGTTAATTTTCATTATACAGCAGTACTGAGTAGTGTAGCTGTGAATAGAGCTCTGGGTTGAGTTTAATGCTAGTAAGTGTTCATTATACAGCAGTACTAAGTAGTCTAGCTGTGAATGTACAGTGTTATGTTTTGGTAACTGAGGAGGCAGTAGCAAAAAACCGCATAGGCAGCCTAACACCAGAGAGGTTGGAAACTAATAGGTTGCAGACCCCTAAACTAACCGCACAACTAGAAGCAGCCGTGGAGCGTACCTACGGTGGTCCTAGACGCCTCGGCACAGCTGGAGAGATAGCTATCCCTGAAGATGGAAAGAGGAAAGCTAACTGCCCCGAAGTAGACCCCAAAAGAGTAGGAAGCCCCCAAACATATAATGGCGGTAAGACAAGATGAAAATACAAAAACAGACAGAAAATAGATTGAGCAAACGCTGGGGCCCAAAACTGTCTAGATAGGACAGCACAGGAGAGAATACTGTCTGCAACCCAGAAAAACCTAGGAAAAACTCCAACACTTCTGAATCCAAAAACACTGAGACCACACGGTCTCGACCACCTATATCAGATCTCTGGTGTGGACACGTAGCTACCCAGCAGTAAAATATCACAAGAACTGAGCAAATGAACAAATACAAAAAATGAACAGAGACCAGCCAAAGCCCCCCAAAGGGGACCCGGCTGAATACAAAAAGAAATGCAGCAAAAAGCAAGGAATTCAAACCACAGTAAAAAAAACTGAAAGAGACTTATCTAAAAGCAAGCAGGAGACAGCAGGAAAGCAAGCTGAATTCCAAACTAGACCAGGAAGCACAATTGATTACCGGCGAGGATCATGGGAGTTCAGCTCACTTATATCAGGCCAGTCAGCACCACCTGACAACCACTCGTTATTTGCAGGTGTAGGGCTCTTGGTATTCCACATTGGTTCAATACCCTCAGCAACCACCAGAGGGAGCTTCAGCTCCGAAGTCGTCTCCAAAAACATTCACAACAGTACCCCCCCCCATTGAGGAGGGGACACCGAACCTTCACTTGTGCCACCAGGACGATCAGGATGAGCTCGGTGATAGGCACGGACCAGTCTTTCAGCATGAATGTCAGAAGCAAACACCAAGAATTGTCCTTCTGACCATAGCCTTTCCACTTCACCAAGTACTGGAGTCTCTGCTGGCCAAACGAGAATCCAATATCTTCTCAACCACATACTCCAAATTGCCCTCAACCAAAACAGGATTAGGAGGCGCAGCCATAGGAACCACTGGCTCGACAAATCTCTTCAATAAAGATTTGTGAAATACGTTGTGAATCTTGAATGTTCCTGGAAGAAGCAAACGGAAGGAAACGGGATTAATAATCTCCACGATCTTATAAGGTCCAATGAACCTTGGCTTAAATTTTG